>OY992509.1:2810865-3449955 GCA_963921215.1 Scoparia ambigualis
AAAATTTTTAAACACTGAAAAAAGACGACAACTTCAGAAGGGAATGGAATCACGCACCTTCCGCATTCCGGGCGGCATTTTCGCATTCGGAGGTGAAAACTTCTAAGATTTGATGAAGCAATGTTGACTTAAAAACATAAGCATCAAGCAGTAACAAATTTCGACGTGTGAAAACCAGTCCTCGGTAGCCAAGAATGCGGAAGGTGCGTGGTTCGATTCCCGCCTGAGGTTGTCATCTTTTTTCAGTATTTAAAATTTTACTTAAGTATATTTAAGCGTTAATAAAACGCTAAAGTATAAAACATTAACATTAAAATATCTCAGTCGTCAATCAGAAGGGCAGTTAGTATCTTCTGAAGAGTTTCATACAAAGTTTGATAAATTTACTGGGTTATTTGACCGGCCACATTCCGTCGTCAACGGAATGTCTGTGAGTAGATTTCCCAGGGTGAAGAGTGCAGCCGCACGTGAAGTGCGCTGACCCGTTTAGCGCAGTAAACGCGCCAAATACCACTTGCGAGCACACACGCGGCTACCAACCTTACGTTAACGGGATTGAGTTCACATTTGAACGGCGCACGGTTTCCAAGATTAACAGGTCACTGGAGAAATGCATCTGGAATTGTATTGGCCTGCGTACGCGGAAGCACGCGCTTGCAATCTTCCTGGGGTAGGTACATTGATTTATGTCACTCTAGACCAGTCATTATCTAGTTTAATTAAAACTGTTTTAACGGGACCTAACACGATTAATTTTGTAAGTAAGTACATATCTACTTACTGCTTGACGTTTCGGCCGCGATGCTGCGGCCGTGGTCACAACCCAACTAGCAAATTGGTCATATAAAAACTATGCTATGCGACTTTCGGTTATATAACTGTTGAATTGATGTTATTAGACAACTACAACGTTGTGTAACCGTTATTCCTACAACGATTTAGTCCCGTAACTAAATGGTCCACTAAATTAGTTGAGTAAACGTTTTTACGACTACTTTATACAACGTCGTATAATGTTACAAAAATATAGGTTATGTAAACGTTTTTACGACTGTATTATACAACGTTGTATAGTGGTGCCTGTGTATAGGTTAGGTAGACGTTTATACGACTGATTCATACAGCGTCGTATAGTAGTGCCTGTGTATAGGGTAGGTAGACGTTTTTACGACTGATTCCTACAACGTCGTATAGTGGTGCCTGTGTATAGGTTAGGTAGACGTTTTTACAACTGATTCATACAACGTCGAATAGTGGTGTTAGAGATGATTACGTGAACGTTTTTAAGACAGCTTTATTTTATCGTCGTATTATGGAGCCAGGTTGTAGGTTGGATAAATAAAAAAAATATGACACCATGTATAAAGGTTTTATTTAAATTAAAGATTATCTGTTCATGTTTATTATCTCACGGAACTCTAAAATAATTTATCATGGCCGACCATCTTGGTCGCAAGAAACCGCATTATGCGACCTTTTCATTCTATAATTGATGTATAGAAGTCGTATCCTAACTTAGACAAGATGGCTGCTATTTTAGTATGTAAACAAATTTTAAGCAATAGTTTACAATAATTTAATTTCAAGAAATTCGAAGGGGGCGTAAAAAATTTTACAACAACACACCTATATTTCACCACAAAACTAAACGTCCCATAAGAACTATAAGTGCACTGCACACATTTATCCTAACACTCTGTTCGTGTATAATATTGTTAAAGTAAATGTAAAACTAGTTAGGTAAATTTTGTATTTGATAACATGCACTTTTCCAGCAAACATCACAGGAACGAATGAATGGAATGAACTGAATGTGTACATTAAAAGTCGATGTTAAACACTTAGCCGACATTACAGTCATCTTCTAATGTCTATGCAATTGTTATAGGACTTCAGTGGTTCGATAACAGTCGGTCGAAAACTTCTATGTAACATTTAAAAGTTCTTGACTGACGTTTATTTAACTTGTAAATAACAATAATGTCGTTTAATATGGGCCTATTTCGCGTTGTATAAACGTCTACGACACGTTTATATGACCCACTTTATAGAACCAAAAGGAAATGTAAAACGTTTTCTCAACTATTATGCAACGATAATTTGTTACTTGGGAAGCGAACGTCAGCACGAACGTCAGAACGAAGCGAGGTCAGGTAGGCTACTCTTAAAACAGAATTGCATTAATCAATTTCCAATCTCAAATCTAAAAAATGTCAAAGGGCACTTTTGTAAGCGACAATAACGCCACATTGGAATTAATTTGGGTGGAAATTGATTGAACAAATTATTATCGAGATGGCGTTCCGGAATTATCTTTACTTATCTCAATATCGATACACATTAATCGCATTGGAATTGTATTAAGATTGAGTTTGCGTTCGAGAGTAACCCTCCAGTTCGCTTGTGACCACGGCCGCAGCATCGCGGCCGAAACGTCAAGCAGTAAGTAGATATGTACTTACTTACAAAATTAATCGTGTTAGGTCCCGTTAAAACAGTTTTAATGCAATGCAACGCGATAGTTTAAAGTCTTATCTAATTCAATATTGGATAAGGGAACTATTGACCAGGACTTTGTTTTGCGGTTGGCATAATGACTTGCAGAATGTTAATCCGCCATAATCGTCATATACCAATGCAGCAAGATTCGCTATCCATCCATTATATTTCAAAAACAAATTATTCTTTTTGACTTGACTCTTTTAATTATAAAAATCTATGTAATTGTTAAATGATTGTGTTGTGGGCTAACCATGTGGGGTGTAGCACGTGACCGGACCGTCTATTTGGATCCCGGCTGCACGCTCGTAAACGGCCCGACATAAACACAACGGCCTTTGTTCCGCGCCCGACCTATTGACATCACCGGACCGAGTTTCAGCTCCATTTTATTGGCACACTATGTTAGTTCACCCTTGGGCGGCGTGTTATGGTTAGGATACTTTGTTTACGGTTTGACCGTCGAAAAAGATTGCCCAGTGTTTACGGTTTTTGACTTCAGAAGATCGACACACTTTTTTGGTTTTTTGTCTTCAGGGTGTGAAAGTGTGAAAAGCAGTGTAGAGCAACTTTCGCAATTTCACGCTCTGGATGGGTCTACAGAAGTTAAAATTACAAAAATTAAAAAGAAGATTTCTTTTAGAGAGGCATCAATAAAAACGTCCATTTGTAAAATATAAGCGTCCATATCCAATCCATATATAAGTGTTTGCGTAACTTTTGGGAAAACAATATACAAACAAAAATAAATAGTTTATATTTAGTTCTAAAACGCCAGTCATTAGTTTCAGCGTTTGAGCATCAGCTGTATTTGTTGTGTAATTAATGGATCGTTTCCTAATGATTTATGTTCTTCTCAATGGCGTAATGCTGAAAAATAGCAAATTGCACACTCGTTGCAACAGTTAGAAGTAACTTTCTGTAGTGTCGTACGACTGATTGGGACGCAATCAGCCATCTCGAGGAGCTGTTGGGTCAAGTGTATGATGGAGCCTGGCAGATGCTTCTCTTCATCTGGTTCAATTAGGATTCAAGAACCAAAGATACGTTCAGATCAGATTATAGAATGATCTGAAGTTTCGACGCATGTGATCATTGTATAGTGTCTAGTTAGTAACTAATTACTATCATGTCAGTATCTTTATCAGCAATAAGTTTGACCATTTGTCAGATATAAAAATGTTACAGTTCAAGTCTAAGAACAGTACCTATACATGCACTCTTAATTCGGTAATTATAGAATAGAATGGAATAGAATAGAACTTCTATATATTTATGTTTGTGTGTGGCAGCATGGAAGACAGTGGTCTCTTGCCTACCACTCAGGGAAGCTAGCCTGTGTATGTATGTTCTTATTTAATGTAGTATTTGTATACGTATCAAGCGGTCGGCTTTCATCTCATCTTCCTGAAGATATGTGTCAAAAAGCCGAAAGTGGAAAGCGTACTTCACCCAGTTTCCTAGACTAATGAGGAACCGGCTATTCCACATCTAAACTTACGTAATTTTGCTCAACATGTTTTCTTCGCACGGTAAAATATTCAACTGAATTTTACCTCTATATCTGCTTTTAGTAGGTACCGTGAAGCTGCTAATGAGAAACTTTTAAATGAAGCTTAAAACTGATTAATCGCTATAGTTCTGTAATTAGCTGCTAAAGACGATCGGATAGATGCTCGCGTAGAATGCAAGAAATCGCGGTTCAATTCCTTGTGATGATCTCATGTGAAAAAGATACATATATGATTTTATATCATGTCACAAGAAATCACTCACTCATATTTGATTGAAGGGGTTTGCATAAAAAAAATCTTATCAATAGAAAACTGTGTCCGCCGACCACTTACAGGCTTCAGTTGTCTCATGATGGATGGCTTTGAAGTTATTTTTTCATAACCGCTGTATTGAATGTCAGTCTTTTAGATCATACAGAGATAATCCTCAAAGGCTGCTTTGAATGAGGGTCGGCAATTAGAGGGAGCTATTGCACCGGCAGATCAAATAAACGCTCGCATCAAAGTCACCGCGTGCCTATGTCGGGTGCGGTCTTACATACCTACAGAGAATTGTGAGTTTTGGCGATTTGAGCTCAGAGTTTTAACGACTACGTAGTACACAAAATTTAATATTTCCTGAATAGTGCTGAACATTATTAAATTCAACTTTTTGGATTGTAGATTTGCATATAAGTATAGCAATACTTGTATTAACGATACTGCAAATACAGCTGGTGCTCCAACACTAAAACTAATGAATGCCTATCGTTCTGAAACTAAATAATAACTTTTATTTTTCTTATTACAAGCTAGATGGTACAACAACTTAAATATTTTTAAGTTGTTGTGTGTTTTTAATTTTTATAGAACCCCTTAGTACCCCTTGTGAGAAAATGGTGCGAGTTTATAAATATAATTTAGCTTTCACTTTGCCTTCCCGCTTTCACCGCGGCCCCACCAAGGGTCTGTAACAAGGGCTGAACGGTTTAATGCTTACGTGCAATTAGCCGGCCCCTGACCGATATCGGCATAAGGCCTCGGAGGGCCTTGTTAGCTGCCTTTATTGCCTCGTTTTATCTGCTTGCTAGTTCACGCCTACTTGAGACACACTTTGCTTCAAAGAACTTTAAATCTAACGTTTTCAGTTTAACTTTGTAACTTCACTTTTTATTGCTTACATACGTATAAGCACCAGGTGATATCGAAGTAACAATACTAATAAACGTAAAATGTAAAACTTTGAGATTAATGCCCAAATGCTAACGGCAACCTCATATCTGTCTATGACCGATAAAACAAATCATGTAATTGGTCTACAAAAGAATTTACGGATTCGTTTAAATATGAATAAAAAGTTACAGTGTATTGGTAACAAATTCTGATTAAGACGAAAACAGTCACAACATTCAGTAGGTATTCCTTTTTGATAAATGATATCCTCAAAGCTTAAGCTGTAAACTTGAAGAGTCTCTATACATTTCACCGCATATGATCACATATAAAAGTCTATTGAAATGTCTAAATTCTTGAATAATTTATCGGATGAATGCCGCTTTAATAGAAATAAATAATCCCATCTTTGTTGGGCCCGCGAGAGGAAAACCCTCATCGTGCGCGTTCAGGAATTACGAAAGAAAAAAAGGGAACAGGAATTACTAGAGCGCGTTCCTTCAGTGTTTTTATTGTCTGTAGTAACATTGTTGTTGCCGACAGTTACAGGTATTTCTCTTTCGTGTTGCCACTTGCCACAGATATTACCCCGATCCCGTGCCAGGTCGATAGCCAGTTCTTAAGTGGTAGAGGATTCCGGATAAAGTGCACTCCTATTTTCGGGAAAACGAAATTCCAGGTCATTGAAATACAAAACTTTAATTTCGTTACTTTCTTTGTTCTCACATCTCTAAAGGGATAATAATCAAAATAGATTTGCCGTCACATAAGTCCATTTTTCAGCACTGGTACATTTATGAAATAATCTCAAAGATGCAATATACAAAATTTACGTTTAAAAGTAAGTAATTTTTTTTTCTTCATATCGAATGTTAAAAGCAATCTATTATTATCATACAATACTTCTGTAGGCAAACGTTATGTAGGGATTCTCACGCAGGCATGGGCATATCACACACCATTTATGTATTTGTTGGCTGCTGATAATAAAAGGGCAAGTGGTTGTTATTATTCGGGTAGTGCGTAACAGGTTTATTGCGGCTATCGAGATTAAATATTTTGTACCTACTTCAGAATCTGGGTGGGGCAAGGAAAGTGTGCCACACAGGATCGTAGCGAGTGGAAGGAAGGCTGCCGTCTCTGCCTTCCTCTTCTTAGTAAAACAAGTGGTGACGCAAGTGAATTAGTCGGAAGACGTCATCATACGGACTAAAGACTGCTACATCCAACAGCATAGAGCGGCGATGGGTTCACCACCTGTCACGCTGAGGACATGTGCAGTCGCTATTTGGTGAAAAATGTACTATGGCCGAGGACTGCTTTTGCGGTCCTAGTTGCCTGGTCTCTGACTTTGATAATAGTCGCGATTATATGTATGTAAGTAATATCGGAGGAATTAGTAACAATGTTTGCTCTTAGCAATGAATGATGCTTCCGCTTACATTTTCTTCTTTAGATATGTTTAAACTCGCCATTACAATCTGGTACTGTAGTCGCGGCGGCCAGGAAGGCGTTATCGGGAGGTTGTTCCAGATCCGGCGCGTCCGGCCCGTTACTGGCTGCCGGCGCCGCCGTGTCCGGAGCGCGAGTGCTGCGTCCGGTCCTGGCTTTATACCCCCTACATGAGGTAAATCATTTATACCTGCTCTGACAGACTGTTCAAAGCGGGTGTGTGCTGTCAATCCAATTACTAGCTAAAGTAGTTGCCTGTTATTAAACTAATAAAATTAAATATAACAAAGTGTCTAGCCGGCCACCAGTGGTTATTTATTAAAAATTAATGTCCTGCCATAGGTCACGTGATCAGGGACCGGATTACCGGTATTTTTCATATAACGTTACTAATATAACGTTAATGTAACGTTATACCCCAATTTTGTATCGTTATTAGTACCGTTAAAAATTAACGTTATTATAACGTTACCAATAGTTCTTTCTCTTTTCAATTTGCGATTGCTCGCGTTTACACACTCAATATTCCCAATTCTTTTATAGCGTACTTAACGGTGTAACGTACACAGTGTGTTTTGGTTAAGTTTTTTAACTTAAAATGATGATAATTTTTTGCATGTCCCATACTGACTAGATGAAGTTTAGAACATTATTGTTCATTTATTGTTAGCTCTATGCAGTCGCGAAGTGTTTTACTTGATGCATATAATAATGAATTTGAAGAAATGGAGTGTAAATTATTGAAAATACAAGTACCTACATTATTTTTAAATCTCATTTAATTACTCGTGTCGGATTTTGGTGCTGACATGGAATTCAATTCTGTAACCGCCTTTTTGCAAAGAAATTGTATAAAAACTACCAAAGAATGTCACTTTTTACGGTTTAGTAAAACTAAATCAATTCCGGCAAACATATTTTACTTGGATTGGCAAGAATCATGTTTTGTCGGTTCAGGTTTCGTTGAGTACAAAAAGTTGGCTTTGCTTTGTAACCGTTAAAATAAAAGTTATTCAAGGAATTGCTGTTAAGGCCTATTTTGAAAGGCAAGTTTGATTATACTACAATGCATACAAATACATTTAAAACCATTGGGTTCGCACTTTACGAGATATTACAGTTTTTAGCGGTCGAAATGGAGGAGCGTTACTTCCACTTTGTTTGGTTACATATAGGATGGAACCTCTGGATGGAATAGAAGTTACAAAGTGGAAACATAAAGTGTGTATGTTGTATTTTATTTTAAAAATAAATGTTTCGCAAACTAGGTACTGTAAATATAATAACAGTTGGTGTTGTAAAAGACAATTGTTTTATTTCATGCATATGGCTTTGCACACCTACTTTGTCACGGTGATGTGTGTGGTGTCAGTGGGTATAAGTACTGATTTAGTTTCATTAATCATACTTACACTTTTAAGTGGCCTTACTTTACAATTTTACATTACTTTATTTTTAACCGACTTCAAAAAAGGAGGAGGTTCTCAATTCGGTTGTATGTTTTTTATGTCTGTTACCTTAGAACCAACTCAGTCATTTATACACCGATTTAGAAAATTCTTTTTTTATTTGAAAGAATATACTTCCAGATTGGTTCCATTTTATCAAAATCCAGTTCTGATGATGGAATCCTCAGGAATTGAGAGAACTCCTCAAATATTGTAGGCATACCTATAGCGATTTTGATATTTTCAGCAATAAGTCAAGAATTTGCATTCAGAAAGTATCATTTGATGAAGTAGAACTAATGAAGAAGACCACAGAATGTCATTGGAACTCCTCAATTATAAGTATTTCACGGGTGGCGATAAGATATCTCGATTAAGATAGTTAAGCGACTATGACGAATTAAAAGAAGGCAGGTACCGGAACTCAATTCTGATTGTGGAATCCTATAGCGATTTTGGTATTTTCAGCCATAGGTCAAATGAGATCCACTCCGGCAATAAATCCTTCCTAACTAATATTGTAAATGCGAAAGCGTGTTTGTTTGTTTGTCCGTCTCTCACTTGCGCATCGACCTGATTTTGCACATAGATAGCTGAAGAACAATAGTGACATAGGCCACTTTTTATCACTCCTTCCGAAACATTTCTATTAGGATTTAAAAATACACTACTCACACTATTATTTCTGTCACTTCTTGTCTAAATTCTTCTTAACATCTTTATGCCGATGACTTACAAATTTAGTTTCAGGCCTCGGCTGAGAACCTCTCAGAAGCGATTGAGCAGATCAATGGTGACTTGGCTACGATCTACGACTGAAGCAAGTCAAAAACGTCCCTCTAGTTTGCCTAACGGTGAACCCAAGTAACTCGCAAGTCATCATCGTAGGAGGGTCTATACAATACAGCGTTCACGAGTAACTTGCCGTCTGTTTTGGATATTGATTTCCTACTTTGTGATAGCCGTTTCTCGTTTTCTTCGCTTGTCGCATTTAAACGGCGCTGTCTCATACAAGTAGCGCGTTTTGTAGGTTTACCAATATTCGCTTTCGATAAATAGATCGGAACGATTCACTAAAAAGCGAGAAATAAACAAAAAACTTAACAAAAAAAAACCGACTCCAAAAAATTTAACTGAAATAAATGCACTAAAACGTAAAAAATAATTGCGTAGTTTAGTTTGTTCAATTTACTTGCAATATTAACCTTTATTTTACTCAATTTTATAATCTTAAAAAATATTTTTGAGTCGGTGCCAGCTTAATACGACAATGTATTAAGCTGGCACCGACCTAATAAAATCTATTTACCAATGAACACGACAACTGTTAAAGGCTAATTAAACATATTTACAAATAAAAACGACAATGGGGTTAAACGGCAGCAAGGTCGACCCAGACGGAGGTGGAGAGATGAGCTTGATGCTTACGCGAAGGATTGGCCAACACACGCAAAAGACCGCGAATACAGGAAAGGGAAGGGGCGTTTGCCCAGCAATGGGACAACATGGGCTAATATAATAATAATAATATAGTATGTCTTTTAATGTTTATGATTACCTTGGCTGGCACCGACTCCAAAAATGGCTGAATCAGCTGTTAACAATTTTATATTACTTTATTTTTAACAATTCAGCTGATTTCATAGTTTTTTAACAAAATATTAGCAAAATACCTATTTATGTGTTTGTATATAGTTTTGTGTTTATAAGACACACGTTTGAAACAATGGGCGATTTTCCGAGATCAAAAAAAAAAGAAATTGGTTCGTAAATGACTTCATAGATGGCGCTTAGCATAGATTAGTATGGCGCTTAGTAAAAAGGCGAGTCCATGAAGAACACGTGTATGGCTACGTAATATTTATTCCATTCCAAAATAGACATAGGTCCTGGAGATCCTGAATAAAAATTTGTAAGTACTATTTTTTATTTTTTTGATATACAAGCAAAGGTGTAGAATTTATTACAGCCCTTAGGTAGGAACGGGTCGGCTTTCATAAAACGCCATCTATCGAGTATTTTTTAATTAATTTTTATTTTTTAATTTGGGACGTCAGAAAATCGCCCATTGTATTTGCAACATTTAATAAACACATATATCATATTGTGTTGAATTGAATTTTGAATATTGTTACACGACACTTGTAACAAATGCTTCGAATAATTATTTGCATTGTGATTGTGACTTTATAGGTATTTTCATTTTGTAGCTTCATATTCAATTTTGTACCCTGTCCCATTTTACAAATACCCTAAAACTAAAAATTTCCTAAAAATATTACTATGTTGTTTTAATTGTTTTATGCTAAGGCAAAAGTAGATGCTAAACATCTACTATATAATATTTATTTAGTTATATTGGACGTTCTGAGTACAATGACAAAGAAAATCAGTGTCCATTATGGACCACTAAGTGAAAAGTGGATCTTATTTCACCCATAAAATTATAACTATAGCTGTTAGCGCTTCTGTTTTTGTCTAGTTTATCAAGCTATGCGTAACTAATGTAATGCAGTAAAAATGCAAATCTCAACACTATAGTTTTCTTGTTAATTAGAAAACAGTATGGTTACAAAGTGGAAGTCAAAATGGTGTTGTACCAAATTTGAATCCGTTTTTCACACGTTTCTTATGTTTTTTCTAAAAAACTTTTATGTTCAATCGGTAGCTTGAAATATAAGGAATATGTTTACATCTAAATAACATAATTTTATAACATAAACTAAAATGACATCCACTTTGTAACCGGGACATCTTCGCGCGAAAACGCCCAACTACAGCTCATAACCAATACACAAATATGTAGGTAATAAATAGGTAGTTTAGGTAATGACAAAAGATTCGATAACAAGTACCTAGAAATGAAAATATTTACATTTAATGTTCTATTACATATAGAGCACTTTGAATTAAGTTTTTCTTTATTAATTTTTGTACACCTTATTTTCTTTTTTACGTCCCATTATTGTACAATGCACAAGTAATAAATAATACGTTTAATAACTTAGAGCGCTAGAGTAATATCGCAACAAAATCAAAACAAACAAGTGTAGTCTGTCGGTCGGCACTCGGCGCTACACTGTTGCCAACTTGCCGCGTGTAAGCGACTTGGCAACGTCGCGATAATAACGTTATTGGTAACGTTATAAATACCGGTAATTTGTAACAGAACAAAAACGGAACAGAATTTTTTGGTACATTACCGGTATAAAATAAATAACGGTATCCCTCCCTGCACGTGATAGGTAAGAAATTTTGAAGTTATTTTTTTTATTAGACAACAAAATACTAGCTGCCCTACTGTAGGACATATGTATTGTTATTGTTGTCTTATAAAAAAAAATAACCTCGATATTACAAAATACAATACTTATTTCAATGACTAATAAGTTGTGGCAGAATAGCTTCTTATGTTAGTCTGCCGCTAATGAACTATTTCACTTCACTATCTTAATGTATATTTATAATTAAACTTTATTAGCTTGCGTTAAGGAACAAATTGGAATACCTAATAACTTACGGCAGAATAACATTATTTCTTAACTTACCACTATATGAGGCTGATTTCAGTACAGATTAAGCTCCTCTATGGTCTGGTTAGACCACCGGTCTTAGGCTTAGTGGTCCCGGTTTGATACCCAGAGGGGGTACATGTTTGTACTCGGTACTCGGTTGGTATATTAGGAAGGAATCTGTGGAATTAGAGTTAAGTGCGCTCCCACCATCAGCATTATTATCAGATAGGTAAATGCTTCTTCATCTAAGCTTACCAGTAGTGTTTTCGTCATTGTTTTCGTCATCAGCCTTTAAGCTTCCCATTGCTGGGCTCAGGCAGTCTCACATGAACATGGGCAATAACCCACAACGCTTGCGGGTTTAAGCTACTACAACCTAACGATTAAGATTCTCAAGATATTTAAATATGATCAACAATAGGTGACCATGCCAGATAGCGGTGCAAGTTGCTCCGCCTGTCCTTGCATCTCGCGATAGCAATAATTAATTACGTGAAATTGAATTGCCGACCGAGAACGGCGGAACAAAGAGATCTGTCGCCGAATTGAGCTGCATTTCATAGGCTTGATGACGTGCTTAGGGCTCGAAAAATACCGCAGTGTCTGTAAACCAAAATGTTTGAGCAATGTGTCATGCCCACTTTAACATACGGAGCCGAAACATGGACGCTCACAAAAGCGACTGTGCATAGCGTCCAAGTGGCACAACGGGCAATGGAGCGTACTATGTTAGGTTTAACTCTCAACGACAGAATTGGCAATACCGAGGTTCGAAGACGGACGAAAGTCCAGGACGTTGCTAATAGACAGGATGGACGGTGGTGCAAAGCCCTGCTGGAATGGCTGCCGAGGACACACAAGCGATGCGCTGGCAGACCACACCGACCAGATTGGTCAGGGACATAGAGCTGATCGCTGGAAAAACCTGGATGCTATAGGCTCAAAACAAGACAAAATTACATAACATGGAAGAGGCCTATGCTCACCAGTGGGTGGATACGGGCTGACACGATGATGATGATAATAAAATTGCATAAGGCAACAAGAGTCTTAAACTTCCAAAACTAATTACAGCGAATAGAATTTTAGAACAGAGTGCCTCGTAGTCGGATAAATTCTTAATGAAGAAAGTTGTGGTTGCAGTAGTAGCTGTTTTACTGCACTTTAATATGCACATGCGGTTAATGGTCCTGTGTTAGTGTGGAATAAGTAAGTACTCCATATTGTTCTGTGAAAACTTTTTTAAGCAATTGAAAAATATCGTGGCTTATATCGAGGTTACCTACCTACCCATCTTAGCCGTCATAAATTTCCTGAAAACGTTTTCTATATTTTCATTTTGAGCAACATTATCACATATTGCCCGATAGTCAATCCATTTTGTTCCAATATACAATGGATCACCTTCTAATGTAATAAATAAGGAAAAAAAACAATCTGCTATTGTTCAAACAAACGTGCCATCAGTCTGATCGTAGTTGTTTGAGCGCCCGCGCCCACCGGGGCCCCGCTCTTGTCGGATTATTTGATCAAGCTTCACCTGAGACTTTTCCTAGTCTTTCTGGCAAATACGCAGTAACTTACTAAGTCACGTCATAGTTTCGCCGTGGGAAAACTTGTTCTATCTTCATTCTCTAATCTTCGTAATAATATCCTTTGTATTATTACTGACGATTATTTCCTAAGATAAATTTGACTGAATGGGCAGATAAGGATACTGTCTGCTAATGTTCAAGATCGCCGCAGCTAGACATTTCCGCCTGACTGACTCAGGTCTTAGTTTTTCACTGTCATCATCATCAGCCAGTAAACTTTGTTGCTAGAGACAGGCCTTCCCATATGGAGAACACATGGGAGATTAGACCAACGAGCGTGCTGGTGGGTTTACCATAATACAACATACTGCTACTTAAGGGGAGAAATAGGTACCCTCATACCAAGTCTCACGAAAATCCGGCGTGAAATAATGACACTTGGTGCTGTTGTGTTTTGTCCGGCCAGTGAGGGTTCCGGAGGCCCTTCCGCCCTCACAATTCCTAGTTCTTCCTAAAACCTATTCCTTTCTTATAAGCCGGCAACGCATCTGCGATTCCTCTGGTGTTGCAGGTGTCCATGGGCGGCGGAGATTACTCTCCATCAGGTGACCTGCTCGTTTGCCTCCTTCTATTATAAAAATAATAAAGTTATGATAGCCATCTTATCGCTCTATATAATGTTGTCTTTACCACCGGCAAAAGTTGCTATACCTAGTGTTCTTTAGATGGAAAACAGAACGTGAACACGGTGGTTTAAATTGTTATAAGTGTGTCAGCTTTCACTTTTATCTTATAGATGCAACTATAGTATCCACTGTCTCATGTACCTACACAGATTTAGCAGCTGGTTGTCGATTGAATGAAGGAGATATAAACAGCGACGCAGTGTACAGTGGATGAAGAAAACAGTCCTTGTTAACATTGCTGGAATGGCGAGCAACGACAAACGTTACAAGCAAATTGATGATTGCTCTGATTTATGACTGGCTTTAACGCTGCAGACGGAACTCGTGTGGAAAGCTCGTTACACGCTATTTCCGTCTCTTTCGCACTGGCGCTGGCGTGCCGGCAATTGATGGAAATAGCTTGCCAACCATTTGGCGACTCAGTGCCGGTCGTAATTAAATGACTAGGGACTAAAGGGATTTGTCGTGGTAGGCGAAAGAAAATTGAGATGAAATATAATTAGCTTAACCTATCACGCCGTCAGGATAGGCGCGTTAAGCCGTTGGTCCCCGTTGTTATTCATAATATGGTGGGAAAAGTAATGGCCCAATTCCCTCACGTGTTCATGCTAGAAAGGAATGAGCCCAGGTAATATAATGTAACTGCATGGATGTTGATTATATTTATACCTATTTCTGCCACCATGCATCACTGTTTTTTTATATTAGCTATGGATCCAGTGAAGCTTCAGGGTCGGCAGCGCGCACGTGTCAAGAGGACTGGATCATATGTCGTTTGCTTGTTCAATACTTATATATAAAACCAGCCGACTTCGTACGCGTAAAACTCCCGTATCCCGTGACGAATTTCTAAAAATTTTCTTTCATACAAACTTTGTTCTGACAATTACGAACATAACAAAAAAAGAATTAGCCAAATTGGTGAAGCCGTTCTGAACTGAAGTGATGCGCGTACAAACATTTCATTATTGATTTTTATTAAGGGGGTTATTTAGTTAGGCGGTCAGCGAAAATGTTGGTGCGGGAAAAGCGGGTGTTGCGCGGTGCGGGGTCCGCGGTAATTCGTAAGCGCCATTCACATTTTTATCGCTAAGTTAATAAAAATGTTTAGTTTTTGAAAATCCAAATCAGTCAAGAAATCGAAAATGTACTTAAATATCTATGTGTTTATGATTTTATATGAATTATTATTGTAAAACACGGTAGTAATTTTGTGAAATTTTAGAGGTAACTTTAGGATTTTTTTCTATCGAGCCAAACATTTCCAATCGTGTCTGGCTTCGTTCATCCCCTTACACATACGCTCTGTAATACACATTGAAAATTTCAGTGCGAAATATTCGTATTTTGAATAACAGCTAATTAATAGAAAACAGCCAATTTTTCCGTTTTCACCGCCTAAGGCCCCTTTTTATAGATAAAGATAAAGCTGCCGACTCAAACTCAAAATATATTTATTCAATAAGCTCAATTAGTAAGTACTTTGAATCGTCCAAATTTTTAACTACTACCCATTCAGGACGTCATTTTTTAACTGTGGCAAAGAGCCGGGCGCAAGAAACCACAGAGCACAGAAGCAACGACATTTACAAAAAAAAGATATGTCGTTACCAGGTCATAAAATACAAAATAATAATTTGAATGTAAAATAACGGTACTATAAATAATATATATATATATATATACTATTAGAAATAGCTTTTGGAGTACTTGGAGCATTTCAGTTCAGAGCCAAGCAGCTGTTTTGTCTTCTGTGTAATCTGACACTTTATAATAAGCTTTTTTATAAAGCTTTTCTTTGATATGGATTTTAAATTTATCAAGATTCAATTTCTGAACGAATGTAGACGAATTGTGAACCTCCTTTATTTGAAGTCGGTTAAAAAAACCTTAAAATCTGATGATAACGACATGACTCTTTATTCTTACTGTCGTTTATTTATATTCTTTAGCAGACGTGAACACGTGGAGACATCGTGCTATAAGAACTTTTCCCGTTTTAATACTAAATGTACTTTCCCTATATACCATTGATTTGAGACAACTATAGGTGACTATAGTCAAGATATAGCTTAAGGTATGCCGTGCCAAACACATAAACTGGCAATGATTGACGTGCGTTTGACTGCCAATAGCCGGGGCGGCACCGGCGCGGAATCACACGCTGTATGCGACAAACGACAATTGGAAATAGTTTTCAGCAAATAGTCACAGACACGGTCGTAATATTTCAATTTGGAGATTTACTTGCGTTCGTAGTAAAGTTACGCAGGGTAAAGCGCCCAACGAGCACGCGAAACAAAGAGTAGGTACCTTACTTAATGAAAAATAATATTACTTTTCCATTATAACACAAATTATCTGGCCCAGGTAAAGCTTCTTTTATTTTTTTATTTTTTTTTTAAATTTATATTACAACTCAGATCTATCATAACAGGCATGTCCAAGGCAATAGATTGAGAACATTATACAGAATATCAAAAAAATATTACCGATTAAACATTACATTACAATTTACATTAAATAACAAATCGAGGACGTACCAAAAAATAACAATAATAATTAGTATAAATTTAAAGCATTACGTACATAAAATACAATTTGATTCAATTAATACAATTAGCAATAATAAAAATTTAAAATATAATAATAAAATACAATTTTCATTAAATTAAAAACACATAACAAATGACATACAATGCAATCCTTGTAAATTCACACAGAGAACACGAGAACAAATCAATAGTGTCAGCAATGCGATTGAGGGAGTGCAGCGAGCGCGCCAGCGGGGCTTTGTTAACCAGGTCGGTCCTGCCGCGAGGCACCGCCAGCAGCCGCGGCTGCCGGCGGCGTTCCACATACCGATCCGGAACACAAAAATTTATCATACTCAAAAACACGGGATTATAAATTTTACCTCTTAGTAATTTAAAAATATAACTTACGAATGCCACATTTCGTCGAACTCGTAGTTCGTTATAACCAACCATCCCCAGGACGAATAAAGTAGGGTACATTAAAGGATAGAATGGGTACACTCCGTATTGTCTCAAGTATATATATCTTACGAACTTATTTTGAATACGCTCCAGCATAAGATTGTTTTTGATCTGATGTGGAGCCCAAATCATTGCGTTGCATTCGAGATGGCTTCTGACTAATGCATTGTATAACGCTACTATCGCTTTCATATTTGTAAAGCCATTTACTCTGCGGAGAACAAATCCTAAATTCCTGTACGCCTTTTTACAAATATTTGTTATATGATCTTTGAACGTTAAATCTGCCTTAAAATTTAGTCCTAAATCCTTCACCTCCGTAACTCTTTTTAAACTAATTTTTTCAATTTTATAGCTGTAATGGATGGGGTTGCGCTTTCGAGTGTAAGATACAACTGAACATTTTGATGCGTTAAACTGAAGCTTGTTCTCCCTACTCCATGACACAACTCTGTCAATGTCCTTTTGCAATTGCTCACAGTCTGCAGTGTTCTCAACAGGACGAAACAGCTTCAGGTCGTCAGCGAATAATAAGCATCCCGAAGTTTGAACCACACTTGGCAGGTCATTAATCATGATGATAAACTCCAGAGGTCCTAAGTTACTACCCTGACTCACCCCAGACCTCACCACGTATGGCTCAGATTGGCAACCTGCATAATCAACATACTGTTGTCGACCCGTCATGTAGCTTGCAAAAATTTTTAGAAGATGCGGGGTAAAACCAACACCAGCGAGCTTTTTAAGCAATATGTCATTATCAACGACATCAAAAGCTTTGCGAAAGTCCAAATAAGTAGCATCCACTTGCCCCCCACCATCCACTAATGGAAGCAGTGTTGCCATATAGTTCATGAGGTTCGAAGTGGTGCTACGTCCCGGTCGGAATCCATGCTGTGCTTCCGACAGTTGCTCACACATCTGCTGAAATACTATGTGCTGTACAGCTGATTCCAACGCCTTCGCAGGAGTAGACAGAACTGCCACGGGTCTGTAACCCTCCACGCTGTTGCTTGCTCCTGCCTTCGGAACTGGAACAACCCGAGTTGTCTTCCAAAATTCCGGAAACACTGCCGCACCCAAACACTCATTATAAATATGCAATAGTGGCTCGGCAAGTGCAAATCTACAGTCTCTGAATATGAAAGCAGGTATTCCATCCGGCCCGGCAGATCGCTTCGGTTTGAGTTTCGCGAGCGCCTGCAGCACATCCTTTCGCTTTAATTTATCAATTTGCACCCGCGCCGATGCATTTGAACTTCCCGCCAGCAATATTGCATTGTCCACATTTAGTTCAGCCTGCTCGGTCCTATACACAGAGTAAAAATAATCTGCAAATTCCTTAACACTTTGCTCCGGTGATAAAACCATTCCGTTTTTAAATATGCGTCCTAAATTTCCACTACATCTTTTAGATTTTATATAATTTTAGAATGATTTAGGATCTTCCGCTAGATGATTCTGAATGGTATCCCGGTGATGTTCCTGAGCCATTTTAATCAAATTCTTAACCCTGGCCCTCCAACAAGCAAAGGCTTCATAGTCTACCCGTGATTTCGATTTTTTGTACTGTTTGTGAAGACTTGCTTTCCGCCTAATGCCCGAAATAACTTCTGCGTTATACCACTCGGGATATATATACCTTGATTTCATATTATAATTATTGCTTCTTTTTAATGGTACACAATGCTCAATAATTTCATTAAGATATTTATAAAATAATTGTAAGCAGTCATTTATATCATATAAATCATGATGATGACTATGATGTCCTCCACGACGTATCCGCCGATGGCGACACTCTGGCGTCATTTCGTGGCGTGCGCCCTTATGTGACTTGCAAAGCCGAACTTGGTCTTGAAGGTTCGGTTACAGGGCGCACAGTACAGCTGACCGCTGTTATTGTGTGTGTAGTTATAAGATGGCTTTGGTCGGGTCTTTCGTATAAGGCGTTTTGCGTTAAGGTCTTTTAAATGCATTTTTTCAAAATCTTCTACGTGCCTATTGATTTTGTTACGCCATTCTGGCCTGTTTAAAGCAAACCGGTCCCAGTCCCCCACAGATATGCCGCTCGATATTAGGTGTCGCTTCAGGACGTCCTTAAAGCGCAGGAATTGACCACCAGCCTTACGTTTGCCATGACGGAGCTCCGAATAAAAGACTGATTTTGGAAGTCTAGCATCATCCATGCGCACCAAGTGTCCACACCACCTTAGTTGACCTTTCATAAGCATAGCCTCCATACCGCTTACATTAGCCCTTCGTAGAACCTCAGAGTTTGGAATTTTATCTTGCCATTTTACACGTAGAATTGCCCGTAAACACTTCAGATGAAAAGAGTCAAGACGCTTGATATCTGTTTTATACAAGCACCAGGTCTCGGATGCATATAATAGTATCGGTAAAACAATGGCTCTGTATACAGCAATCTTGGTCTTAAGCTGTAAATCGTGTGGCTTCCAGACTCGTTGGTTTAGCCTGCCAAAAGTAGCAGCAGCCCCAGCGATACGTGATGCGATTTCGGTATCTAGACGATTGTCACTCCGTATCATACTTCCTAAGTAACGGAAAGATGTAACTTCCTTCAGGGAGTTTCCGGCTAAATTAAGCGGGGTGTCATTTGCAGATTGCTTAAGTATCTGAGTTTTTGACACGCTTATGACCATGCCAAACTTTCGACAAGAAAGATCTAATTGGTCCAGATACTGCTGCAGATTTTCCATGGAGTCGGCCATGAGGCAAACATCGTCAGCGTACAGAATCTCAAGGACTGGTAATTGGCGTACTTTGGCTTTTTCTCTAAAGCGCGAGAGTTCGAAGACACTTCTGTCAGACCTCACGTTCAACTCTATTTGCCCGTTGCAGTTCTTTAGGGCCTCGCTCATCACAGTAGCGAAGTATATAGCAAATAGTGTGGGAGCCATAACACAGCCTTGTTTGACGCCGCTTGTCACTGGAAATTCATCTGTAAAGCTGTTATCGTGCAGTACTCGCGCCATCATGCCATCGTGAAACTGACGCACCATTTGGATAAACCTCGCAGGGCACCCTGCCCTCTCCAGAACAATCCAAAGCGCTGTCCTCGGCACTCGGTCAAATGCCTTCTCCAAATCGACAAAGCACATGTAGAGATCACGGTGTTGTTCGAAACTTTTCTCTTGTAGCTGTTTGACCACGAATATAGCATCCACCGTGCCTCTGTTTGGACGGAAACCGCACTGACTTTCAGGCAATATTTGTTCCACCAGCGAGTTCAAGCGTCCATTAATAACATGCGACAAGACCTGTCCGGCTGCACTTAACAATGATATGCCCCTGTAGGAGCCGCAATCAGAGCGGTCTCCCTTACCCTTGTACAGCTTGCATATGGAAGCATCCTTCCAGTCCCGCGGTACTTCCTCAGACTCCCATACCTGCAGAATTATCTTGAACAGCCGCTTATTTATGTTTGGGCCACCATATTTGTAAACTTCTGCAGGCAGACTGTCCGAGCCTGGCGTTTTATTATTTTTCATACGCATTACCGCTCGTTCGAACTCTTCAAGTGTTGGAGGATCATCCATCTCAAGTGACGTTGGCAAGGTCGGGAGTGAAGTTATAAAGGTGAGATCAGCACCTTGGTCTCTCGGGTTGAGTACTTAGTAAAGTGTTCTGCCCACCGAGCGAGAACATCTTTCGGCTCAGTTAGTCGTTGAGTTCGGTCTCGCGTATGAATTGGTGCCGTGAACTTACATCTTGGCCCAAAGACGGTTCTGAGGCTCTCAAAAAATCCTCCCATATTGTTACTATCAGCTAGGCATTGCAACTCTACAGCTTTGTTTGTCCACCACATATTCTTCAACTCACGAGTTTTTTCTTTGAGTGCCTGCTGAATTCTTCTGCGATCGCCGACATTCGTTGCGTTGCTCAACGCAAGTCTTGAGCCATCAAAGAGTTTCCGTAATTCCACGTCAGATTCATCGAACCAATCTTGGTTTTTCTTCAGTGGTCTACCTACAACTCGTTGAGAGACTTCATACAGAGACTGTGCATAACACCGCCATGTCTCATCAATTGACGTACCTTTTGGGTGAAGTCTCACAGCTCCAAATTCAGCATCAAGTTTATGCCTAGTAAGTTTACTGAAAGCTAGTCTTGGCGAAAACCTAGGTTCTGCTCTACGCGGAGGTTTGTATAAAACTCTCAACTTGGACCTGATGAGACGATGATCTGTCCATCCCTCGGCTCCTCGCATGGCCCTTGTTATTAACACATCCTGGAGATCTTTTCTACGAACTATTATGTAGTCTAGAAGGTGCCAATGCTTAGAGCGGGGGTGCATCCAAGATGTTTTATATTTGTCAGGAAGCCTGTAAAAGGTATTTGTAATGCTAAGATTGAATTCGGCGCATAAGGTGAGAAGTGCATTTCCATTAGCGTTGCATTTTCCAATTCCATGCGGACCCAATACCCCCTTCCAGGCCTCATGTTCCGTACCCAAACGCGCATTAAAATCTCCGAGCAAAATCAGTTTGTCACTACAAGGTATATTCAGCAGAACCCGTCGCAGATCACTGTAGAAACGCTCTTTATCTTCATCTGAAGAGGGAAGGGTAGGCGCATAGACGCTTATTAGGTGTAAATATTTGTTACGGGATATATGTAGTCGCAATGTCATCAGCCTGTCGTTGATGCCTTTTGGAGGCTCGACGAGCGTTCGCGCGAATCTATTCTTAATTGCAAAGCCTACGCCGCTGGATGACCTTTCACCCGCAGGTTTACCGACCCAATAGTAAGTATACCCTCCCAGATCCTCGCGTAATTCCCCGCTATCCGCCAGGTGAGTCTCACTTAAGGCAGCGATATCGACGTTATATCGGGAAAGTTCACGTGCTATAACAGCGGTTTTTCTTTCAGGACATTGGTTATTGTCATTATCCTGTAATGTTCTTACGTTCCAGGTCGCTATAAGGAGTTTCTTTATAACTTCTTTATGTTTGTTTGTGTTATATAAATCATACAAAGGTGTCCAGTCTATATTTGCCAACTCGGAATACAACAATAAATAATTAGCTTTTACAAAGTTCCATTGCTTAAAAGAGAAGTTTGCGTCGTTAACACTTACCCCTGTATACTGATGTGAAGCAGCGCCCGGCCAGGGCCAACCACGGCTGCTCCCCATCACCGATATCGCGAGTGGAGGGTGGTAAGCGTCCACTACGGAAACCAGCGACTCACTTGTAGCACTCACACTAACACACTCACCTTCATCGAATGAACTTAACACTAAATCTAGCAGCCTACCATTGCAATTGCTAACACTGTTACTCTGTGTGAATCCACAATACGCCATAAAATATTCATAGTAATTTTGTATATAACAAGAACTCGAATACAGGTTAAAATCACCTATCACAACTACTTTCTTAACTTATCACACTGTTGTTCTATTATTCTAAATAATACCATATACTCATTCTCACTACTTTTAGGCGGAATGTAAACCACGCAACACAAAAACTAAAAACTAAAAACTTAATGTCGCCCGGCACAGGCACACTTCGCAGTTCTAGCCGCGGTGTGGCCACGAGAAGCGTGCTGCCCTGCTTACGCTTGTCCGCGCGATCACAACGTAGCACTTTGTATGTTCTTTTGCAACTTATTTCTAATGGTTAGATACTTAATGGTTAAATAACAAACCAACTTAACATACATAGAAAACACCCAGAACCGAAATCAATTTTAGAAAACTAACCGTTTTTCTAGAATCTAATTGAATTTGAAAATTGAAATTTCTAAATTGAACCCGACCGGGAATCAATCACCACTCTAACCACTCTACCACGGAGTTCGTCGAAGTATCGAGTATGATTTTACTTTTTGTCTTTTTTTTTCAATGTTATAAGACGGCAAACATGTTTGTATTTCATCGGGAAAAAATAACACGTACACGTAGATTCAAACAGATTTATTCACTTAGACAAAATAATGCTTACGTTATGGCGGACAGGAGGCGAGAGAGAGTTCTCTACGTATCTGTCAAACTCTGAATAAAATGACAGATGACGTTTACTTAAGGTTGCGTTTAGAAACATACAATTACTATTCCAACACTAGCCCTTAAACGCAAGCCTATAAATTCAAACAAAATAATAAGTTACTCTACAACATTAAAAAAAATATTTCTCTAAACAAAGTATATCTACAATTGTTACACGCAAACCAAAATTACATTTCTCAAAAACAAAGTAAGTAGCTAAACAATATTGTTACACGCAAACCAAAAAATTACATTTCTCAAAAACAAAGTAAGTAGCTAAACAATATTGTTACACGCAAACCAAAAAATTACATTTCTAAAAACAAAGTAAGTAACTTAACAATGTTGTTACACGCAAACGAAAAATTACATTTCTAAAAACAAAGTAATTTAACAATCTTCTTATGCTAGCCCTTAAACACAAACAAAAAGAATAACATAATTACTCAATAAACACTTGACTGACAAACTTGCAATGTTTCTCTTTACAAAGTGCTTTGGTTAATATATCAGCTAACATAACTGCAGTTGACAAGTATTTAATTTCAACTACACCATCATAAACAATTTCCTTTATGAAATGGTGACGAATATCAATATGTTTGGTCCTGGAATGAAACATAAAACTTTTACACAATTTTATAGCAGATTGATTGTCATTAAAAATAGTTATTTTAGGCACTTTACCAAGTATTTTAAACATAAACTGTTTTAAAAATAAAGCCTCTTTACACGTGTCAGACAATGCCATGTACTCTGCTTCAGTGCTACATAGGGCAACTGTGCGTTGCTTGCGACTCTCCCAAGCTACAACAGATTTGTCTATGGTAAAAACATAACCTGTGTACGACTTGCGATCTATGTTGTTAGAAGCCCAGTCGGCGTCAGCATACGCAGAAATATCTAACCCACTTTTGGAAAAAACAAGACAAAAATCCACTGTACCTTTTAAATTAGGTATTGGGTCCTCTCCACTTTTTGTCATATGTAAATGACATGGCGAAATGTGTACAGTTTAGTACATGCTACCAATTTGCCGACGATACCTGCTTGATCACTGCTGATAAAGACCCACAAAAAGCGAGCGAGCGTCTGCAATTGGACTTTTGTATGGTAGCAAAGTGGTGTCATGACGAGGGTCTAGTGCTGAATACGGACAAGACTAAATTGTTGCATATTAAATCCCCACATCTTAAACACTCTCCATTTAATGGTATACTTGCCCATAACCACGGCTGCTTACATAGTTTTGTCCTATGCACAGTGCCAGTGTCCTTACATTGAAAACGTAACCAAATACACATATCTTGGTCTAATTATAGATGATAAGTTGAACTGAGTCACCAAATCGAGTATGTGTGTAACAAACTTAGACAGTTCCTTGCCAACATAATTATATTAAAAGATCGTATTCCGTATAAGGTTAAACTAATGCTATACAACTCATTGGCTGAATCGTACATCCAGTATGGAATAAGTAGCTACGGTCGAACTTATGCCACATATATTAAATTCTCCGGAATATTGTGTCCACAAACATTAAACAGCAATTTTATGACGATGATAAAGGCCTTTTTAAATATTGTAACATATTACCCGTACAATCCCAAATAGAATATACGTTGCTAAAGGAAAACTTTTGTAACCAAAAATTCCGAAATAAAATAAAGCATGCTGTATATACACGGGCGGTGGCTCGCAATAAGTTGTGTACGGCCAGCGCGAGGAACACCTACGGCGAACGTACAACGGACTACCTAGTTCCTAGACTTTTAAATGTACTACCCGACGAACTACGTTTTATTAATATTGATAACAATATGGTACCAAATACCTTAAAATCAAAACTTAAGTCCTACTTTATTAATGATCTAACATGTAGTGTGAGTTGTGATTAAGTGTCACAACAGTTTTGTTAAATAACCTAGACTTAATTATTTTGTATAAATAAATAAATAAATAAATAAATAAATAAATAAAAATGTTTTATTTCAGACTTTACATCCATATTTTATTTAGTGTGTTAGTAACAATTTTTCTTATAAAGTATGTTAGTTGGCTAGGTTAGTGTGGAAAATTATTAGTTACATATTTTAAAAATAAATTATTTTATTTGGCCAGTTACTAGTTCTATCCAGTGTTGTTGGATAGAACAGTCAGGACGAGCAGTAATTGTCTTCAGAACGCTGTTGCTGCTGGCCCTCATGCGTCGCAGTAGGGATGCGGCTTTTTTGCGCATAATCGCGTGGAATCCGTCAATCCGTGCGTCCGCGAACATTCCCGAGGCGCTGCAGAACCGCGGCAGCCGCAGCAGCGTTCTGAATGCGTTGTTATACTGCACCCGTAGTGTGCTGTAGGCTCGGCGCGTATAACTCACCCACAGACCACTCGAGTAAAACAATTGACAAAATGCCCTAAAAAGGGTAATTTTGACCTCCGCCGCACATCGAGTGAACCTGCGTGCAAGCATGTTGCCCCTTACCGCCAGCGCCCTACGCTCTCTCTCAATATCCTCATCATCATTTAAATTTGTTGTGACAATATGACCCAGATACCTAAATTTACATACATTGTTCAACAATGACCCATTTAGAGTAATTGGAGGCACATAGCCCGGTGTACGTTTTCCAGCCTTAAACACAAGGATTTCACTCTTTTTGGCATTATACACCAGGCCATGGGCCCCCGCATACGACTCGCATATAGCCACTAACTTTCTCAACCCCCCGATCGAGGGGCTCAGCAGCACCATGTCATCAGCATAGCTCAAGTTGTTGACACACTGTCCGTCAATGTAACAGCCGAGATGGATGCCGCTGAGCTCCTCGATCAGCTGATTGATGTAGAGGTTAAAAAGGGTGGGCGAGCTAATCCCGCCCTGTCTTACCCCACATCGGAGGGAATATTCATCCGACAAGGCACCTGCCCACCTCACCTGGTTCTTTTGGTGCTTATACCAAAACCTAAACAAATTTGTGCACTCCGCCGGCATACCAGTGCTCCTCAGCTTCTCCCATAGCAGGTCATAATTTACCATGTCAAAGGCCTTGGATAAATCCAGGAAGCACGCATATACCGGCGTTTTTCTATTCGTGTAATACTTGACAGTGTGCTTAAGACTGAAAATGGCACTCTCTGTAGACACACCCGGTTTGAACCCAAATTGGGCATCGTGAAGTTCTACATACTTCGCGAGACAGCCATTAAGCAAACTGTCAAGTATTTTTGCAGTTGTTGTAGCAAGCGATATGGGCCGGTAGTTACCTATGTCAGATGTGTCACCCGTCTTATTTTTTACAATAGGTACTACAATTGTACGCATTAATGGTTCCGGTAGATAGGCATGCCCCAGACTAAAATTAAAAAGCATTGCAAGTATACGTGGTAGGTGTACCCCAGCATACCTAAAATGTTCTATACTTAGACCGTCGTGTCCAGGAGACTTCCCTTTTGTCATACCTGCAATGACCTTAACCACATCTTTTGCTGTAAACTTGACAGATCTCTCAGACACGACGCCCTCACCATAGCGACCCGATGCAGAGTCCAACGGTGACTTCACCACAAAATGATCTTTAAAAATATTTGCAATTGTCTTTAGATTATGCTCGCCCCCCACGCTCACGGGAACACTTGGTTTGACATTTAACTTACTTATGTTTTTCCAGAATTTTACGAAGTCTTTTCCCGATAAGTCTGAAGCTAAAACATCCATCTTTATTTGATCTTGTCGGTTTTGACACCATTTTAATTTATTTTTAAAACATTTTCTACTTTCTAACATAGTTTCGTAAATTTTACCGGAGCGTGGTTTACCCCATTCCACCCATATCTTAAATCTAAGTCGCGCCTCCCTATGTGAATCCGCGACATACCTATTCCACCCCGCTATATAACCATCCCTCCTGGGGCATTTGCCACGATATGTCGCTGATGCAGCATCAGATAGTATGCGTATTACAATGTCATACATGTTATCGATTATAGCCCTATGCTTGGGATTATCGCAATAATCATCACAACATTGACCCAATTCTTCCGGAAAGTCAATTTCTCTCAGTTTAAACTGACAGATTTGAGCATACTCTTGTGTTTGAGAGATTTCCCTTTCACCCCATACGACTCTTTTCCGACCTTCGTTGTGGTCACAAGTAGGTATCACTATTTTAGGTTTAACCTTAAATAAATCGCATTCAAGCACAAGTGGAAAGTGGTCAGACCAGTACACATCATGTTGTACATATATATTATTAATTGTTTTACTAGCTGATTCCGTGACTATACAGTGGTCTAACCATCTTGCACTTCCGTGAGCTTCGCTTACAAAAGTATACGAATCAGAGTTCATCCCTAGAATATTAACATCTGCGCACACCCATTTTTGCTCGACACAAAAATCGATCATCTCATTAAAAAATAACTCGTTAGGATGAGCATTAAAGTCTCCTAGTATGTAAAAAGATTCGACACCAGAGTTCTCTTCGACTTCAATAACAGATCTTATCGCACTTAAACACTCCGTAAATATAGGTAAATTTTCTTGAGAGTTAGTTGGCATGTAGACACTAAAAACTACTATAGATCGAGTACTTACAGTCATCTTGACAGCGGCAACTCGGACGTTATCACAATCGATTACCGACACCATTTCAAACGCACTCTTTCGCCACAAGATAGCTACACCGCCGTAGGGACGGCCGCTCAACACCCCAGCAGACGTGTCCACCGCCGACGTGCCGGTACACCCGAAGTTCTCGTCCACAGTATTAAGCAGCGGCAGATCATGGGGCAACAGCCATGTTTCCTGAAGGGCTATAATGTCGCTAGATGTGCATAGGGACCGAATTCCTTCAATAGACCTCTTAAAAGATTTACAGTTAAAACTAATCAATTTATGTACTAATTTACTTTGATTGTTGCGTTCTGTCATTATCTGATTTGTTTAACACACGTTTTTTATGCCCGAAGTCGACGAAACGCCGGTACGATACTCCATTCGGCCAAAACTCATCATTCATAAACACATTCAACTTGTATTTAGGTACAAAAATTTTATATGAATCATATTCCTTTAGAGTTTTCATATTCATTTTTTCTAAACTGACTCGAACGTTTGACTTCTTTTCAATGTAATCTATGATGTGACACACAGCCACCTCCTTCGAAACATTATAAATATAAATTGGAATATTTATTTCTGCTGCTTTAAAATTGTCATTCTTATCCGTCTTAGCTCTCCCCGTTTGTCCAATAAAGCGATTTCTCAACTTCTTTTTTTGAACCAATTTCCATTCTTCACTGTGACCATACTCTTTCCACTCTCCATTACGCACAATATCAGCCATCGATTTACGATCGACCGCGGGGGCAGTGTGTCCGCTCGTTTGCGCCTCGGTGGCCCTCGGCCGGCGGTCGGACCCGCGCACATTCAAATCTCGCCGACAGTTGCTCGGAGCTCCGACCGCGCAGGTCGCCTTTATCTCGCTCGCGCTTGAGTCACCTTCAATGCTATGCGTTATAGGCTTCGTGTTCAGGTGATCGCTGGTTATAGGCGGTAAACAACTTTTTGGTGCTGTGCTACCCTCCGGAGAAATATTGCTGGGAATGATTTGTGGTGATGTGTTGGATGACATGGGTAGCAATCCCATGGGACCACTATCATACTCGTAGCTGTTCATAAGGCAAGCCCCTCGTTTAACAGCGACATTCTGATGAAAGTTGTTTACAAGTGAAGCTTCCTTTAGTGCATCTAATTCCAATTTTAGTGACTTAACGGTTTCATTTGAGGCATAACCTTCCTTAATCTGCGTGATTTCAGCCTTCATTTTCACAATATCTTTTAATAGACTAGTAACATCTATGTGATCGAATGATACCGGGGGCAGTTTTTGCAGCTCCCTGGCCACGAAGATAGGTATTTTCTCAGGGTCAGTATCCTTCAACAAACATATGATGTCTTCGATCTCTCTTTGTGTTTTACCTTCCTTCTTGCGGATTTTCTTTTTTGATTTCGGAAGCGATTCAAATAACAAATTTTTCGCTGTTGTAATTTCACTCTGTGAGAAAGCACTTGCACAAATCAGGCTAATACTCTCTTCGTCCATAACGTCCATTTTATTACACACAAAAGCAAGAACTTCATTTATGACGATATTGCATTTCGTACATTTCACTGTGGTAGACATCCCGATTCCGCAAACGACCGACCGTAGACGAACGATTACGACGACTGACTGACGACTGTATAGACTCAAAATTTTATAGCATTTGCCATAAACCTCATTGGTTTTTTTTAATGCTTAAACACCAATTTCATTTGTAATGTTTTTTTTATTGATAAATAAACTAAAAAAAAAAAAAAATATCTTAAAACTCTCTTGGTTGCCTTACAATGAGTTTCGCTGAAGCAATTATTGAACTGACTGAGGTAGCTTACCGCATGACTGATGTCAGGCCTCGTGCAAACTGCTACATACATCAATGAGCCTATGAGACCCCTGTAGTCATAAGTTTCATTAGCTTGAGTTTCTTTTGTTAGCTTTAGACCTGTCTCCATTGGTGTTCCTGCAGCCTTGCAGTCCTCCATTCCATACTTCTTTAATACCTTTTGTATATAATTAGACTGATTCAGATAAATTTTATTGTCTTGTCTTGTTAGCTTCATACCAAGTATATGCTGTGCTGGCCCCAGATCAGTGATGTCAAATTCATTCTGTAACTTTTTTTTTACTTCATCTCTTTCTGGAAAGTCTGAAGGGCTGAATACAAGTAAATTGTCTACGTACAGGGCTATGATCACCATTGATTCTTTTTGACATTTAAAGTATACGCATGGCTCAGAAGTTAAACGACTAAAGCTCAACTTATTACATAAAATGTTGGTAATTTTATCATACCATGATTTAGAAGCCTGTTTAAGACCGTAAATGGCTTTGTTCAGCCTATATACCATATTATCATTTTCTTTAAGTTTAAAACATTCTGGTTGCTCCATATATACTGTTTCCTGTAATTCTCCATTCAGGAATGCTATTTTTACATCCAGATGTTCTATAGTTAAGTTAAGTTCTGCCGCTAGCGCTAGTAACATTCTAATAGTGGAATACCTTACCACAGGTGAGAAGGTTTCTTGGTAATCAACACCATATTTTTGGGTGTAACCCTTTGCGACTAAGCGAGCTTTATATTTTAGAAGTTTACCATCACTGCTATATTTCTTTTTAAAAATCCATTTACATTTGACTGGCTTATGACCATTTTCACGTTTTACTAGAGTCCAACAATTATTTTTAACAAAAGAGTTATACTCATCTTGCATAGCCTGCCGCCAACTGGTTGAATCTGGTCCATTCAACGCTTCAGTTGCTGTCTGAGGCTCATCAGGGTCACGGTATTCACAGTTGATCAGTTCCACAAAATTGGCCACCAAAGGAGTCTCAGGGACATCTTCATACGAATCATCTGTGTATTCTGCTTCAGCCAGTGAATCCTCTCCTGGAAGATAAGTTTTGTCCGAGCAGTTATCTGCGTCAGCGTCTGTTTTTCCGCCATCAAAATCATCTATTGTGATTGTACTTAAGCGTTGCTGGATATTCTGTGATAATCTTATGTCATCAGATATATTTAAACTCACAGTAGATGGTTCCGATTGGTGGCTATCATTTAGAGTCAAACTTATACTATCAGACTTGTTTTGGTCTCTATTATCATCATGTGACATTTCCTTTGCAAAGAATTTATTTTCTACAAAAACAACATTACGTGAATTTATACAATTTTTGTGATTATTAGGATCAATGAGTCTATAGCCTTTAGACTCTTCGTTGTATCCTACAAATATGTATGGTTTACTTTTTGAATCTAATTTCCTTCTATTCTTCACCATAGCATATGCAGTACATCCAAATATTTTTAAATGGTTCAGATTTACCTTTTTATTTGACCACTTTTCTTCCGGGGTCACTCCAGCAACAGCCTTTGTTGGGGATCTGTTCTTTAGGTAGACTGCAGTGTTCACCGCTTCAGCCCAAAAAGTCATCTTAAGTCCAGCATCATTCAGCATGCACCGGACCTTTTCCATGACAGACCTATTTGCCCGTTCAGCAACTCCATTCTGCTGTGGGCAATCTGGTATGGTCTTTTGGTGCTTGATACCACTAATCTTAAGGAATTCCTGAAACTTAGAACACATGTATTCTCCGCCTCTGTCTTTTCTAAGCACTTTTAAATTCTTGCCAGTTTCATTTTCTACTAAAGATTTAAATTGTTTAAAATAATCAAAAGTCTCATGTTTGAATTTTAAAAAATAAACATATTGCTTTCTAGTATAATCATCAATGAAACTTAGAACATACTTAGCACCACTAAAAGATGGGACCTGTATTGGACCACAAAGGTCTGTACGAACAAGACCTAAAACATCTGTAGCCCTACTATGTGACTTTTTAGGAAAAGGGAGTCTACTCTGTTTCCCTTCAATGCATGATATGCACTGTTGATACTTAGTAGTACTGTAATTAATACCATTTGCCATACCTTTTTGAAGAAGTTGCATACTTCTCGAGTTAAGGTCCCCAAGGCGCTTGTGCCACACCTCCTGGGAAGTCGAGTCCGCTACTGTTGATGCCATCAATGTGCACCCTTTGTTGTCTGACACGGTATCGAGTTGATCGAGACACCGTTGACTTAAGTACCCGTAGATAGAATCTCATCACCATCACGAATAATACAAGAATTAATATCAAAAGTAACAACATAACCCTTCTTAGTCATCGCACTGACTGACAATAAATTAGTACTTAATTTAGGCACAAAATATGTATCACTTATTGTTCTTAGAGAATTCTTCAACTGTACTTTCACTTGTCCTAGGCCAGCAGTTGATAACCTTTCCCCATTTGCAATGCTAACATCCACAGTTTTGTTCGGGTTGTAGTTCAACATTAGTTTTTCATCATTGCACATGTGGTTTGTTGCTCCGGAGTCTATATACCATACATCACTGTTTACTTTCACAGAGAGTGCCGCTACAAGTGCCTTGTCCTTTGGAGTGAATTGCTTCTTCGGAGGATATTTTGGTCTGTTGTCTTTGTAAGAAGTATTGTTGTTGTTGTTGTACACAGGTTGTACCGTACTTCTTTTATCACAATTCCGAGATAAGTGACCAAAATTCTTGCACTTGAAACACCTGGGTTGCTTTCGGGTAACTAATGCTGTGACTCCATCGTTTTTGTCTTCTCTTCGTTGAATTTCTTGCATTAATTTCGCAGAGACTAGTTCAGTAGTTAACTTGGTGCCTGAGTTTTCTATGGCAATAATTAAGGTGTCGTAATCTTCAGTGAGACCGCTTAGCATTATAACGGCAATGAACTCATCATCTAATGAAGATTCTATTTCGCTAAGTTGATGCAAGACTTCTTTAATTTTGTTAAGATAAATTTCCATAGAATTGCTTTCGGTCAACTTTGTTGCAAATAAGCTTCTAAGCAAACCCAGTCTTCTGCATAGTCCGCGTCCTTCATACGCTTTCTGTAGCATGTTCCACGCCTCATACGCATTTTTGGCTGTTCGAATGTACGGAATTACTGCTGGCTGTACTGAAAGTGCTATTCGCGCCAATGCCTTCTCACTTTTCTTGTCTTTAGATTCGTTTTCTACGAATTCCCAAAGTTCTTCATGAATCAAAATCATTCTCATCGAAAATTTCCAAGTGGAATAGTTTTCTGTTCCCTTTAGTTTGTCAATGGAATTAGTGATCGACGCTGAAGAAGCCATCTTTGCATAAGTCGTAACTCGTGGTAACCACAAATAAATGTTTGTAATAAAATGCTTCAAATATAGTGTTATTCAATTTTGCCAACCACAATCTGCTGCCATGTTGGTATTTCATCGGGCAAAAATAACACGTACACGTAGATTCAAACAGATTTATTCACTTAGACAAAATAATGCTTACGTTATGGCGGACAGGAGGCGAGAGAGAGTTCTCTACGTATCTATCAAACTCTGAATAAAATGACAGATGACGTTTACTTAAGGTTGCGTTTAGAAACATACAATTACTATTCCAACAAAACAAGCATGCGGGCTACGAGATGGGAACTGGTAATCGCCGCTTAGGCATCTGCTGCATTGTATCTAGGGGTCCTTAATAACTAGCTTCTTGAAGAACCTCATGTTCATAGCGCACGGGAAACACCTCTGAAAAATGCCTATTTCCATACCTACGGTATGGTCTACCGTTCCTATTATTCGTTCACAAACCGATAACATATAGAGGCTCGTTTACAAAAAATTATACAATAAAAAACGTAGGGCGTGTAACTTGTTTACTTACAGTATGAATACTTAGTGAGTGAGTAGACATCAGACATCTAACCTATATTCATAATTTATCAGACGGAGGCCAGCAGCGGTGACATTTGAAGTCACAGCAGCACACTGGTCGTAAATTTGCTACATTTCAGGACCTAAAATTTAAAACTTAAGTTTTTTTTAAGCAATTGTAATAGATAGGGGTTATTGCGATTTTAAACGTTCTAACGTTCTATAGTGGACTTTAAATCGCAATAACTAATAAGATAAATAAAGGTATTTTTAAAATACAAACTACCTATTTAGTTCACTTTAGCATGCAAGTTTAATTAAAATTAGCTAATTAATAGGTATTTAAAAAAATTTACTTGTAAGTTTGTATGGGAAACCGAAATGCGTAAACCGTAAACCTTTTCATAATGCGGAAGCGAAGTTAAAATGAAAGATAATGAAGCAGGTTGTGCTAGCTAGCTAGCTGGATCATATATTACCCTGCTAGCTGTCCTCACCTTGCCGACCTGCAAGTTGTCTTTTCACACCTCGTTCATCTTAGTTACATCTTAGATCTTTATACACACCAATTGCATTAATTTTAGTTACATTTGAATTTAAATGATAATAGTGCACGGCTGAGTAATTGGGTGCTCGTGACTATAATTCGTTTCAGCGGTGGGCAACTAATTAACAGTTCATTTGTGACCGCAGCACATTATTAATCGTGTTCGCATATATGATATCATGATATTATGTAGGATAATAACCTTATGCATTTCATAAAAATCTATGCATCTATATAAATACAAATGAAATACCTACTGCTCGTTCGTATGTGCCTTACTTGAGATCGGTTGGACAAATTCGAATGAAATTTTGCACATAGACAGTCCATGACCTGCTACCCTATCGGCTAAAAAATATGAATATGAACATGGGCTTCATTTGCCATTTGAAGCCCATATTTTGTCCTTAAATGGGTATATTATGGGCTTCATATGTCAAGTAAAGCCCATGTTCATATTCATATTTTTTAGCCGATAGACCCCCTGGACAGAAACATAATTATACTTTTTATCCCGGTAATAGTTTTATTTCGAACGACGTCGCGGGCAACATGAATAAAAATGTCTATATGAATGAAAATGAATCGCCAAATGTGTTGCTCAGCGCAAAACTCAAGAACGGCTAGACCGATTTGACTGGTTATCTTTTTTAAGTTTGTAATGAGCAGGACAAGGATATTTGTATAAATAAACATTTTGGAAATTCGTTACAGAATACGGAGTGTTCGTTAGTGTATCGATATAAAACAAATTAGAAACTAATTAAATAGGTTTTCAAGAAACAACTCTGTTTCAGAATGCAATTGGTCCTAACTTCTTGACGGCGCGACGGCTTTCGCTTGACCGTTGTGTGACGGACGTCACTCGGTGTGAAGCATTCGTGACGAGCTCCTCCACCTGTTGACCTATTACGACTAAACCAACGTACCACAATGGAGTGACGTCATACCGTTTAGGTAGCTTAGAACTAGATATAACATTTAGGTAACATTTTCTTTTATACAACTTTCCATGTAAAATGTTGTCTGAAAATTAAAAACATTTGAAAAAGCGACCTTCTCTGGGGTTCGAACCAGCGCTGTAAAGATTTTGTTTATTAATTTATTACATTTACCAGGGTTTCGTAGTCTTATGTAATATCAAATGATTTGCTATTAAGGTTGTCTATTAAAATAGTTCATTGAAGATGCCCTAGCTTACTTGTTTTTTCAGTTAATCACTAATTAACACAAACATTGTTGTTTGCATAAACACAAACTCTAAAGGTCTATTAAAGTTGCCTGAACCTGAAAATGTTTGACCTAAAATGAGATAGATTTGGAACAAGTATAGCATTCAATTATTACGAGTACATCATCAGCATTAACATTCATAAATTTTAATAATGTGTGTAATTAATTTTAATTAATTTTTCGTTACAGGTAATTTAAATGTTGCTGTTATCATCGCATTTGGAACGCAAGTGGATACTTTGGTACTATAATTTAAGACACTGGGTATACCAGGTTATTATATTTATTTATTTTCAATAAAACTAAAGAACGGATAACAACTACATAAATAAATAAAAAATCATACATTTTTTTTTAGTTCAAAACTAATTTGTCACCTTAAACGATGAAGCCTTAAATGGCATTAATATATAATATCTGATAAATATATAATCTGATAAATATAATCGTGGGGTTTATATAATCTTACATGGTCATCCTTTAAAAGTTATACGATTATTTATAGCACATTAGCCTTAACTCGTCAAATTTGGAGATGGTAAACCTTTCCTTTGCAATGATTTATTACCAACATAGTCTTATCTGGGTAGGCAGTAAGTAATAACAATTGTAATACCATTCAGAGGCACATAACACTTCCAACACGGATGTAACGCTGTGGCATGTTATAAGGGTGCAAAGTGTTATTCGTCCTATGTATTTAATAAAAGGATGGAGCATTACGTTTTTTATACATTGCTTATAGTAGTTTTAGGAGCTCCATACTAACCTGTTCAATTTGTAATCTTGATACTTTAAAAACAAATAATTAGTCACAAAAGTTAACCAAATTTTAGACGATAATTCAGTTTGTATTATTCCACAAAGGGAAAATGCTTTGTCTTATCTCACGAAGACCCTCAAACACTGAGAATGGAACTATTTTATCTCTCGGAATCCATTTCTCTCATGAACCTTTTATAGGTTCATGATTTCTGTAACTTTCGGCTGTCTCTGTATTTTATACTTACTGAAATGTCCCAAACTCATTCTCCCAGCGTATTATAACACGGCAATCTTATGAGGTAAGGTCGCCAGCACTCTTGGTCCCAACAATACCGGGTTGTCAATACAATTTATGGGTATGGTAATCCATACTCATAAATTCCCATGGTTAGAGAACATCTGTTATTTATAATTTTAGTTTATATCATCTATCTTTTGTTGTGTTAAAACACTTTTAAAACAAAACATTAAAAAAACGTTTTCAATATGGTTGAACGAATTATTTACATAAGGTAGTGGTAGCAAGCTAAGCGGAGTTTGAACAATCTTTTCCACTAATGAGTCAATCCGAGCGGTATACTCGTTTGCGGCTCAGTACAGGAGCATAAAACAATGTTATATTACAGCAGCAGCGAGAGAGTAATAAGGCAATCTTCTACGCATTTTGTTACGAATTTCGTTGTGAAATTTGTTTTTCTTTCAGCGCAATTTGTTTGGAAACTTTGTGCTGATCCATTCTTGGAAAAGTAATCGTGTTGTTCAAATTAAAACGAGCTACCGAGGAGATTCTTGATTATTATTATGGCATTTGGTAAAAAGATAAAAAAGTAACTATAGGTACACAATTGTGTTCAAGAAGTTTGAGAATTGAAATCTGTATTAGAATAGAAATAAATTTATTCAGCATCAAATACGAACAACATATAAATTACGCTAAACTAAAAAGGCATCTACTCGGGGCTGTGTTATAGTCGTAGCAGTATGAGCTATAGCGCTGGTCTTCCGTAGATTTTAATGACTAAAAAGAAGAAATAAATATATGAAACAGTTTCTAACATAATCAATGTGCAGAGTATATTATACACGAACGTCAGAGTATATTATACCTGCATGCATGCTGCATGCATGCTGCAAGCTTCATGCTTGCTTGCATGCCGGGGGGTGCAGGGGGGCCGGCCCCTCTGCTCGGGAGGGTCGGGGGGCCCAAGGCCCCCCGCTACAAAGAAAAAATTAAGTATGCAAAACGATAGGTCTGTCGGTTAGGTTAGGTTAGACTTTTGACAATTGAAGGACGGGGGCCGCAGGCCCCCCGACCCCCCCGATTTCTTAATCATAAGTGTATGTATTAAAACAATATTATGAGTTTAAATATTTTCTTAGTAATGACATTATTAAAAAGAAAATTATGATAATTGACTGTTATGAAGGAAACAATTATGAAAAAAAGACTATGCATTTAAGCTTGTTCTTAGTAATGACAGTATTAATAAAAAATATATGATAACTGTCTGTTATGAGTTCCGATAGTATCAATAAAAATTTATGAACAAAAAAGTATGAGGATAAAAATTAGGAAGAGTGATTATTATGAACACAAATCGATAGTAAAACAAAAAATAGGAATAATAGTTATATGTGAGCCAATATGGACCCAGGTAAAAGAGATCTTAAAAGCGATAACACCACCAAATTATATCTTTCAGAAGATTATTAACAAACACTTCAAGAATGTGCGTTAAATCTGTGACAGGTTGTAAGTATATCTTTATGGTGTTGCATTAAAAGTATAATGTCTATCTGCGTATTAATCTATTTCCTTGTTGTGCTTTACTAAAACTGCAAATATGTTACAAATACTGTGACTATACCAAAACCCTCATATATTAACTGCTGATAGAAATGCGGCCAACGCCCGCATTTCTCATAATTTACTAACAATTCCAATCCCAACGGCGCTATTCTCCGCTGCTCATGTGCGAAATGTCGTCAACATTTGTACGACACGACATCGTAGCGAAACCGCAAACGGCTTGTTGTGTATCTGAACATTGCAAAGATCCCGGGAAAAAGCAAAGTTACAATCTGTGTGAAATTTCCACAAGATCCCGCAATTTTCTTGCGAAAACTTTTTCGAAACATTTGAGTTGTGTAACGAATCAACTGTACGTCTATCGTGAAATTGGATTGCATTAAGGATTAGGTACTCGGAATAATAATTTTCAGGGTTCAGGGGTCGTTGCCTTAATATTGAGCGAGTTAAGAATGGAAACAAAACTGCCTTGTCGAATCTTAGCCTCATCTAACTTTACTTAGCCCTTTAAGAATATGGCTACGGTAGCTCCTTCCTGTCGACTTGAAAGGAGGTTTCGGAGGGGAAGGTAATCCACAGCAGATATGCTACAAATGTTGGAGGACCCGTCGAAGTAGTTAAGGTTAGCCGAGAAGAAGTAGCCGGGAGAGCGTCGGTGGCTAGCATAGCTACCGTCGCTCTTCTAGACACACATAAAAACCCCCTGCACTAGTCGTAGTCGTAGCCTTCTACTGATTAAGAAGGGGAACGACGACCGCGGTGACAACAACATGGGCTGACTGACAACATTATTCTGTGCCACCTGTGATAAGTGATAAGTACATCTCAAAATTACAACTTTCAGTACATACAGCGACAATTGTGTTTAACTGTAAATGAACCTGAAAAGTTGGCAGTTTGACTTGTATCACTATGTATCACTTTTATCAGGAGGCACAAAACTGTTCCGTCAATGTGAGACGGCTACGGGCTTTGCTAATTATCCGCTCCAACTTATGTTGCTTGAAGACGAGAGAGCGGTTCCAAACGCGCCTTCCTAAGCTGGAGACATTTATTTTGTGTATCTGGTCAAGCTTCTAAGTCTTAAGACTTTAACTATTATGTATCTTTTTTGGTGGTCTTCCGACTTCAGTGGCCAAGTGGTTAAAGTACTGGGTCCGACATCTGAAGGTCCAATTCTTAGGTTGGGCAGTGTCTTTCAGATTTTGCGACAATAGGTTTGCGATCATTTACCCGCATTTGGCGAGTTTGGTGTGGTGCTTTTAAGCTCATACCATACACACACTTATTGTGGCGATGACTTAAATTCAATTATGGAGTTGCACAACAGTAGGACAGTAAATATAGACTAATTCACGATTTTTTTTTATCGTAGTGATCAATATTTTCACTTTTAAAATGTAGCTTATGGCATTTTTGGGCTTTCCAACTATCTCTGTTTAAAAAAATCACGTTAATACTTTGCTTCGCTTTTACGTGAAAGAAACAGACTCAATTTCGCATTGTAATAAAAGTTAGGATCGAATATCCATAATATCCGCGAGACGAGCTTTATTCCGTCTAGACCGTATTCCTTAAAAGCTATTGATGTGTAAATAAGAGCAATCCATCTTTTATAACACTTTGTATGGGTTTGCAAACTAATTGATACTGAGACTTAGTTTGCCTTTATTTTGTATTATTAACCGACTTCAAAAAAGGAGGAAGTTCTCAATTCGGATGTTTTTTTTTATGTTTGTTACCTCAGAACTCCGTCATTTATACACCGATTTAGAAAATTCTTTTTTTATTTGAAAGGATATACTTCCAGATTGGTCCCATTTTTATGAAAATCCTGTTCTGATAATGGAATTCTCAAAGAATTAAGGGAACTCCTCAAATATTGTAGGCATACCTATAGCGATTTTGGTATTTTCAGCAATAAGTCACGCATTTGCATTCAGTAAATATCATTTGATGAAGTAGAACTGATGAAGAAGACCACAGAATGCCATTGGAACTCCTCAATGATAAGTATTTCACGGGTGGCGAGAAGATAATCTCGATTAAGATAGTTATGCGACTATGACGAAGCAAAAGGTCCCATTTTTATCAAAATCCAGTTCTGATAATGGAATCCTCAAGGAATTGAGGGAACTCCTCAAATATTGTAGGCATACCTTTAGCGATTTTGGTATTTTTAGCATTAAGTCAAGCATTTGCATTCAAAAAGTATCATTTGATGAAGTAGAACTGATGAAGAAGACCACATAATGCCATTGGAACTCCTCAATGATAAGTATTTTACAGGTGGCGATAAGATATCTCCATTAAGATAGTTAAGCGACTATGACGAAGCAAAAGAATAGGCAGGTACCGGAACTCAGGAATTGAGGGAACTCTTCAAATATTGTAAGCATACCTATAGCGATTTAGGTATTTTCAGCCATAAGTCAAATGAGGCCCACTTCGGCAATAAATCCTTCAAAACTAATGTTGTAAACGCGGAAGCGTGTGTATTTGTTTGACCGTCTCTCACTTGCGCATCGACCTGATTTTGCACATAGGTAGCTAAAGGACAAATAGTAACATATGCCACTTTTTATCACTGCTTCTGAAACATTTCTATAAGGATTTAAAAATACACTATTCACACTATTAATTCTGTCACTTCTTATCTAAATTCTTCTTAAGATCTTTATGCCGATGACTTACAAATTTACTCTCAGGCTTCAGCTGAGAACCTCTCCGACGTGATTGAGCAGATCATTGGTGACTTGGCTACGATCTACGACTGGAGCAAGTCAAAAACGTCCCTGTAGTTTGCCTAACGGTGAACCCTAGTAACTCGCAAGTCATCATCGTAGGGGGCTCTATACAGCGTTCACGAGTAAATCTGGGTAACTTGCCGTCTGTTTCGGATGTAGATTTCCTGCGTGATAGGCGTTTCTCGTTTTCTTCGCTTGTCGCATTAAAACGGCGCTGTCTCATACGAGCACCGCGTTTTGAAGGTTTACCAATATTCGCTTTCGATAAATAGATCGGAACAATTCACTAAAAAGCGAGAAATAAACAAAAATTTTAACAAAAGTAAAAACCGACTCCAAAAAATTTGACTGAAATAAATGCACCAAAACGTAAAAAATAATTGCATAGTTTAGTTTGTTCAATTTACTTGCAATATTAACCTTTATTCTACTCAATCTTATAATATTAAAAAATATTTTTGGAGTCTGTGCCAGCCTAATACGACGATGTAGCAATACCTAATAAAATCTATTTACAAATGAACACGACAACTGCTAAATCTAATTAAACATATTTACAAATAAAAACGACAATTGGGTTAAACGGCATCGAGGCCGACCTAGACGGACGTGAAGAGATGAGCTTGATGCTTACGCGAAGGATTGGCCAACACACGCAAAAGACCGCGAATACTGGAATAATGGGGAGAGGGAGGCCTTTGCCCAGCAATGGGACAATATGGGCTAATATAATAATAATATAGTATGTCGTTTAATGTTAATGTTAAAGTTACCTTGGCTGGCACCGACTCCACAAATAATTTTTAAGATTATAAGATTGAGTAGAATAAAGTTTAATATTGCAAGTAAATTGAACAAACTAAACTATGCAATTATTTTTTACGTTTTAGTGCATTTATTTCAGTCAAATTTTTTGGAGTCGGTTTTTACTTTTGTTAAAATTTTTGTTTATAATTTATCTCAGTTTCATATAATTCAGAAAAAGTTTTAAAGCATTTCCATGAGAGGGATTTGATTTGTTATTTTGTAATTTTATCCATCTGCCATTTTTTAAAGTTCTACGTAGTCTCTAAAGATGTTTGCAACACCGGTATCAATCACGCGTTGCCGACCCTGTAAAAACTTTTTCACGCCATTTCAAAGAAAACATGCTTTTGACATAAGTAGTTCTAAATTATAATTTACTCGCAATATTTGCGTAAAATATACAAATACATACATACATGTATATCATCAGGACTATTGTCATCAAACAGCGACTGCACATGTGCTCAGCGTGACAGGTGGTGAGCCCATCTCCGTTCTATGCTGTTGGATGTATGTGCAGTCTTTAGTCCGTTAGTCGCCTTCTGCTACGCGACACGGTTATAAATAAATGCATACTTATCCTTTATACATGGACATAGAAATGCAAGAGAACTGCTTGGAAACAGATACATAATATAGATATTATAATAAGGGTGGAAGTTAATCAGACGGGTTCTATGCGAGAACCCTACTCCAAATCCAATTGAACAATAAAGATTGGGTTGGATAATGCGCTCTCAAATGTTCTTATGCTAATAGCGGAAGCTATCACTTAATCAGCACCGAAGTGCCATTGATTTCTGGCTATCGGCCCTCCGGCCTTTATTATTATCCGCCCAAGGCCGCGCTGACGGATGGCCTCTAACTGGCATTATCTCACTTCTGAGGGTACTTCTACATTTTACAGAGTTAAATATTTCGAAGGCGTCCGTGTCTGTGTTATCTGTGAAAGATTGACGAGTTCGATTTACGTTTTGAACACATTTGATTGATTGAACGTTTCGATAAGGCTGGCGTTATTGGCCCTGTTATATTTCTTGTGAGGTTACATTTTTGTGACTATTCATCATTATTATCAGCCCATAAATGCCCCACCTCTTGGCACTGGCGCCCACATGGGTGAAAGCACAAGGGCAGATTATATTTAAGAATAGTCAGTAGTTGAAAAAGAAGTGTTAGTGAAAAATTAATTAGAGCAATGTTTTATGCTGCGAAATGTACAAAACCAATCACACGCTTGTGTTAATTATTTAAATTTATTTTTTTAAGAAAGGGGTCTTGCGGAATATCAATACAAATATTTTCATTTAAGAATTATTGTTTCATGCGTATTAAGAAAGTTGTCGAAAAAATTTGTTTTTAGTAGTCATCAGATTTATGTATTGTTTGTTTGTTTGTTTAAAGAATTTGTTTTTAAATTTCAACAAGGCCATGACCTTGTGCAATGATCAGGCTAACTTACATAAGTTATTTTAGTGTATTTAACTAATTCAGCGCATAGTACGTAAAAGTGACTTAAAAATACGTAAATTTTTACAATTTTGTGCAGGACCCCCTTAAGAAGTCACGAATAAAGTGTAATTTATCCTCTAGTTAGTGACTTACATTTAGAAAAAGAAAATAATTAAGGCAATAATTCAGTAACCTTATTGTAACTTTTTCTCATCTACACTGTCTGCCGCGGGTGCGTATCATTTCATATAATGACAAATGCACTAATTTCAAAGAACATAACGTTCATTGGATATAATTTTTACTTGTTCTAAATACACTTCCTATAACAACATTACGTATATTATTCATTTGATATAATACTCATATTCTCTAACAACTTATTCTATAAAGCTATATTGGTAGAATAATAATATTCTATAACTTCAGTTGATATAATTTTTGCTTAAAAATAAAAATTACATTTTAACCCTAAATTGATTTCAAATATTGTCCTAAAAAGTTAATACGTTGTGTTTTCGTTAAGATTGTGCTAAAAAAGTCAGTGACAGAAACGAATCGCGGCAAAACCGATTCCACGTAGACTTGTCTGCCCTACGCTAGAGTGTAATTTAAGCCCGCGTAGGCGCGGAGGGGCGAGGCGGCCCGCGAGCTGATGAGCAGGTGGGTTTAACGCCCGCCGCCGCGGCTGAGGCTGGCCGGCGGAGCCGGCCAGCAAACCGAAGCTGCGGTGATGAGCGAAAGCTATCTGCGACGATAAACTCGTGTGGGACCGCCGGAGTCATATTTATACTGTGGCCGGAGTCTCACAGCGCCGGAGTCGTGACAGAAAGCATGCCAGCTGCATGCTGCATGCCTGCTTGCATGCTGCATGGCTGCCTGCATGCTGCATGCCTGCATGCATGCTGCGTTCTCGCTTGCATGCTGCATGTTTGCTTGCATGCTGCTTGCTTGCTTGCATGCTACTTGCTTATTACTTGAGTAATGTTTTTTATCATTTGATTATTATATCAAATGTACATTATATCAAAAGCACATTATAGAATCTAAAAATATATATAATGTTTAAATATTAAGTTAGTTGTTATATCAAATGAAATTATGTTATCTGACCGTTAGGCCATAAGTATTTATTTCAAACATTACATACCCGTCTGCCGCAGAGACCTCTCCCGGAAACAGCTTATGAGCCGGATTTACGAAGGACGGAAATTTCAAAAAGAACTTCAAGCTCAAGTAACCACCCGGAGGACTTCAAGGGTCAAACATCACTCCCCTCCGAGGTGTACCTACTCTTGTACGTGCCTTATATGCCGTGAATTATATATTCACAAACCTACTTACTAACTAGTAACACTTCCCTATAACAAAGTAGCATTTCGAATATTGTTTTACGGTAGATGAAAGGGAAACTGTGTTTACGAAGTCTCAATTATAGGCGCGTTTGCGTTACAGCCGTTTGACGATCAACACGGAGCCGTGTGAACTAGAGACGACACTGCGAAGCAATTTTTTGCGGAGTTAGGCGACTAATGTCTATATTGAAAACTGATTGATTTGTGGCCGCAAGGTCCACAATCGATTTGGTCAGTCACAACCACTAAATACGCGTCCGCTGCGCCATGTTTTGAACAGAACATGGTTCATAAACATTCTTTGTTCAAAACATTTCCCGTTCGCTGTACTTTAGCAATGTTCAGTAAACAAAGTTTTTTAACAAAACTTCACTCCGCCCGCAGACGAACGCGGGGGATGTTTTCCACAAACTCCGGCAAACACGTTCCAGTATATTTGTTCGACAAAACATTTAAGCCATGCCCCTTATTTATGTTTTTGTTCTGTTCAAAACATGGCGCAGCGGACACGGCTTAAGGCGTTTGCAGCCCATATGGGCCGCAACTCGTGCGTACAATTTACTTCACGGACACCGTGTCTCTAGTTATAATACCTCAACGGAGCCGTGACGTGAGTCAGGCGTCCAAAATAGTGGCCATTGTTTTCCGACCGTATCGTCACCTCGTTAAACACGAACTCTAAACGTAAAGATTAACTGGTTTTATACAGCTTGGCTTGTTGAATTGGGATATGCGTAGCGCTGTACGTTTAATTTAACCGCTTTGTGGTGTAGAGGTCAGACTACAGGTCAACCCGGATTCTGCTGCCTCTGTCGAGGAGTGTTCTCTGTATGGGTACATTTTTAGTGTACCATATCAGCTGTCGTAATAGCAAACAATGAGGAGCTCGATGGCGCAGCGGCTAGCACGTTTGGCTTGCGATCTTGCTCGCTAAGCCACTTTCGCAATGCCGGGTCGCTGGATGGGTGACCAAATTAAAAACATCTCGAGCTCCTCCGTGCTTCGGAAGGCACGTTAAGCCGTTGGTCCCGGTTGTTGTCGCAAGATGACAGTCGTTAAAACCCACCAACCCGCACTGGGCCAGCGTGGTGGGTTATGGCCCAATACCCCACGTGCTATTGTCCACGTGGGAGGCCTGTGCCCAGCAGTGGAACGTTAATAGGCTGATGATGATGAATAGCAAACACAATAGAAATTCAATTGTTAGTAACTCCTGGTAGTTTTCGTGATAGACAAAGGCAATGACCTAACATAAAATATCATTGGACAAAGGGCCATTAGGGGAAAAATATTATGTGATTTTGAAAACTTGTTTTAAGTGCGTCTGGCTAGCTACCACAGTCTTATGTAAGGTACCGGCGAATGGGGCTACTTTTGGGGGTACATACTAGTCGGGTTGGCTGCTGGTATACCGTCTTTATAGTTATCACCCCCTTATCTTATTCTGTCAACACAATATCTAACAATGGTTATGTATAGCATTCTTGTGTTGCAAATAAAAGAGATTTAGATTTGTATAAGAATAAGAATAAGAAAAATTTTATTGACACTCACACACTTATCACACAATACAGCACATTAACAGTAAATATAAATTACCAAAAAAAAAATATATTAAAAATAAAAGATAACAAAATAACACAGGATCACAAAATAAAAATGATACAATAAAAAACAAAATTATAAAAATTAAATAAAAACAGGTACCTAGCTAGTAGTGTGTGAGGCCAACAAGGACCCTGTCTCAGCAATATGCTGCCACGTCCCTCAAAGTTGGGCAGAGTGACAAAGCAGCGCTGATATTCTGACAGGGCCTTTAAAGTGACGTCAAATAACAGAAAAAGATTAGATGCATAAATAATATTTTGATAAACATACGTACAAAATTGTGTAAGGATAAACAAATAAGATAAGGTATGAATAAATGTAACTAAATATTACTGAACTACACAAATAATAATCGTGGCTGTATGCACTACATTCCTTCCATTGCGGATAAAAAATAAAAAAAAAAACAGAATAAAATAAAAAAAAACGATATGAAAAAAAATAAAATGTAATTATCATAACTAAAATGTGTACAAAAAATGTGCAATGCGAATTATGCGAAAGAAACTGCAAAATGAGAGTTGCAAATGCGTACCACGTATACGAAAACAACAAAAAAAGATGTGGTTATTTTCCACACTGAGAAGCGCTCGGCCATCATCTCACATCTATACTATAATAATAATAGTATTTTAAAGCTGAAGAGTTTATTTGTTTGTTTGCTTGAACGCGCTAATCTCGGGAACTACTGGTCCGATTTGCAAAAATCTTTCAGTGTTAGATAGCCCATTTATCGAGAAAGGTTATAGGCTTAATTTGTTTAGGTACGAGTACGGGTATGGGTAGTAACCCGTGCGAAGCCGGGGCGAGTCGCTAGTCATAAATAAATAAAAAAATGATGGAGTGTCGACAACGCTGAGGTGGAAACCCATCACCCGGATCCTCGACTACCTGTGGGAGTAACACGTTGTTACGGCGACGGACATAGTCAAACATAATATTTAAACAACCGTGTCGTCTATCGGTGAAAGTATACCAACACCAACTCTCTTCACCTTGGGTGTCGTAAAAGGCGACAAGCGGACTAAAGACTGCACATACTACCAACAGCATAGAGCGGCGATGGGCTCAGCACCTGTCACTCTGAGCACATGTGCAGTCGCAATGTAATATTTAAACGGGACTTAGCTCCTCGTCCGTCACGAACACTCCTAGGGATTACTAACAATGTAATTTCTATTGTGTATGGCTTTACGGCAGATGAGCTCTTAGGCTCATATTCTAAAACCAAATTTACACTCAAATCTCTGCTTGAGTACAGTTAGAAAGGGATGGCGATATATGCGATGAATAGCACCATCTCTTTCTAACTGTACTCAAGCAGAGATTTGAGTGTGAGTTTGGTTTTAGAATACGAGCCTTAGAGTACTCAGATAGCTCAACCTACAAAAAATCTATACATTTTGAACTTTATCCAATGAAGTGTAAGGATTTGTGTCGATGAATGAAAGTCAGTCTTGTGTAAGTTGACCAGCTGGGTGTATACAACTACGTAGTAAAGGCATCTTACGTATTTTACCCCACGTTTCGACCGAGTTGCAATTTAGCTAGGTGGACCAAGCTATGTCATAAACCAAACCGAGTATGTATGTATGTAAACATATGTACCCCCCACTGGGATTCAAAGCTAGCACTTCTGTGGCTCCGGTCCACCGAAGCGAAGCAGGGGCTAAAAGTTTTTCCTACCAAAGAGTAATGAAAACAAATGTGCGCGGGGGATATTAATATAACTTCTCGTGCACCCCAAAATTGTATTAAACTTTGTGTTTATAAATAACACGTCGACCGCAGAACTGTTTAATATTTTGTTTTAAATCAAAGTTTAACTAATAATAAAGGAAACCGGGCTATGTATAGAATAATCTGGACAAACACACCTTACCCAACCTTGCAATTGAACCCAGGACAGGATCTCTGCCACCGAATCGTTATTATGTGTGAGATGACAAACGAGTAGCTGTAATAAAACTCCTTACTCCAGGTACATTACAATTTATTACTTATAAACAGTGATGCTGTTTATAAGTAATAAATTGTAATTCAGTTTCAGTTTGTATAACAGTTTCTCCAACACGTCTCACCACTTCGAATGCCTGCCACTGAATGCCGCCACTTTCCGCCATGATTCAATCGGTCATTTCTCCCTACCATTTCTAGATATTCGTTCGTTACATTTTTAATTTTTAAAAGTCAAATCAGCATCGTTTTAAAACAGTTTTGTTTTTTTTATTCCAAATGAATCAGCCTAACAGCCTAACATACATTATGGAAAGTAATCACTATCACACACCAAACAAGCTAGACCAGTGTAACCACAATTAATGCTCCTTTTAGAATCGCAGCAGGTGGTTACTTAGGTACTATTATAGTTACACAGTTTACTAGATGGAAGGGTTTGATTTAAGTCGCATGTCAGATCCCAAGAATCCTAGTCGAAGCAACCCTAAAGACAGAGAGTAATTCTACAATGCCCACTAAAAATAACATGGACCAACCTCCTATATGACCAAATTAAGAGTTAAAAAACACCTCCTATGGCCAAAACACCAGAAAAATTCAAAGTTGTACAATTTTAATGTAGGTAAGTATACCTATGTATAAAACATCAGCATTAAATCTTTAACAATAATAAATACTTTAAAATATGCGCCAATTAAAGTGAAATGTAGCAGTCGGCAGGTCAGAGCAGTTCTGACACACCGATCATCAAAATAGACCAGTATACAAATTACATTTTGCTGTAATGCAACGAGCGCTAAGTCTTTTAGGTACCTTGGTTATTTTTAAAACATTTTTTATTGTTTTATGTAATGTAAAAAAAACTTTCTGCGCGCCTTATCAAATATAATTCAATTATTATCAGCCTATAATCGTTACACTGCTGGACACAGTTCCTCCCATAAGGACAAAACAGCACATGAAGAGATTGAGCCATACAATACACCAGTTACACCATCCACCACGCTACTGGGCCAATGCGGGTTGTCTTTAATTAGGAGGCATCCACAATACAACCATTGCTTCTCAAACTTGAAATGCATACAAACAAAATTTTGTTTTAAAACTCCACATATCATACTGCGCTCAGCCATATACTGTGAGATTCGGGGTTTATGAACACACTAAGATATAATAAGCTATTACCCCCAATCCGTGACGTGTAAACAAAACATCTGAAGGAACGATGGATTGCGAATCCGCGAGTGAGACGTCCGCGAGAGTGCATGCTGGCATGTCTGGCGTGGGTCGAGTGCTCCTGTTGAAGAGCTATATACTTACATAAAGGTATATAGAAGAAAGAAAAAAAGAAAGAATGAATAAATATTTATTGAGGACACAATAGTTAGGTAGATCATATCAATCATCAAATGTCCCAAAACAGAATGTAACGATGTGCTCTAAATCTTTAAAATTTAGTTGAATTTCTATGATAAATAATGCTAATAGTGTGTAGTATATCGACGCGTTTAATTCTTACTGTATAAATTTTATACTATTTAAATAACATTTATTTAAAATCGTTAAATGAACGTAACATCGCATCCTGATCCAGACACACTTATGTTGCTTCATTTGCTCTCATAACAATCATACAAGCACATTTAATAAAGCATGAATGAAACCGAAATAGCATTTACGAGGAGGTACGTAGACAATTGCCATGTTTCACAACAACAACTTGCAAGTTTAAATGACGTCTCTAAACTTGGAGCCGTCTGCAAGCTGCACAATAGCTCGGTTGGCATACCGCCAGGTACGCGGCGGCCGGGAGCAGGCATCTGACCGGCAAACGGCTATTCAGACTCGCGATAAGTGAAAAGTTGGCTTTCTCATACTTTTAACCTGTCCTGGGTCCTTACCATCAACTAGCAGTATTATTTAACCTTACAAAACAAATCAACGTACGAATTTCGCATAGTAAGACTTGAGACTGACTGGCTGACATGAGGTGGCTCAGGATTGAGATGGATGGAGAAGCCTTGGGGAGGCCTTTGTGCAGCAGTGGGACAGTATAGGCTAGCTTAAAAAAAAGATTTAAGTAATTAACTGTAGGGCCCCTGAGGGTGTGTCACTACATTATGCAGCGTGAGAATAAAAGTATAGACTATTATCGCGGCTAGGGAAAGACATCGTTGAACTCAAGTCATCGCTACAATTAATGGGTATTGGTTTAATGGCACGCTTGCCCAATGCAGGTTGGTGATCAAAAGCCCAGGCTGCATCAAACATTCAAAACTCTTGACCTGGGAATTGAACCCAGGACGTAAGAAATGAAAAATAATCATTTGCTTATTATTATTGAATCCACTATTAACATTCCCATGAGGAAAGCTCTGAATTAGGCGTAATGTATTTATTTATGACTAACCGATACGTATTTTAACTAAGGATTCGTTGCTAATTCACGAAATAAACGTAACTTTATGTGACACGTTAGATATTTTAAATTTGAATATTTGCTTTTAATCTGCTCGCACGAGTTAGTCTCTTTCATTTAGAATCAATGCGGTTCGTTACCTTGTTGCTAAATTTCAGCTTAGCATAGTCATCAGTTACACAAACAGTCTATTTCATTTTATACTTTTTCGCAGAAACTTATAATTCGCCCTGAGGGTTTACTCTTCAACTGTGGGCTTCAACTTTGCTTTTCCGTTCCTGTTTCATTCGAGGTGCACTTAAAGTTCCTCAACTACAGACTCCGCAATTCACTATTTATTAAGTATTATTTCGTACATAATAACTTCGCAATCCCAAGAAGTATACTGAACAACAAATAAAATTTGAAGAACTTATTAATTTGAAGAAAACATTTGCATAATTGAAAACATCTCGCTTGTTCTGACAGGGGCGATAGCTCTTGAAGTTGGAAAGCCAATCTGAGCTGCAAAGCCCACAATGCGATAGTTTAGATGGCGCGGTGCCAGCTGCAGCAGACTTCTGGGACATCTGGGCACCTGGGCCGAACAGCCTTTGGAAATTAATTGTTGCATAAGTAGATTCATGCAATGGCTTTAACTCGACTTGAAGATGTATCATTATTTATTATACTTACTGACCCATTTCATTTTTAACCAAAGATATAATCTATATGTTATTTGACTAAAGATACATCACAGATACACTACAGATTATTTTTTTTATATAACCGATTCCGTAGTTCATAAAAAAGAAGCAAGTATTGTTTTAGTAGTAAATGTTATTACGCAATGACATTTAAAACCAGCTTTGTAACGGTATAGGTTCCTTAGACTAACACGTTATTTGTTATTTACTACCTGAGCAAAAGACTACGGATGGTCAATTAATAAAACATATTTATAAAATCGCTCATACAAATCAATAGACTTATTAAAAAAAGTTCCCTTATACGCAAAAGTCAATTTGCATAAAACTTGTCTAACGCTCGATCAATGAGCAAACTCATTAGCACTCAAATAGGGTTTGAACTTCGTCCTGTCAACAGAGTGCGGGTTGAGCCAAGCTTCGATGAATGTTTGCGTCAATGTCAATACGGAAAGGCTTTTGTTAGGCCAATACATTATGAAAGTTATTGCAAATAAAATACTGCATTATAACCAATACAGTCTCGAAGTTACCTATATACACTAGGAAAAACCTTAAATACTATTGTTTTAAGTCATCGTGTTACACCATATCTTTACTTCAAACCAAATTGCAATTACGAATTAAATTACATAATTAAAAACTTCAATAGACTACGACACCAACGAGGTGTCCCCCAAGGTTCGTTTCTCGGTCCAATACTTTTCCTTTACCATAATAATTTTATATGCTTGTGAACAAATACAAGCTCTTTGACGAAAGCTAACTTTTTCCACGAAGCCGCTTGGCTTTCCCGGGTCTCATTAGCAGTGGCAAAATGACGTGCCGCACTTTCTCCCGCAATGTGCTTTGGACTAATTAATTTTTGCCGGACCAAGGCACTCGCGCTAAACTACAGGGGGAAAGTAATTAATTGTATATTGCAATTCCCTATGTACACGGATGGCTCTGTTCCAATTAAACATTATGTGCCCATGTTGCCGCAAATTGAAAGAGAAAATAAAGATAAAGAATTCAACATTGACACAGGCTATATAACTCTGACAAGAATAATCATAACTCTAAGAAGAGTAATAATACAAGTAATTTTAACTTAATAAAATAATGATTTAGCTAAATAGGGCCGTAAATGCGAATAGCGAACATTTAAGCTTAAAGCATTTATCTTGTTTTTTAACTTTGAACAAGCAGTGAATTGATAAATCTTACTGTTTCTTCTGTATTCTTTTTAAAAATGTATCAAGGGTTAATTTTTTTAAATCAATACATTTAATTCATTACTGTGGCTGCCGTAGAGTGGCACAAAAAATAATTGTGTAATCCTATACGAGTATAAGAGCTGTGTTTAACATATACATTTTCAATTTAAATTAATAACTACCGTATCCTCTCATAAAGTAAAGCAAGTACTGTATACTGTCCCACTTTTGGGCAAATTCTTCCGTCATTGGAATAAAGTCATCCCTGAAATTGATGGTGATCCTCTCATAAAAACTGTAAAAAAATATAATATTGTTAAACCGTATGATGGCTTTTCTCGGTGACCAACAGACATAGCGATTCGCGAGGAATTCCGTAATTGAACGCCTTCGGATGAGATGGGGAAGCTCGAAAATTCGGAATGGATATCTGATGAGCTTGCACCGCATTGCGGGGGCCGAATGAAAGCCAACTTCATTTGTAAATGCTGAGTTGGAGAATTTTAATGGTCGTCGCTTAATCTAACCTTTCACGGAATCAGTTTTAGTTTAAATAAGAGCGTGTTCACATACGATTATGTAATATATTTAACAATTTTCCTTCGAACTAAGGAAATACTTACACGGCACGGACCCATTTTCAACATCAAGAGATTGTTAAATTTTATTAAAGACAATTTGTCGTATACCACAAAACTATGTCTAAATTTAGACAATGGCTAAAAAAGATGCTCGCAATCTTTCGCCAACAGTTTTAAGAAAGAGACGCAACAATTTAAACGCACTGTCAACACGTGACTACCTTGAATCACCGCTCTGTAGTAGTACAGCCCAATATGTTAAATATTATTCTCTAACAATATCCTAATACGATATAGAAAGCTTTATTTGAACCTTCGATCAACAATACCAACTGTTGATCGAAGATTTGAACCATAAATTAATATAGTGTATATAGGGTCGACACGCTTCGACTGCAAATAAGCTTTGGTCTCGGTTAGCTTTCCATGACGCGGGGAGCGCTTTTCAAAAACGTATATTACCAGTACTTACCAGTTTTAGTAGTGACAATATGTCACCGTCATAGTTTGATCATCCGTTATGCCCATTGAGCGTGATTGAGCTATTTAGAGAGGTAACTTCGATATGCAAAATTTTCACACATGTACAAAAATAGTCGCCTATGTGTGCGTTACTAATAATGTTGCCTGCATTAGTGTCACTTCCTAAATATGGGTAAATGTCACACAATGTCAGAACAAATACCACGTCACAACATAACAATTACATAACTAATGATATTATAATAAAAAGAGGTAGATAGGTTATGTCAGTACTAATGTGATTTCAACAATGGACCAAGGCGTTGTACGTACTTATAGTTCTACATGAACTACACACACACACTGAAAATGATACGATGTTATACGGGCGAGGTAACTTGGCTCCTCTCAATGATTTCATATATATCAAATCCATTACCTAAATTGTTTCTTTCTAACAATAATTGAACGAAATTGCGTACACTATTAAATAACATTAATTCAACGTAAGTCTAACATTTAATCACTGTTTTAAATAAGGATCAATATGAATAAAAAAGTCAACATTATTTAAGTGACAAAGATGATTATATATGACTACAAACTACAACTAATTAAGCACTTATGAATGTCGCTATGCCATCGGTTTGTAAGTCCTAACTATTGGGTGGGAGCCATTAAGATGTACCTAAAAATACGTTTCATAACATTTAACATTTCATTATTTTTGAAAATAAAGACGCGTGGTCTGAATACGTATGCTTGACCCGTATTGCAAGTAACAGCGCGCACGGGTTGGGGTAAGTGAACGCGCATGAATAATTTTTTTAATATGAGAAATAATAAACCCAAAAAATGTACCTCCCTAATATCAATTATTTTTATATTATTATCATGACACTTTTGCCTAGTCTCTGATTAGCCTTACCCTTCAGGGATGGTACTCGTGATTATAATAATATGTATGTGGGTATGTACGTATAATACTTTTTCTTAGTTATCCAAAATAAATTTGTCATGACAGGCACCTTTGATAAAGTCCTTGACAATACTTAGTTATACAAAAAAAATGTGTTACACTTTCAAACAAATAAAATAACAATAAACCGTTGGATTTGCTAATGCAAACTACCCACCTAGATTAAAAAGATTATAAGGGTATTTTTTTAAATGAATTACATAAATCAATTCGTATATCAATGCCTCAACTAATAATACCTTATCAGATCGAACTAGGTTTTTTATACGTATATTATTGTGTAGGGGTAAAAGGAAACTACGCACGTAAGGGTAAGTGTGCGCATGCGTTCTCTTAACCCCCCCACAAGCTAATTATTTAAAAATCTCGTCTCAGTTCAATAGTTATTAAAGTAAACTCAAATATATCAACGAAAGCAATAACATAATTAGTGGTATTGTAACATAAAAATTACTTGCTGTGTTAGAACTGTGTTTAAGTAGACAAAACAAACTTTTCCCTGACACAAAAAAAGCAAAATAAAACGCATGTTTAGTATTTTTGTGGTATTGTATTTCTTACACTACGAGGATCAAACGAACGCGTGGCTCAAAGATGGCTGTTAGGCCGCTCCTAAATTCTTCAAACAACGGACACGATCCCTTCACACCCCGAGGAGTTAACGGCACTGCGATCTCTTACCCAACGCGTTCTGTTACCCCGAATGACTCTAAATATTGTTTTTCTTAAAATCCTTTTGACTTAGCAGTTTATATTAATTAAGGAATCATGTAACTTACTGTATAGTATTTCGTTCATACAAAACATATAACTTGAAAGTAAAATAAATATTTTTATACGGCCACGGATATAGGATTTGCACGAAATCTGATAATTACCCTAAAAACTTGATACGAGTATTTAGTATTTTCTACCCATTGATCTGGAAGAGATAGTCAAGAACGTTCATACAAACTATTTGTTCAAATTCTGGAATGAGAGACCTAAAGTTCGCTGCAGCCGCTGCAGCGCTTAAGGCTAGGTGTTAGTGAAGAATTAACATAACACATTCTTAAAATAAATTTTTAAAGTAGTAAACAGTACAATTAAAATCTGCTAAAATTATGAAATATTGTTGAGGCTTTATTCTGTGGAATATACCTGATGGAAACATGATTTGATAAAGTTGGCTCAATAGAATAAATTAACAAAGTTACAAATTTTTGTGTCATTTTATCTTCTATTCTAGGTTTTATTCTTAAAATAAGTAATTTAATATTATGAGTTATTTACCAAAATGAAGTTCATAGATAACTTGAGGTATTATAACCGATCATTTTTTTTTAAAATTACATCTATATATTTTTTTAAATAATAAACGCGCCTGTTCGTGCCGCTTCGCTGTTATACTCGTCCCTTGCCGTCGTACCGTCGAGAGAGCAAGAGAAAAGCGCTCGAAATACCTCCCTTTAACCATTTATGTCGTCTAACAGACATCGCAGCTTTCGCAGCGCCAGATCGCCGATCGGTCAAAGACGTCGTAGTGTGTATCAAGATGGCGTCTATGATTGTAGAAGTCGTGGCACAGAAACATAGAAATAAAAAAATATCTTTTCTATTCCATTATTACACTACCTAATATTGACTTGAATAACAATTAATTTCACTTGCAACTGAATTGTAGTAAACGTCTAGGTGTACACTTTGATAAGAAATAAAGAACTATTTTCGCCGCTCCGCACGCGCCTAATGCCCCCTCTTCACGTTGGCAGACGCATCCGCAGACGTCATCTGCGGATGCGTCGGCCGACGTGTAGAGGGGGTGATTTGCGTTGCGCGTCTGTTGTAGGTGGGTATTTCTCGGAGATTGCGTTCTTCAGCTGATTCATATGGCCTAAAATTATTTTCACTTTTGGGTTTACAAAACATAATTTTATGAAAGAAGGTATGCCAAGATACATATTTTTGAAAGAGGGACACATTTTAATGTAACGGTTTTCGAGATAACTGATTTAAAATTTTTTTGGGCCATATGAATCAGAATCTGTGTATATAAATCAGAATTAGGAATAAAAATGAAAATCTAGTCTGAAAAATCGGTCAATATGTATTCAGTAGGTAATTTTAGTAAAGCGACTTATCCATCAAAAGTAAAGCGACAAAAGTTTGTCTAAGTACTAATGTATTAATAACATTACTAAACAGATGTAACTTCTTATTATCAGATTCATCTATCTCTTGTCTTTTTTGTTTAGCTAGAGGCTAGAGGTTACGCGGAATGCAACGTATCTATCTGCTGGTGTGTGTGATTAGTAATGCTTGATTAACAAAATGCGTGCCATCCTGATTAATATGGGGTTTCTACTATATAGATCAGAATTAAGCCTAAAATCATTTATAAGTCACCACACATCTACTCTTCGGGATTGTTATTTTTACCCAAGTATCTGTACCCCAATTGCATTATATTTCGCGCAGATTCAAGTTTTAAAACTGTTTAACTTAATTATAGAAGGAGACATATTAATCAGAAACACTGGTGTACCAAGCACATATTAATCAAGTATTTATCTTTGTGTCTCGGCATCGAAGCCGAACTAGCCGCATGCCACCTCCCTGCCACGTCTGTCGAGCGACTGGCTACCTCCGGCGCAGGGAATGATCGCCTGATGTTTCGTATTTCGCTTAGTACGATCGAATGAAGCGCGCGTCATATGAATCAAACTTTTGTGCCGGACATTCAGTATTTCTTTATTTATTAATGAACTAACGCAGATAATCAGTACCAAATATATTTATCTTAGTAAACAACTAATCTTGTTTTGACATAACTGTAATGGATATTGATTTATCAATGAGAAAACATTATATTGTCACTCTTGCTCAGGAAACTGGGTGACGGACACGTCATTTGAATCAGAAGAACGACTTTTGAATATTTTTTTTTATATTCAAAAGTCTGTTGTCTGTCAGTTTTGTAATTGTTAAAAAAACCTTATTTGTCCCAGATGGATAAAAGTCTAAGGTACACTCTGAAAAAATTGCAGATCAATTAGTCAGTTAGTTACGGAAATAAACCTCCAGACATTGAAAACTTTGGGTGCGGAGAAATACCCAGGTATTTAACGTCTGCAGATGCATCTGCCTCGCATCGACTCCGACCTCGACTGTTGTCGGTTTATGTGGCACGCATCAAAGGGATTCGGCGCCAACGTCCGGCGTCTGTCCACACGTCTGCCGACGCATCAGTTTGATCGGAGTTGCGATTGAGAGTACCGAGGAAACTTTTAGGTTTATTGAGCTATATCAAGCTGAAAACTGTCAGTGGAATCCTAAAAATAAATATCACAAAAATAAAAACGTTATCTATAAGTAGGTATACTACTTAGGTATAAATCAATATAGTATTTAGTTAACTAAGTACCTATTTTAATTATTTTGTAATTTGTGTAAATCGCGTGACAATGCAATATTATGATGGCATGGTGCCATGGTGCTGATCTGATGATGGAACTGGAAGGTAGCCATAGGAACTAGAATGTGCGAGTGCGAGTTGCGTCTGCCCAGAATGAACATAGACTGATCGACGCACAGACGTGTGGACAGCTCGTGGAAGTTCATCTGCGAATGCATCTGCCAATGTCCGCATCTGTAGACATGTAGAGGAGACATAAGCCGTGTGAATGTCGAAGCCACAAAGCAAGGTGCCGAGTCGAATCGGCAGATGAGTCCACCAAAGTGCTTATTCGGAACACCCTATCTAGTGTAACGTATATATACATCGCTGTTTCTACCACGCTCAATCTAGCACGTAGTACTATTAGTTATTCTGTGTCTAATGCTTAAATAGAGAGAAAATGGACAGCAGCGAATATTACAGGTGGATATTATTCTATTACATAATTAAAATTTATTCTATTCTATTCGTTGCATATTAATACCTAACTTACGTATTTTTGGCGTAAACTTTGCAAAGTTCCTGGCGATACTGAATAATAGATTATTTTGAAATATTTTTATGAAATTTCCGTATTATACCAACAGCACACATATTTATCACTAGAATTAGAGATTTACAAACATTTTGCATTTTGAGTAGAAACAAATCCAAATATCGCACGGCAAATTGTTAATAATCACGAAACCAAGTTAACAAAACTTACTTTATAAACGATATTCGAGACACTTTCCACTCACTTCTGTTATACAATGTTTAACTGAACAACTGATTATTAAATCACCGAAATAATAAGAACACCAAAAAATAAACAGATAAATTAACCGATTTAAGTGTCCGTCTTGTTGAGGCCTACGGTGACAAGAAGGCTGGCAGCTACCTCTGCCAGCGTATTAGCCTGGCAATTCAAAGAGGTAATGTTGCCAGCATTCTTGGGACCGTAACATTTTTTATTTATAGTTTTTTAGTTTCAAATTAGAGATTTTTTACTTGTTTTAAGTAAATTTTTTTAAAGTCCAAGGCGTGTGGTTTTTATTTCCCTTCTGTTTTACATTTGTATTTAAGGATTTACCTATTTATCGATTTAAATTGAGCCTAATGAAGTATTTATTTATTTATTTATTTTAACTTTTGCAACATAACATTACATGGCGGACTTAATGCCTAAGGCATTCTCTACCAGTCAACCATAGGGTGGTGCAGAGATGACATGGTAGGTGCAATTATCTGCGGTGACCAAAGTTTGATGAGACCATTAAAAATATTATAACATATAATACGTATATATTAATAAAGTATAATAGTATTGTTCCTATCTAATGTGCTAATTCAAAAAATAAACTGATTCAACTACAAAAACAAATAAATAATTGGCAGGTAAACTAATATCAGCGATTTGTTTTGATACAATCTCAGAATAATAACTTTAAAGCATTATTATTCTGTGGGTACAATGGTCGTTGGATCCATGCATAGAATAATAACTAAAGCATCCATGTTAAAAGTTGCACAGTTTCACCGACATGGTCATATATCATCTCATAGCTTTTGTCTTTGTTTTACTTATAGTAAACATGATGTGCTGAAACGAAACCAAAATTGTAAAGGATAAAAGCAAAAAGAAATAGCAAACATATGATCTCTCCATAGTTTATAAAGCTACTCATTGGTAAGGCCGTTACTGGATGACAGCGGCAGTGGTATCGGCACGGCGGGCGACGGCGACGCCCGGCGGTGTCCAACTGCATTGATTAGTAATGAGCTGTTATCGTTCCTCGTCACCGCTACTGCTGACATCCAGTTTATGGCCAAAATAGTACGGCCGTCCGCCTCTTCGTTCTCTAACCGAGACACAAGAGCGCACAGTGTTTCCTTACATGTGTATGTGGCACGGCACGGGCACGGGTGGCGGCCTCCCGCCGGCGGGCCCGCGCTGCGGCCACGCCGACCGCCTCTCACCCGTGCCCGTGCTTGCAGGATGCACGCGGTGGGCCTGCACTCCGCGCTCGCCATCCGCCGCGAGCGCAAGCGCCGCGCCGAGCAGCAGCGCGCCCGCGAGCGGCGCTACTCCCTGCAGTCCTCCGAGTCCGGCGTCACCTCGCCGCACTGCTCCACCGGCAGCCTCGAGCGGCGACGCTTCAAGAAAACCAGAACCACTGACAATGAGGTCGTCTCCTCCGTCGGCATGCTCCACCTCGGAGTCGTGTTCCTCGTCCTCGGTTTGTTTCTCGTCGCCTCGGGCTGGCTTCCCGATGACGTCACGTCCTGGAGCAGCGTCGGCTCCGTCAGCTGGTTCAACGAATTAGTCTGCTCGGGTTTGTTCGCACTCGGTATCGGTATATTTCTAATCGTGCTTCACAAGTACCTGATTAAAAGCGAAGAGGATGCTTTGGAAGACTACGTGCAAAGGCAATTGACTCGTTCCCGCTCTGGACATAGATTGGAGAGGGATGCCGAAACGGGAGGGATGCACACGAAGAACGCCAGACGTGCGAGAGCGACTGAAGTTCTTCCAGAGACTGTAACGGAGACCTATATTGAGCCACCAACTGACAGAGCGCACGGTTTCGTCAATGCGCTGGCTTTGAACGGAGAGGCGATGAGAGAATCTCCCTTGGAGCAGATCGTTGAAGAAGAGATCTCGGTGACCTCGGAGACTGACAGGCGGCTTGGCCGGTTCAACAAGGACACCTATTCGACGCCATCCGTTGCGCCCAGCTTGAGTCCAGGGTCTCCATCCGACACTAAGGAGTTGCTGTCCGATGGTCGTTACATGATCATGTCGCGGATGTGAACTGGTTAAACTTCGACAAATCATTGATTCCGAACAAATCCTCTTTACTGGTCACATTTTGTTAAAGAAAATTTACATTGAGTCTTAAAATTCTTACGTAGAAGAACCACATTGATTTTTTTTCTGAATTATGTTCGGAGTCAAAGAATTGCCGAAAGCCCTCCAGTTTCTCATTGATGTGTGAAGGATATTCTAGCGAAGTGAGTGGAACTTTTAAGTCTGTTGTAATTGAGCAATTATTCCTAAATTGTCGTTTGAATGGCTGCAAGTGTTTCGTGTCTTCGTAACTGTTCTGCTACTTGTATTATCTTAAGAGTGGGCTTGGAGCTTCAAGGCGGTGTTTCAACAGGTATCTTTTTAAGTTTGAGAATCGCTTGTATTTATATTTTAACAGATGGACCAACTCTTCTGTAGATTTTAGCAGTAAGTTAAATACCCGTTTCTGATTGCAATCGCGACTTGAGATTTACAGTCTGGTTGTGTACTCGTATTAATTCTTTATAATTGTTGTGTTGTGTTGTGGTGACATGTTTCTCGTCTCCCGGTCAATGAAGCCGATTGCAATCACAGAAGGGGCCTTGACGTGTATATTTAATGAATTACGATCGACATTCCGTGTGTATTGGCTTGAGACTGATTGTTATATACTGTACTTTTATCTTAACATTTCGTAAGTATGTCGTAGTGTTTGTTAGTCCCATATTTAATTACTTATGTAATTTCAATTTCCACTTATTTTCAAACATGAGATTCTAATATTAGTACATGTTAATTACTAATTACTATACATTTTCATAAAATTTTATGGATTCCGAGAATTTTTACCTACAATTATCGTTTTGGTATCCATTTACTGGTTCTAAATAGACTCGTGCCAAAACCGTTACAGCAATAATATAACTTATTGGTTTTACTCACCGTCGTACCAAAAATCCAATCATTCTAAATAAAATAAACCTTTCAAAATACTGAAAATTGTTACAAAGTAGAAATCTTTATAAATCGTTTTGCTTTTTCGTTTCCTTCCTGATTGCTGGAGGATTTCAGAATTAGTTAAATTCCAAGTTTTACTATTATGTGAAATTTATAATTATTATTTTATTTATGGCTGTGAAAATGATTCCCGTAAAGACTTACTTACAGTCAAACGAGATGTCAAATTAAATGTAAACATTGTAACCGTTGATATTAAATTAAGCTTACACAAAACATGAGCTTAGCTTCACAATGCTCAAATTTGAATTATTATAGTTTCCATCCCTTTCGAATCCTTAACTTTTCTTAGTAATTTTGTCCTCTTTATATTCTCGGCTATGATTAACTTTATCTCTAACATTTGTAGAAAATATAATGACGTTACTTCCTACTGTCTTGGAATGACTTTATTCGAATTGGTTATGTAGATTTTATTTACGAATGAATTAATAGAATTTATAAAAGAAGAATTGTCAAGGAGCAAGTCAATATTTGGTCAATATTAATAGTCAAATATAAACAATTTCAATCCGAGCGATCGATATTAACGTTGCAATTAAGCGCGTAAGGCCTTGGTTAGAAACTATTTGCTATTTGGCAGCCGACAGTGTTAAACAAACCACTGATTGTTTGATGTGGAAACCAATCGTCACTAGTTACACTAAATGTTTATAGCGGGGCGTTAAAACATTATTGGGGTTCTGGTCACAAAACATTTTATAGCTCGGTCTGGTTAGAATGTAAATATCGGCATTGCCAATATTAAGGTTTACTTACATTTTGATACAACACGAATCTTTGAAATAGCTGACCGATTTATTTTGGGCAGAATAAAAGGCAATTACCATGCCATTCATTGTATGTTATTGCCATAAAATTAATCATGTCCGAGTAATACAATTTTTTATCTCTATCCTAGTCATAGGTCTAAGTGCTGTCTATAAAAAAATGCCTTATTAAAAACAGTTTCACGAGTACCTATATGTATTGTAATAGCACAATTTTTGTCGATAATTTTAATAATGTAAGTTGATAATAGGAAAATATTTGAAAAATATATATTATTATCTTTACATATTTATATAATGTTTAAAGTTATGTTATATTTCTTTGCATCTAAGTTTCAAAAATATCTGACACATATTTTTTGATAAACACCAAGAATATAATATTTCAAATGTTTTTCCATTACATGTAGATTATAGTCCTATTAAATGTCTAGAACGGGCTAGCTTGTGTATGTCTCGAAATAAAGTCTGTCAAATAATTTAGCACTAAGAACGTATCTAAAATCTTGTGACAAAAATGTTATAAATGACTTTTACGAGGTAATTTTCCGTGTGTAAGTCTCATTTTTTGTTACGATGTACGTTTGTGATTTTATATTTCTTATTAATTAAGTAAATAAGATTACTTTAAACAAATTATTTTAATTGTACACACACATGGCGTCAGATCAACCTACCCAAAACTGTAAAATTTCTACAATTTTGAACATTATTGTTTGGTTCTAAGGATTCTAGGATTAATATTCATTGGAGAAATTTGACAGCTAAGGGTAGGTTGATCTGACGCAGTATGTACTTAATACAGAGGCATATTCCTATCTGTATTTTGGTCTACCTCTCTACTGTTAAATAAAATATGTTTACTTGTTCAATTGAAAATGTAAGTACCTACTTTAACAGGAGGTTTACCATAATAAATAAGTACTAAAGAAAATTCCTAAAGTAATATTTTAACTAAAATCATTATTTACTGCAATAACAAAATATGTCCTTCCTGGGAATTGTGCTGTATAATGTTTTCATAAAATATATTGTATGTATAATGATAATGATACAAAAGTTTCCTCTATTTATAATAAATCGACTTTAATATATTCGTGATAAATTGTCGTTGATGTTTACATAAATATTTTGTTCTTGCACAAATATCAATAGATTTAAATACTGTAAGTTCGTATTCACATAGCGGGAAGCTTAGCATAAACGTTTCTTGGAAGAGACGCTGGTATAAAGACCGGCAGAAAAATAGAAAACGGGTAAACCATATATAGCAAAATTTAAGAAAATGCAACAGCTATGTGAAAACAATTTCAATCTGATGTCCTTTCACTGCTATAATAATATATAATACTGTTAATTTCATGATATATTAAAAAAACCTATCTACATATAAAAATAGAATTGAATGCCCATGATCTTCTTCTGTTTGTTATTTATTTCGATGACTTTGAAAAAGCACCTGGAAAATTAAAAATAACCAACGTTGAAGAAATTGAATGACTTGATTTATTATTCCCATTTAATGACCTTGCCAAAAAGGTCAAGTGTGAAAGGCCATTAGATCGATAAGCAAACGTCGGACACAGCACTGATAGCGCAACTCATAACGAATGCACAGTTTGATTATGAAATTTCTCGTGCCTATACTACTTTTGTACTTAGGGAATTTAGAGAGTAACTGGAAAGCTAATATTTTATGTAAGTGCCATTTGTAAATATTTCACGTTCCTGATTATAAAAGCTACAATTGTTATTATGAACAATGTTTGCAAGAAGAAAATGGAAGCATTCATGAACAATTGTTATAGTTCAAATGTAACAACAGTTTTGCTTTTGCTACGTTTTTATATAGAACAGTTGTTTGAAAAAAGTATTAGAATTTGGGACCTATTCTTTTTTTTGTATGTATGAACTATAACACGTTGTATTCGTGCCATCAAACAGTTCCAAATCAGTAATTACGTCTTGTTAGGGGTGGCAACGTGAAGCGATTTTATTGGAACAATCATATTAGATTATTTTATAATTGGATAAAGTAAAATAACGTGCCCAATTTTTTGGACAATTAAATTAAATATTTTTTTGCAGACGCCAATATATGCATTTGCCAAAAATATGAAATATTCAGAAAAGTCAACACAGAATTCTTTAGAGATAAAACTTTGTGTTGACTATTCTTGATATTTTCTTTCTATGTAATCGATAATTTCTGGAACTACTGAACCAATTCGTGTTCGAGTTGCTAGTTAGTAAGAAGCTAAATAAAAAATATGAAAATAGAGTACTAACTCGTTTCCAAATTTTATAACAAAATGTAATATATGTGTGTTAAAATCGCTCACTGGCATCCCTAAGCTAAATCAAAACGAAAGCACCGCTTCATGCCAAGCTTTCTGAAGATGTTAAGCTGCTGTGATTCGTAGCGGATGTGTGAAATGATCATTTCTAGTAGACCGTTTATTTTCGTGTTAAATAAAATAGATGAACGTTTTATTAAAGTTTTGGTGTTGTGAGCTCAAAATGTGTTAGGTGTATTTTTTAAACTGTTTGGTGTCGTGGAGAAATTTTTATAAACGCTTTTGCGCATTTTTTATCTATACACTTATAAACATTGCATTGCACTAACTTGATGGTCGAATTTCGTCTAAGTCATTTATTTTAGAAATCGAACTGTAGTAGAACACCCTTGCTACAAAAATGGAATGTTCTTCATACACAAATTAAAATAATCATCCAATTTGAATTTTAACTTAGAAATTATTATTCATAATCGGTCAGTTAAAATCATTGTATTTTTTTAATTAAAACTACTAAGTATGTTTTAAAACATATTGACAACACATTAGTAACAATACTACCATTGTACTGCAATATTTTATATAGTTCACGACTAAATTGTAATGGAGAAAATCACAAATTTTAATAATTACCTCTAAACTTATTATGAGAGAAAGTAGATACTTAATAGTTTTGAGTAATTTTTGAAGATTTGTATTCATAACCGATTTTGAACAATCTCACACATTTTTACATATTAACAATGTACATTTACAAAATAATTAGATGAACCATTTTATTGTAAAGGAGCTCTTTCTCTCGAGAAAGTCGAAGTTTAGTCACACATTGTCATTCCACGTTAGACATAATATATTTTGTTTCACTCGATTTATTATTACACTTATTAAATAATAAAGTAATAACAAAATATGTTGTTTATTTTAACTTGTTAATCCTGAAAGCCCTAGCGACCAAGTTCTATTATGGATAGATATTTAGGCGTACCTTATAATATAATATCATAGATCCATTTAAATTTAGACTAGTCGTAAAAAGGAAAGACCTTGTACTTGAATAATCTAGTTAGGCTGCTTATTAATTTTTTGAAGTGATACATCATCAAAGAAAGCGATATTATTATAAAATGTGACCTGTTTTTTCGATGAATCCACCTTATGGATACGCTACTCCCAGAAGGGAGGCAAGTATAAGTGGGGCTCCATCTAGTGTTACCGAAGGCTATAGGCTTTTAGCCCTAAACTTAAGCCTATTGGTCCTCTTTTTATGCTATTAATTTTAACAAGGCTTTAGGCCTAAAAAGCCTTTTTGCAGTAATAGGTTTATTTTAAAACTAAAGCCTTTTTAGGGTTCCGGTAGCCAAATGGCAGAAAACGGAACCCTTATGGATTCGTAATGTCTGTCTGCCTGTCCGTCCGTATGTTACAGCCACTTTTTCCGAAACTATAAGAACTATATATTGTTTTAACTTGGTAAGTAGATGTATTCTGTGAACCGCATTAAGATTTTCACACAAAAATAATAAAAAAAACAATAAATTTTGGGGGTTCCCCATACTTAGAACTGAAACTTCATGGAATCTTCTGCTGGAATATCTTCATATGGAATACTGCTCCCATCTTTGGGCTGGAGCACCCCATTTGACCGCATTCAACGCAGAGCTGCTCGAATTGTCGACGACGTGGTTATTTCAGGTCGGCTCGATCCACTGGCTCTTTGGAAAGACGTTGCGTTTCTCTGTATATTGTACCGCATATATCATGGGGAGTGTTCTGAGGAATTGTTCGGCTTAATGCCTGCCGCTGATTTCCTACACCGCACTACACGCAATAGACTGTCATTCTATCCACATCACCTCGATGGATGGCGGTCTACTACTGTGCGTTTTTCACGACTACTGTGCGTTTTTCACGAAATTTCTTGCCTCGAACTACAGTGTTGTGGAACCAGCTCTCGGTGGCGGTATTTCCGGACCGTTACGACTTAGGGATCTTCAAGAAACGAGCCTATTCTAATAAAACCTGGGCTTTGTACAGTTGTCAGTGGTATGCCGGCGTGAAATACTGACTCGTTCTATTAAGCACACCCAGCTTTTTCGAAGCTAATTTAGCTTTGCCTTCCAAATGACCTCGAAACGGAACGTCACTCGAAATATCGACGCCAAGGATTCCAATAGTCGGGTTGGTATCAAGAAGAGCTCCCTCAAAGTTCAGAGGTACGACGAAGGGATGTTTTTTCGAAGAAAATGAGCAAACTTGTGTTTTGGAGGGACTTTTAAAGTGGACTAGGTTCTGTCGGCCCCAATTCGAGACATGACTTATGTTCTCGGTGTCAGTTACAAGTTTATTCTGGCTCTCGATGACGCTTTCCAGAGAAATATTAGCTCGTCCTGTCTAGAGCGTATCCCCAGTACTGTTGTCCGCATAGCAATGAATGCTGTTGTTATGCAACAAGTCATTGATATGCAGAAGAAACAGAGTAAGGGACAACACACACCCCTGCGGGACTCCAGCATTCACGGGCTTCATGTCGGAGTATGAACCGTCGACTACGACTTTGATGCTATGCCCAGAAAGAAAGCTGGCGACCTACGAACATAATTTCTCAGGAAGCCCGTATGATGGAAGTTTAGAGAGAAGAGCCCTATGCCATACCCTGTCAAAGGCTTTCGCTACGTCCATAAGCTAACTGCCAGTGCCTTCCCTTTACTCTCGACTGCCTCCGCCCAGCAAGCGGTGAGCCGGTGAGTAAGGTACACTAAAAGATCATCAGCCGAACGACCGCGACGCAAACCACACAGGCGATCACTAAGATATTCTTGAATAAAAGCTAAAGCCTGAATGGCTAAGAGCTTCACAGCCTTTATAGCCATTTCAAAGGGTTAGGTGTTACTGTTGTCAGACTAGCTTTAAAAAAACCTAGGTTTTTTAAAGACCTAGACCTCCAACTAATAGGCTTAAATAGGTCTAACTTAAAAGGCTAAAAGGCTATTTAGGCTTTTAGGCTTGCAAAAGTCTATGTTACGTTAATAGAACACTAGCTTCTTCCGTCCCCTTTTCACACTGAAAGCGTAATAATCAATCAGGGATCAGATGGAGGGAAATTAACCTACTAAACACTGGAGAACAGCAAATTCGAGTAAAGTGGAGGCCGCGGGACCTGTCCACTAGGGAATTCAACCACGGGATCCTCCCTGACGCCCGTATGCCCATCTGTGGACAGCTATACTCATAACCTGCTCGAGCGCGCTTTACCATCCGTGCACTAGCATACAGACGTTCCTCGCGACACGAAAACTACATGTATTAATAAAATACAGCTTTATACACTCTTATATTGCGACGTAATTTTAATGAAGAGGTACTTGACAAACAAAGCGGAATTTACCTACTCTCTGACCATTTTAAAGTTGTACAAAAGTAGTGTAATATTGGGCATTCTAGATCACTTTTCACTCCATTGATCTCACTGACGTTCGATCAATGTCGTTAAAAGTGATCTAGAATGTCCCAATATTACTTTTGAAAATCACTGCCACTCGCTCAGTCAACGTCAAAAAGTGATTTAGAATGTCCAATCGACTTCTCGTGTTTTAGAATGTCTAATCGACTTCTCGTGATCTAGAATCCCATACAACGACTGCGATCTACTTTACACATTTTCAAGGTCTTTCGTTCATAGGATGCAGGAGCTTTTGACAATATGGAATTACAGCACAACTATAAATGAATGTGACTTAGTGAACTCTCAGTACGGAATAAGTGTTGTTTAGACGTAAGCGCCTACACGATTAAAATAGCAATATACCATTAACAGCTACGCTCCTCAGTCTTTCCGAAGGCGCTTGGTCAATTTATTCTATATTGTTTATAATGCCATTTTGTAATATAGTTTCGATTCATCATTGAGATCACATTATTAAACTTAAGTATCCGTCATATACGGTTTTTATTTGCCACCACGCTCCAAGGTGTATCATATAGTTGCATTTGTCAAATTTTATTCCTGACCCATAAGAAAACACTTGTGTATTTTAATCGAATTCATATTTCAATTTCTGTATACAACGACTTCGATCTACTAAACACATTTTCAAGGATTTCGTCTACTGAATGCGAAGGTTTTTGACAATATGGAATAACAGCACAACTTAAACTGGATGGGGCTTCCTGGTCTCCCAGGACTGGATCCCCGAATAAGTTAGTGCTATGAATAACATTTATCAAAGTAGTACCTCGACCCATAGGAAAACACTTGTGTATTTTGATCAGAATCCAGTATGTAATAGTTTAATTTCTGTATACAACGACTTCGATCTACTTAACACATTTTCAAGGATTTCGTCTAATGAATGCGAAGGTTTTTAACAATATGGAATTACAGCACAACTTAAGCTGGATGGGGCTTCCTGGTCTCCCAGGACTGGATCCCCGAATAAGTTGAACTATGAATAACATTTGCTAAAGTTGAACCTCGACCCATAGGAAAACACTTGTGTTTTTAAACCAAACTTCATTTCAGTATACGGTGACTCCGATCTACTCTACACATTTTCAAGGTTTTCAACAATTGGAAGAAAAGGTTTTATGCCGAAACACCTCAACCTCGATCCAAGGAAAACACTTGTGTATTTTGATTAGAATCAGTTGCCAATTGTCATTGTCGACTCTGATCTACTCAACACATTTTCAAGGTTCTCATAAAAAAAAACACTTGTATTTTTTGATCTAAGTCAATGCAGACAACTGTGCAGGGAATTGTTAGTTACCTTATTTATATCAATCCCGCAAACAACAACGTATGCAATCACTACACACACACACAAACACACACACATACATTAACTACGAGTTCGACTTTGAAACTTCCCGTTTCAATGCTAACGAAAACAATTTTAATACGGGTTATTCCCAAGCGCCATCAAAAATTTGTTTGAAAAATATAAGAAATCCATACATCAATTCCTATACTCCTCCAAAGACCAAATATTATAAAAGATATTATCGAATCAGAAATGAGGAGATCCGTAGACGAACTAAGGCAGCCGATATAGCCCGAAGAATTGCTAAACATAAGTGGCAGTGGGCAGGGCATATCGCTCGAAGAACCGACGGCCGTTGGGGCAGATCGGAGTGGCAACCGCGCACCGGAAGACGCAGTGTGGGCAGGCCTCCAACAAGGTGGTCCGACGATCTGGTGAAGATTGCAGGTAGCAGCTGGATGCGTGCGGCGCAGGACCGGACGTGGTGGGGATCCTTGGGGGAGGTCTTTGTCCAGCAGTGAACGTCTTTTGGATGATGATGATGATGATGACCATTTTTTATCACGGAGGAGCATGAAAATTAATATATTTGTATTTTTTCTGGGGAGGACTTTGGGCCATTTTGTTGTGGGAGAATGGGAATAACCTTTAACATAAACACAATTAGAAAGATAAAGCTAAGTCTATACTGTTTTAATAGACAAACGCATTAAACATACATTTTCATAATACATACAAACACAAACATCACGGCGTATTCCCACAAGTGGGATAGACAGAGCAACAAGTAACAATTAATTACGTCATGCTGAAGTCACGTTTAGCAACAAGTGATCAGATAGGATTTTCATAACAGTACCTTTCAAATTATGGTTTAACTTATAAAGCAAATGTCGATTTGAATACGTACCCACTAAATATGGTTAGATTTAATTATTGTGGGAATAATATGAGTACATAAACACCGAAGTTATAAAAATAGACTGCCTCACGGTAATCGAACCCGCGTCTCTCGATATCCGAGCGGCTAACTTGTAACATACCGAGACATTTGTTTAATTTAGTACGTACATCAAAATGTTTAACTTTTACCGTCTCATTAATAAAAATGGCCAAATGTTACACCTCGGTTTAAAGTGACGCTGTCTCGTTTTTGTTAAAGAAGACAGATAGAGACAGCGTCAATTTAATCCTAAGTGTAACTTTAATCAACGTTTATTAATGACAGGGTTAGAGTGTGAGGAACTCGATGAGGTACCTAGTGGTGAACTCGATCTGTGATTGTGGTGGTTATGAAACTCTCGTTAAGACGATCATGAGATGAAATGTAATAGTAAATTTCATGCTTAGTGAAAACAGTCCTAATGTTGCACATCCGGACAATCGTCGTCAGCGCTTTATCGAAAGGTTAGCAATTACACAGGAAATGTAAAATACTTTCGCTGCAAGTTTTCGCACTAATCGATAAACTAAATATTTTGCTTAAAATTTAAAAAAACAGAGGTTACAAACATTGCTTCAATTTTGTAATTACTTCCTTTCTTGCTACTAATAACACATATTTATTTATAACATTGTAATACTTATTTAATTACTTTTGCTTAAACGTACACTCGTTAAAATATAACAGCTAATGTAGTGGTTAGGTAGGTACTTGACTATAACGCGAAAAAGGCTCAGGCTAATGGTTTGATGAATGCAAGCATTTATGTGTACATCGTATAGGTAACGGTTTGTAGTACAGAAGGTTACGCTACCGATTAAGCTTGCTTTACTTAGATAATGTATGTGTTTATAATAAGCCCAATATGTACCTATTTGGTTTGTAATAAAAGCAATAATAATAAAAAAAAAATTTGGAATTAACAGTTTTTACATACGGTGTTATTCTTGAAAGTAAAAACTAGCACTAATAGTTTAATTGTATACAAGCAAAAAAAAAAAAAAAAAGTTGATCACTCCTGCTTAGTAAAATTGCTGTTAAACACTTTTCTCCAATAAATACCCGAAAAATGGTAGTTGTCGTATCAGTGCTTCCTAAGTCAGATCGACCACTAGTACGCCTAAGCTACGCCTAAGTTTTTAATATTTAGTGCTTCGGTACTCTGACATCGCTACGAGAATCATCCAGAAGATATACACCGAAACAATGTTCGTAAGTTTTAAATATTTTTATTTTTCTATTAGCAATGTTGTGTTTGCTCGACTTCGTATATGTTTTGTAAGGTATGTCAACGGTTGATCCCTTCTGCATCTGCAACCGTTAGCACCGCCAAACCGCAGTGGATGTGCGTGGTGGGCTATGGTCCGTTCTCTCTATGTCATCATCATCATCATCATCAGCCTATAAACGTCCCACTGCTGGGCAGAGACCTCCCACGTGAATAATAGCACGGGGATATTAAGCCATAACCCACCACGCTGGTCCAATGCGGGTCGGTGGGTTTTAACGACTGTCATCTTACGACAACATCCGGGACCAACGGCTTAACATGCCTTCCGAAGCACGGATCTCTCTCTATGTGTAAAGAAGTTATTAAAGAAGGTCTGTAGAGGAGCAGTGACCTAGACCAGCAAATGTTATTATTTAATCGTACTAGTATTTACTGTCATATGTTAAATGTTAATGTCACTAATATTTATTGTTATTTTAGGTCTGAAAGCAAGCAAGTTAAACGCTCTGCCAAGAAAAGCTGTGTGTTAGCCAATTCATTTGACTCGGACAACGAAAGCATAAGGTAATTTGCGTTGATTACTTTTAAATCCTGTTAATATATTTTATGTTATTTCGTATATCGTCAATATTAATAATTAGTTTTTAATTACATTTCTTATCTTTCTAGCTCTAAGAAGAAATGCCTGTACTCGTCGTCGGTGCCTAAGACTTCAACAACGATTGTGAAAAAACAAGAAGGGTCTAGCTCCGCTTTAGACTGGTTAAATGATTCAGAGTCAGATAACGAAGTTTCGCCGCCTCCACGCAAGACAGACCAGACCTTCGACAGTGTACTAACGCGACGAGTACCAGGCGGGGTAACGCGTCGGACTGCGAAGCTCGACGGTGAACTGGTGGCGGAGCTGCGTCTCTACGACGCTGAGGAGGTGCGTAGCCTCACCGGTCTTGAAAGGTGTGAAAAGGCAATAATTTGGGTTCGACTACAAGGCGAAGCTGAGTCTCCTGAATTGTTGACTATAAAAAAATTCATAAAATTAGCCAAATCAAAATTTACTGAAGAGGGGGTATTCTTTAGTGATAAAAAGAAAAAATAGTCACAGTCAGCTAGGTACTACATATTAACTAGTTACACTCTCTTCGGTAAATTTTGACTTAACTAGTTTTACTTATATATTATATGTGTGTTAGGTTTTATACATTTTACTTAAAAACTACTTTAACCTCTTGTAATTTTTTAACACAGTGAAAACAAAATCATAATGGTTAAGACTATATTCTGTTCAACTTGCAACTTATCCGTTAAAAATAATGCTTTCTCTGCTCATTTAAAAAGTATTTTACACAAAAATAATAGTTCTGTAATTGAGAGCGAGGGTATCGAACAAGTGCATAGCGCTCTTCGCGGTCGCATAGCGTCGTACCGTGTTCAATGCGAGGACGTTGAAGAACGTATGCATGTGTTTGCTCCTGCAGATTTTTTATCGCAATTGCGCCTCCGCGTGAAACTTTTACTCTCAGCCCGAATTGAGGCTTATACAAACCTTAAAGTAAATTTCGAATTGTTTTCTGAATTTTTTCTGCATAAGGATGACTCGATTTCAACGAAATCTTTTGCTACTGAAAACATTATCTTACATAAAAGTTATAATTTTGATGCTATGTATACAAACATTAGCCATAAAATTTGTAAAAAAGTTGAAGAATTTGAGGAAAGAGATAGTGGTTGGGCTTACTTACGAAGCTTGTATCTAGAAGTAAATATAAACAAATATAACCCGTTGAGAGCCTCAGGTTACTTAGATTTACCTAACGCTATAAAAAACAAACGTGCATGTATCAACATTAAAAATTCGGATGATTACTGCTTTTTATGGTGTGTCATGGCATCACTTTTTCCTGCAAAAAATAACGCAAATCGAACCACCGCATATCCGCATTTTGAAAGTGTACTTAAAGTTAAAAATATGACATTTCCAGTAGGGTTCACAGATATAAGAATTTTTGAAAAGAATAATCCCAACATAAGTATTAATGTTTATGGCCTTAAAAATAGCAGTAAGGTTGTTGGACCTCTGTACAAATGCGAATTACGTAAAAGACATCACGTCAACATGCTTTTTCTCGAAAATGGAAAACGTACGCATTACTGTCTAATTAAAGATTTAGCTAAATTACTTCGCAAGCAGTTAACTAAACATCATTCCAAAATATTTTTATGTGAGGATTGTATGATATTTTTTGATAACAATCTTAAACTCGAAGCCCACGTTTGCAGTGGTGTAGCAACAATTTTACCTAATCAAGGAACTCGAATACAATTTGAACATTATGAACGCATGCAAGACATGCCTTTCGTTTTATACGCAGACTTTGAATCTTTGTTAGAGCCAGTTGAACCAAATTCTGAAACAAGTTGCACAACGATTACGCAAAAGCATGTACCAGCTGCATTTGCTTACTACGTTGTATGCTCCTACGACAGCTCCCTTAATAAATATGTGTCTTATCGAGGACCTGACTGTGTGAATAAATTTTTTGATAACCTTCTATCTGATATAACTGTAATTTATAATATTTTGCATTCATCGATCCCTATGTTCTTAACAGATAAAGATAGAACCAATTTTGCTCAAGCTAAAAACTGTTATCTTTGTAACAAAATATTATTTGACGACAAAGTAAAAGATCACTGTCATCTTACTGGACGATATCGTGGTGCAGCTCATTCTTATTGTAATATAAAATATTGTTTGCCTAAGTTCGTTCCCATATTTTTTCATAATTTAGCTGGTTACGACAGTCATCTTTTCATACGACAGTTAGGAGAATTATCAGGTAGGATACAAGTGATTGCAAAAAATAAAGAAAATTACATATCGTTTACCAAATTTTTTCGAATTAGTAACGAAGCTATCATACCTGTTCGTTTTGTCGATTCTTTTAAATTTTTAGGCACAAGCCTAGAGAAGCTAGTTGCAAATTTAAATACAAATGATTTTAAACATCTATCTTTTTTTTTTCCTTCTCAGGAACATTTTAATTTACTTAGACGTAAAGGGGTTTATCCTTACGAATACGTCACTACTTGGAGTTCTTATGATGAAGAAGAAATACCTCCTTATAAATGCTTTTTTAGTAAATTGCACAATTGCAACGTATCAATAGTAGATTATGAACACGCAAAAAGAGTATGGCAAACCTTTGAATTACGGAGCCTTGGAGAATACACTGATTTATATCTTAAGTCAGATGTACTCTTACTAGCGGACGTCTTCGAAAGTTTTCGAAAAACGTGTAAGACGAATTATAAACTGGATCCTTCTTTTTACTTAACAGCACCTAGCCTAAGTTTTGACGCTATGCTATTAAAAACAGATGTTAAATTAGAATTAATAAATGATTTGGAAATAATAAGAATGATACAAAAAGGCATACGCGGTGGTATATGTTTATGTTGTACAAGATATTCGAAAGCCAATAACAAGTACTTACAAACTTATGACCCCGCAAAAAGTGATAACTTCCTTGTTTATATTGATTGTAATAATCTTTATGGTTATGCTATGTGCGCTTATTTACCTCATTCAAATTTTAAGTTATTAAGTGAACTAGAAATTTCAAAAATTGATTTTCATAATATACCCATTGACGGGGACATTGGCTATATACTCGAAGTAGACTTAGAATACCCTTTCCATTTGCATAATTATCATAACGATTTTCCATTCTGTGCTCAAAAATTTGCTCCTCCAGGATCTAAAACTTCGAAATTGATACCAAACTTATACGATAAGTTTTTTTACGTCATTCATTTTTCCCATCTGAAAACATGTCTAAAACATGGTTTATTGCTAAAAAAAATACATAGAGTAATTCAATTCAATCAGAGTCCATACTTAAAACAGTACATTGATATGAACACTGAGTTACGAAAAAAGGCCAAATCTATATTTGAACAAGATTTCTTCAAACTTTTAAATAATAGTATATTTGGTAAAACACTAGAAGACACCGAGAAAAGGGTCAGCGTGAAGTTGGTTAATAAGTGGAATGATGAAAAGAATATAACAAAGAAAAGTTTCGGTGCTGAGCAACTAATAGCTCGACCAAATTTCCATAGTGCTACTATTTTTACAGAAAATTTTATAGCTGTTCAAATGAAACCCGAGACAATTACTTTAGACAAACCCATATATATTGGCTTTTCTGTATTAGAAATATCCAAAAGTCATATGTTTGATTTTGATTACTCTATTATGAAACCTTTTTATCGGGAAAAATTAAAGCTTTGTTATACGGATACTGACAGTTTTCTTTATTCAATAGAAAGCAAAGATTTTTATACAGATTTAAAGTTGAATTTCCTTAGATATTTTGATACTAGTAATTATCCATTAAATAACTGTTACGGTATACCTGGTCTTAACAAAAAAGTACCAGGTCTTTTCAAAGATGAACTAGGTGGAAATTTAATTTCTGAATTTGTTGGTTTACGATCAAAATTATACTGTATAAAAACAGTACAAGAGGAGTTAAAAAGGGCTAAAGGTATACAGAAACAGGTTTTGAAAAACGTACATTTCGAAGATTACAATAACGTATTAAACAAAAATACTTTTTTAAGAAAGAAAAACATAATTTTTAAATCCTTAAAGCATGAAATATTTACCCAAGAACAGAACAAGATAGCTTTGTCAGGTAATGATGACAAACGCGTAATATTAAAAAATAAAATATCTACTATGTCTTGGGGCCACTGGGATTATATATTTTAGCAATTATTTTTTTCACTGTGTTTTTAAATTCTATTATTTAGATATATGACTATGATTTAGATATATTATATTAGAGTTATATTATACTTAAGGCTTGAGAAATAAAAAAATGTATTATTATTTATTACCATTACTAAGATTCATTGGTTGAATTTAAAATAATATTAACTTTTTATAAACTATTGTAACCAGTTTTTCAATATACTTAAGTAGGTACATATAATGAATATTTTGATTTATAAAAATTGTTAAAAAATATGTAAGTTGTTGCTTTTGCTCAGATTCATTTATTGTTTGAATAGGAAATCTAACTTAGATTATGAAATGTAATGTAAAATTTACTCTAACCAGCTGTATTAATATACCTAATAAAATATAAAAGTAACCGACTAACTTGCATTTTTATTTAATTTATTATATATCTTTGTATAATAAAACATTGACGGTAAATAAGTAAGAAAATTCTAACGCAAACAAGTTTGAACAAGTCAAATTCAGAGTAGGTTGTACTCTTCTGATTATAAGGTAATATGAAACCTAATTAATACAAATCAGGTCACGTTATTGGCAAGTTAATCATTCTTTAATAATATCAATTCTTTCTTTTTATTTTGCTGAAATGTCCATTAATTACATGTTTTACTACCTATATTGTCTTGCTGTGTCATCATGTACATTAATATAAATGGGTTTCAAATTAGTTTCAATTTCAATTATTAAAGTGAAGGCGTCAGTAGTCCAGCTAGATAATATCAACATGGTAAGTTTAAATAATTTTGTATGATTATAAATTAATTTTATTTGTGTTGTAATTGTGTCGTTATTTGGTGAAAAGTGGGTTATGGTAAAGGACTGCTTTTGCTGTCCTCCTTGCGTAGTCGCTGACTAACCCTTCGGGGATAATAGTCGTGGTTTTATGTATGTAATAAACTATTTTATTTTATGTTTTAGAATACTCAAGAGAACCTGGTGTCGCTCAGCATCAACAAGGAGTTCGTACAACCGTCATCTCCCACTTTTGAACAGAACGCTCAAGATATGCTCGAGGGATTTACAGAGGAGTATCCGAATTGGAGAGCAGATGAACGGCGAGGCGATTCCCCGCTGTATAACAAGGTGGTGAATAATATCACCAAGAAGAGACTTCGAAAAAGAAGAAGTTATCTGAAGCATTCTCATTCTTACGTGATGAAAAGTACGCCGATTCAAGGTCGTCGATTAATTAAGATTGAAGTGGTGGACTTCGAAACAAATCATACTGATCCATTATTATCTGCGCAGTATGTGGTAACAGAGCATATTGACCCCATAATGGATCAAACAGAGGCTATCATTAGCAATATATCAAAAAAAGTTTGTGGATATAGTTATAGTTTTTAAGAAATTCTAAAATAAATATTATTGAATTGAATACTAAGATCGTTTCATTCACCCTTTTTACTTTTAGTAATTAAACAAAAAGATATTTATACACATTTGATTTATTGAGGAAAATACTTTATTACATTAATAACTCAATTAACATTTAAAGTGTACCACTTTTTTAGACACAGAACATTTTTTAAAGCACACATTTTTTTATGGTACTCACAATTAAATTTATTTACATCTACATGGTAATCACTATATAATTTTAAAAAGTTAGGACAACCTATTTCTTCCAACTCCATTATTTCACAATCTTGACATAGCTCGCGAACCCATATTCCTTTTTCCAATCCCTTTACTAATACCTTCTTACTGCTTAAATACGGAACTATTATTCGTCTAAATTCACGGTAATCAATGAATCCCTGACTCCATTTGAGCCCGCGATTCCTTTCTAACCACCGGATTTGCTTCTTTTCTTCATCTGTTAGGTTTTTAAAAGCATATGGTGGCTTAATTAAGAACGTCTGCGTATGGTTTTTAGTTGCTATTGATAACTCTTTTACAATAAAATTATTTTTCAAATCCTTAAATCCTTGCACATCCACTATAATAGTATCGTTATTCATGATAGCTTTTTCACAATGTTACTCAGTGGTTTATATTCAAATATGCAATCGTTCAGTATAAGGCAGTATGCAGCGGTCTGATCAGGTATCTCTTGATCTGTTTCGATTTCTACTCTTACGTCGATTGATCCCTTCAGCATTTCTTGTTGGCGAGAACAGTCAACAACGAATAAAGGAGCAATATCTTTAAACTCTTTTAAACTCGACAACGGTTCTGATCGACGTCCGTGATAATACTGCTGAAACCTTGCATACTGTTCGTATATTAATAAAAACTTGTTGTCAGAGAAATTTATGTTAAGTCCTTCGTAGGGGTAATATGATGAATTTAAAAACACTCTTACGTCACGAACATTGCAATGGTCGAACTCAGCCATTGACATTTGAGCATTATGTTTTCGGTTTGTTTGTAAGGCAATAATAACAAATCGAGGTTTCTCTGTTTGCGATGAAGTTTTAATAGCCCAAGTATGCTTACGTGTCTTGGGTAGTAACGGATATTCATACAAGTCCCAGTTACGAAACGCTAGTGTAATGGCTCGATCTTTTTCTAAATGCTTTAATAAATTAATTCTCTCTCGATCTGACACTTTAATATGTGGAACACGCCAAACGATTTTATTTATTGTTATATTTTCCACTATTTGCTCTTTACTCAATTTTATTGCATTGACATTTGTGTTGCTCCTCAACAGTACTAACTCATGTTTACAGTTAATTAAAACTTTTTCATAATCTTCTGCAAATCCTAATATTTTATTTAATGGTATGGAGACAGAGAAAACTCCGTTTGTAACATTGGTTATTCCTGCAGGAGACCAACCCCAAACTTTTGCACTTTTGGATTCATTTTCATTCAAAGACAAATAAGACTTCATTGTCGTTGTGATACCTGCATTTTTTATTTTATCTATTTCTATTCCATTTAACTCATATCGAATATCTTGGAATAGAAATAACGCAGGATTGTTTACAAAATGCACACTTGTTACCTTTTCTTTAGTGGTACTGTTATATACATCAGCTTTACCTTCAATATACAAAGTGCTGCGTGACGGCAACACATACAAATCTTGCTGATTGATTGGTATTCTTATTTCATCATTATTGTTGAAACTTGTTACATACGGCTTATACGAATGATATTCAAAACTCTCGATACTGTTATCGTATGACGTTGGCTGAGATATATTTAATATGTTCATTTTAACAAGCCTACTAGCTTTAGAAATTCTTTATTATTTTTAGTAACCTTCTTTTTTAAGTCAAACGGTGTTCTTTTACTTATTGCTCTTTTGGAACTGACTTGAACACCTGATGAGGTAGGGTTTTTATTAAAATTAATCATTTTTTTCTAAAATGTAAATAAAGTTGTACGTCTTCTCCACGTAAATTAATCTGTCTATTATCAGCGTCTAACAACCTAATATTAATTGCACTAATTGAACTTTGATTGACTGGAAAATAGATTAAGTTTTTAGGAATTTCAATAATTCTATAACCGGGTGGTACATTAGGCACAAACTCATAAATAATATGGCTTGCTTTCCCATTCACGAATGATCCGCTAACTACGTCACATTCGATGCGTACGATGGTTGTTGCTAAAATACTGACTGGGTACTGAGACTCACAACTTATATTTGCCTTAATTGTGTCGTTAGCAAAACCTAAAATTCTACCAATGGAATTATTTTTCTCGAAATGAACATCTTCTGAACAAAATATTTTGGTTTTGAGAGTATTATTATTACAAGTCAATTTTAATGCAGTGTTCTTAATGTTGCTTTTTAAAAATTCGCAAATATCTTGAAGTTCATATGATCCTTCAGGAATTTCGATGAACTCATTGATACCGTAATAAAACTTATTGTTCCTTTCGTCTATATTAGGAATAGAATTAAAAGTAGAAAAGTATATAAGTCCGCACTCATATTGCCCACGTAATTCTAAAGTTGGTGAATAGTTAGTTATTAATGAGGCTCCTTGCCCAGTTATGGATACAGTGAAAGACATTTTTATACTGTCAAGTTATTTTAATTGTAACCTATATAAATGATTTTTCCAATACTTTCTTAAAAATAATAAACAAAGATGACCACAGTTTACAGTACCGAAAGATTGATACTGTTTGTAATTATAATTTATGTGCCTATCTTTCAAATATTTTATTAATTCTAATGGAGGTTTTAAGTTACCAAAACTGTTAAAATATTCACAGTAATTATTTTCTTTTACATAGGCTACCCAATGAGTTCCAGGATTTGAAGAACTATCTAAATTAAGAATAGCACACTCACTTTTTCTTGGTTTTGAGGGTAACGTATCTCTCATAAAAACGCCACGAAAATATGGAATATCAACTGAGTGCTTTAATATATCTAAATTAGTAAGTGCTCGTTTGGGTAACCGTTTAATTAGTTTTTTGGAGGTTGCAAGTACAAGCCCGCTCCTTTTTTGTGAGACTTCAAATACAACCCTTTTCCAAGTGCAACAGCTTCCATCATCTTGTTATGTCGTTCTGATTCTTGAAGATTTTTTTGAGCGACCTTGTAATCGTTAACAGCCTTTGTTATACCTGCAGCACCCCCAGCGAGTGAACCAAGAGCTGATAAACCAGCAAAGATTGGTATGAGGGGTAACAACCCACCAGTTTTCGGAACAGGAATGCAGCGTGGGAAGCGTATTCCTTTTATATTAGAAAACACTTTTTTTGCAGCTGCATGCGCATATTTTATAGCCGTGCGGTTATCATTACATTTTATTTTTTTCATTTGCTTTTGAATTTTTTTAACACCTTTCATGAATGACCGCACTCCTGCTCCGGCTTTAAGTTTTGCTTTCATTGCATTTTTTACTATCCATGATGCAATCTTTTCTCCTTTCCCAGCATCTTTCGATTTCAATCTTTTCTTTGCCATATTTAAAAGTTCTAAATCGGCGTTTTGTCTAACGTTCCAATCTTTATTATTGTAAGCAATATCGTGATACAAGCAAGCTTCATCCAATTTATTTATTCCTCGTTCACCTCTTAGTAAGCGTTTTTTAAGTTTTGTTCCTGGACCACAAAACTGATATCCAGGTAAGTGTAACTCGAACGGAATGTTATCTATTAAATTGTTGACAATGCCGCTTCCTTCCTTCATTGATGTTCGTAAAGTGACTGTACAACATAATCAGGCGATATTTATATTAAGTCATTAATAATTTTCTGTCAACCCAACTGTTTTCACCATCACTGAGACCCAACCATTTGACAAAGAGTTTGTTTCCTTTTTTCTTTAAAACTTTTTCAATAAGATATATATCGGGAAATTGGGTTCTTTGCAGTTCGTATCCGTAAAAAGATCCTAAAATGATTTGCTTATGTTTGTCTTCTAAGTGGTATGTGACAGGATTTGTATGGTTAACTTTCACAACGTTGAAGATTTCTGTTGACCAGTTGGGAGTATAACCTTTGTAGAATTCACCTTTGTATTTACTAATCCGAACATGATCACCAACACGGTACTTATTTTTTTTCGTTATGTTATTATTTTGTGATTTGATGATGTTGTACTTTACAGTTGTCTGATTTCTTTTGTCAACATCAATAGGTTTAAATTTTGTTATACGATGAACAGTGTTATTATAGCTTTGTACCACGTTTTTCAAATTTTTATTTATCCACTGGTATTGACCGCATAAGCTAAATAGCTTATAAAGGTGACCTTTTAGCGTTCTAATTACTCTTTCAACAATTGCTGCTTTTTTCACAGAATAAGTGGAATAATGGTTAATGTCATATTTTTTCATCAACTCTTTAAAGTTTTCATTATAAAACTCTTTACCTAAATCTGTTTGCAAATTTTTTGGTTTCCGAGACGAATTCAATAATATATTTTCCATTGCGTTGGTGACATTAATTTTATCTTTACTCTTCAAAGGATTTGTCCAAACGTATTTCGATAAAGTGTCAATAACTACTAAAACATATTTATATCCTTTATTAAATTGTGAATACTTTTGAAAATCCATAAGGTCAGCTTGCCATGAATCATCTACTCCTTTTATAATTGTACATCGGCGAGGAAAATTTCTTCTCGCCGCTCTGTGAATTTCTTCTACTATATCTCTTTTACTCATTTTTGTTTGACTTTGCTTGAATCATACGGTCTATTTCTGTTTTTGAGTAAAACATAGTAGACAAGCGATTGGAAGTAGCTGATTCTAAGTTCTGGATGTAAATTTTTACACGACTATTAACTTTATTTATTTCATTCCTTAGATCTTGTACAGTTTTATCCAAATATGCCTTATTTACAGCTTCATCGTCCTTGTCTGGAGATGATAAACCTTTAAGTTTTGATGATTTTAAGTCGTATTCGCCCGTTTCGCACTTTTTTAACGTATCGTTTATGGTATCGATGTATTCAGATAACCTCAAACGTTTATGAATGTGATGACCGAATTTATCTATATTCATTATAATCTCGAAGCTTTGCTTACTGCGAGTATACTGCTTAATTTTCCCCGTGCTATTTGTTTATATTCCATATTTATGATGCCCGCTTCGCGCAGTTCTTCAATTATTGCAACGATTTCATTATCCAAACCCGTGTTACCAGCAGCTTTTGACGCAAGCAGTAATTTCAATCGTTCTATTAATTCATTTGGATCATCCCAATAAACTAAATCTGTATTTGTTTTAACTTTTTTTAAAAGATTGATACCTTTTCCCTGTGGAGGACTCTCAGTACTAGTAGGTTGTTTAGAGAATTTAAATAATGGTTTTATAATACTCATGTATTTAAACCCTTTATTGCTGTTTATTGGTTTGGCAGGATCAAAGTTACGTCTGTGTGCATTAGTATTGATAAGTAGTAGCTTGTAGTTTTCAAGGTCGTCATCTGTAATAACATCTAGATTTGGTACCTTTTTATATAATAGTTCTTTTAAGCCAAGAGTCTTTTCAAAAGTAATGTTTCCAACTTTAAGAATTCTACCGTCATCATGAACGCGAGTGTTTCCAAGCTCAAGTTTCCCTCGCTCATTTCTAATTCCAAAAGGTATGGCATTAAATACTTCAGATGACGTAGACCATGAGGAAGACTCATCTTGATTTATAATGTTTGGTGATGATTGGAGGGACTTAAAAGAACCTTTACTTACATCATGGTTCTTAAAAGGTGACGTAGTTAGGATTTTGTCTGATTTTTGTGGTGTGTCTTGATATTCCTCTTCATCTACACTATTAGAATCAATATATTCTTCACAAGAAGAATACGACTTCTCGCTTTCATTTTTCCTGTTTTTTTTTGATATGGGATCATAAAGCTTTACTTCCTGTAAGTTCTTTTCATCATTTCTATTCGCTAAAATGTTAAGAGGGTCAACAATAGGTTTAAATATTGTTTCCAGGGTAACATTGTTAGAATTTTTAGCATCCTTTATTAAGTCTACCTTCCTTTTAACAGCTGATGCTGATTTTACAATTTGTTCTTTTAAATCTCTTTCCATTTCAATAAATAGGTTTCCTTTCAGCTTTAAGTCACAAATGAAAGTGATTTTATGGCATAATTACAACTGCTTTTGTACATTAATCTAATTCTATAAACGTATCAAATGTCTTCCTATAACATCCTTTGTTTCGTTCACAATCCTTATTTATTACAAGATAATTGAATGGTTTCTTCCAAACAGTTGAGCACATTTCTCGAAATTGTGACCAAGTCATGTCCGACCCTACGTGTTCATCATATACGTGTTTCAAATTTACATCGTCCTGCTTAAATAATATAATTAGGTTAGAATTGTCCCTAATAAGTTGTTTTGGTACTTTTGTATAAGTTTGATTAATATAAAAACAATCGATATTTTTATGACGTCCCATAGCAAAATAATCTCGGATGTGGTTTTGGTTTTCACAAGCAACATCATCAAATATAATAATCGAGTCAGACAAAGCATCATGTGGACTCAAAACTTCGGTGTTGTCATTATATTTATGATACGATGTACCTGCAACCATATTTAATACTTTTTCTAAAAATATGTATTTAGGTTGATACAAAGATTTTGAATAAACATAAAGGTTGCGGAACCGTGGACCATCTGTATGTAGTAATAAACTAATTACTAAGTTTGTCTTTCCACAATTCGAAGGGCCGCAAACAATACAACGGATACTGTTCGGCAATAAGTTGCCATGACGTTTTAACTCATTTGATGATGGTGGGCAAATGCATTTTAATTTTAATGACTGTTTTTGTTTAACAAATCTCATAGCAGCTGTTTTCTTATTGACCACAGTGTTTCGGGAGTTTCAATAAAATGACTTTGAAGCATAGCGCTTAAACATATATACGAGCGAATGGCAGTGATTTTCAAAAGTAATATTGGGACATTCTAGATCACTTTTTAACGACATTGATCGAACGTCAGTGAGATCAATGGAGTGAAAAGTGATCTAGAATGCCCAATATTACACTACTTACAAATAACATTTACTCCAATGAGGTTCTCTCCTCGTCCGTGCCTTCCATAAAGCTGGCATCAAGGACTCCAGTCTAGACGTCGAGACGGTCGTAGGGCATAAACGCTATCCGCAGTCACGGACCGAGACCTTCCGGACTATCGCTAATGAACAGATATAACTCAGACAGATATAAGAGATGCGTCATCCAATCTAAATGATAATTCCATAGTCGGGATTGATTTTATAGAAAATTTGAATATGGGTATGGTAACGTTACTGTTCAGGTTTTTCCTTATAGCGAGGCCTATGTATGTCTATATCATCCAAAGAGCGCTGTGGCGTGTAGATAGCCGATATCACGTGGGATTGGGAATCATTCGTATTACACACTAGCGGCCTGCCCGCGACTTTGTCTGCGTGAACACCCTGTATCCGTAATGAATTTCCAAAAAGAAATATTTTACACAAACCTAGTCCTGTCAATTATGAAAACAACAAAAAAGAATTACCCAAATAGGTGCAGCCGTTCTGAAGTGATGCGCGCTCAAACATTTCGGCAATTGATTATTATTAATCAATCCTGTGTCTGTGGCGCCGCTTCATTCCTCTCATAGAATAATAACATAGAATAATTAGAGCATAAAAGGAGTCCAAAATGAGACTCGTATAGTTGTCCTATTTTTTCAAATAAGCCATAGACTTTGAAAGAAAAGAGACAAAATAAGTTGCCATACTAGCGAAAAAAAAACCGGTCACCATACAAAATTCAAAAGCGACTTAAACAAAAAAAATGTAATTCGAATGTTAACCTAACGGATTTCCCATCTCAAATGTAATAGTACTCCTTCTATGCTTTAGTTATTATTCTGAGATAATAACTAAAGTATAGAAGGAGTGCTATTACATTTGAGTGGGCACTCCGTTTGTTGTCAAACAATGCGATATTATGTGACATGCACACGCAAAAATATAACCGAAGTAAATTACACGGGCACGTTGGCCCTTGCCCTTGAAGGCAATTTTGTTGTTAGTCGTAAGTCGTTTAAGCTCAAGATGCCACCGAAGGGCTGTGATACCTATATTATAAAAAATATTTTTGATGTCGCTTGTTGTTTGAATTCTTCCGTGATTACTCCGGGCGAGAAGTGGTCAATTTAAGAAATGGTCATTTATCGAAGTGGTTATTTTATAGAAATAATCATTTAAGTAAGTGGTAATTTAAAGAAGTGGACGTTTTTATTTATGGTCCTAAGTCGCCGAAAGGCTTATTCCCATTGTGGTATTTAAATAAAGTCAAATATTACCCTTCGAATCACATTTTGTAGATCGCTTTTGAATTCGGTTGGTGACCGTATCCAATTTTTTTTTTCACTTTACATTTGACGTTTTAGCAACTTATTTGTCGCTTTCCTTTCAATGTTAATGGCTCATTTGAAAAAATAAGATAACTATACGAGTCTCATTTGGACTTCTTCTATCTTCGATCAACAATACCAACTAGATGACGCGTCACGTACAAAATCAAAGCTAAATTCTGTGCACGTGAATAAATACTTTTTCAAAGCAATAAATTACTCCTGTCACTTAAAAAAAGAAAAGACGTCAATAACATTTAGTAGTGAAATCAACCTTAAGCGGCAACAAATAAAGTACTTTTTTCTGTAACGCCTTGCGAGAAAATAAGAGCTCACTTCTCAAGTGCGCTCTTATTTACCGAGACACATTTTTAGCGCCGACCTGACATCTAGTTGTATTGTTGATCGAAGCCTTCTATGCTTTAGTTATTATTTAGAGGACTCTACACCCCGCAATAGATTATTACGCGGATTTCACTGACAGAAAGAGTGACAACATGAGGATGGTTTTTGTTTAAGTACATTTTTTGTAGATATTTTTTACAAAATGGCTGACGTGTTACAGTGTTTAAAAGTTAGCGTGCGCGGGCCGCTAGTATACTAATAAAGTATTTCATAAATTAATAGTATTTTCCGTATTTCATAAATAAATAGTATTTTCCTTTAGATTTTATAAAACCGAACTGAGATGTAATCGAAGCAAAGGATGTGTTCCGCAAGATCGTAGCACACGGACAGCTGCGGTACCCCGCCGGGAAACAGGCGTTATACAACCTTATTCTTAAAACAACTAAGGGTGATTTCCAACTTTCCCTAAGAAACCTATGTGCAAAAATGACAAAAAAAATTCGTTCTCCCATACTATTGTCGTCAGCTGATCGGACAGTTTTCTATGGGAGGTCGAATTTTTTTTGTCATTTTTGCACATATGTTTCTTGGGGAAAGTTGTTCAGTTTCATGGGTGGAACTCACCCTTAATTGTTTTTGTATAAAGAAAAAATAAGGTTGTACAGGGTCAATTTTGGACCCCCCGCCAAAATTTTTCGCGTGATCCTATAACAGCAGTACAGCCAAATAATCAAATAAAAAAACATATTTTTTTGTCACATTTTAGTCTCAATTCTTTCTTACGAAAATTAAAATCATTGTCACCTAGCGCGCGGCCGCCTCGTTTTCAAAGCGCATGCGCGTGACCGCTATTTATTCACCCCTTCCACCAATGACGGCGCGCCGTTCGCTTTGACCGCGAGGGTGAGCGCACGCATCTAGAGATATAGGATTTAAAAAGCAGCCAATAAATTATATTTAAAAACAGAAAACATTTTATATTTTTACGTCAAATATTTTAATATTACTTTTTATCCCCATATTTACTTTTGGCGGGGGGTCCAAAATTGACCCTGTGTATGTCTGCTATGAGAAGTAGTTGATCGGTTTGCTAAGTATAATACCAAAAGATTTCAAGGGTCACGGATCAAGCAGAGTATTACGGATGCACGAGTAATAACAAGTAAGCATTCTTTTTTTATCCATTACGGGTAAGCGCTTGCCCTTCATCTCACCTGATGGTAAGTGACGATAGGGCCGAAGGAAGTGCTTTACTCGAAATCCTCAACCACTAAGGAACTGGCTATGTTATCTCTAAACTGTCAGAACACAACAATGCTATCAATATTACGGGGCAACACTTAAGATTTATCTCTAAACTGTCAGAACCAGTGGTCGGAGTAGGTATATTGATTTTAGATACTTGCGTCATGATATCATAACATGGACATGCATTTCTTCCGGAATGTACCGGAGTTTCCAAAAATTTGCTAAATAGAGTAATAAAATAAAAAACCATATGTAAGCAAACAAAATTGTTTATTGTTAATACAAATAATCATTATTACAGTTTTATTAAAAATAATTATTTTTAATCCTCATCGGTTACAAGTTCTACATTTTGGTTTTCTGTCTCTATACAATTAAAATAAATAACTATAATTTTTTCAATATTTTCTAATTTTAAGCTATTTCTTTTAACATCTAAGATCCATTTGTAAGTGGAAAATGATCGTTCAACATCTGTAGATGTCAATGGGGCGAATTTGAAATAAAGTTTCTGATTATTTGCTACGCTTTTTTCAATACTCTCGCTGTATTCTCTAATTGTATCTAAATCTGGATTTCGTTCCATAACTGATTCTATTTTATTTTTTATATTCTCATTATTGCACTCGTTAAGCGTAGCCCTTACTTGATCAAATACTAAAAGTGAATCAGCTAGAGATAAATTTTGTTTTTGTAACTCTTTTAGGGCTAGTAGTATAATAGAGTAATTTTCTTCAATATATTTTAAATCATTTTCTAAATTTTGTTTTTCCAAAATGTTTTTTGCGTTTCGTATGGCTATAGCATCAGAACTGCTCAAGCAGGATAAAACTTCTTTTATTTTATCTAAATGTTGAGCGTAGTAAGATGCTGCCTGTAACCAAGTACCCCATCTGGTAATGACTGGTTGCGGAGGCAACGGTAAGTCAGGATATTTTTCTTTTAAAATGTTTACCCTACTAGGAGCCTTTAAAAATACTTTTTTAACATTTGATATAAGAATATCAACATCGTTGTATTCTGACCTTATCTGCTCACTTACACGATGAAGAGCGTGCGCCAAACATGTCACATGCTTCATTTCAGGTAAGTAATGTTTTAAATTTCGCCCTGCAGATAGCATGTACGCTACACTGTCAGTGCAAAGCATTAAAATATTGTCAACTTTCGCTTCAAAAGTGTTTTGCCATAAATTTTCTAGACATTGCAGTACAAATTGTGTTATTGTTTGTCCATTTACTGCTGTTAGCATTTTACAAGCAATCAAATAAGGCCGGCCTGCACTATTACTAGGATGCAATGGTTTTATTAGGAAATTGACTATGTATCGACCAAAAATGTCTGTTGTCTCATCCAGCGATATCCATAGTTTCTCATTTTTATTAGTTTCATAAATCGAATTGATTTTATTCCTATAAAACTTCTCCAAATAAACTTTTCGTAACTGTGATTCGTCAACCACTTTACGATTGGTACAAACATATATTTCTGAAAAAACTCTTTGAACGCTGGATTTTTCATTTGCGACCAAGGAATATTGCATAGAATCAGGAACTTAATGAGGTCGAAGTAAAATTCCTCTTGCGGTCTCTTAAATTTTCCTTGATGTACAGCGCCTTCAATGTGTTTGGTAATGTTGCCTCTATTCACAGCTTTCAAATGACTTTCACACTTTGTACAGTATATAGTGCCACTAGCGTTATCGTAAAGTAGCTCAGGATAGTGCAATAACCACTTTTGCACTGTTTCAGCCTTGACCTTTGCCATATTTATTTATATCTCACCTAAAACAATGATTTAAATTTACAATATATACATACACAACTGTAAAGTCGATAATGAAATTCTGTTTCATATAAAGTGTTTTTTTTAACTGAAGCGGTGATAGCCCTGCGGTGTGCGTACCGGACTCTCATGCGCTGTGATGATTGCTATAAAGTGATTTTTTTAACTGTTTCCAAGTTCTAAAACCTTCTTAAATAGTGAAAATAATTAAAACTTACCCGTACAAAAACAACTTCAAATGGGCCCAATCCAAGAGTAATAAATCGATGTCCGTAGTTATAAGCCAAATTCGTCGTTTTAAGTAGATTTCAGAAGACAGTAAACAAGCCAGGGTCAAGTCAAGATATTCACAACACATAAAATAAGCGCACTCCACGAACCGAAATAAGTGAGTGAGCCACTTGGTCTGGATGTCGGTGCGAGCGCATTGTTTTCGAACAAACAGTCAATGAGTCATCCTGGATACTTGATTCTAATTGGTCAGATGCGTTGAGCATAGAGATAAGAGGACAAAAGACCCTGTTTGCCGGATGTCGTGTGTTGAAATGAATATTATTATTATATCATTTTATACATGCTTAGGCTTTTACTCCAACACTTTTACTACAACAAGGTTTTTACACACCAGTCATTTTTTACTATTAAATTCTGGTCATCTACGCCACTAGCAGCATAGCGTTGAGAGTATTGATACATTTTTAACTAGTTTCATGTAATAATTTCGATGTTTCGGTATTTTTATCATAATAATCCGGAAACTCGGAGGAGTATCCATATTAACATATACGTTTGATGTCAGTGACCTTAATTCAATATACCTACTCCGACCACTGGTCAGAACACAACAATGCTATCAATATTACGGGGCCACACTTAAGATAAGATAGTGGTAACCAACCAGGCGGACTTATAGTCAATAGTCAATAGTCAAAATATATTTATTCAATAAACTCAATTAATAAGTACTTTGAAACGTCCAAATATTTTTTAACCTACCACCCATTCAGGACATCATTTTTTAACTGTGGCAAAGAACGGGCGCAAGAAACCACAGCGCACAGAAGCAACGACATTTACAAAAAATATATATATTATATGTCGTTACCAGGTCACAAAATACAAAATATGAATTTGAATGTTAATACTTTAATTAAATATGGTGCTCTATATAAATTAATTATAGGCAATTAGAAATAGCTGTTGCAGTAGGACTTGGAGCATTTCAGACCCAAGCTGTTTTGTCTTCTGTATAATCCGACACTTTATAATAAGCTTTTTTAAAAAGCTTTTCTTTGATTTTGATTTTAAATTTATCAAGATCTAATTTCTGAATATCATTTGGTACTTTGTTGTATAATCGTACACACAGACCCTTAAAAGAATTATTTATTTTATGGAGCCTAGTATAAGGCACTGCTAATTTGTTCTTACTTCTAGTATTTAATTTGTGAATATCACTGTTTTTTGAAAACATTTCAATATTTTTATGAACATACACAAGATTTTCATAAATATATTGTGATGCAACTGTCATTATACTTATATCCTTAAATCTCTCTCTGAGAGTGTCACCAGCCTGTAGGTTATATATTGCTCGAATAGCCCTCTTCTGCAGCACAAAGATAGTTTGAATGTCGGCAGCATTTCCCCACAGTAAAATGGCGTACGACATTACACTATGAAAGTAACTGAAGTAAACTAATCGAGCTGTATCAACGTCAGTTAACTGACGGATCTTCATTACTGCATAAGCCGCAGAGCTAAGTCTATTCGACAATTTAGCTATATGTGGGCCCCACTGAAGCTTAGCATCCAATGTGATGCCTAGAAACACAGTGGTGTCCACAGGATTCACATTCTTATCTTTATTTTGTACACTAGTTATTACCTGCTTAACATTAGGCAATACAAATCTTACACATTTGGTTTTTCCCTCGTTTAATAGCAAGTTATTAACACTAAACCAGTAAACAATCTTTGAGACCGCATTATTCACATCGTCATAATTTGGGTGTCGTCGTTTCACTTTGAATAAAAGTGAAGTATCATCAGCAAACAATACTATCTCATGACTGTCTTTTACAAAATAAGGTAAGTCATTAATATAAACCAAAAACAAGAATGGACTAAGTATTGAACCCTGCGGAACTCCCATTTTAACCACTGACCCCGGAGATCTTTTACCGTTAATGTCGACCTTTTTAATCCTGTTACTCAAGTATGAGATTAGAAGGCTCAAAGAAGCATCCCTAATTCCATAGTGGTTAAGCTTCCTGACCAAAGTTTCATGTAAAACACAATCAAAAGCCTTGGATAAATCACAAAATACCCCTAGGGCATCCTGTGATTCCTCCCAGGTATCAAATATTTGGATTAAAAGCTCAACACCGGCGTCAGTTGTAGAGCGACCCCTAGTAAAACCATATTGTTTACAATGTAAAAGTTTATTTTTATAAAAATGAATTTGCATTTGGTCTAGCATTAACTTTTCAAAAATTTTACTAAATGTGGGTAGCACAGAAATAGGTCTAAAATTAGAGGGGTCAGAAGTGCTACCTGATTTAAATAATGGAATTATTTTACTATATTTCATGAGGTCAGGAAAAACACCACAGTCAATGCATTCATTAAATATGCAAGCTAAAACTGGAGCTATTGTCATAATTACAGATTTAGCGACGTCCACGGAATTACCCCACAGATCAGCAGTTTTCTTTTTATTGAGGGTGTTAAATGTTTTTATTATATCTATAACACAAATTTTTTGAAAACTGTAATTACTTTCACAATCTTTAACATTCTCCTTCAAAACAGATTCAGCTACAGTGGGGGAGGAAATCAAGGCTTTTGTAGTTGAAACTGGAATGTCAGTAAAAAACCTCTCAAATGCTGCAGCAATATCAGCATCAGAAGTCACAAGGTTTTATTATCACAATTTAAATTGTACTCATTATTACGACTTTTGACCTTTCCTGTTTCACTATTTATAATATTCCATGTAATTTTTATTTTGTCATTACTATTCTTAATCTTAGAACTCAAATAGTTTGCCTTGGCTAATCGACATACTCTTTTGAATAACTTTGAATAATTTTTAACATATAATTTGAAGTCATCGCTGGTGTTATAGTTGCGTTCACCATAAAGTTCATAAAGGCGTTTCCTACTTCTGTGAATACCAATTGTAGCCCATTCATTAAAAGTTACAGTACCACTAACTGAGATCTTTTTTGGAATAAAAGTTTTATTAAATTCTGAACAATAAATGTTAAAAAAATTATTATAAAAGACATTAGGGTTGTCATTGTATTCTAAATAATTTAATTTTGTATCTAGATTGCTTTTAAAGCGTTCCAGCCGACCTGCAGTTTTTGGTACAACAGTGATATTCTTTTTCGTCACTTGTTTACGCTGGTGTGGAAAGCTGACCATTTGGCCACAATGATCAGAGTCCAGATTATTAATAATTTGCTTAGCCAGTGGTTTTACATTTGTATATATGTTATCAATACAGGTGGCCGAAGTGGCAGTTATTCTTGTCGGCTCCAAAAATAAATAATTTAAGTTATATGATAGAAATAGGTTTTTAATTTTAGTTGACATTGTGGAATTTTCTAACAAATTAATATTAAAATCCCCGCAAACAATTATGGTTTTACCCACATTACGGACTTTATGTAATGCCTCATCCATAACTTTTTCGAAAAAATCATATGATGCTGAAGGAGGTCTGTACACACTTAATACAACAAACTGCTCCAACTCCACACAAGCTATTTCTATTGTTCGCTCAACCGAGAGGCTCACTATGTCTTTGCGTTCCTTTAATTTAAACTTTTTACTAACAATAATTAAGGAGCCACCATGTATTGCATTTCCTCGACTGAACGAACTTCCTACCAAATGATTCTTAAAATTGAACATGAACTGATGGTCTTTAAGCCAGTGTTCTGTTATGCAAAGAATATCAATTTTATTACAGTTCATGAACAATTCAATCTCCAAATCTTTGCCCATCATTCCTTGGATGTTCTGGTGGACAATGTTTAAAGATTGTACATTTTTTAAATTTAATGAATTACATGGGCTTTTGCTAAAGCTATTTTTACATTCATTTAATTTCATTTTATTAACAAACATTTCGCAAGAGTTTTCCTCTTTTGTCATATAATTTAATTTAAATAATTAATTGGAATGTCAGTAGAAACACTACTGACGTCTATGTCAAATATACATTGCTCAATAGAAGCAACTTGTTTAGCCAAGTTTTTGGCTGACGTTTGAATACAATAGGATAGCGATAAAGCTATTTGTCGCTTAAAATAATTTGGCAGATAATAACTATCTCTTGTCAAATAAAAATTACTAACATAATTGTTAGTGTCAATTAAATGCATTAAGTCATTTTTGCAAAATAAATGTAATGTCAGGTTAAGCTTATGTCTAATAGAATTTTCCTCCTGTGGCAAACTACTACAATAGGGTAATGTAAACAATATAATTTTCTTTACAATTAACTTATTCAAACATTCTAAACATTTTATAAGGCTTGTTTTGTTCAGATTACCTCTATTACCAACAAATAATAATAAGGTGCTATTGGGGTTATATTTATGTTCTACAGCTTTTTTCAAAATATGTTGATAAGATGCACCCGGTATACAATAATTGATAACTGAATGTCCCAACCAAGTCAAATTACAACCGACCCATGTTTTTACCAAATTCATCACTAAATATTACCAAGTCACTATTACAATCTGTCTTAAATGGAATCTGGTTGGTTGGTATAAGTTGTGGTACATTTTTAATTGTGCACTGAGTAAGGGAACTTTTGGAAGAAACATCAATCAATTCGACAGAGGAAGAATCACATGGGATTGATGAACGGCTTGGTAACTGTTTACATTTACAATTACTTGTGAGTGAATCAATCCCTTCATTGTTACCATTACACAGGACTACCAGTTCATCAATGGCCAACATGTGTTCTTTTATTTGACCTTGTGAAAGATCATATTGCTTAGTAATAGATATAAGCGAGTCCTCTAGGTGTGCAATTTTAGTTTGTAGAATTTGTGTATCATTTTTATATTTTAAATTTTTATTGTGTAGTTGTGACGAGTATATATCTAATTTGTCAATTAAGTACAATCTTTCTCTATTTAATTTTACATTTTTAATAAAAAATTTGTGCTTCTTAACTAATTTTTGCGTTTTCTTAATGTACTTATTTATCTTAATATATTTTTTTAGTTTATTTTTGCTACAGCCAGCAATCTTCACTGAGTGGTTGCTATTTTTATTTTCCTGACATGTAAGATCTATAGTGACAGTGGGCTGACTGCTAGCTGTCGCAGAAACCATGGAGGGGGCACAGACTACCAACTCATCGAACAAGCTTTGATTTAATGAGGCAGTCATATTAAGTTTAGATGTTTCCAATAAAGTAATTTTATTATTGGCCTCATGCAATTGTTTTTTCAACTCATCTATGCAGTTCAGAGCCTGGTCATACTCTGAACTACATTGATTAAACCTGTCCACAATGTTTTGGAGCCTGTCCCGGGCATCAATAGCATCGATATAACGGTCATTTAACTGTACCAACTCATTTTTTAACTTTTGATGCCTGTCTAATGATTCCAAAAGTTCCCTTTCGTTGTCATCTCGCTCTCTGTTTAGTTGATCACACAACTCTTTCGAAGCCTTCAATTCATTTAATGTCAGTTGGAGTTTGGACTCCTCCTGACGAGACAAGGCCTTGCGAGTCATCATTATGGGAAAACTTAAAAATTGAACCGTATAAAAGAGAACACGCACACTTAACAAGCCCTACCACCAATCAAACCAAGTACTCAAAGATTTAACCCCCGCTAGGAATCGAACCTCTTAGGTCTAAGACCGCTGGCTGTCAGTAGACCACAGTAGGCGGTTAAGTGAAAATTATGTCGACTTACACCACACGCTAAGAAACTGGTGTATGGGTGAACCTGTAATATCCCACTGCTGAACTAGCGATCCCGCATGGACCTCATTTTAAAATTGCATAATCAAGGTCCGGAGTACTACACTCTTTCTCCGAAACGAAATTTCGGCCGATTTTTGTCATTTACAGCGGTTTCCATTCCTACCGAAATCCCGTTCATGTAGGCACAAAATAAGGTTGGCATTTAGATTACAATTAAATTTTAGTAGATTGTTTGAAATTTCAAAAAATATGGAAAGCGCTATAAATAGCAAATGAAAATCGGCCGAAATTTCGTTTCGGAGAAAGAATAGAATAGAATAGAAAACATTTATTAGTGACACAACACACAAATTATTACATCGAAAATTTAAAAAGAAACAAATTAAGTGGCACTAACTGGTGCCCGCTCGGGATGATGTCAGGCCTCCTAGTTTATAGGAAAACCTGACGCTGGTCTTCCGCGAACACCTTAGTACGGGAGGGAGCACAACCACAAAGCAACAACAATACACACTTAAACATAATATTATATAGGTACACGTAGGTATACACAAAAACTTACACTTACACACTACTTATACTCTACATCAACGACCATCTAATACGAATGGTCGCCCAGCAGACGAAATTAGACCGTTTCACAAATAACAAAGAATAGTGAAGAGGTAAGGTATACAGGGTATGCAGGGCTCATGTTTCTATCTTAAAACTCAAGACCACTATGAGAGAAAGAGAGTAGGCCCTCATATTTAACTAGTACTAATCTTCTAGTTCATTTATTTGAAAGGTGAATAACTACCTTTGGTACGTAGTACTATTATTTATTATTTTGTGCCTTTGGGGCAGCCCTATCTTTACCACTAATAGTGTGTCATGTTATCTACGCAAACACAAGTAGGTACTATTGACAACGAAAGGCGATGACTGACGGCGCCGATTTCAATTATCTTCCCTACGTAGATATAGTCGACTACCTTCGTAATCGAGTGGTTAGACGCCGCCGCCGGTTAGCAGGCACGTCCCGCGTTAGATTCCTGGTCGTTAAGAAGCTTAAGGGTCGAATTATATTAAGGCCCCTCTTGACGTCGGCAGACGCATCTACAGACGTCGTCTGCGGATGCGTCGGCTGACGTGTAGAGGGGGTGATTTGCGCGTCTGTGATAGGTATTTAATGCCTGCAGATGGATCTGCCTCGCATCCGACTGTTGTTGGTTTTTGTGGCACGCATCAAAGGGATTCGGCGCCAACGTCCGGCGTCTGTCCACACGTCTGCCGACGCATCAGTTTGAACGGAGTTGCGATTGAGAGTGCACGCGTGCTTCTTGTGTTTTAATTCTCGTACCTACTTTCGTTTTGATGGGTGGTGAGTGGTGGTGGTTTGGTAGACGTGAATAAATTTTGTATACACGTTCAGTGAGATGAACAGATGAAAAACGCGTCCAGGGATAAACAATAAATTAAAAGTAAAAAACCTTTTTAAAAAGATGCTTTTATTTCATTGCGCTAATAAAAAGAAAAAATAAACTTTTACTACAAAACTTTAATATTATAAAAGGCTGTCGTGAGATTTACTATATTATTATGTATAAGTAAGTATGTGTAAATAAACAAGTAAATTACGGAAATAACTTGATGTGATTGATTTTAACTATAAAAATTGCGAGTGCGAGCGCGAGTTGCATCTGCCGAGAATGAACATAGACTGATCGACCTGCAGACGTGTGGACAGCTCGTGGAAATTCATCTGCGGATACATCTGCCAATGTCCGCGGACGCCCCGTGCACGGCCCGGTCTAATATAATTCATCCCGAACTTGGGCTAGTTAATCGGTGTGAGAGTGGAAAGTTTATAGTCTGATCCATTGTAGTCACTATGACGTGTCACATTTAAAAAAAAGTCTGATACCTGGCAGAAACCAGCATTTACTGATGAAAGAGGTTTAATGGAAGAGCCAACATCAAGATAGCTTATGCTGCTGACACGCGACGCTGCGACGCGACCTGCCGCAGAGCAGCAGAGCTCAACTAACGAGCTTTCCGAGGCACTGGCTGCCAGCTGAAAGCCAATATTCGTCTCTGAAGGCAACATTAATTGAATGTTGCCATGTTTTAAGACTCCTATTGATGAAACATGAAACAAACTACAAAGCTAAGGTGGAAACAAACAATTCTAATAGATTGGTATAAACCCAGAAAATGATGCTCGGGATCGTACAAGTTAAGTTATCTTACATACGGATGGGTGACCAAAGCAAAATATCTTCAGTACCTATACTAGAACCAAGTTGTTAGAACCTAGCCACCTACATGACGTGTTCATAAGAGTTTATTAGTGGGATGGTTTTATTATTACATACCTATATGTTCTCTAAAAATATTTAATAATTTTTAGAGTCCAACCTTTGTTCAAAACTCGTGTGTTTCAAACTCCCCGCAGTCAGACTTTGCAAACATCAAATATGGACGTAAAGCTCCACCGCGCTTCTGTTGTCCAATGCACCTAAGTTTTTCCTCTCATTGTACATTTACATAGCTACGCCGGCTTTACTCAGCGACGTATTCAGGGCCGGATTGAAGCGTAAATTCAGATGGTCCGTGAATTTAATTTTTTTTATACCTCTGACGAGATATATAAAAAATGTTTTAAGATTATATTAATAAGCAAAAGAAGCGTCAAGACCGTAGCAAATAAAAAACTTAGCATGGTCTCTTCTTACCCCCTTGAGAAACAGGCGTGATATATTATGTATGTGGGAATATATGTATATTTACTTTTTGTAAATCGTAAGTATGTTAAAACGTATGTTTGTGTTGTTAAACGTATGTTACCATATTTGTACAGTATACAGTATACGATGCATATTGACTAGGAAAAGAAACAAAATTATTTTTACTTAACTTTTTTTTATTGTGATTATGTCATCACACCCCATTGGTTTGTATACCTACGTGTATAACGTAAGATTTTGAACCATGAAGAATTGGGAAGAAACTCGTTTCGGTACAAGGACATTCACTTTCTCCATTTATTTTACAGCCCCAGAAATAATATTTTATCATCCTTCATCCCTTTGCCAACAATAAATAGAAATACATCCTTTAGTACCTCAAATATGCAAATTCTTAGTTACTAAAGTTAACAAAGCTTAATACATGATTTTAAATTAGTGTCTCTTTTTCCTGTTCATTTAAAGCAAGTATTATAACTTATAACTTTCTTCCCACTCTCACACCTAGCCTAAGTTAAGTTTATTTTGAAACTTGTTTTTATTGGTTAGATGACGGATAAACATACTTAATATACAAAGAAAAGTATTGTACTAATCTTAAGTTCAAAATTCTTTATTGGTTGTAAATATACATTTGTATACGTATGCCCAATTCTTGCTTTGCACCCCTGGATGCGGCCCTGTCCGACCTAGTTGCGTCAATCGGGAATGGAAGACATTCGCACTGGATGGCGTATGGTGGCGGCGGTGACGCGGCGTACGTGACGACGCTGGCTAGCTGACGAGAACACTGGCAACGCTTGCTGAATGCTTTAGTGCTTTTGTAGAGCTACTGATATTATTTCTACGATTTTCTGTGACGTAGAGAAGCTTAACAAGTTTATTTATTTATTGAAAAGAAGAGCCAAAAAATAAAATTATAATAAAATTTCTTACGTACGTCATAAATAGATAGATAAACACTTTATTGCACAAACACAAGAAATAGTTACACATGACAATCTTAAAACAAAAGCGATCTCTTGAAGACAACTTTTGGTTAGCGGAACCTGAGAAGGAGATAGAGGAAGTGCGCGAGTTTTAATAAACAGATAATACAGACATAATTTAATACGACCCTGTTGGAGAGAAGACTCCCCCAAATAGTGGATGAAAATATAATAATAATAATAATTATTATTATTCTTTATTTCAGGCAACAACAGTGTACTAGATGGTAAAAATACAGAGAGGCCCATATAATAAATACCTTACAGACTAACATATATAAATATAAATAACTACACTATTTCACACGTAATACGCTGCGCGGTGTCAGGTAGTCGGCCGCGGAATCGCCGAAACATGACACCTTTCATGAAGGTCGACAGATGGTCGGTCGGGACTCTCACCACAAATGAGTTAAAGTTTACATTGTGGCGCGACTCCAACCGCTCGACCCTCACACAGAACTTAGACTTCACTCGCACGTACTCTACGATCTCCTCTGCCTTCGTAGAGTAATGAAGACGGGACACGTACAGCAGCGTCGTCGCCGTGGCAGGACGCAGCAGATGGTTTGGTCCCGACGGTGCGGTGCCACACAGGTTGCGGTAGGCTGGCTTCTTTTTCTTCCTCTCCACTTTGATGAAGCCGTCATCGTCGCAACGGTCTTGCCGTGGTCCTGTAGACTTAGCTACTAGGCCGGGATCACAGCGACTCTTATCTTCCCCTTTAGTTGGTCGCCGCTTGGGTTGCGTAGCGGTGGCGTATTATTGCTTAATAATGCTACTTGGGCACGCAAATCACTCATGGTGTTGTTTGAGGCCTCTAATTTGGTTTGCACCTCGGCCAGGCTCGCTTTCAGAGAGGTGATATCCTTCAGCAGCCTGGTGACATCGACGTGGTCGAACGTGACGGGGGGCAGCTTGTGAAGCTCCTTCGCCACGAATGAAGGCACGTCGTCGGGGTCGGTCTCCTTCAACAGGGTGATGATGTCCTGGAGACTCTTCTGGGTTCCATCCCTCCGGTGAGATGGCATCTGGTCGGCCTTGCCGACTGACTGGAAAAGCAGCTTCTTGCCACTGCAAATCTCGGCCTCCTTAAAGTTGGACTTGCAGATCTGCAAAATGCTGACCTCGTCCATCGTGTCGATAGCGTTTTGAATAAACGCCAACAGCTCGTTGGCTATGAGTTGTTGAGAACCCATAACTACAAACACGCGCAGCGGCTATTGCCGCGCGAATCGCGAATTAAAAAAATCTTACTGCACAATGGAGCGCGTCCGTGTCCGAGCGCGCATCGCACTGATTTTTAAAAAAAAATATAGGATATTCCCGGATTGTGGCGGAAATTAGTTACCGTCAAACACAATAACGAACTTCGGAGTCAGCAGGAAAGATGACTATTCGCTATGACTACGACTATACGGTTAAGTGCGAAAGATTTATAGAGAACCTACAAAGCTTTGCAATATGTGTTATGCCCACATTCATATTTAAATAAACATTTATTCGCCGCCGGAAGCAGCGCAATGCATTGCATTGTACTCACGGACGCCGCCATTATATTACCCTGCTTTCCAGGACACGCCTCATATTCTTACGAGAACGGCGGCATGTGACGCTTGACTTTTACGAAATGGCACTTCACACACAATGGGTCTTCTTGATATGAGAAAGTATATTGAATGAAATATAAAAATACAGGACAGCATATTGGGTCCATTTTTAGTTTTGTTTTACATATACGATATTCCTAATGTGACTAAACATAAACTTGTGTTGTTCACTGATGATATCTCAGTTCTCGTTTTAACAAAACAAATTTAAAAAACGACGATAGTGCTTTACAAACTGAAATTAATAATACAATAAGAAACATAGCGGATTGGCTCAGACATAATAATCTAAAAATGAACGCAAAAAAAACAAACTAAAATTGTTTTTAAAGGTGGACAAAAATTAGCCGATGAGCCACAACAAAAATGTTGCAACGCTACTTTGACGAAAACTGACTGCGCAACTTTTCTCGGAATTACCATTGATAAGTAAATTAACTGGAAATTGCAAATTAAACAAGCTTGTAGTAAAATAAATGATTAGTATGGTTAGTATTTGCACTTTTTTTATATACTAAGCCCGGCAAATGACCCACTCCACCTGATGTTAAGTGGAAATGAAGTCCAGGCGCGAGGACAACTGGTGCAGCGTAAGAGAGAAGCTGTAATGGAGTTGGGACGGAGACCCGAAATGAAACAATGTCTTGCGTTGAATCAATTTACCTTTATCCTCTAGTGTATCATCTTAAATACTAATTAACATCACATCTATACGTGACTAGAGGAAGGACGCCTTGTCAATCAGGAAGACCTTAATTAGCACGTACTATTGAGTACGTGCTGATAGTGTAATTCACTATATCACACCTCCCCTGAAAAGGCTAGGCATCCCTTCCCTGAAAAGTAAACTCTTATTTTCTAAATATCTTAGTCCTATTCTTATGAACTATATATTCTTTAATATTTTTACATTAGTACCTAGCTCTTCTAAAACTTCAAATGGACCTAAATACAAGTCATTCAATTTATTATAATTTTCATTCTTATACAAGAGTAGATCACCTTTTTTGTAGTGTACTTCCTTACAATCTAAATCATAATTAGTTTTTCTACTTTGTTTTGATATTAATAAGTTGTTCCTGGCATCATTATGAGCTTTTTGCAATCTAAATTTTAACTCCGATGGATAATTGTCGTATACATATAAGGGATCAACTTTACTAACTAAATTACTAGGTACGTTACATGTTTTCCCAAAAACTAGTTCATAAGGGGAGTATTTGGTACTAGTATTTACAGAATTATTATAAGCAAAGCACCAATATGGTATCCAGGTACTCCAATTTGCCGACTGATTCTGTGTTTGTATTCTCAAGTAACATCCGAGATGTTTGTGCCAGTTTTCTAGCGAACCTATACTCTCATGATGATAGGGTGTTGAATTTAACTTATCAATATTTAGCAATTTACATACTGTTTCTAACGTGGAATTAATAAATTCCGTTCCACAGTCAGTCGCAATAACCCTGGGAGTACCATATCGTAAAATAAAATTTTCAGTAAAAACCCTAGCAACAGTTTCAGCTGACTTATCAAGTATTGGGTAAGCTTCTACAAACTTTGTCAATTCGCATTGTATTGTTAAAATATATTTATTACCCAAATTATCGACCTCCAACGGCCCCACAATATCTAAATATAATTTTTCAAAAGAAGTAGATGCTGTAGTGGTTATTACCATTTTCTCTTTATTATTTTTATTACAAAATTTCTGCTTTTGGCAATCTTTACAGCGAGTCACATATTCAGTTATGTCTTTTTGCATATTACTCCAAAAATATTTTTTTCGAATATTCTTAGTCATTTTATTTATGCCTACATGACCACTTGTCGGCAATAAATGATAATCATTTAGTATAACACGTATCAAGTCTTTATTTGTAACATGTTCAACTTGGTTATTAATAATACATAACCGCGGTAATTCTTTATGTTTCATGAAAGTTTGGGTCAAAATTTTAATAAACTTTTTATTAAACCCATTTTTAATCACAACGACTTCTACAATATTATATTTTTTACATAATGCACTCAGTTCTCCTATCGTTGCGTCTCGGCGCGCCTCCGTTAGTAGAGATTCCTGATTTATGTAAATAGTAGAGTCACTAAATAACATATCACCCGTCTGTGAGACGTATCTTTTCTTTTTCCTCAACTTCACGAAGTTTTCATACGAACAAATATCTAACCTTACATCATTTTGTGATTTCTGCATAATATCTACCACTCTTGGTTGCCTATGATCAACAGGGGGCTCAACCCTGCTACTTCCAGAGGTAGCGGGTTCATTATTTTGCTCCATGGTTCTTTTCATTGAACGGGTTACTACCCCCAAAAAATTTGAATTTAGATTTTTTAACTCGTCTGATGTTATAATGACTCTCGATAAGGCATCTGCCGTTACATTTTCGGAATCTTTTATGTATTCAATATCGAAATCATATTCTTCTAAACAAAGTCTAAACTTAGTTAAACGGCCACTAGGATCTTTTATGCTAAATAAATGAACCAATGGTCTATGATCTGTTAATACTTTAAATTTTCGTCCGTATAAATATGGTCGAAAATGTTTTATAGCCCACACTACCCCTAATAACTCTTTATGAATGGTTGGGTAGTTTATTTCTGAACTGTTTAATTGTCTGCTTGCATAAGCTACGGGCTTATTATTTCCATTTGATAATACAGCCCCCAAGGCTACCCCTGACGCATCGGTTTGCAACCGGAAAACATTATCTTTTCCAAAATCTGGATAATCTAAGACAGGAAATGAACTAAGTGACTTTTTTAAGGTCTGAAATGCCACGTCACATTCTTCCGTCCACTGAAACTCGACATGTTTCTTACAAAGACGGTTTAGTGGGTACACTATTGTGGCAAAGTTTTTTATGAATTTTCTATAAAAGTTCGCAAAAGCCACAAAACGACGAATCTCATTTACATTTTTAGGTACTGGGAACTTTTCCAAGACCTCGATTTTACTGTTGTCTGGCAACACCCCGTTTGGCGTAATAACATGCCCTAAATAATTAATTTCTTTCCTCAAAAATTCGCACTTACAAGGGTTTAGTTTTAAATTAACTGACCTAAACCTCTCAAATACACTCATTAAATTTGTATTATGCTGCGATAGGCTTTTCCCGAAAACTATTACGTCATCGAGATATAGAAAACATATCTCGTGATTTAAACCCGATAGAGCCATAGACATAAGTTTAGAAAATACGCTAGGACTCGTTTTGAGACCCATAGGTAATCTTTTCAGTTGATATTGCTTATCAGCTGTAAAAGAAGTGAATTTCCTACATTCTGGTGATAACCCTAGCTGGTAATAACTAGAACTGAGGTCTAAATGAGAATAGTATAAGCATCCCGAAAGTGAGTCAATAATTTCTTGTATATTTGGTAACGGGAACTTTTCGTCTACTATTTTTTTATTTAAAAGTCTATAATCTATTACGATTCTCCACTTTTTTTCACCGCTACTGTCAGCTTTTTTCGGAAGTAATAATAATGGAGAAGACCATTCGCTGGTACACTCTTCGATAATATCTTCTTCTAACAATTTACCTACCTGTTTTATTAACTCAGCCTTCTGAGCGTGCGGTATTCTATACGGTTTGACATAAACAGGAGACGCGTCATTTTGCAGTTTAATGTTGTACTCGTATAAGTTTGTAACGGATAGCTTATCACCCGGCATATGAAAGATATCTGCATATTTTGCACATATTTTCTCAATAGACCGTCTCTCTTCATCACCAAGATATGTTTTTAATTTAAGAAAATCGAATAGTTGTTTAACCCTCTCGACAGATTTTCCCTTTTCCGTATCAAAAGAGCATACGAAATAATCCGAGTATTTTCTAATTTTCGGGCTAAAGTTATTTAATTTTACATCTTCTTCCCGTGTGTTTAAAAATCGCACCGGAATCTTTTTCCCGTCTCCTACTACCACGGCGCCTGCTACAAATACGCCTGCAATAACTTCCTCCGCTAAAATGACACATTCGCCCTTTATCTCTGACGAAACATATTTTACGACCTCACATCTCCCTGGAATAGTCGTTATTATGTTTTTACCTAAGCCTAATTCTAGACTTATCTTATCCTGTAATGTAACCAGCTTATTTTCATAGTTAATTTTACAACTATATTTTAATAAAAAATCTTCTCCTAAAATTCCATCATTTTTACAGTGGAAGTTGCTAAACACATAAAACTTATGCCTAAAATTATAATTGTTAACACATAAGTCTAGATAAACATAACCTATTGATACTAAATCCCCACATACTCCTTTAATCTTAATTTCATCCCTTACTAGCTTTGCGTCGCGGGACACGCTACGGAGTTTATTTAACCAATCTAACTTTAAAATTGAAATGCTTGCTCCTGTGTCTACTAATAGAGAAATTTGAGTTTGACTACAAGTAAAACAAACGTAATTACCACTACCATAACTACAAATATCTACCTCAGCGCTATTCAGAACGAAAAAAATCATCGCTATGATGTTCGTTCTGACGTATACTCTGACGTTCACTTTCGTTCTCGTCATTAGACTGTTCTGCTGAGTCAACTAAGAAATGTACATTCCTACGTTTATTATGAGGTGACGTAAACCTGGTGTTGCGCTGACCCTGAAACCTATTCGAGTTATAGTAGGCACGACCCCGACCTTGCTGACTCGTCGCGTTGTTGTTACGTGACTTATTATATTGTTGATGATAGTTTTTATTTATCTTTTCAAATCGCTGGTTCGAAACATAGTTAACATAATTGTTTATTGGTGGTTTCACTACCGAGTCTTCTTGTTCTAAGGCTATAGTTATTGCCTGCCTAACTGTGCTTACGGACCTAGACGTAACTATAATGCTTGTACGAGCATTGTTTAGGCCGTCAGCGAAACGCTTGATAGCCATTTTTTCATTAATCGGCTTTAATAAATTATATGCCGACTCGTCTCCATTAGCCTGTGCTGTACTTAAATCGTTGGACATTTTTTCGATTTCACTACCAAACACTTCTATGGTCTTGTTTCCTTGCCTACATCGTAGCATTCGGTCTAAAATGGCTGTGTATGATTTAATCGGAATTAAAACATTTTTTATATCTTTTATTAGGTCTGCCACAGACACATAAGACTTATTAATTTTTGTTTTAGCACTGCTAGAAAGACGAGTTTTTAAAACAAAATTGATTAACAGAGGCTGGTCCTCGTTTCTAAGGGTACTACTATAATACTCTATTCCGTCTATTAGTTGGTTAATTTGCGTTTCGTCGCAATCTACTACTGGGAGGAGCGTGAGCGCGACTTTTAGATCGAACGTGGCCATGGTTGTGATCGTTTCTGAATGATGCGGGTTAACGAGTGACTCGATTTCCTCAAAATTACATAAAAACTTTGACGATATTGCTTTTGTTATTTGTAATTCTACAGCATCTATCCCTTTTTTACATAAGTCTGCAGATATTTGTTCAAAAATATTTTTAATTTCCTTTGCTCTTAAAAACTTATTCTGCCCCTGAGCGGAATAACGTTTGTCCTTACTTAATTTAATAATAGAGTCTCTAATAGCTTTAAGCTCACTCAAGAGTTCTGACAGGTTTGCCATGAACACACTTTAGAAAAAAAAAATCACTCACACACACACATAGATTCTTGGTAGCATAGTTATATTAATTCGTGCTGGCTTACACGTTCTGTGCTGGTCCAATTGCCCGTCGAACCGCTCTGCGTTCTACCTCTTCTAATAGTCGTGCGTTGAAGTAACGTAGCAGCCTAAGTACTATATAGCCCGCTAGTACAACGACGATGGTCAGTAAAAAGATCTCTGAAAGTTGCATCCCAACGGCCAAGGGAAAGGGAGTTGATGCTGCCGCCGATTGAGTTGGTGATTGACTGACAATAATATTGTCTTTAGATTGTGGGTTTCCCATAGTTAAACAATTTTGGCTTACAGTTTTTCTTCTTATTTCCTTCGTCCTTCTTGTTGCACTATTGTCCTGTCACGGTCGCCATGTAATGGAGTTGGGACGGAGACCCGAAATGAAACAATGTCTTGCGTTGAATCAATTTACCTTTATCCTCTAGTGTATCATCTTAAATACTAATTAACATCACATCTATACGTGACTAGAGGAAGGACGCCTTGTCAATCAGGAAGACCTTAATTATCACGTACTATTGAGTACGTGCTGATAGTGTAATTCACTATATCACAAAGCATCAGTCACCCTCACTCTGCCGGCCCACAAAGTGCTTCTTCACGCCTCGTTTGAAGGACTTAATCGATTCCGTCGGATTCCTTCACAAAAAACAGCAATTACATCATATCATTCGTATGTAGTATCTGTTTTGAGGTATGGATTGCTCCTATGGGATAACTCAACAGATTTTAATAGAGCCTTCATAGCCCAAAAGAGATGTATGCGGTCAATAGTTGGAATTCGCTCATTTGAATAATGTAAACAGTATTTTCAAAGTCTAAAGGGTTTTAAGACTCCCCTCCTTATTTATTCTAGAATCGTGTAGGTATATATGCTTGTGAAAAAGCATCTCTTTAGGACTGCAAGACAAATCTACCCCCGTTCGACTAGAAATGATGATAGACTAGTGTTAGCACATATGTCAAAAACGGCTATGTATAGAAATATACTGTAAAATTATACACCCATCTCATCTCCCTAAAACCATTTAAGACTCTCTAACATTAAAATCTTTTAAATCGGAATTGTATACATTACTATTTATATAAAACAATACTTGGACCTAAAAACAAATAACTGATTAAACTGACATTTTATTTATTTATGGATGACAATAATAATTGTATTGACATTTAATTAAAAAAAAATCTCTTCTAAATAAGTGATGGTACGTATGCCTAGTTACTAGGCGAAATATTAATTTGTGCTAAGTATTTATATCCCAATAAGATGTTAGTAAAGTTTAATGTATGTATGGATTCGACAAAACATAATATTTTCGCTAAACATTATCCCGAGCTGTCAACATAAAGGGTGTATCTGTAGATTAAGATAGATCGCAGTAATACCCTCTTTTAAAGATAGCCGGGAGGGTCGGGCGAGTGGCTGAAAAACGGCAAGTTATTTTTATCCTTTGTACCAAAATACTTGAGCACTCACCAGAGATAATTCTTGAAAGGGACGAATCTCTCGCCAGAATTTCTAAGCTTTTCATCATAAGGCTGATTGAGTCAGTTTTAACATAAATAAACTTAAAGAACGAAGAAAGGGAACCCACTAAATTACCAATTTCTTTGTTTGTAAGGAAACAACACAGCTTATCGTATCCTAATAGGGACTGAAGAAGTTTCCTTATTAGTACACTTGTCGACTCATCGGGATCCATTGTACCCCGTAGCCTACATGGCCTTTACAGCATAACCGGGTTTATGGGCAGCAACAAATTTATGCTTCTTCTTGTCCCGTGTATACTTATGTACTTAAACTATATATTTTTTTTCTAATGTTATACTGTTTGTGTGGTCAATAAATGTTTTCTTTCTTTCGTATTTTTCTTTATTACGCTTATGATCAATGCCGTGGGTTTTCTAGGTTGTACAGGTGTTATTAGGTCTAATAATTTGTGTCTTTCGTGTCGCACGACAATCGATCACCCTGCTTTCAATATATTACTTATTATTTTCTTGCAATTTCTTCCCTATTTTATTTCAGATACAATTTCATAAGAACTAAATGAGTTACAATGATATAAAAAAGCGAATCGCAACAGCAAAGCATACAATTGAAATTGAAATTTAGTTATCTCCGAAAATTAGTTATCATTAGTCAAAGAGCAAAAGACAGAAATGGTTATCATTCAGCGAGTAAACTGTTGTGTTATAAAGAGACAGCAAAACGTTTTATTGGACACAAAGGCAATATAATTAAACTGCTCAGACTTTATTATATCATATAGGAATAACTTCCAACAAACGTACCAAAAATACGGACTAATTTTTTATTATTTTTGTAAAGACGAGCACGATGGTGCTTTGCCTTGCGCGTTCGTCTAGCGATCTTACAAGTTGATGAACTTTCGCAATGCTAGGTCACAGGATGGGTGAATTAAAATATCTCGAGATCCCCCATGTTTGAAAGGCTCGATAAACCGTTGGTGTTGTGAGATCGAAGTCGTTCAAACCCGAATTAAACCAGCACGATGGGTTCGGTCCATTTCTACTTATGTGATGCAAAGGAAATATTACAATTAACAACCATCATATTTTGTGTCGGATTTAGTTTTCTACAACATAAACAATCACTAATTGCTGTTTTTTCCTATTCCAGATATGCTACAGTCGTTATTGCAGCCAAGAGAGAATCAGCGGTGTAAGCATAGTTTTTGTTAAAACCTTAATGTTCAGCGCCCTGGCCTGCTCCTAATTCACTTCAGTTCCTATTCAGGTTTACACTATCTTTGGCCTATCATTGCCAAAAAGCAGCGCTATCAGTCTAATTGTTAGTTTCAGCAAAGCTTTTAGTCTGTTAAAATTGATGTAGGTATTATATAAAATTAGACCAATAATTGGTTAATTGGCAGGCTTAATTGTTCATTCTGTAATTTTCTTGCGATTCATTCCCGCGAGCTTCGTTAAAACTTCATTCTAGTTATTAAAGCGCTTCCTTAGCAAGCAATTAGAGACCTACCTCTGTAGCACAAACTTTTTTGGATACTTAGCTTTTAATAATGTAATCAGGTGCTTCTTTCTATATATTATCAACTCCCAATCGTTTGTACCGTTGCCATTTTACATTCGTATTTTAATACATACTCCATTTCACACCTTCATAATACCGACAATACACTAATAACATCGTTCCACCTATTTCTCATAAACATACATTTCCTGCTCCTTGAAACTGCGGGGAACATAATATTACATTTTGAGCCTACAACCCTGAAGTATAAGAGTGTATCTTCAAATCTAGAAAAGCCTCGTGACAACACAATGTACGATTTCCTCGTGAGTTTACCGTAACTTCGGTGGTCGTTTGGAATATTGGAGTATACGTATAAAGGAGACCCTAAACACATTTTCGTTTGCATTAAAAATGATGGAGGCGCCACAAACCCGGTGAATCCTTTTGTAAACACGTTTTCCGTCCCTTCTTGCTATGAATGAAATTCGTTAGCAAATCGCACCATTGTCAAACAGACCTTTTGTAACATTTGCTGATGTCCCGGCTCAAATTATGATTGTCCTTCTTTCACCTGACTTTGGTGGCCAGCATAAATAAACACTCACGAAGTACAGTTCCGTGGAAGCTCAGATTTAAAAATAGTGGTTTGGCACGCAATGTCATGTGCTACTAAACTCAGCATATTGTCTTACATAGGCAAATCGTTTACATGAAACTGTTTTATATCTACATTTCATTATTTATTTATTTATTTGGTATGGTATGGTCATATGGTATGGTATGGTCATATGGTATGGTATGGTCATATGGTATGGTATGGTCATATGGTATGGTATGGTCATATGGTATGGTATGGTCATATGGTATGGTATGGTCATATGGTATGGTATGGTCATATGGTATGGTATGGTCATATGGTATGGTATGGTCATATGGTATGGTATGGTCATATGGTATGGTAAGGTCATATGGTATGGTATGGTCATATGGTATGGTATGGTCATATGGTATGGTATGGTCATATGGTATGGTATGGTCATATGGTATTTGTTACAAGGTGGTATAACCGTGTCGCGATGCGGTGAAAGAATACTACCACTCCCTCTCTTCCCTTGGGTGTCGTAAAAGACGACTAACGGACTAAAGTCTTGCAGTGGCGGCTGCGATCGGAGGACTCACCACCTCTTGCCTAATAACATAATTACTACTTACACAAACACAAATCTCAATCCGGTAACGTATCCATCGCCTTTCCTATCCTCTCCCAGCCAAGATCATCTAATAGCCATGCTATCTCCAGCCAAAATGTTCGGCGCGCTGCATGCAGTGGTGATGCGCCATGAGCGACAGCGGGCGGAGGTGTCAATAACTGTTACACAACAACAAATATTTATTACACAAACACAATATCACAATACGGTAAAGTAGCCAGCGCCCTATCCTATCCTCTCCCTGTCGATATCATCTAATAGCCATGTTTTCTTCAGCCAAAATGATCGGCGTGAAGCCTGCAGTGGCGGTGCACCATGAGCGACAGCGAGCGGAGAAGTCAATATCTACCACACACCAACAAATACTTTTTACACAAAAACACTATCACAATCCGGTAAAGTAGTCATCACCCTGCCCTATCCTCTCCCAGCCAAGATCATCTAATAGCCATGCTATCTCCAGCCAAAATGATCGGCGCGATGCCTGCAGTGGCGGTGCGCCATGAGCGGCGGCGGGCGGAGAAGCGGAGCGCGGGGCGGCGGCCGTCGCAGCTGCCGCTGCAGCTGGGGCGCGCGGCCGACGCGGACGCCACGCCCTCGCCCGACCAGCACCGGCTGAGGAACGAGCTCTATGTCTGCGGGAAGGTCAGTGTACGTGTCGCTTCCATCGCCATAACTCATACGCTTTAAGGTTAGTAACTAACTGTAATTATGCATGATGAAGCTTCAGGGCCGGCAACCCTTGTAACAAGGCGGGTGTTGATTAAAGCTAGGTGTTAGTGAAAAATTAACATAACACGTTCTTAGAATTAATTTTTAAAATAGTTAACAGTAAAATTAAAATCTGCGTAAATTATGAAATATTGTTAAGGCTTTATTATGTGGAATATACCCGATGGAAACACGATTTGATAAAGTTGGCTCGATAGAATATTCACAAAGTTACTTATATTTTTGTGTCATTTTATCTTCTTTTCTAGGTTTCATTCTTCATATAAGTGATTTGATATTATGAGTACTTTACCAAAATGAAGTTCATAGATAACTTGAGGTATTATAACCGATCGTTTTTTTAACATACATCTATAATTTTTTTAAATATAAAACGCGCCTTTTCGCGCCGCTTCGCTGTTATACCCGTCCCGTCCCTTACCGTCGTACCGTCGAGAGAGCGAGAGAGAAGCGCTCGGAATACTTCGCCTTAACCCTCATTCTAAAAAAAAGTATAAGACCTCCATCATTGAAATAAGGTCATCGCTACGAATAATGGGTATTGGCTTAACCACCTCGCTTGCGGGTGATGGTCACCAACCCGGGCTTTGCATAGAAAAAAATCCGAAAACACAATTTGCCCGACCTGGGAATTAAACCCGTGACCTCTGGATATACACCGAGACATTTTAGTGGTTGTTTTCCCGCGGCAGAACGATTTACCTTTAGAAGTACTATCGAATTATGCAAGTTATTTTTTTTAAATAAAAATATTTTTGTTCTCAACTAAGTACTCAATCAAAAAAATAAATCAACTCGAAAGCGTGAGAAACGATAGTTTCTTATACGAGATGTGACATATTTGGTACTGCCTGCCGCACGAAATCAATGTTTAAAGTAATAGAAGCTCCCGCACTAAGTAATATTCTCACGCTTTCGAGTTGATGATTATTTTTTTGATTACTTGAGAACAAAAATAATTTTATGTTCAAAAAATAACTCGCAAGATTCGATAGTACTACTAAAGGTAAATCGTTCTGCCAGAGAAAACAACCACTAAAATGTCTTGGTGTAATGCTGAGCGCTTGATCAGTCGGCCTCCGAACCCTTATTCTACTTTCTTTAAAAGGACCACGCGAGCTTCAGTGTCACTGATTTACCGTGGCCTCTTTTCTGTCGTGAACAGAGAAACTATGTGACTCCATTCTTTGTCCTTCCTTACAACATGAGGTTCCTTGAACGAAGCCTGACGAAGCAACATGCAGGTTAGAAAAGAGCTAATGCGGGCTAATACTGTTGTCACTAGCTGTCTTGATGTTTCCGATTTTGCTTATCATCATGTGGAGCGGAGTCTTTTGTCAAAAATTAAAATAACATATTCAAAATTAAGAACAGCATAACTCTTTAAGAGAAATAAGCTACGTCTGCAGAAATGTGTTAACACTGGAACACCCTTTTGCATTCACATTTTCTTAACTCTCTTAAACTACGTAACCGTGAAACGTTGAAAATCAAAAAATGTAAGTAGAAATAGTAATCAGCCTATAATAATGTGCAATTGCCACCGCGGAAATGAAGTCATCGCTAAAATTCATTTGGTATTGCCTTAAATCACTACGCTTACAAAGCTAGTTAGCGATCACAGACACGAGCTATGCATTGAAAAATCCGAAACATTTACCAAATGTGCGAGTTGAAGGTTGGTCTTTTTTCCGAATCTTCTAATGAGTATTACCATAAACGCCCGTACAGGGTTAATTTTGGACTCCCCGCCAAAAGTAAATATGTGGTAAAAAAGTAATAATAAAATATTAGACGTAAAAATAATGAATGTTTTCCTTTATTAAATTTTTTTTTTTGCCTGCTTTTACATCATAAAGTTCTAGATGCGTGCGCTCACCCTCGCGGTCAAAGCGATGAGCGACGACGCGCTGTCACAGTATAAATATGCTCATATTTATACTGTGGCGCTGTCATTGGTGCACGGTGTGAATAATAGCGGTCACGCGCATGCGCTTTGATAACCGCGATAGGCCGTGCGCTAGGTGACAATAATTTTAATTTTCTTAAAGAAAAGTTGAAAGAAAAATGTTAAAAATAAATGTTTTTTACAAAAATGCAAAAAAATATGTGTTTTTTACAAAAATGTAAAAAATATATGTTTTTTTATTTCATTATTTGGTTGTACTGCGGCATAGGATCACGTAAATAAATTTGGCGGGGTGTCCAAAATCAACCCTGTATAGTAAAAATATCTCTGCAGGTCTCCCTTTCAACTTTATCAACAACCACTTTCTCTGGGTTCCAGGTGGCAGCCTTACACGCGGTGGTGGGCTCCCTGCTGCTGGGCATCGTGGTGCTGGTCGTGGGGCTGGTGCAACTGTCCCCGGGGGCGGAGGCAGCTCAGCACCGGTACTATCTGATGGGAGCGGGGGCAGCGTTGGTGGGGGCTGGGGTCCTTGGCGCTGTTTTGAGGTATATGGAAAAATTATCCTTATTACTATTTATCTTAGGTTGTAAGTTTGTAACAGCGACCAACTGTTACAAACTTACAATATTTTGAGTTGGAGGTTGGGAGTACCTAGTAGTGGGAGGGAACGGCGCTACATTGAATAGTAAGTTACTGTTAGTGATAAAACATCCTTCCCTACAGACCTGACAAAGATAATTTATTATTTTTTTTTTCTTTTTGTATAAATTTAATGAAGTATATCCAATTAAATCTTTTATAAGTATATTAATTTATTTATTTTATCATTTTAAACATGCGTGAAAAATATATTACATTTATTTAATTTTGTTATGATTCTAGGTCTTTAATTGTATTAACTTTTCATTTTTAAACATTTCTACGCTGTTTTACGGCAAAAATATGTGATAGCGAAATTTTAAAAAATTATCTAGTTTATGTTACCATATTTTATTAGAAATAAATAATTAATAATGAATTATAATTATGAATGATTAGCTTAACGCTTAGAGCATTAAGTTGGTTTAATGCTCTAAGGCTAAACGTTTATTTCGGAACTTTTGTATTAATTGTGTGCTGTGCTGGTAGCGGCCCATCAATAGAATACTGCCGAAGCATTTAATCACTAAAAAAGTAAATTTATTGTACTTACCTGTAAAATACACTACCGTCATCAACCTAAAAACATCCCACTGCTGGGCACAGGCCTTCCCACAGATTGGGCCATAACTAGAGTTATGGCTTATATCCGTCCGGATTACTCTAGACTTTGTCCGGCTCTTTAATTTGTCCGGATTTTGGAATATGAGTAACAAAACTACGTAATATTATGTAATATTTAATAAGTCTTTAATCCGTATTAACTTCTCATTTATCTAAAAACAAAATATGAAAAGTAAGTAATGTTTCCATTTTGTGACTAAAAGGTCCGGACTTTTATCGAATTGTCAGGCTTTTTGTCAGAACTTTTTAAATTCCTAAATGGTAACCCTTAACCCTAGCCATAACCCACCACGCTGGCCCAATACTAGTTGGTGGAGTTATCGATTGCTATCTACGACATCTTACGACAACAACCGGGGCTTTACGTACCTTCCAAAGCACGGAGGAGCTCGAACGAGAGAACGAGAACATCTCGATGTTTTTAATTTGATCACTCATCCAGTGACCCGGCATTGCGAATGTTGCTTGACTGGCATCATCGCTAACCGAACGCCGCCGCTGCGCCATCAAGCTAATGAAAAGCTCATGTTGGCAGCTTTCGCCCTCTAAGAGGACCGCGCCGCCGGTTTCCGCGTCACGGTTTAGACGACCCCGATGATGCAATAACGATTGCAAACGCGCCCAAGCCCGACACTACTCACCCAGACACACTAAACTTGCACACTAGTTTAGGACCAAGACACCGCACTCGTAGAACAAGAGTGCGCAGGCCCGGTTCACACCCGCTCTACAACAGGTTACATTCGTAATGTACCTGATTCTCGCGTACACCCCCACGACACGGTAAACCCGAGCATAGGTACCGTGCCTCTTAGAGGCGCCCTCGGGTTTCCAGCTCTTGAACCGACTCGAACCGCCAAAGAATCTGGAGGGGGATCGGAGACTCGCTTGCGAGATGCCGTCCCCCGACCCTCTGGGGAATTTCGGTCTCACGGCTTGAGGAACTTGTAAGTTTCTCGCCGCCCCAAAACGAGCCCGGATAAGCTGTAAGGTCATCTGCGACCGACAGCAAGCAAACTCCAAAAAAAAACGCATTTCTGGCGGGTACGTATTTTTACACATAATTTTTTAAGTCGTATTATCGGAAGTCCGAAAATATTTCACATACCGTTTTACATCATACTTGCATGCATACTGTAAGCTCTATGCTTGCTTGCATGCCGGGGGGATCGGGGGTTTTGCATACTTAACTTTTTCTATAAAAATAAAAATAATAAATTTTTACAACTGCCACACCAATCATTCAGCCCCAAACTAAGCATCGAACTACAGTGACTGAATAACGGATAAACATACATAAATACTAATAAACACCCATGACTCGGTCACAAATGCTCGTGCTCACTACACAAACATTTGCCCCTACCGGTTCGGAACCCGAAGTGTCCAAAAAGGGGCAAATCGTGAATCAAATGAAGGGACATTCGCTGACCACTCGACCACCCGGAAGTCTTTAAGAAAAGTTAAGTTTGCAAAACTGTAGTTCCACTGTAGTAGATCTGTCGGTTAGGATAGGTTAGACTTTTGACAAATAACGGAGGCAGTAATCGCAGGCCCCCCGACCCCCCTATTTCTTAATCATAAGTGTATAATGTAATAAAACAATATTGTGAGTTCAAATATTTTCTTAGTGATGTCATTATTAATAAGAAAATTATGACAATTATATTGATTGTTATGAAGAAATATGATAACTGTCAGTTATGAGTTCCGAATGGTAGTAATAAAAATTTATAAACAAAATAGGTATGAGGAAAAGATTATGAAGACAAATCGGTAGGAAAACAAAAAATAGGAGTAATAATTTTATGTAAGTCAATATAGAGCTAATACTGTTAGACGAAAATCAGATCAAGCGATAAGCATATCCTTAATGAAGAATGAAGTTTGAAAGTTGAGCTACCACACCTTTGGTCGTTCTTGAAAAAATTCTCTATTTTAATTAAATTAAATGGTTATTGTGATGAATTAAGTTAATTCCTATTAATACTTATCGTTAAAATATAAATTCCAGATGCATATGCCTCCACTGGTACAACCGCAAGTTCCGCGAGGAGGAGGAGGAAGCGGCCGAAGCGGCGGTCGCCCACAAGAACGGCGTGAGCGTGGTCGAGAGCGGCCACGGCCAGGACAAGCACGCTCACGACAAGCACGCGCACGACAAGCACGCTCACGACAAGCACGCGCACGACAAGCACGCTCACGATAAGCACGCTCATAAGCCCGGAAATGATAAACCCAAGCTCAAGACCCAGATCAGCGTCGGCAAGGACTTCGACCTCATCAAGCAGCCTTCGGCGGCGAGCGAAACCTAAGATAAGAACCGACCAGTAGGTAGTTTTATATTAAGCGTTCATGTTGTGCCGCTAAATTAATTGGATAACTGTTGGCGCGGCGGCCGGGGCGTACCACCTTGAGATTTTTTTTTAATTAAAAAGTTGAAACTTTTTTTTATTTTAAATTAGAGTAAGTACGTTTTTTAACTTGACATGAAATTATGTTGATTTTTGATACCTACAATGGTATATCAAGATTGTATAAAACTTACATTTTTTTAGTGAATTTCTTTGGAATTTATGTTACAATGTTATAAATTGTATGGGCCGCCGCAGTATGTTTGCATGGTTGCCTGCGGTGTATGGACGTGTGATATGCGTGATTGTCACTCATAATCAGTGACTGGTATTTGGTATTTATATTACGTACCTACTTATTTTTAAGAATATTCCCGTTCTGTTTTAAGTGTAGGTACTTCTTCGTTGTATGTTCATAGCATTCATTCGTTTGTATGTTTGTGGTATACGGCAGCTATATTAGAAATGAATGAATGTAATGTAACTAATCTGGCGGTTATATATTGGGAAGTATCGTTTATTTTACGTACTGTTATGACCTCATTCCTTACTTTCAAATTGTACAATTGTATACTTACATCAGATCTCTGTCTCTCTTAGAGCATGAAACCAACTGCTCTAAGTTGTCTCTTTTATAAAATATATAATTTCGAATGAAAAACACGAAACTTATAGGTGTAAAGACACAATATTAGGATGTTCTCAATCTAGCCCAAAAAATCAAAAATTGTATGGCTTTTGCCCGCCTAAAATAACTTCTGTCTTGGATTCGTAATATATCGAACTTTTTTTAACTGAGGCAAAACTAGTCTGTAATGTTACACCCCCTAACTATTTCTACGCGAGAAATATCGTAGTCAAAGGCAAACGAACAACCACTATAATCACTTATCAATATGAACTATGTCAGCTGACTCTCGATCAAATACTGGCGATTAGTCCAGTTTATCCTTTCAACTGGTGTCGTCAGTCAGGGGGTTACTCTTGAACGCAAACTCAATCTCAATACAATTCCAATGCGATTAATATGTATCGATATTGGGATAAGTAAAGATAATTCCGGAACGCCATCTCGATAATAATTTGTTCAATCAATTTCCACGTAATTTAATTCCAATGTGGCGCTATTGTCGCTTACAAAAGTGCCATTTGACATTTTTTAGATTTGTGATTGGAAATTGATTAATGCAATTGTGTTTCAAGAGTAAGCTTACAGGTAGCAGCTGTATATCACAAACGTGTTCCACCTTACATGCTGTTTACTGTGCGTAGGTATGTAAATGTATATAGATCAGTTGGTAACATATCATTTTGATTAGAACCTAACCGTAACCATTCTATAGTTGCACATCTCAAATATTTTCTATGGACATTTTTCTAAATCATCTCACACTAAGTTAAGGTATCAAAAAAGTGTAACTGCATTTTTATGGCGTTATTTTCATATATTTTTGAGATATTTACAAATTAAATCCCAATTTACATTTGGTTTTAAATATTGGAACATAATATTGATGATTTGTATCAAATATCTACGGACCACGTTAAAAAAAATATAAAAAATATCCGATAAACAAACGGCGAAAATTAACTTAACTAGAGTTTTAAATAATTATTGTAAAAAAATCAATTAGAACTTTTAAAATTAAAACCTGACCGTCCGTTAAAGATGTATCTTTACAATGCCATTTAATTAAAGTACTTACTTATTAATATTATTTTAACATTCATTGATTTAGTACAATGAATTTTTAAATTTTCTTAAACAAAAGATTATTTTTACCACCTTACCTGTAATTTACATTTTAATAGATTTGAATGATGCCCTTTTATACATATTATTTAATAAACAAGTTTTACAATAGATTCGATAAACACGAGCTTACTTCATGACTTTTCTATGAGAATTAAAATCGAAAGGTGAAGAAAGCTTTATGTTTTAATTTTGAAATGTCATTTGACTCGAAAACTGTAACATTTCACGATTTCAATAACACTGAAATAGTTCCAAAAACTTTCGCTAAATATTCGAGCGGCAGTCGCTGTTTTCTCATTCACACTAGCGCCACAGTTGCACATCGTAATTCATCCTAGCGGGAGTTTTTAGAACCATTGCGGTGACTACATTGTCTAACTAATGAATATAACCATTTAACAATAGTATGTATTAGATGTTGTCGTTCGATGTTTTGATGATAATAAAAGAAAACTGCATTGACCAGTGTTACGTGCACGGATGAATGTATGTACTAAACTAACTAAGCTACGTGTGTCTATGACAAAAGGCACATGGACATTTCGAGTACGTACATTGTGGGTAATATAAAGTATTAAAAATAATCTATAAGTTTTACGCGCTTTGTGTTGAGGATACTAATATACTTACAGCAGTATATTGCAAACGGATAATCACCATTTTTGTCGAATTAAATATATTTGCATATCGATAAAAGTTACAAAAAATCTATCAGACATAACATAACACAGCAAAATATCACCAAAAACGTCCTAACTTCCAGTACGTAAAACTTAAGCCCTCAAGTTTAGGCCGTTTCCAAAATTTCCGCCATGTTACGCCGCAATGTTCGTCAGAGTGTCACATTTAGGTTAGCATGTCTTTGTAGGTTAATGCATGTATCTCTTGCATTTTGCACATCATTAAGTTCCGATAGCTGCATTTAAACTTTGGAAAAATATTGGAATTTTAATCCTAAGAGACTGAGAAAGAGTGTTCTAAAGTAATTTTTCAAAGGAATAATCATTTTTGTCGATTTAGTAATGTTACTTTAAAATTTTACGAAGTCATCTTTCAATTCATATTTTGATTTATCATCTCGGGTCCAATATTTGGTCCATCAATTCAAAACTGTCACCTTAATAAGTTTATTAAATCTAAAATGATATCTTTACGATGGCTATACTCGTAAAATATATTTTTTGGGAAGAATTCAGTTTCGAAAAGTATTTACTGTATCATAATCATGTTTAACATCGAATCTGATTTTGCTGAACGGAACTTGTTCTTTTAGATGTAATTTAGCTTGACGTTCCTTTGAAAAACAAGAGGTTTGATTTCTTAGACACATATAGGTCGAGCAATCAACATACATAGGTCATCTCATCATGGGCAATTTTAAAGAAACAGTTAATAGATTTTCTGCTGCGATAGATTGTCTCACAGCCATAGATTAAGTGTGACGATATTTTATTAGACAGCTACATATTTCTTTAACTTTTACATCTACGAAGGTTTTAGCCCAACAACGTTAATTTTAACGTAAGTATTTATGTAGTAAAATGGTATTTAAATCCGGTCGATATAAATGTTAAACTTAGATCCAGTTTAATCTCATTCTCTTAACAACTGATCTATGCTTGTGTGATGTATATTGCTTTGTTCGTCTATTTACCCTAATAATTTAATACGAGGTTCTACAAAGCTGCCTTTGGCGATAGTTAACGACTAAGGGTTATGCCAAAGAGCCCTTAATGAATCAGAGACAAAGTCAAATAATTTTCGAAATATCAAGCTCACTCTGTCTGGTCTCATGCTTTATTGTTAACAGTAAACGCTGAAAAATCAGAGACTTATGGCTTTCAAAGGCAGATTACTGTCCAAACGTCTCGCAAATTACATCTAAATGGGAAAACTGTGTAGGTACCTATTAGTTATAATGAAGACATTGCATGTTGTGCTGGTATCAATGTTATTGGGTGTTTGTTTATTCCATATAGTAACACTCTGTTGATGTGATAGCTTAAGTGAAATAATTAGTGTAACGTCTATCATACTCTTTACATTGTTTTATTAGCGCTTCATCAGAACTTTAAGAAATGCCAAAACTGAATGGTTATGTTAATTGGGAATGATACTTCTGCCACACCTTATTCTACAATATCTTATGTCATCAGCATATCAAAGTATAACAGCGTTGGGTAGTAAGATATTGTGAGTGTCACGTTCATGTTGATAATTATTAATTAACATGACCGAAAATACTACCATCAGGAAACCTTAACCCAAATGATTTCAGAAAACGCACAATATCCTGATTAACGTAACCTTAATCAGTAGTTCTTATTTTCAAATAATGACTGAGAATGCTTATTAGCATTTTTAATTGAGAACAGCCGAATTTATATTGTTGTAATGTATAAATTTTATATATTACGTTAATATTGAAGCTTATTCATATAATGAATTGCCGTGCCAAAGAAAGAAGGTATGACCATATAGACAGAATTGTTTATAAACATTTCGTTCGTACATAAAATAATATTGAGTCGATATATTTTATAACTATTTATTGTTAAAACCAAGTTACTTATATAATTTTATAACATGATACTTTAATTTATAATGTTAGTGGTAATATTTCGATTTTGTTGTCGCCGTCGTTAACGTCGTTAACGATAATTGTTTTACAAAATCGGTTATTAATTTAAGTAAAAGGGCCATGGGCACTTGTACATTGATCCCGAATCCCAGCTACATTCGGTTGCTCCATTAAACAGACTCATATACAATGAAGACTTTGGTATTAATTTTTTTTAAGTATCACATAGTGCAAGTCAAGTGCGACAACCTGGTTTTGGAGCGTTAAAAGTGGTTAAAAGTTCTTAGCCTACGTTTGTAATCGATCACCTAATGCCGTGTCCACACGCTTGGCAAACCTCAACAAGCCGTCACCAATTCAAACGTGTGGATAGAGCGTTTGGCTTGGTTTACAAGCGCTTGTGGCCGATCCGTCAAACAAATCCAAACGTTTGTAGAGGTTCGGAGTTTGCGGCAAGTGCCAAGCATGCGGACGCGGCATAATAATGCGCATTTGGCCAGCATCAGCAGCAGCGTGCGGATTAAGGCAATACCCATCTAAGGCTCGTATTCTAAAACCAAACTCACACTCAAATCTCTACTTGAGTATAGTTGGAAAGGGATGGTGCTATTCATCGCATATATCGCCATCTCTTTCTAACTGTATTCAAGCGTGGATTTAAGTGTGAGTTTGGTTTTAGAATACGAGCCTAAGTATTGTAGGTAGCTATAACTTGATTTCAATTAAAGTCCTTGATGTGCAAATGTGTCCCATTGCGGATAGTAATTATGCTATATTTACTAAGTAATTGAAATACCTACTTTACTAAATTGAACATTAGTCATAATAAAATTTCCGTTTATTAGGTAAAGCTTGCGTAAGCGGGTCCAAAGTGCCCATGTCCCTTTATTTTTTTTTATTATTTGTGAAGTTCATTGATAATATCGTGTAATTTATTTGTTGTTATTCACAAAGTATTTGGAGAGGAATAGAAATAATAATGGAAGGAATTGATTTTTTTATTATAACGATATTATGTTGTGAATTTTGAGCAAAGAACGCGTTCTTTATCTCTTTTACTCAGTCATTGTATGTTTTTCTTAGTACAAAAAAAATGTGCGAAACATTTAATTATTTCTTATGTGTTTTAATTGTATGACATACATTCCGCTATTGCTTTGTATGTGTCGATTTGTCGCCAAATCAATATATTTCATTAATTAGTGTTTAGGATAATACGGTGTATCAATAATATTGTAATGAATTGGTGTTATAACAATATCCACAAGTGAATCTCCCGTACTTGACTTCAGCCCTTTCCATGTCGGAAGTATTGTAAAAAAAATATTTGGCTCAAAAACTATATTAGTAAAACATATCTCTGCAAACAATCAAATATGTAAGCACAAACGTGAAAATTCTACAAAAAAGGGCTTTTAACTTATATCCTCTCAAACTCTCACCTTATTCACTGTGATATACCTACGTTTATATTAAATCATAATTATTCATGTAACAAAGTACCTATGTAACACATCACTATGTAAAAACATATTACATATATTTATTAAACCAATAAATACATTGACTGAAATGTAAAATAAATTTGAACTTGCAAGACATAAAAACAAAATTCGTTTAGGGACTGGTCCCACATATACGACGGACGGGGTGTGTTGAGCGAGCGAAGGGAATAGCCATATTAACGAAACTAAGAATTTCTAGGCAACTTTACAACTCAGACTGTTTGTTACCAGTCAGTGAAGCTTCGCTGAAACTGCCCTACAAATACTTGTTTTCGTTTTCCTTATCGAATGATGATTAAAGTTCGCATTTATTACTCAGAACTATTGGGCGAGTCCTCATCAGTAGCGTGACCAGCCAACAATCAGCTACTTATATATCTGTTTCCTTCGCATTGGCATTATAGCATTTCGCTGTCTCCACGAGCAGGATAATCATCCATCACGCTCGCACTCGAACCGTATGACTGTAGGAAATGTTTAAGTCTAAAATAAATTTAAATATTTATGGCTGAATTGTAATTTGTAACAAAATAAATAATAGAGACTAGTGGACTGCCTTCCTTACCTTGAGGGTTTCTTCAACAGGAAGACGCCACTTACCACAACTGGCACCGAACTAGAAAACTGTACTGAGTGCCTTGAGCCAGCATTTTCACTACACATTCGAGTTAAAGCTTGTCAAATTGTAAAGCGATTGAAGTCAACAAGTGCAACACGAAACTTGTCACTAGATGTCGCTGCTTTGATCCCACTTGTAGTTAACTAAAGATATTATTGAAAAAACTGACATTCAACATTTTATGCACCAAAGGCCTCATTCGTTTCTACCAGCAATGCCTACAAGTTACACTACCACGAGTTTGCTTAGAATATTCTAGAATCAATAAAAAATCAAAAGTAGGTAAATACCTTTAAGTATATATAAATAAACTAAATATATATGAATTGGCCTTGTAAGTATATCTTAGGCCTTAAAATATTGCATTAAATATCACAGTGAATATGATAATTTACGTTCCATTCAACCCATCCGTTTTAAATAAATCATTTTAGTAATATTTCACCTACCCGATATTAGAGTTTTGGGGTCAGTTTTTGATGAAAATTTAAACACTTATTATATAAATGTAATTAGATGAGGTAAGAGACGAAACTGACCTCAAACAAACTCCTCACATCAAAATGTCACAGTTAATTATTGTTTTAAACTATTGACGTGTTTTATATTGATATATTTTAATTTAATTACGACTGTGCTGTTTTATATCTCATATATTTTATACCGATAACTCTAAATAAAATGTGGAAAGAAAAAGGGATTTTTATTATAACCATATTTTTGAGAAATCATATACTCAACAAACAGTCAGACTTAATTTAAAGGCTGTGAAGGCCTACATAAGGGGCCGTCGTCCCACAGATATACAGGGTGTAACAAAATCAAGAATCAAACGTTTTAGGGCGGTATCTATACATCATTCTGAATACAATGACAAAAAATGGGCCCAAGTTCTATAGTGATTTTTGAAAGTTACTTATTCTAACCAACTAAATCAATTAAAACAATGCACATCCTGAAACATCCTGAATCTTCACTAACACGCACGCAAGCGTCAGAGTGGTCCGAGTTTAGTGTGCATGTTCGTTTATCTTTGTGTGCGTGTAGTACAGCTGTGCGGGTTTGGATAGGGTGTGTTTTTTGGTGAATTATGATAATGTTTTGTTGATTATCTCGGTAACGAGCCTGTAGTTTTGAACCAAAGTTGGTGAGCATGCTCAGTGTGATGTATAGATGCTCCCCTTAAACGTTCGCTTATTGATATTGTTAGACCCAATGATATTATTTAGAGTTTATAATATCATTGGTTAGACCGTTCATTAATCACGTGATGTTTTTTTAGCATTTTTTACGGTTACGACAACCATCGGGAGCGACGGCTTTACGTGAATTCCGAAGTACGGAGGAGCTCGTGATGTGTCAATTTGGTCACCCATCTTGGAAACCAGCATTGAGAAATGATTGCAAACACAAGCCCTTAGCCGCTGCACCAGCCTTACGTTCTCGCAAAGTTATGTCATCATAGGAATGTCTCATACGAACTCGCGTTCAGCACTCTATAGATCAGGGTGGCGACGTGTGAGGGTTTTTCACCTTGGTGTAGCAAGTGTCCGTGGGCTGTGGTCACTGGGTGCTGGTGTGGTCACTGTTTTCATGAGGCAGGCCATATGCACATTTGCTGGTTCAGTAACGAAGAAAAAGTAAGAAGAGCAGTAGGGTATTCCGATAATATTAACGGTTTAGAATACACAGAAACTTCTGTGGTTTAGTTGCCATAGTTTAATTAGCAGGCAGTTAATACTGGTGCAGAGTTCGCTTTCCAGTGTTTATTGCAACTGATTTAAGTTGGCATGGCATACCTATTAAGTACCGTAGGAGGTATTACAACTGCTTATTGCAACTGATCTAAATGATCTAAATTAGTAAAACTTTTCAGTGTAGGTAACGCCACTTCATAAACAGGTAAGTACTTACCTAAGTAGGTACTGTAGTTAGCTACCACACTGTTGTAAACAAGCCTTTCCCACCAGGTCACTTTGGCGGGAGGCTCGTTTTCAACTTGTTGTAAACGAGCTTCCACTTGGTTTGCCACAGTTCACAGTGTTGCCATTTTTAGCAGGATCCTGCTTTATTAAGCCGGGTCCGCTGCGCTAGATTTTGAACAGAACATTGTTCGAAAACATAAATTAGTCAATGGGCCACATTATTACTCAATGGGCCACGCCCCTTAATGATGTTTTCGAACAATGTTCTGTTCAAAAATCTGGCGCAGCGGACCCGACTTTAGTATTTTTAAGAGTAAAATTTAGGCTACAGCAGGATGTTAAGCATTATCGTAAAATTTAGCTATTTATTGACATATTTTGTTTTGTTGGCCTCCCTTCCTTGATATATCTAAGAAGTGAAGGCAATTTTAAATAAAATTGAACAATTTGCTAAAAAAAAAAAATTAAATTTATACAATTATTAGTTAGCTAGATATGAGCTTTTAAAGATGTATAAAATACCGCGCTGTACGTACATTATTATATACGAACTTGGCTTTTTCCAGTAACCACGTTGATGTAGGTTGTATGTAGGTTGAAGATAGCAGTTTGTGTGTAATGGTGTTTAAGGCAGTGGCAACTGGCGTGAAAAGTTCAACAATGTCGTATAAAACAACCTACCACACTGTCATTGACCACACTGTTGTAAACGTCGGTTTACAACAGTGTGGTAGCCCTTTAATGTATGTATAACAATTTAGGTTCACAACTTTGTCACAAGATGGCGCTGCTTTGATCGTATACAAATTGAATTTTACTCTAAGTTCAATTTAATAGTCAAAGAACTGGCAGTCTTTAGAAAACTAAAAGTTAGTAATTTAAAATAACATGCGAATCCAAAAGAAATTCAGTATTTTGTACCTTTTAACTTAAACCGCTTCAATCTACATCTAGTATAAATTTTCGTAACGCCTCGCGTGGTTCACGTGAAACGTCACTTATCTCATAGGCTGCACTCGTTGCACGGAGCGGCAACGTCGCGTCGTTGCCGCGCGCGGCGCGCCATTCGCATTCGGACTGGGCCGCCCGGTCGAACATACGTAATTCGCCAGTTCGCTTCAGTCGCACACACCACACAGGTCGACGCGACCGACGACCACGTCGTATTCAATCGCAAGATTCCAAATAAACAATACGATACCCCTTCAAAATGGCCCGAAAAGTGTTGTTCAGTGACAAAACTGTGTACGTACTCATCTCTGAGGTGAAAAAATATCCAGTATTGTGGAATACCGATGATTTAAACTACAACAACAGATACAGCACAGCGTCGGCGTGGAGAAAGATCACAGCTGCGCTAGACTTACCTGGTTTGTGTTTGACACTTTGTTGACTAAACATGCATGACACGACACGACACGATTGATTAATAAAGGACCGTAACTGTTAATTTCTATGCCAATGTGTAGATGGCGTTAGTGGACAAATGGTGCTATAAGCTCAATACGAAACATAAATGTTTCTTAGCGTAATTAGCACCATTTGTCAAAATTATTGTTTTCTAAAGCACATTGTAATGAAAACATATTAAACGACTAGGTAAGTGATTGATTACTTTACCTTATGAATGTAAGAAGTAGTAACTACCTATCTAAAAATTTAAAAAAATTAGTTGTTTTGGAATCCGGGTAAAGTACGCTTTCATCATCTCCCTTATCATTACTTCACATCGGGTGAGATAAATAAAGGCAAAGAAGATAATTATGTACCTACGCGTTTATAAATAAATAATATTTAACAAATAGCTTTTGTTGAACTTAATGGTTTATTTTGTATCTTACCACAATAGTAAATAATGAACCGCTTTTAGTGTACTTACTTATAGTATAGTCCTACCTTTGACAGTGTCTAGTTGCATTAAATAATAAGAAAATGGTTAAAATTCTCACTAAAATAATAAAATAATTTAAGAAATATTTTTTTTCTTTCAGAATGGAGCCTTCGAGCGAAATGGAAAAACCTTCGTGACACGTATAAGAAAGAAATAAAAAAGGCGAAACTGCAAAACATAGAAGACTATAAAGGAAAATGGCAGTTCTTCAAAATGATGTCATTTGTAAAAGTTGTATTTGAATGTGACGGCGACAATAATGAAGAACAGGATGTTGTTGAGTTTGTTGTGGTGGACGAGTTTGCTGATCAAAAGTACAAGCAGGAGGTTGTAACATCTGAAGATGAAAATGATGAAAACCAAAGTATTGAGGAAAATGAACACCATGAAGATAAAAAACAGGAAATTATTACTGATAGCTATGACGTATTCTTTTTGAAATCCCTGGTGCCTTATTTCAAAGAGCTAAATCCCATGAGAAAGCTTATTATGAGGAACAGAATCCAAGAACTACTATTGAATGAATTGGCAGTCCAAAGTGATAGTAAAAAACGAAAAAGATCGGTACCTAGTTAGCTAAAAGTACAAAGTGTCTCTTATACGAATATTTTAATGATTAAAATTTTAAAAAAATTAATAAGTTGATATACTTACTTTATTTTCATATCCTGCCATAGAAAAAATTATTGACGAACGAAGAGCAACAGAGGACCGACTGATTTAACAATAGGACAAAAACTCAAAGAAAAATAATAATAAATGAACCCCTCAGGCACAGTATAAATTTAAGCTTATATTTATACTGTGCCTCAGGACTGGACAGTCATTCATATAGCGGCAACGTCGCCGTCAAGTGTACTTTGCTATCGGCGATTATTTCATTTGTCTCGCTCTAAAACGAGCTACATTCATTTTCTTCTCTGTCTGCCCTTTCCTTTCGTTCGCCCGCCCGCCACGCCACCCCACCCGCCGACCCGCCACGCCAGTACGCGCGACGTTGCGACGAACAAACAACGCGTCGCTCAAACGAGACAAAATAAAATAGAATAATTCTATTATTATGGTTCGTGGTGTACCACAAATAAATCGAGTGACAATACCCCTTCTAATAAACGAAGTGAAAAAGCGCAGATGTTTGTGGGACGTAACAAATGAACACTATCAACATAGATATCACATGGGTTTGGCGTGGAAGCAAATCGCGAGGAAACTGAAAACATCCGGTAAGTGGTTTCGACTGCTTTTGTTTGTTTGATAGCACGCGGCTGCTACGCCGACGTTTCAATGTTGGACGATGTTCATAGATGTCGCTACTAGTTAGTTACATCAAAATTTTTGTAGTTATACAAAAAGGACTCTTGACTGATTGAATAGAAACGTTAATATTATAGGTAAGTATTTAAAACGTACAGCTTTTAAGTTTTTGCCTGGCTCTTCTCGATTTACTTACTTATCTCTTACTACATTAGTTTTTTTAGTACCTACTTACCTATAATAGTGTAAAAAATAGTACCTACTTACCAAGCCTTGTAGATCTAAGTAATTACTAATTACGATTGGTGTTTTCAATTCTCTTTAACATGACGTAGGTAGGAAGGAAGGTAGATGAAGACGCTTAATGGCAAAAAAATAACGTGAGAAATGTTTTACTAATTAGGTACTTAGGTAGATAAGGTAATAGGTATTTTGTTAAAATAGGTACCTATTCTATCTAAATTAAAATAATTAACTTACTTACCTACCTATGTCTCTCACAACAATCTTGCCTGTAACATCGCCTAGGATGAAGATAGGTAGGTAGTGTATTTATTAGACTATTGAAAACCTACGGTCCTTACTGCGCAGCAGTAGGTACTTACCTATTTAAGATTGTGTTTTAGATATTGTGTCTACCTGTCTAACTAATCCAATCTAATCTGTATCGGAGAAAAAGTGCGAGCACCTGTTTTACTGCCGAAATTAATAATTGTATTATTAAGTAAGTATAGGTAGGTACAATGGCGGACTCCGTCGCTTTACCAGTCTAAATAAACCCTTTGCACACCGCGTCGTCTATTTGGTACTGGCACGCACCCGGGCGGTCGGTGCGCTTCATACTTAGATTAAAACTTTTGTTTTAATCTAAGGCTTCATACGAAAATCGCTGCATAGTGGTAAAGCGACGGTGACCCCGAACGTACCTACATTAGCACATATTTTGCCTCTGCAGGGCAAAGACCATCATTTCTACTTCCAGAATTCGCGGTCTTTTGCATAATTATTTAATAATAACCATTAACCATCTCGCGTAGCGGTGAAAAAATAAGTAACCACCCCTCTCTTCCCTTGGGTGTCGTAAAAGGCGACTAACGGACTAAAGTCAGCACATACGTCCAACAGCCTAGAGCGGCGATGGGCTCACCACCTGTTACGCTTAGCACATGTGCAGTCGCTATTTGATGAAAGGTGGACTATGGCATATGTGCATAACAACACCATTCACTATGCGGACGACAGTACTGGGGATACGCTCTACACCGGACGAGCTAATATTTCTCTGGAAAGCGTCATCGAGAGCCGGAATAAACTTGTGTTGTAATTGTAACTAACACCGAGAACATGTTAAGTCATGTCTTGGGGCCGACATAACCTAGTCCACTTGAACCCCTTCAAAACACAAGTTTGCGCATTTACCTCTGAACTTTGAGGGAGCTCTCCTTGATACCAACCTGACTATAGGAATCCTTAGCGTCGATATTTCGAGTGACGTTCAGGTTTGAGGTCATTTGGAAGGTAAAGCTAAATTAGCTTCGAAAAAGAGCGGGTCAGTATTTCACGTCGTCGGCCTTCGCATACAACGCGTACAAAGCACAGATCAGGCTATATGGAATACCTACTACCCCCTTAGGGATCTTCAAGAAACGACACTATTCCTTCCTCAAAGGCCGGCAACGCGTCTGCGATTCCTCTGGTTTTGCGGGTGTCCATGGGCGGCGGTACTCTCCATCAGGTGACCCGCCAGCTCGTTTGCCTCCTTCTTTTATAAAAAAAAAATACATCGGTTTAATAGTTATTAGCGTACTTATATTCTATACTTACCATCATTTGTAAACAAAATATCACTATATTCTTACAGAACTACGAGCCAAAATGAGATGGAAAAACCTTCGCGACACATTCTTCAGGACAGTGAAGAAATTAAACGATTCCACAAACCACCCCACCACATGGTTGTACTACCGCGACTTGCTTTTCCTGAATCCGTCTGCTGCCACGCCAAACGATGAATACGAAACGGAGTATCTAATCAGTGAAGATTCGGGATCAAGTATCAACGGTATGGAGGATGGGAAATTGCCAAATAACAAAATTAAATACAGCAATGATGATAATAGCACCAATGGGAATGATAAAACAATAACCAAAGAATGGTCTAATGCCAGTCATGCCTCTTCTTCTAGAGATCATTATCAGACAACAGATGAAGATCACGATTTAATGTTTCTGGAGTCACTTGCACCGTTTTTCTGCAAATTGGACCCCATGAGAAAACTGATTTTGAGGAGCAGGATCCAGGACATGCTCCTGAACGAAGTGGCGTCACACAAAAATCAACTGTCTGCAGACATAGGAAATAAGAAAATAGAAATACTCATAACAAGAAATGAATAAGAAACTTAATTACTTACAACTTTTTTTTTAATAAGTATTTATTAAAAGGAGGCTTTTGAACCAAATATTCGTTTGATTTTTATTGTCTTACAAGCGTTGCCGTTCCCGTAGGAATATCGGGATAAAAAGTATCCTATGTATTAATCCAGGTTATAAACTATGTGAATGCCGAATTTCATCCAAATCCATTCAGTAGTTTTTACGTGAAAGAATAACAAACATCCATCCATACGTTCCCGTAGGAATATCAGGATAAAAGTATCCTATGTGTTAATCCAGGTTATAAACTATCTGTATACCGAATTTCATCCAAATCCATTCAGTAGTTTTTACGTGAAAGAGTAACAAACATCCATCCATACTTACAAACTTTCGCGTTTATAATATTATATTAATAGGAGGTAGGAAAGGATCATTGTAAGTATGTATGTTTTATCAATATCATTATCGCTTATAAACGTCCCACTGCTGGGCAATGCCTTCCCACATGGATGGGCAACAGCACATTTGGGGATTGGGTCATAATAAGTATACCACGCTGATCAATAGGGTTGGTTAGTCATGGTCAGTCAGTTTATCACGAAAATGATCTACATATTATAGGTATGGGAATGAATAACGTGAAGTTGGACGTCGCACTAGCCATCCCATACGGGTTCCAATCTTGCATGTTAAGGAACTATCGCAATGCCGGGTCTCCGGATAGGTGACATAATTACTTACACCATCTCCAGTTCCGTGCTTCAGAAGACTAAGCTACTAGCTCCGGTTGCTGTCGTAAGTTAGCGATCGGTAAAGTTCACCAATTACCTCTAAACCAGTCTGATAGGTATTGGCCGACCTTCCCTTGAGTCAAAGGCCTGACTCCAGCCGTGGGACGTTTAGGTATAGATAGGATGATTAGGAAATTACATGGCTATATATCGTGCATGACCAAAAGAAACCTTAGATTTAATACCAAAAACGATCTCGTTTATAACCACGTTGCTACTTTACTACTTACCATAATTAGACGTAGGTGTACCTAGGTATGAACAAAATAAAACCATCTCTAAGGCTGGCCTCATACAGTCATACATCCGGAATGGCTTTCTGGATTCATAGTCTGAATTTATATTATTAATCAGAAAGACCGGAATTCCATACAATATCAGTACTGCCTATGCTCCGCACACATTCTGATTTTTTCAGATTATGAATTTTTCAGATGGATCTGTAAGAATGATACTTAGCTACTGACGAGCGTTCTGAATTCCGGATCGGAATATTTTCATAACGAGTGTATTCCCATACATTTTAATAGAGCGGCAGTGTTTGCATTTCTTTTTTTATTATGTAGGTAGAGCCAAAAGCAATGCTATTAGTATTAATTCCTCTTCCATAGAGACGTTTGCATGTGCCGGGAATCACGAGACTACTGATCAATCAAAATTTTCAAGATATATGTGTGTGTGTGTGTGTGTGTGTGTGAAGGTGCCGGAATTTAGATTATGAATCCAGAGAGCCATTCCGGTTTCCGGATGTATGAGGCCAGCCTTAAAGTTAAAAAAGTCGAAAATGTCGCAGATTTGCTTATTTGTAAAATAGAAAAGGTAGCCTAGACTACCTATGTTTGTGTGTCCAAAAAGTTATCTTCTATCTTCCAAATGAAATCTTTTTAATGTTATGATTATGACTGTGACGTCCGTCGGGGGATCGGGGCGAGCGCGAGTTGCGACGTTGCCGCTGCGTGCAACCCAAACAAAACACGAGCAGGCCGACAACGTCGCCCGCACGGTGAATCGATTCCATCCACTGCTCTCCCGCCACGCGACAGGTTCCCGCTGTAGTGATGCGACTAATTACACGTTTATTTATAGATTCTAACCAACTATTTTACCAATCTTTGGGCTAGAGTTGTGGGTTATGCCCAGACCTCCATAGGGTATTGTTCGTGTGAAAAGGCCCGGTAGACAAGTTAGGAAAATGACGATTTCGTCTGTTGTTGTAAAGCGTACCTAATCGCATCGATCGTGGTTCAGCTGATTTTCATATTTATAATGTATGTACTTACGTAATGGCCAAAATAAGAACGCTGACACACGTTTGGATAGGTAGGTACCTACGTCTTTATACAGCTGAATCGAGGCAAGCGTTCCCAGCAGTGGGCTGTTTAAATAGGCTGACAACGAGGATGTCCAAGGAAATCTGAATAGCTGAATAAGTCTGCAATGTAACTAGCTGTGCTGTGATAGGGACTTTTTTTGTTACTTTGGTAAGTAGGTAGGTATTTACTTACTTACATCTTTTTGCAATTATCTGCATTTCTTTTTTAAGTTCTGGGCTTAAAAATAGCCCTTAAATTTTAACGAGTGTTTCCGTTTACATCCCACGTCTATTTAATTCAGTTTTCAATTTCAACCCACAAATATTTAGATTGTTTTTTCAACCCATAATTCTTTCCGCTTTCATCCCATGACCAATTTACTATCAATAGTAATTGACGACTGCGAAAAAGTTAGTTCCCAAAAGCTAGATTTCTGGTTGTCTAATAAAAAAAATAACCTCGAAATTCAAGACAATAGCTACGCTGCGCTTCGCGATTGTCTTAATTTTCTAACCTATCACGTGACCTGCATTACGTTCGGAAACACGTGTAAAATATTAAGATTAAACATATTTAAAATTAATCAAAAAAAATTAATTAATTGTTTGATTTCTATTTATCCTGCTGCCTTTACATTCTGCTCAAACGGTGTCCCTTGGGATGAAAATGGCATTGATTTAGGCAATCGGACGAAAGCGGAATTATTATTTTTATTTTAAGAAGGTGGGATGAAAACGAAAAAGCCCTTTTTAACACGGTCATTAGTTTGTTAATGGAACCTTAGGAACCATAAACTCAAACCCAAAACATTTATTCGATGTAGCTATACAAATAAGCTTAATTTCTAAACTTAATAAGTAATAACTACAATTCGGCACTAAAGGTCTAAACTACTAAGTAAAATAGTTAATAAGCACTACACTGTATAAATGACTGTTTGTTGCCAAAATAATATATAAATTGCTACAACTAAAAGGACTCTCAGCATGATGTTGCAGCCTGTTGCAGCTTTAAAAATATATACCTACCTAAAGCTGCAACCTCGGACCAAATATTTGGTCCGAGGCTGCAACGCTGATTTTCAAGAAGCCCTTGAAGTGTGTGTAAGTATGTGTGCATGCCACCGTTGTGCCACAACACACATGGTGTGTTAACTCTCTGCTTGTGTCACACAACACTTACAATGCACACCACACCCTGTAATTACTTGGTATATACCCGTAATTACAGGAAAAACCAGCTTAAAGCTGAGAAAAGAAAATCCATCCGATAATAATAATAATAATAAACTTTTCTACACTCACACCAATTTTATCTAGCCCAAGAGAAGCTTCGTTATAAAACTCGTTAAATGGTTACTAGACAACGGACATACTTAAAATACTTATTTATTATACATAGAAAACACCCAGACCCGAGACAATTTAGAAAAACAATAGTTTCTAAATTGACCCGACCGGGGATCGAACCTGGGACCTCAGAGATGGCGTCACCATGAAAACCGGTGTACAAACCACTCGACCAAAGAGGTCGTCGATTATTTAAAATATTTAACACTAAAATCAGTAAGTATATTATGTATGCATGTAGATATGAGCTGCATTCTCAAAGTAACTGTATATTTGCTGCTCAAGTATATGTTTCTTATAATAAATTTTAAAAGAATGAACAGATTGCGAATTTTCCAACACTTCGGGGCAGCATAGCGAAGTCTACCACGAAATGCAGATGACCTATGTCTGGGGCAGCTCAATCTCGATGCTAGTCTTATTTCTCTTTTCTCTTCGAGAGAATTCAAGTTTCTCAAACAGGTACCGTGGCATACAGCTCCGAACTACTCTAAAAAGAAAGCTAGCGAAATTCATGGAACGACGCGCCTTCATTCTAAGTAAACTACCGGTATTTAAAAATAGGGAGACGCCGTGGAATCGAGAAACAGAAACGTGCACACGCATTCTGCACTTGCTGGATTAAAGCCTTAGTTCTGGCCAGGATACAGCCACCGATCACAGTATCGGCGTAATTCAGCTTGGATAAAATCAAACTGTCACACGGCTTAACTCTTAGTAGGTATACAAAAGTCAAAAGTCAAATTATTTATTCAATGTAAACCTTTACAGGCACTTATTGACGTCAATACTAATAATAATAAAAAAACAGTTAACTAACTTATAGTTAAGACTTAATAACTAATCTAACGAGCTATTATAGTCTGTGCCAGACAAATGCGCATTGCTACCCCCAGTACCACTGCACGCCGAAACAGAATCGCGTCGAACCGAAATATAAGCCGTGGTCATAGAATTGTGTAATATGATTTCCAATTATCGTATTGATACTGTGGTAAGTAATATAAATTGGAGAGTTTTTGAAGTAAAATAAAGTAGCGGCTGAAATGAGTTTTGGAAAACATTAGTACCTAACCAATAAGCTTGACATTTTTAATCATTCAAATATCTTTTTTTATAAAAACTTAAGCATAAAAAACGTCAAAAATTAATAAGCATAAACTTGTGTGTTTTAAAATTGTTTCGTTTTTCGTCTTGGTACAAGCACAGAATAACTAATACTACTACCGTACAGAAGGTTCACTCTCCAACGACCCTCACGCAAAACTGAAACCTATCTCGTGACCCGAGCGTTCATATTCCGATAAGCACAGCCGACTCGATATCGATTTGACGTCCGTCAGGAGCGCAGGGTTTACGCGCGCGCGTAGGGATTACGAGTTAAGAGGAAACACCACGCCGACGCGGCACCCAAAACTCCCACACAAAACACAGAAAAACGACGCCCCGCAGCCCCCTTCCAAAACCGGACCAACCCCCACCACCCCTTCAGCAACGGTTAAAGAAAGAGACCCTTCACGTCCGTATGCTTGATTCCTTTGCATTAAGTCATTTATTTAATAACCAGGAGCCTTCAAAATTAAGCGAAATCACTTCGTTTTAAGGCGTCTTCAGAAACATTAAGTAACTCGTTTAAAAAAAAAATCAAACATACAGACACAGAAAACCTCCTCCCCCAACCGACGCTTAAATAAAAATTGGTCCACCTCTGAAGGAGGAAACAGGGGACCACGAAACGCCGCTCCCCCGCTCCGCATGAGAATCCCGAACGCCACGCCGACGCAGTGTTTCCTCTCAAGGCTAGATAGATCGCGCTTTAAGTTTTTTCAAACCATCTGAGACATAGAAAATAATGGTTTAAATTCTGAAAAAAAAAACTATGTATTAGTTAAGGATCCAATCTATTCAAAGTCTCATTCAGTTACAAAATCCAATAAACATCACGCGAAAAAAAAAATTCAAAGTTACCCCTTTTTGTAATGTTTTTTCAATATTATGACTAAGCTACTGATAGATAGATAGATAGATAGATAAAAACTTTATTTACTGCTAAAAGAGACACACATGTTGGTACACAAAATCACAATAAAAAACATAGTACAAAAAAAAGAAGATAATAAATATGTGTGTGTGTGCCGCAGCAGCAAAAGGGTGGCAGCTCATCGTCATATTCGCTAGCCGCGAATCGCTGGTTTTCAGCTACAACCGTGAGTGTAAACGCGAGTACGTTTAACAACGTTAGAAAAAAAAAAAACAAAACTATAACTAAAAATTAAATACTACATATTAAACTTAAATAACCTGTGATGATTGTGCCTATTTGCTTGCCTAAATTGCAGCTGAGATGAGATATACCTAATAAATAAGTGGTAGATTTAGATCAATCACACTCAACCACACTCACATCACCATCAACCGAACCAGACCCGCACCGACGCCACGTTCCCAACCCAACCTCCACCACCCCCACCACTCCCCATCCCCGATCCTACGGGGGCAAACCAACATCGCGTCGCGTCGCGCCGGCCATATTCACTTCCGATCCAGCCTGCCTACGCGACACGACGCGACACCGGTTCACCCCCACAGGACCGAGGACAAAAAATGACGAGGGTAGCAGAAGCCAGGCTAGGGACGCAGCATCGGCACAAGTCCAACTCGATCGACAGTGATGCGAATGCAACCGAATACGACTGATCCAAATCCACCAAATAAGATATAAAATTATTTTAAAATATAATATATATACATGCATACATATATATACACACATACAATACATTCATACACACTATACACATATATAGATACGATACTGATACTTTACATTTAATTTTTGTACTCAACGAAAGACAAATAATTCGCAGATAAATTAGCAGAGAATCCTATATATAAAGTCTATAAATATAGGCAATAAAACCTATAAAACGCGCCGCTTCGCTGTAATACCCGTCCCGTACCGTCGTACCATCGAGAGAGCGAGAGAGAAGCCGCGAGAGAGAAATACCTGGCCTTAAGCGACGACGCGCGACGTGGAGCGTGAGAGCCGAGCGGCAACCTTTACTGTCATACGCCTAGGCGGCCTTCCTGGGAGGCACGCCGGCCGAACGTACCTAAACTGCAGCACCCCACTGGTACAAATGGGGTAAAAGACCCATCATGCACATCTAGCTGGCACAGACCATAACCTACTCTACCTATACCTACCTAACCAATCTACCACCAGTTCGGATGTTGGGAGAGCCTTCGACCGAGAAGAGCTGGCAAGAAACTCAGGAGGCCTTACTTTTTTCTCCCTCTAAGTAACAATGTTACTTTACAGTGTCATAGATCTAATTAAGTAGGTACAAATTATTAAACATAATTAAGTACAATTTGTACGCATCAATAAAATTAATAATAACTAAACTAAATAATTTCAACAATTCATAATAATTGAATGAAAGAATAGTTAATAATAGACTAAAAATACTAATAATAAACACTAGTACAGAGTAGACTTATTTCCATGCATTTTTGTCTGCAACATAGTCATTTATCTTATAATAAGCTTTCGCAATTAACACACGTTTAATGTGCGTTTTGAATTAGTTGTCTGTCAATGCAGTGATGTCGTCAGGTATTTTGTTATAAAAACGAATTAAGTTGCATATAAAAGATTTACTACTTTTGCTAAGTCTGAACTTCGGAGCACACAGTTTGTTCCTGTTCCTTGTGTTATATCCGTGAACCTCATTGTTTCTGGTATAAAGGATATAGGATACAGAGATGTTGTCGAATCTGATACAGGACTTTAAGTCTGTAAAAACCGTTTTTGACATTTTCAATAACGTGTTGCTCAAATCGCAATTGACCATCCATTACAATACCTACATGTTTTGCTACAATAACATTTTCTAACAGATTATCACTTCATTTAACAGATTTTATTTAAGTACCTGATTCTTGGTACCAAGGATGAGAAATTACGATTTGAGTGGATTTAGGACTAAACCTAAGTCGACAATTTTATTTAAGTACCTGATTCTTGGTACCAAGGATGAGAAATTTCTATTTGAGTGGATTAAGGACTTAACCGTTATGCTCTGAACATTCAGCTTCAAATCCTGATTAACATATCGACTGCAGTAATAGTATCTTGCGGTTTAGAAGAGAGGTATATTTTTAGGTCATCTGCATATTAAATGATACTTACAGAACTATTCTTTTTACTATTATCAGCAATGTAAAGAATGAAAAGAATAGGGCCCAGAATAGAGCCTTGCGGAACACTAGATTGTTTGTTCTCAGACTTCAATTCTTAATTGAAGTCTGAGAAAAAACAAGCACCCGTATTATCACGGAATTCGTAGTAAGCCAATTTATATAAAAGAAGAGTCGTATTAATAGTGTCAAAGGCACGAGAAAAATCTAAAAGCACAAGAATAGTTCCCATACCTATATCTTGTGCAGCCAATATGACGTCTACTACATCAGCAAGGCCGTCGCCGTGCTATGAAATCTTGTGAAGCTTGACTGTTTAAAAAAAATTATATTATTACTTTTAAGGTAGTTGGTCATCTGGTTACATACAATTTTTTCCAGTATTTTAGACATGGTGGGCAATATGCTGATGGGTTTTAGTTCTGTAAGTTTGGTACGATTGTTTATCTTTGGTATAGGCTTGACAATAGCTGCCTTCCACATGTCAGGAAAAATGTTTTTTTTTTTTTTTTTTTTTATATGAGAAGAAGGCAAACGAGCAGGCGGGTCACCTGATGGAAAGCAATCACCGCCGCCCATGGACACCCGCAAAACCAGAGGAGTCGCAGATGCGTTGCCGACCTTTAAGAAAAGAATAGGGTTAGGGGAAGGAATAGGAATTGTGAGGAGGGGTGGGAGGGGAAGGGGCCTCCGGAACTCTCACTGGCCGGACGAAACACAACAGCACCAAGTGCCATTATTTCACGCCGAATATTCGTTATGTGATATTGAATCATTCTTATTAGCTGTAATTAGGACTAATGTGCTAGGCAATGTTAGAAGAAGCATATCTTTAGTAATACCATCTACACCCTTAGCATTACTAGAAATAGGTTTGATTACATTTAGAACAGTGTTCTCAGTGATCGGCTGTAATGCGAATGTAGAGGACCCAAATCTATTAAATTCATAGTATGTAAGAGAAGAAAATTATAACAGCGATATATGCATTAATATCAAGAAAATGATTATTTATTTTGCCTGGATCATTAAAAATTTATGGTAATCCGTCCTTTTTATTACCTATTAAAATCAACGTTCGCTTAACATTTTTCCAGAGATTTTTGGATTATTAATATTTTTTTTATTTTTGTATTAAAATATGCTGACTAAGATAAAAAATACAAGTCTACTTTTTAAAGTTTGAAACCTTCACCTTTGAATCACTGCTATTTTAAGTTATAAAACCTCAGTGCTTAGAATACATATCTAATTACATGTATAGGTACGAGTATAATGTTATTCAAAATAATACACTTTTTGCTCGTTTTGAAAATGAAACACCTCTAACAATTTTGTAAGTACTTCTATGCAACTAAGTAGTAACTGGCATTTTATTGTCCGTACGGCTTCAGAGAAATAGTACGACTGTGTATTTGTAACAATGCATCCAGCTGTACTATTTATGCACCATAATTACAATGCTATAATCACTTTTAAGGTAGGAAATAAAAAATCGTTTTTAGGCCTAATAATAACAAAAATGGTGAAAGTTTCGGAGAGCTTTGGGCACATTAACGATATCTTACACATTCTTTAAACATGAAAAAATAGTACGATATATAATATACTGTGTGTAACGTGTGTTATTAAAACCTTTCAGCCTCTAACAATTCCGTTATTACATATCAGGATCGCCAAAATTCATCTGGGGGAATCCCGTCCGCAAGACACCCTATTCCCAAACCCCTGTTTCCTCGAATCCCTTTGTGACGCCATTCTTTGATTTGTCTCCTCTTTGTCTCATTCAATAGCCATCAATCCGTCATTCATTGTACGCATTATCGTGCAATCAAGCTCCATACCCTCACCTTTATTGTGTTCATCATAAGACGCATATTGTAACTGTTTGTCACGAAAGTGTCGGTGGAACAGAGCGCAGTGGCCCGAGAAACACCCGCTTCCGAGCACTTCCAGGATTGTTATTATGTTTACTCGCAGTTAAAACATGAGGCAACTCATCCGTTGTTGAAGTAAAGATTAATTTAGTGAAGAGAAAAAAAATTGCGCTGGGTAAAAAGAAATAGGAATTACATTAGGAAGTTAATACAAGATTATCTTGCAATAGATTTAGAGTTAAGGACTAGCACAATTAAAATTTTAAGACTCGTCATTTTCATAATTTGTGACATTATTGAAAACGATATTTTAAAAAATTTCTGAAAGATTTTATAAAAGATCGAGCGGATCACTTGGCTTCTAGATTTACGTCGTTTTATGAAACCGTGACTCCTATAAGTACTTTTTGTTTGTACATCATTATACTAAATTTACTTCCCATGTTCTAGCTATTATAGCACTTAAGTCTAACAACGCAACCACATTAGGCAAATAATTATGTTCTTAATTTATACTTTGAAGTGAAACATATTCTTTTTTAAGTAAAGATGCTGTTTATTATTTTATGAGATAAGATAATTTATTGCTGTATAAAAAATTTGCCTCGATACAAAAGACTTAGGTTAAGAAATTAGGTTTAATGTATATTTTAGCAATATGTAATGTAATACCTAAGCTAAGCATACAATATTGCCTGTGTATTAGGTATCTATGAATAACAGTAGGTTAGCGCTTATTCGATAATAAAACATTTACACAATAACTAAACTATAAAATATACGGAAATAGAAAGTACAATTATTATAATATTACATATTGCTCTACTTAATCAACATTTTTCTCACTCGGTGTTCACGATTACGTAATTACTAAAAGTAAGTTCTCTGTGCTTTCCCTTTTAACCACTTCTGTACGGTTTTTTTACATTTTACTTTGTTCATAGGTTAAATACATAGAAACAAGTTTATTCTGTTGTACAAAGTGACAAAAGAATCTGTGAGTTGATCTTCTAAATGGTTCTGTAGAACATACAATATCTGCACGTCTTCGGCTGGTTTCGAGCGCAGGGTCATAGAGTATTAGTGATTGCTTTTTAGTAATTGTTAGTAAAATAAACAGCTGGCGTACAGATTGGACATCGCATTTAGTAAGGAGCTCTGCCAGTGCTACTTATTTATTCTGTGGCTCTGCCGTCGGGAAGCGTATATTGGTCTGAATGTGCTGACTTTTAGAACTGCTCTCTGTGCTCTTTCTAAGTTTATCATAATAGTTTTGTGTGCACCGCCCCATGATGATGTTATACAGTATACAAATAATGACTGACAAAGTGTTAGATATATTGATTTTAGTAGACCACCACATGCAACGTGACAAAGATTTTTAAAGACATAGATTAACTTTCTAACTCTATATGTAAGGGCTTCAATATGTGGTTTAAATTTCAAATACTTGTCAATTATTACCCTTAGGTATTTAATATTGTCAGCGCTGCTGAGCTTAGGGCAGCAGCATTGAATGTGAGTTTGGGATAGGTTGGGATAGTGAATTATAGGAAAAAGTCATATTATATTTTGTTTTATCTATGTTAAATGTCAGCAAGTTACTTCTAAGCCGCTGAGTGACTATATTTAATCCAGATTGAGCTAGTTCGTACGCCTCCAAGTGTCCACGCTGAAGAGCAAAGCTGTGTAGTCAGCGTAAGATATTATTTTTCCGCTTTTGGAAAGGGGAAGGAGGCATAAGTCGTTAATGTATGCGAGCAATAGCAAGGGTCCTATTATGCTCCCTTGAGGAACACCATTCAACAGTTAGTTCGTCACTCATAGTGTCATCTATCATAACACGTTGTTTCCGATTAGAAAGATAATCTTTGATGAGGTTATGTGGAACACCCCTTATACCAAGTTCATATAACTTCTTGAGAAGTATAGATATTGTAATCGTGTCAAATGCTTTTGCGTGATCAAGGAATATAACTAAGCAGTTTTTTTTTGTGAGTTCAGTCGCCTTACAACGTAGTCAGTGAGCTGATGTACTGCATCGTCAGTCGATCTGTCTGCTCTAAAACCGAATTGAGTAGCTGCTAAGAGTTTGTTATTTTCTAAGTAATTATATAATATTTTACAAGTCTATTATAAATGAGTCTTTCTAGGATCTTGAATATTGATGGCAGTATGGCTATGGGACGATAGTTATTCATACAACTATTATCTCCATTTTTATAAATAGGGCGAACGAGGGCCTTCTTCAATACATTAGGAAAAAATCCTTTCGCAAAGCATAAATTAAAAAGACATGTAAACGGGAGAGTAAGTTTATCTTTAAAAAAAATTATGAAAGTACAAGATATTTTATCAATTCCTGTGGCACAGTCATCCATTTCTTAAAGTCATAATAATTTGTTCAATTTCGGTTTCGTCAGTGTCGAATAAGACAAAATAGTTTGAAACTGGTAATTTGGAAGGGGGTGCAATACAGGAAAATGGCTGCATGTGACTGACTTTCGCTTTTGCAGCTAGGTTTTTTTCCGAAGTTTACAAAGAAATTGTTTAATCTGTTCAGGGAATGTGCAAGCGTAGCGGAATTTGCAATGAATTTTGTGGGCAGGCGGTTTGGTTTTAGTTGTGTACTGTCGCTTTAATTTTTTAACAAATTATTACAAAAATTCCGATATCTGTAAGTAATAGGTTACTTTATTAATCTCACTGTCAGGGTTTTTATTAAGTGTTCTGTGAAGTAAGGACTTGTTTATTAAAAAAGTAATAATTAACCGTGTTGCGTAGCGGTGAAAGAATACTACCATCCCCTCTCTTCCCTTGTGTGTCGTAAAAGGCGACTAACGGACTAAAGACTGCACATTCATCCAACAGCATAAAGCGGCGATGAGCTATCACCACTTGTCACGCTGAGCACATGTGAAGTAGCTATTTGGTGAAAAGTGGACTATGGTAGAGGACAGCTTTTGCGGTCCTCATTGCCTAGTCTCTGACTTACCCTTCGGGGATAATAGTCGTTATTATAGTAAGTATGTACTTATGTAATAATTTATGAAGCAAAAGAAGCGTGTCAGAATCGTAGCAAATTGAAAGCAGTGGAAACATATCCACGAAAATACCGTTAATCATGCCAGAGTTGCCAACTATTTTTGAGAAAAATAACGTATCAAATGTTTTGAATAGGAAAAAATAAAGTAGGTAAAGGAAAAAAAAATTGAAAATAAAGTATTTTTGCATACTTTATTTTCATGTAAAAGTATAAAGTATTTCTATCGGAAATAACGTAGGATACTTTATTATAAAGTGTGGTTGGCAACGGCAACTGTCTGCCTGCCACTGTATGTATAGTATGTTTAAGTAGGTATGTGTAGTCAGCGATATATACGTTTGTGTAGTATGTTTGTATGTATGAAACTTGTTTAGCGTTAGGAGGGTTTACTGATTTCGGTTTCCAAATACAAACTTCAAATAAAAGTACAAAATTTTACAAACTATTTTTCTTTTTGCATGCAATTTTATTAAAAATGGTTCGTTGGTTTGTCAAAATTTGAACTTGTAAGTTTGTATGGAAATTCGAAATGCGTAAACGCTCTTAGGTTTGTTTTGTAGAAACCCACTCTTTAATAGGTCCACGGCGCAATCGTCAAGCGAGATTATCCGCTTATTTTGTGGCAATGTCGCAAAATTTAAAACTCATATTTACGCCAAAGAGGTTAATGAATAGCAAAGACCGAAACCGACTTCGGAAATACTAGGCTTCACAATTTTAAGTGTAACGTCATCAATGTCATCATTACCATCATATTGTCCCACAGCTGGGCTCAGGCCATCAAACATTATCAATAGCAGAAAGGGAAATTGGGCTGTATACTCCACCACGCTAGCTCATGTGGGGTTGATTGAACGACCGCCAGTTTAAGATATTTTTTTTTAATAATGACACGTCGTAGTGACTACATCCTGCCTGAAAGCAGCCGATGCAGTCCAAAATAATGAGAGCGCTCCTCACCGTGGAACAAGCACGGTAACAAGCGCACCCATTCATGACTGAGATAATAACCGAGACCAACAGTTAGCGCTAGTTAGCTAGCTAAGCTAAGATATTTTCTTTAGGTACTTTAATTCGGTCACCATATCGCTGACCCGACAATGCGGAAGTTGTTAAATTCACAAGATTCAACATAACAATCGCAACTCGAACGCGCAAACCGGTGCGGCGCCTTCAGGCACCTGACAATAATAATAAATAAACCGCTCCAACGGTGTTTGGTAATAGATAGGCTAAATGTATGGTTTTATAGGTAACATTTATGAGTCACCCAATAAAACCATTAAAACAAATCAGCTGTTACCTGTTACCCATACGAAAGATAACCGTGCCGCGTAGCGGTGAAAGAATCTACCACCCCACCCCCTCTCTTCCCTTGGGTGTCGTAAAAGGCAACTAACGGACTAAAGACTGCACATACATCTAACAGCATAGAGCGGCGATGGGCTTACACATGTGCAGTCGATATTTGGTGAAAAGTGGACTATGGAGAGGAGTGCTTTTGCTGTCCTCATTGCCTTGTCTCTGTCTAACCCTTCGGGGATAATAGTTGTTCAACTGTTATAATAGTCGTGATTATGTATATTTTATTTATTTATTTTACCCATACGTAACAGCTGATTTTTTTCGCGATTACAGGGTTTTTTGTTTAAGCTGGCTGCTCCCGCTTTTTGGCAGGTTTTTATTTTTCCAACATATTTTCTTTTTTCTACTTTTTTCTTTTCCTCTTTTACTTTTTAACATACATACATGCAGTTTTTATTTCTAGTACATTTCCTTTTCTTATATATTACAGTTTCTTCTTACACACTAATACATTTCTTTCTTACTTACTAATACATTTTTTCTATTTTTATCTTACGTTTCTAAAGTACATTTCTTAATTATATTTATATTATTACATTTTTAATTAGTTTGCTTATTTATTCCTTTCTTTCCTTCTATTAATACATGTATTTATTTATTATTTCTGTATTAGGTACATATTTTGCTTATTACTATAAATTGCTTATTTTATTTCTATTCCAGTTACATTCCTGCCACAATGTGGTCTTGCTTACTTTCTTATTACTAATTGTCCTAATTCTTTATAGTTGTCCCTATTTCTATTAATGACAATGTTGGCAACTTTTTTGACAAATTCCATAAATAGCTTTCTTTCTTGTTTAACATTTAAAATCTCCTTCAGGGTATCTTTACTCAGTTTTGTGTCGAGTTTTTGCTGCAAAGTGTACCTATCTTGTATATGTATTGGGCACTCGAGAAGTATGTGGAAGATGTCCTCGTCCATCGTCGAGTCGCAGGCACACGAGGGGCTGTCCCTGCGTTTAATCCTGTGCAGGTATGCACAGAATCCCCCGTGGCCTGTCAAGACCTGCGACGCTAACCGGTCGATGGACATCTTCCTCACAGTGTTGAATGCGTCCACCCCATTAGAGAAAAAGACCTTGGTGGTCGCGGCTGTGGCTTCAGTCCTATACCTGCAGTCCCACTGCTCGATCGTTTCCGCCCGTAAATGACGTTAACCGAACGAGATGGGGCTGCAGTCATAGTCCGCTCTGGTTTCTGTTTGAGGGCGGCTTCCTTCGCTAACTCATCCGCTCTCTCGTTCCCTATCACTCCGACGTGGGCCCGTATCCAAAAAAGAGAGACTAGTTGGTGGTTGTCTCTCAGGAATTCTAGGTTACCCTGTATCGCCTTCGTGATTGGGTGCGAGGAGTCCGGATCCGTCAGCGTCTGGAGAGCCGACCTCGAGTCGCTCAGAATAGCCGCTTCTTTAAATTGCTTGCCAATGATAATTTCCGTCGCTTGGAGGATAGCATATAGCTCGGCTTGGAAGACCGTACAGTATGGCTCCAGTCTGAATTTTCGGGTACACGTCTCAGCCGTCCTCTCCCAACAGGTCAGGGCGGCTCCGACTTTCCCCTCCAGCTTGCTGCCATCTGTGTAGATCTTAACCAAGCCTTCTGCCAACTCGCTATCCTCTTCCGCGTTTTCCAAAAGTGTAAATTTCGAATTTAGCGTCCTACTGGGGTGGGTGTTCTCGGTGAAGGGTAGGCGCTGCTCAACCCTCCTGCCACTCAATACTGCCTGGGGTTTCCCGCGCTATGCCTCAAAAAGCCGAGATGCTTCTTGGATCCGAAGATCCAGCGGAAGCAGCCCCGACTTTTGGTAATCTTCTGCGCAAATCCTCTCAATACTGCATTGAGGGCTTTCCGGGAGACTGCCTTCTTCGCTTCCGCGGACCAATCGCTTGCTGCGTACAAGATCACAGGTTCGATTACTGCTTTATAGATCGTTTTTATGATCTCCGGGTGCAGTCCCCAGGTAGCCCTCGCCGCTCTGCATACTCCTTTGTAAATCCCTATCGACTTCTTACATATGTACTGGATGTGCTTGTTGAAAAGGAGTTTTTTTTATCAAAAATGACACCTAAGATTTTAATATCGTCCACTAACTCAATATCCGTTCCCCCATCCCAAGACGCGGCGCGTCGAACTTCAGCTTTCTGGTTATTACCATTGCCTTGGTCTTATGAGGCGCGAAGTTCAGCTTGTTCGACACGCCCCACCAATGAACACGGGAGAGAACGGTATTGGCCCTTAGGCGAACGCTACACGCAAGATCCATATTGTGATCCGTCAATATATACTGACGGATCACGATAATTATTGACGTGTAGTGTAGTGTATTGACGGATCACAATATTTATCGCAGGATTTCTGGAAATCCAGTGATCCAATCCTAGATCCTAGATCGTGATATTTATCTTGCGTGTAGTGTCGCGCGTCAATGTTTATCGTGTCTAGGGTTGCCACCTTTTTTAGTACAAATAAAGTATTTTTTATTCCTCATACACGGAAAGTAGGTTTGAAGTGGCCTGCGGAGCGGGTGGAAAGTAATACTTTTCCGCCCTAGGGAAAATCGTTTTTTCTGACAGGTACTGTCATGTGTATTTATTTATTTATATTATTTATTTATTTATAATGAACTACCAACAAAACATGCACTAATTCGAATGTAACAAAAAAACAAGTTTATCTTAATGCTAAGTGCGTTCTTAATTATAGGTAGTCACGACATGTAATATCAAAATACAATCATATTTGTTGAACAGTAACTCATGTGTATAGTTGTGACTTACTATTAAAATAATACTAACAACCCATATCTTCCCATAGGTGTCGTAAAAGGCGACTAACGGACTAAAGACTGCACATACATCCAACAGCATAGAGCGGCGATGGACTCATCAAAATAATACTACCAACCCCTCTCTCCTCTTCGGTGTCGTAAAAGGCGACTAACGGACTAAATTCTGCACATACATCCAACAGCATAAAGCGGCGATGGACTCATCAAAATAATCTACCAAACCCTCTCTTCCCTTGTGTGTAGTAAAAGCGACTAACGGGCTAAAGGCTCACCACCTAAGCACATGTGCGCAGACTGTGCAGTAGCTTCTTGCTGAAGCGTGGACTGTGTGGGCGTGGCCTGTGTTGTCCATAGATTCAAATTCTTACTACTTTTACTTAAACTTTAACTAAATATCTCAAAAAAGTTGTAGATTTATGTAAAATAAAAATCACTCATTTTTTTTAGCTAATTCACTTTTTTATTTTTAGTTACTTACCATTTGTAATGAAAAGCACAGTGTTTACCTCGGGTGAAAGACTTATTTTCTCCATCGAACTATTGTCGCTCTCGCTACGCTCGTTACTAAATAAGCTACTTTCACCCCTAGGGTAACAAACAATGTACTATTTACATTTTGTTAGAACAAAAATAAAGTACATAGCATAAAAAAGGATTTATTTATTTGTCCTTAAAAACGTATTTTTAGTTGCTCTTTGCGACATTTGACAAATATTTGTCTTTTACGTAAATAGAGTATTTTAGCCTTTTAAGGCTAAGATTTTAGCGTACTTTATTGGTGTCGTAGCGTAGATTATAAAGTACGCCTGCATGAAAAAGAGGACAATACTCTATTTTAAAGTGCGAGTGGCAACCCTACACGTCTGCCTCGTACAAAGTACGTATTTTGACGCGATCCTTATTGATGGTGTAGGGTGTGCTGTGATCCAGCCCAAGATACATCAATAAATATCACGATATTTATCAAAATATTTATTGACGTGTAGCGTTCGCCTTAAGGATACTTCGCTGGCTGTGCTGCCCTCTATTATTAATATGATGCGATTACAGGGTTGCTATCATGCTAGTTGCTGTTCTTTGCACTTATTAGGATGGCACAGTTGCGGTACCTATCATAATTATCTATTACCAAACGTCCAATTTTAAACAAAAAATTAAGGAGTTTCATAAAACTCTAACACAGTAATTTTTTTTTAAATTTATTTAAATTAAAAATAAAAACAAATATATAGCTAATAATTATATATTTAGGTGTATTTACACCCTTTTAACTTTAATAAATATACATATTATAAACACCTATATTACATATTATGTAAATTCATAGATGTTGCAGTCCTTTGATCATTCTCCTTCATCATTATCGAAGTTCACTCACATTAAACAAATCGACTTCTTGGTATAGTACACTATAACTCAATGCTTCTTGGCGGGAAAGTGAAGCGTCATGTCTTCAGTTTTGTTTTATTCACTTTTGTGTTTTGTCGGTGGATGAACGTGTTGGCAAATAAAGCAAAACACTGCAACATCACTTTTTAAATTCGCGCAAGAAGTCTGTGTGAGATCTCAGTGAAAAAATAACTTCACTGAAACTCAATGGCGGAATTTCATTTACCATTCATCATGTCACCACTCATTATTATTTAGAAAATGTGTAATTATTTCCGTAACCTTGGCACTGGCTGAATGTGCAAACAGCACCAAGTCATTAATTAAGTTGAAAAAGAAATGTAACAAATCTCCTTTCAGTCTGACATCAAAATTAAATGTAGATGCGACAATAACAATGTTATATTTTCTACAAAACTTCTAGCAGCGCCGCTTTGTAAAAAAACTCCCGTACAACCTGTTGAGGAGCCGTTCTTCCGGCCGAATAACCGGTTGCTACGAAGTTGGCTGAAGAATTACTAACATGTCGGCTGCATCTCTGATGGTAAGAACGTTTGATTTTTATTAAACAAACTCTTTCGTTCCCATTGAAAGTTTTTTTATTTATTTCTTAAATACAGGCTAGGTTAGCACATTCAATTCAACCAGTGCCATGCCAAGTAAGAGATAATAACAAATATTTTCTTTGATAAGTAGATGATGGTGAGTGATGACTGATGATATGAATGTTTAATGCTAAATTATATTCCCCCCAAACCCCTTGAATTTTAGTAAAGATGTGGGACTTTACTGAGATCTCTCTCACACGGACTTCTTGAGAGAATTTGGTAAAGTGATGTTGCACTGCTTTGTTTTATTTGCTAACACTCATGCTCTTTCAGGAACAATTAACTGTCACTTTATCATTCTTCACCTTTCATCCCAAAAAACGATAAATTACCGATAAGTTTTAGCCGTTTGTGTCGCTAGGGGAAAGACACTTTACACAGAATTCTATCGCCAGTTTGTCTGGCACAGACTATAGTTCGTTAGATTAGTTTTAGTTAACTGATTTTTTATTATTATTAGTATTGACGTCAATAAGTGCCTGTAAAGGTTTACATTGAATAAATAATTTTACTTTGACTTTGAATCCACCACATTCATATTAATATCCCACAAAATACAATTCAGAAAATATAATAAAATAAAACTGCAGACATGGTCATGTGAGAAACAACTCCCTTTTGTTCCTACCCCCCGCTCACACAAATTATAGACAAAACGAGTTTATGTGGCGAGCCAGTAGTCAGTTTAATAGTCTTAGTAGTAATTACGATCTGGATCTATTTAATACAAGTGCGTCATCAGCGAGGAATGCACTGAGTAGGCATTTCTTCGAGTCTTAAAATTACAAAATGTGGGTTTAGGACTCGAGCTTTAGTATAGTTTAGTTTAATTTGACAATGGATAGGATTATCTTTTCCGTTTGATATAAGCGTGTTTGGTTTTGGGCAAATGTTAAGTAACAAAAGAACCTAATTTATTATGTATAAGTAATTTTTTAATTAGGATATTGTCTGTTTGTTTCTGTTGTTACTTGTGAGGACCTGTAATTGGCCATCTGTTATTATCACCACTACTTATACTGTTTGAATAAGCTGTTGGTCTTCCTAAGATATAAATAAATAAATAAATAAATGTCGCTTCACTTTCCCGCCAAGAAATTTTATTGACGGTTTAATAGTTAGTACTTCATGATGTTGCTACTTGGTGGTGCTAGAGACTTACTTCTTCTATTAGATGTGTAAACATTCGAATGGCATTATTAGTGGAGCCTTGTTCGCACTAAACGAGTGACTTAGTACAGTAGCGTGTAGGTACATTGCTTCGCTACTTTGTTTAAATTAAACAAATTTCATAATAATCAAATTAGCAAAGCAATGGGTCAACCTACCCAAAACTGTCTTTCTCTTATAATAATCCAATCTAATCATAAAAACAAAGTTCAAATTCAAAATTCAAATTCGCGCTCGCGCTCACTTCGACCCACACGTTCCGATCATAAGTGTTCTTTGTGACGTTAGCATAGAGTTGAATTTAGAGAATACGGACTTGATAACTAGCTGCGTATGTAAGCATGTCGTCATCAAATACACATTCTTTTAATTCGACTCTACGCTAACGTCACAAAGGTCACTCTTGATCGGAACGCAACGTGTACTTACGATCGAGCCTTGGCGAATCGCACCCCCGCTGACATCTGTGCTCGCCCATCGAAAATTGCTGCTGCTAAGAAAATTGCAACTCATGTAATTGCAATTTTTCTAGCACTCTGTATTTCACCAAAGTGAGAGTCTTCACAATTCTATGACGGTAACGAAAATGTAACTTTTTGTGACATTGAAGCAGCGCAGGGTGGACAAACGAGGTGAGTTGTAAGTATGTAACTTAGCCATTTAGTTTTAGTTAACGTAATCTACTAAAATAATATAGTAGGTCAGTAAGCTATGTTTAGAGAATCTGTGATGGATTTGGATCGGAAATTGTCAAGAAACCTTAATAAAGATTTGCAGTTGCAAAAGAAGCAAGTTGAAGTAGTAGGAGACCGTTCACATCTATCGATTAACCAAAGGTGGGGTAGACTAGTTCGCAGAGAACACGACGACTTGGCAAACGTGGTGTTCGTCCAAGGTAGAGGTCACTCCAACTGGAAGCTGAATTGCTGAGAGCTGAAGATCGAGCTTTCTTACTTAGTAATACCTATAATATGGATGTCACAGCGTAACCGAAAAGAACATCAAGAATTTCAGTAAAACCTCAAGTAAGGCCTACTTGGGATTCGCTATTCGGGATTCGATCCGGGATTAGTGGGCCGCCATTAGAGGCACCCTCGGTTTCAACGTTTTCGTCCTCCTAAGCATCGCGGCTCTGGTTTACTGTGTTGTGTGGGGAATGTAATAAATAGTATGTAATCGTAAAGAAATTTGAAACCACATGCTTTATTAAAATCAGCAATCCTGAAATTTTTTTTTTCAAAGACTACATCACAATAATCTTTAGCTCATTCCTAAGCGTCCAACTATTTTATGCTCACGCCTTCCCACATGAACAAATGTATAAGGTTCTAACTACTGAAATATTTATGCAAAAAAACCAGCATGTATAACGTTTCAATTTTGGCATTCATCCAGTGACCCGTCATTGCGAAAGTTGCTAAACTAGCAAACTTACTGTATCCACTTGTGTACTTTACGATATTACCTTACGTAACATAAAAAAATACAAATTTTAAAATAAATCAGAGTGGCAATCAATTGATAAAGCCTCAACCAATAAATGTACGTAACAATTAGGTCGGGGCCGAACGAACTATTCAGCAATTCATAAAGTAATTAATTTTGTTAATGATATACAGGCTGTTTGGTAATAAAAGGTATATAATCCCGCAACTGGGCCACCCTATGTAGTACAAACAACAATTATTTGTATGGGAGCAACTCTGGAATTGCAAAATTAAACAGCTATTCTATACATTTAGATCGATTTGAGCTTGCAGTTTTATAAGGAATAAGTAGTTGTTTATTTTATCGCACTTCAGAGTTGCTTGCATATAAATAGTAGTTATTTGCACTTAAAACACCAGGAATCGTCTCTCACTGAGTACTTGCCATGAAAAATGGTCGTACCTACTTAATAAATATCTTTATGTCGGTTGCAATATTTCCTAAAAAGTTATTGATGACATTTTACTCGTTAGACAACTTGATACGCAGTCTTTTTTTTTACCTCTCAGTTTTTTTATCAATTCCAATTCTAATTTAACCTAACTACGCTCGCAAGCTCGTACTGCTCGTAAGTCTACGACGGAAGATCTAGTAATGAGGGAATCTGGCAGGAAACTCAATAAGGGCTTTTCTTTACGCCCTTTCATGTAAGTACAGCTTCCGGTTATTGGAAAATCGATCTGGCGAGAGACTTTCTTCTTTTAAGCTGACAATGTTTAATAAACAGATAATAAGATGCAATTGTTTTCTGCTTAAGTAATACATCCCAAATTCGCAATTAGAATAAGAAGTCATCTTATCCAAAAGTGTCGAATAAGCGTGAATAATATATGGTGAAAGGAAAGTAAAAGTGTTTTCATCGACCAAAGAATTTCGAATGACATAAAAAACTAAAGAGTTTTGAATAAGTAGAATTATTACATCATATTTTTATTTGTAGATACGCCTGATAAATCAATAATTCCAGTCATCTATTAAGACCGGTTCAGTAAGAAAAATTACCAAAATAATTGTAAAAAAAGATCTGGCCCACATGCATCTACTGGCGATGGGGGTCGAGGAGAACAATATAACTATATTCGTCCCTTTTACACGGCCATGATACAGCACCCGCGGTGTAACTTGATATGGCAATAAATAAAACATATCTATGCGTCTCGCTCGCTCTTGGCGAAACAGCTACAAGCTTGTCTCTCTTCAACCCGACTTTTACCGACTTACTTCGTTTATCGTTGTTCGAATACTTAAGAAGTTCCCTTCTAACCTTGAATATTGGAATTCCACTCAGGTTGCGCCGATGAATATCCTAATGGTCTCTATTTCGGTTCTGCGTATATAATCATTCACTAATGAAGCCAGCTGTAGCAAAGATTGGGCATCGTAGATAGTGTTTTCTTCATAATTAGTCCTGAAAGTAGGTAGGACCGCGTCCAGATAATAGCAATAAAGTCAGTGAGCATATATCGAAAATATTGAAAAAAAATTAAATAAGTAAGTATTTTAATTAAATCATAGAACCCCTTAATCCTGCTCTAAGTATCAGCTTTTCCATCATAGCACTGGTGAAGAATCATTAATAAATCCAAATTATGAATTCATTTAAGAAATATCCTATCCTACTAATACTATAAATGCGAGAGTTTGTAAGTATGGATGGATGTTTGTTACTCTTTCACGTAAAAACTACTGAATGGATTTGAATGAAATTCGGCATACAGATAGTTTATAGCCTGGATTAACACATAGGATACTTTTTATCCAGATATTCCCACGGGAACGGGAACCACGCGGGTGAAACCGCGAACGACCGCTAGTATTAAATAATGTAACTTTTGGAATGTCAAGTGAATTAGAGAATACAAGGAAATGGAGGTAAAGCTTTATGATATTTTTTTTCAAAAACGGGAAGCTCCTGTCTTCATCCCAGCTAAGTGACGAAAGATGATAACTTAAAGGAGATATCGTACCATGCGCACCCCCATGGGAGTCCTCAGCTACTGCAGATAAGAATTTATAAAGTATAATATCTGCAGTAGCTAAGGACTTTTTCTTTTAAAAAAAGGATGGTTTATCTGAAAATCTTACCAATAATTCATGTAATGGCAATTGTAAATAATGTTTAATTAGAATGTAACTATTGACATAAACACTATTGTTTAAGTACACAGAATTTCATTTATTTTTCCTCAGCAGCTGGTAGCAATATGAGGATTTTGTAATTTAGTTACCGACATGGTTTTTTTTACGTAGTGATCACATCAGTGACTTGATAATTCTAATCAATTTCATGGGATTTATTGTGTATTTGTACTTGCGTAACTTACTACCAGCGTACCAACCGGCTTACAGGTAGTAGGTAAGTACCTACTATTTATTATCTATCTATTATGTGCTTACATGCTAAATCTGGCTGTGCTTTTGAAACATTTTTCTTTGCTTCGAGTTTGTGATATTTCAAAACCGTTACCTACGAACTCGAAGCTGAATATAGAACCTTGAGGTTTCACAATAGTCTTTGAGTTCGTTGAGTCGAAACTTTGTTGGGAAACTAACTTGGTGCTGTTTGCTTTGCTCACTTGTTTCAGTGTTTCCAGAACAGAACCTTCAGATTTTGGCGAAACCTTACAAATCTAAGTTTAAAAAGACCGTTGCATTGCCTTCGAAGAATGGCGACGGAATCCTTACAATGCAGGTTGTATACGAAACTTGTTCGACCAGAATTGAGAAAAAAAAGTGGCGGGCAAGTTCGCCTACAATAGCATTCCACGGCCGGGCCCGCCCGCGGACCGCCCCCCGGCTGCCCCGCGCCCCGCCCCGCGCCCCGCGCCGCGCCAGTCAGCCGGCGAACGCGCTCGCGAGTGTTGCGCCACTCATCACGCTCACCATGCGCTCACAAAAAGAACACCATAAACAAAACAGGAACAGTGGTACAGTTTATTACATCCAATAAAATGTAACTCACCCTAAACACTAAGCCGTCTTTATTAGTTTCGAAATCACATTCCGTTTTTTCGTTCGTTCAACTCGCATCAACACAATGGAAAGATGCATTAAAGGATAGTGAAACCGGTAATCTGTGTTGTGAAAAGTTGTGCGGTGTGCTAATTCGGTGTTATCGATTTTGAGACGTCACTAGTCTCGAACAGCTGGTCTGGTTTCGTTGGGGATGAGATTGTCACGATACGGAAACAAATTAAACATTTTGACAAATTTTCTCGAAAATTACTAAAAATACCGTTCTTATTCATTTAAAATGTGAACATTGTAAAGCAAACAATAAGGAATTGAAAACTATGACAGTGAAATAGAGACGGATCTTTTTGCATCAGAATAAGTGCATGTTCCCAGTGAAGTGAAGTGCAATACAATCAGCTTCTGCTTTAAATAGTGGTGTAAAGTGAAGAACCTCGTTTGAGTCAGTGATATAGAAAATTTAGAGTTTTAACTAGAATTACAGAAGTTTGAGAAGCAAAAACGCGTTGACAGTGATTTCGGTCAACAATCAGTGTAACATAGCATTCTCCGAATTGGATTTCTTTCGTGGATCTGAACTGGAAGGAGATAAAAGGTAACGTTAGGTTTTTTCTTGAAATAAGGTTAGGTTTGATGTGTAAATTGGTGTTTTAACCGGGACTCACTGCACGGTCCGCAGCCGCGGCACGCTTGTAGGCCTATCGAGCAACGCAGCCGCTGAGCCACGCCGCGATGCGTTAGGTACGGGGACTAACCCTACAAATAGAAATGTATTCTATTTTTATATTTTCTTCATCAAGATTTTTTAATTTTATTGTTAACAAAACGGAGGATTTAGGACCGTTGTTTCCTACACCTACAAGAAAGCACTAAACATCAAAAAATCATAAGTTAGTAACGATAAATTGGCCCTTTACTTTTAAAGTTTTGTACAAGTTAACAATTTTTTAATAACCTCATGGTGTTGCATAGAGAAATTGTATTTTCTGTGATATCAGTGTATTCTGGTAAACCAATTTTAGAAACGTTTAACAACTGAGACCACGGAAATAAAAAAGGTGAAAAAATAGGCGAGAAATGAAAGAACTAAACTTAATCAAGAAGAGCCAAAGATTAATTCGTTTAGGTAGTCTGTATTGCCTAAATGAATTTGACAAGAACATGGAAATGGGTATCTTCTCCTCAAATCATATAAATTGTTTCAAAAACATAAAATTTTGCAATTTTTCTTACCTTATCTTATTTCGAGGACGGAACCTAGGATCTATGGCTTTCACCGTTTTACAAGTTGGAAAAATACATTACAAGAAATGTTTGATGTCCTTAACGTGTCCGTCAAGGTCAACGTCAACAACGTAGGAAATATCGTCAGTTTTGAATTTCACTACGTTCACAAAGACATATAATCATTGTACGTTCATGTTTTTCAAGACAAAATTTGCCTATGACCTTAATTAGAAGGGACGCCGATGAGAAAGTATCACAGTGGACACATCACCTACCATGTTTCCTTAAAACTTTGTTGGTCGTAATCATGGGCAGTAATTAGGCTATTATATTTGAAGGGAATAATAGGTATCTTTCCATCTAACATTACGTAAACTAAACAATTAGAAAGCGCGTGAATATCTTTCGCCTGACGTTATTTGTGCTGCTGTGACAACACTTACCTGGCATTCTATTAAGTTGTTCTTTTCGTTCGCTCCAGTGTAGGCTCCGATTTCACGAAAAAGTGCGATCACCTTATGTCTCGGAGAGTTGTGAAGATATTCAAAATAGGCTCAAAAGACGCGTATTCACGAGATCTGTAAGGTGCAAAAAGATTTAGTCAACAATTTAGTCTGATACAATTTGAGCTTAAAACAAAGACGATCGGGTTAAGGGTTTGCCCTGTAGCCTAAATAACATTTATGACTTCATGTTCCACAGAGTTCGTTATCGGTGTTTGTTGTGAAATATCGGGGTTATGAAGGTTATGAAAATGAATTGCTGTTGCGTAACCGGTAGGGCCTATTATTAAGATGCGAAGTTATTTTAGTTTTTTGGTGTTGTAGGTACCTAGGTACCTCTTGTTATCCCAGCAGGTACTCAAATATTTTGAGCTCACATGTAGATGCTGAATTAACCTCTCAGCCTCTCCTTTTACCTTAGTTTTTAGGTACTGCATCTTTTGAGCGCAGGAAATCGATGGGTTGTTATGGATGGCTTCAATGAAAAGGTCTTTAAAGAAAACCCAGCTGTTGTAATTGCCATTAAAGGTTGATATTTCTATGAATAGCCTTTGTTCTGTGTGCCACTGACCACATCTTCTTGTTGATTTTTAATGTCATTGTAATCTTTCTCATACTTGGAGAAAGGCTCTTCATATTCCTTGTTTGAGGCCTCAAGCTCACTGTCCAGATCCCAGTGCAGCGCGTCGATAGCTGCCCAGCGAGTTTGCAGCGTCCGCAAGATGTCGTCTAACTCCGTTGAAATGCCTTAAAGTTGCTACTCTGTTTTTAAAGATGATGATGACGGCGATGGTTTGTGCGATTCACTCGACTTACCTTTGGAAATAAGTGGCTTCAAAACTGGAGTTCTTGGCCTATCCGTTAGATACAACGTTGTCTTTCTTTCAGCTCCGTCTTTATTAAAATTAGTTAAGACGTGCTCAATTGCTTTTGCGATTTGCTATTGATTAGCAAGGATATCCTCCATTAATGACATGATAAAGAATAAAAGGACTGATCTTACTTGATGCGATCTGCTCCTTGCTGTTAAATGGTGTCAATTGCGTGCGGGCGGACCCTTCCACAGCACTTGACGACCAGAAATATTGAAGCCTCGGGGATAGATCTCCTTGATACGAGCTTGTTCTTGGTAATAACGACGTATGAACTCGCTGTTGGCACCTGAAGACCTTGATTTCTCCGGGGTAGCAGTACCTACGCTGACACGTATACTTGCACTTTGTCTGATAGGTTGCTGAGCGAAACTAATGACACGAATACTGTTCACTCGAAACGCGCAAAAGTCCCGACTTTTACTAATTGCGAACGAACTGATTGAAATGTGTAATGTGAAAACTTTTTTCACTGAAAAGTAAAGAAATGCCTAAATTAGGCCAAATCAAAACTGATGACTTTGAATAGGACTCAATGTACGTTGCTAGCTCGGACAATATTAATTTGATAGGGGTACAAAATTGATAGAATTTCATAAATGGTCAATCTCCTTTTAGAAATTTTGCAATTGTTTGTTCGCTGGCGTTATGTCGAGGATACTTACGTTAATCTAAGAATAAAATAATTATGACGACTTCCTTGGTCGAGTGGTTTGTACACCGGTTTTCATGGTGTCGCTATCTCTGAGGTCTCGGGTTCGATCCCCGGTCGGGTCAAATTAGAAATTATTGTTTTTCTAAATTATCTCGGGGTCTGGATGTTTTCTATGTAAGTAATAATAAGTATGTATTTAAGGATTTTAAGTATGTTTATCCATTGTCTAGTAACCATTTAACGAGTTTCTTCGAAGCTTCTCTTGGGCTAGATAATTGGTGTGAGTGTAGGATAGTTTTTTTTTATTATGATTCAACGTTCTAGTTTTATTTTGCAACCTTTCCTTATCCCTAATTTCTCGTCGCTCAGCGATAATATTTTTTCGAATTCCGTAGATTCATTTCCAATATGCTCGACAGTCGTGTGAGGCACGAAATCTGTGAATTTTTCAATTTGGTATAATTATGTATGAATTTAACACTACCCCTGTGTATCGTTCGTCACCTAGAAATATATCATTTCTTTGTTATTGTTCTGTTCTGTGTAGAGTGTATGTAGAGTTTGGGAGAGAGATTAAAAGACACTGGCCCTGGTTGTAAAGGCAGGTTGTTCTTAGCTGTCGGGCAAGTCTTAATTTTTATGTGTTTAGCTAACTTGCCAAACAAATTATTCATATTTTAGTAGGTGCCTCACAAAATCGCTTGACGTCATATTTGCTTATTATAATGTCGTTTGTTCATTCACTTGGAAACGTGCTCTTTTGAAATACTCATTTAAAATGTTTAGTAGGTACACTTCAGTTGTACCATAATGCTAGCCGAATTTACGGTCAGAAATAAAATTTTAGACTGTTCAATAAAACCATGATAGAATCCGTCATAGAGTGAAAAAGTGACCAGCTAAAACGATTACTTTACTAAAGTATAAAACGTATAAGGCTACATTTGAGCTGTGCAAATTCCACTATGCCCTCTCGTTTATAGGTTTACGTCGACCGGGAGACCTTGTAGTTTGTACTGAGAAGAACCGGCAAGGGGGTTTCTTCCCATTAAATTTACAGCGTCAAACCGTGAGTGTCACAAACCACTGTCCTCTGTTCATTAATCTAGATGTTTCTGTAAAAATGTTTGCTGTTTCGGAAAGTAGGTAAACTGGAAGAAATGTTTAATTTGCTTCTGTGTTATTCTGAACATCCACGAATGACACAGAAGCATAATGCTGAGACAGGGCCCATTAGCTTTTTACACTACCTATTCGTTATATTTTTTATTACTTTTCTGTTTAATGTTTTTTTTTATGTTTTTCTGTATACTTACTGCCTGTGTAATTTTAGTTTATTTTTATTTCAATGTGTGTGTTAGTTAATAAATGTTTTCTTTCTTTGTTTCTTTCTAATTTAACATTGGACTTCGTGGCGGGAAAGTGAAGCGTCATACCTGTAGTTCTGTCTTATTTTCTATGTGTTTTGTCCAATGTTAATGTAAAATAATGGAGGATTATTAACCGTTAAGTGTTCGTAAAAGTGCATGAGTGTAGGAAAATATAACAAAACCGTTAAAATCAGTTTTAAAATTCTCTCAAGAATTCCGTGTGAGATCTCAGTAAAGTCCCACATCTTTATTGAAACTCAAGGGGTTTCGGGGAATAACATATAGCATTAAAACATTATTATCATCACTCATTATCATCTACTTTAAGCATAACCAATTATCTCTATTATTACGACTGAAGGACTTGTATCCATGGTCACGAAATAAATTAATATAAAAATAATAATTTTATATTGGTTATTTATTATGAATCGAATGGTGCATAAGCATATTCGCTTATGTGCGCTCATAACATAACACAACGTGGGTAGGTAGTAAAACTTAAAATGAACGCAGAATCTGGTACTTTAGTTAAATCATCAACTACCTACCTTTGTAACCGAAAAACAGCTAGGATACTTAAAGACTGAAATAGTAGAATATTTGTAGATTTTTTCACATATAGGTACTTACTACCTACTATAGCAGTGCATGTAGTAACAAGCAATTAAATGACGACCTCCTTACGCCAGTTCTGGTGTCGCCTTGACCGCAGGGTCAGGACTTCGATTCCTAGTCAGGTAATTAGGAAATAATTGTCTTTTTGTAAGTTCTGGGTGTTGTAAAACTTAATTATTAAAATTTTATATAGAAAAACGTAAGGAATAGAAATAGTAAGCCATCTCTGTACTGAACCGTTTCACGTATCAGTCGCTTTTTTAGTTGACTGTTAATATTAATTTCTGGATTTTCCCTAGAGTAAAAAGAGAAAAGGAATGTTTCAAGTTTTTGCGAGAAACAGCTCACTTTATATTATATTCTTTACTAGCGGCCCGCCCGCGCCTTCGTCCACGCTAACTTTGAAATACTTACCGTCATTCAAATTATATAAAAAACATCATCTTTTATCGATCTCTCTATTTGTAAAAACTGCGTAAAAATCCATTGCATGGTTTAGATGGAGAAAGCGGAGTCACAGACATCACACAGGAAAGCGGTGACGTTACTTTATCATTATGTAATTGCACAAAAACAAACATACAGAAAATAAATAATGAACAGGATGTGAGTTAAGGTGGACCTACCTCAGAGATCCTATAAAAGATGTTTCTCTACCTTTTCCGGAACAGTTTATTGTGCACATTGATGTTGCTTGTTAATATATTTATTATCGTATCGCTTCTTAGTTCCCTTTAAAAGTTATCTAGATTATTAAATACTAGCGGCCTCTCGCTGTTTCACCCGCGTGGTTCCCGTTCCCGTGAGAATATCGGGATAAAAAGTAACCTGTGTGTTAATCCAGGTTATAAACTATCTGTATGCCGAATTTCATCCAAATCCATTCAGTAGTTTTTACGTGAAAGAGTCACAAACATCCATCCATACTTACAAACTTTCGCGTTAATAATATTAGTAGAATAGGAAATTAAACTGTTTGAAATGTGCCGCACTAGCCAGGTTCTGAACATTTTTCCAACTTATCTCATCTTAGTAGCCTCCTGTGTTTCCCCTCTCGCAGTATAACTAATCTTGTTTGTGCAACCCCATCTTATTAATGAAAATAACTGCAACAAGCTTAACAATGTCTTTGAGGGCGAAGAGCCTAAAGTCTTCTGGTTGGGATACGCTCGTTGGATCCAAGAACACTTATTATTTTTCTTTAATTTTTATAAAGCCTTAATTCAACAACCTGCTGCTCGAATGGCGACGACTCGGTTATTTCAGGTCGGCTCGATCCACTGGCTCTTCGGAGAGACGTTGCGTCTCTCTGTATATTGTACCGTATATATCATGGGGAGTGTTCTGAGGAATTGTTCGGCTTGATCCCTGCCGCTGATTTACTTCACCGCACTACACGCAATCGATTGTCATTCCATCCACATCACCTTGATGAATGGCGGTCTACTACTGTGTTTGTTATTTTTCAAGAAATTTCTTGCCTCGAACTACAGTGTGGTGGAACCAGCTCTCGGCGGCGGTATTTCCGGACCGTTACGACTTAGGGATCTTCAAGGAACGAGCCTATTCCTTCCTTAATGGCCGGCAACGCGCCTGCGATTCCTCTGGTCTTGCGGGTGGGTGTCCATGGGCGGCGGTTATTACTTTTCATTAAGTGACCCGCTTGCTTGTTGGTCTCCTTCTGCTAAAAAAAATAAACCTGCATTGAGCCAGCGTTATGGGTGGGTTATGGCCCAATCTCTCCATGTGTCCAAGTGGGAGGCTTGTGTCTAGCAGTGGAACGTTTATAGGCTGATGATAACGATGTAACCGCATTATAATACAATACGCAGAAGTACCATCTTTCCTACAACATGATGTTCCTTTTAACAGGTTCCAAAGAGAAAACTAGCAGGCTGGCATGGTGAGGATGGCTAGTAATAAACAATCCCGCTTTTCTAGCGGTCTTTTCCTTTTGACTCACTTCCAAGTAACATCAGGTGGAGCTTTGTCATTAACCTAGGATAGAATAGGTGTCATTTATTGCCAATACTACAGAACAAATTGTGCGGATGATATTGATAATGCTTATACATATATATAACATTTAAAACACCAGTACTTATTACCATAACGGATATGCAACGTAAAAAAAGTAAAGTAATAGGGAACTATCTACAACTTATAAATTTTAAGGCTAACAAAGATACCAAACTACAAAATTAAATGAATAATCATACATTTTTGGTATTAAAATATTAGACGAATATCTACACTAAAAAAAATAAAGAAAAACAGCCTGCTGAAACTCGATTACAGACGTTTTTAAATACCTAGCAGAAAAGGCCCAGGTATCCTGTATTAGTGGATAGCTTGGCCTCGGCTGTGCGGCTGGTTTTTTCCTGGCCTAATAACCGGTATCCTTGTTGGTTACCAGACGGTTGGATTTTATTTATGAATGGAATAGTCAATTCAAGCAATACGTGACTTACATGAATGGCATTTTACTTTTAGGTAGGACACTACTTTCTTCATATGATAAGAGAATGGAACGAACTGTCTCCTGAATCTCAGTCTGGGCCTAGTAATATTATTCTGTGCCTGGGCACCGTTTTGTAGTATGGTTGCCAAATAAATCTATGCCTTCTGTAAAAAGTGATACCTACCCTCAAAATAACAACTTTTCAGTGCAGCGGAAATTGTGTTTAAAGAAAAATCTATCAATTTAAAATCTTTCATGAAGATTAAATGAGTGTAGTAGTATTTTAGTTTTAATAAAATAATAGATCTTCCTTTTTCAATAATTTTATAATCACTGCAAAGTTGACACTGAAAATTGGTCATTTTGATATGGATCGCTTTTCACAGGTGACACAGAAATATTAGTCATACCAATCTTATAAAAATGGTATGAAACCCCAGTTCAGTTAATACTTACTTAGAAAACTAATTTACTTTAAAATGTAGAGGAGTGCTATAGTAATTAATTCGACAGTGGACAAATCAGGAAAACCTATTTTATCCCGCAATACTTATTGTAACATATTTCAATAGTTGAACCAGCAACCTTAAAAATTATATATTATACGCATACCGCAATACCAGTCTCTTTCAATTTACTGAGCACATGCTTAGTTCTAAGCCTTTAAACCTGGTGGAAGAACTATACTATCGCGCATACATACTTACCACCTTAAATATTGTTCTGTATTACTTTTATACCGCTATTACACATTATTATTGTAAATAATTTCAAATAGACCGCCAACAAGTTTCTTTTTAATAACTGAGCACATGTCCAGTGTCTGTCTTTTCTTCCTAATGGTAGATCCTTATTGCGCAAAGATATAAATTATATCTACATATTGGTAGGTGCATATACAGTTGTGGTCATATAATTAGGATAGGAACGGGTAGTATTCAATTCAATTTTATGAAATCTAGTTCAAGTAACTTTGCACTGATTTATTATCAATTGCTTTTAACCACGTAAAAATGAAATATCATGACTAAAGTTCTAACTCAGAATATTTATACAAATCAAATGAACTTTTATCATGTTTCGAGACACTAAACAAACAAGGGAAAGCAAAAAAGTTGCGATTCTTCGACAAAGAAATTATTATAATTGCAACTTATGAATATGAATTGCACTTTATGAACGTTATTGATCTTACAAAAAGATTGCTGATCATATAAAATGTTCAAAAACTTAAGTTTGTAACGCGGTCAATCACATAACTCGAAAACCTAAATCGCGGAAAACGTCATCTCGAGAGGATTCTATGATTGTTCGCGCAGCAAAGGCTGATTGATCCCTTTAGGTGCTCAGAAACGATAAGAAGTTAAGCTTTTGACAGCAGGCAAGGAGTATGCGCACGTACAATTCGTAGACGATTAAATGATGCAAAATTATTTGGAAGAATCCCACGGAAAGTACCGCTCGTCAACAGGCAGCACCGACGAGCGAGACTGGACTTCGCTCGAAAGTATGGCAGCTGGACGAAAAATCCATGGAAAATCCGTGTTATTTTCTGATGAGTCAAACATAAATATAGACTGAGTTCTGATGGTAAACTGTATGTGCGACGACTGCAAAGCAAAGCAAGCGTTGAATAATAAATACACCACAAAACAAGTAAAGCATGGAGGAGGAACCATTAAAATTTGGAGATGTTTCTCTCTATTGGTGTGGGCTCAGTGAAAAAAATGGAAGATAATCTACCTAGATCAATTTAAATAAAAGAACATTTTAGAAGAAACAATGCTTTGTTACGCTGAGCGAGACGTTACGAGAGACCTGGATATTTCAACATGATAATGACCCTAAAGACACTGCCCATTCTGTTAAAACTTAGGGAGCTTTCCTTATGGAGCAATCAGTTGCGATGCTAGACTGGCCTGCAAATAGCCTCTGGGCTATTGGCTCTGGGCTCTCAATCCCATTGAAAATTTGTGGCATGAAGTGAAGAGGAGCGTATCCGCTAAAAGAATGAGTAATCTAAACGAGCTTTAAGGTCGCTTCACACACATCAGTTTACTTGTCCCACTTGTCAGTGTCAGTGACGACACATTGCTTTTAGTGCGCTCATAGAGAATGTATGAAAGAATATTTCGCACTGTGCCGGTACTGTGCCGGAACTGTGACTTCACTAATATGTGTAAATCAAGCTTTACGATGCGTTTGTAGAATTGTGGAACGCCATTTCTATTGAAACTTGCCAAACATAGCCTCGATGCCTCGTCGATGCAGTGCGGTAATTCTGCCGTCAATACACTAAAATGCAGTTAACAAAAGTGACATTTCGAGATAATCGCCATTTATTGAAATTATAGTTTAGTATTTTAATCAACGGCATTTAAGTCATGGGATTATAACTTTGTGATTTGAAAGAAGAGAGCTATGAAATTGGAATTAACGACGTTATAGCATTTTATTACTTAAAAATTTTTTTTTCGTGCCGATATCGATATCTCAGGTAACAAAAAAGATAGAAAAAAATAAGTCAGACATTTCGATGGCGCGGTTTATTTTGAGTAAGTATATCAAAAAGTCCAAATCGACCTCAGGTCGGTTACCGGCATTTTAGTGTAGGTACTTAGGGACGGCAGAATTGCAAACAATGGTTAACCAACCAAATATAAATTTTTATTTTTATAAACTACAGTAATACACCTCCTACATTTACATTATTCAATTCATTAAATTTAATTGTTATTTAATTTAATACAATTAGTTTCAGTTTGTGTTCTTAATTTGTCTAGTGATAGTATATGTAACAACATGAGTTATCGAACTTCTTATATTTCATAAAAATAATTTCAAATGGCATAATATGGTTTAGTAAGTCGGGTAAGCGAGTACCTGTGTTAGTACCGTGAGTAGTTCGTGGCATTAATAAATTAAAAATAAATAATATTTAAATATTAGTAAATAGTTTTCATAGATTGTTTTCGGGACGAGCTGTTCTTAATTCTATGACCACAACTGTATATCTCTAAAGATACAACGAGCAAACAAACACAAGCCCAGCCAACAGTTGCAATAAGTACTTACTTATATTACATATACTGTGGTTGTATTCAGCGAAATGTAACTTGATATTATGGGGACACGACGCTTGCACACTCAGCCAACTCAGCTCTGAACTGCAGCAAACTGAGAGTCTGAGACTGGCATCGCATATACAAGTACTTGTGTACCTATTCCACTGTTTATTATGTCGAGACTGCTAATGTGTAATAGGTACTTACCAAGTTGTTGTTTACTTGTGCTAGTTAGTAAATTAAAAAAAAAATACCAGTCCACATTGTGCCAGTAGCGTGGGGGGTTATGACCCGATCATAGGCATACCTAATATGTTAATGTTCATGTATTTCATTTAGTTGTAACTAATGTTAAACCATGAATACATTTTTATACCTGAATTACACTGATACCTATGCTAAGATACTTGTACAAAGTAGTTATTGTTAAACATCGTTAAGTCCTTACTTTTGTTCAAAATCAGCTTAAAAACGTCCCACTGCTGGGGACAAGTCTCCCAAATGAACAGCAGCACGTGGGAAAATATTTAATGGAACATTAAAATGTTTTTTTTTATTTGAGGCTTAGTTTCTTTTGCCTTTTATAAACCATACATACGTAGCAGTGGCGAAGCGTGAAATATTGAGAGAGGTAAGCCGGAGCAAAAAAAATGCTTACCTACTCCGAGCGCGGGCACGCAGTCTTGAGTCCTTACCGAAAATCTGTGATTGGCATCCTGGCTTCAGTCTTGTATAGGCAGATGTATCTTCAGTCCACTTTTACTATACGTGTAAGCACTGAGATATTGAAACAGTGTCTTGCAAGCATAATAGAAGTGGCTTTGATAAAAGCCGTTTGTGGTGAAATGATGATATGATGTAAATTAAACAAAACTTAATCGACTAAGTACTAATAATACTACTTATACTCTAAAGCTATTCGTCTATTCTTTCTTACAAAGTGCGCTAAGACATTATCATAAAAGCCGGGAAGAATCTAAAGCTATTAATGCCGACATCTTACCATTCTACCGATTACTTTGCAAATCTACTTACTCTAAATACGTAATTTTAACTTATTACAATATCTACTTACCGCAAATACCTAATTACAACGTACGTCTTCGTAACTACTTTCATCACTACACACAACACAAATAAACAAAGTCCAACTACAATACTAATGAATATCTTATACCAAGAAATAAATTCTAATAGGTGAAACTAACTAATAAATTCAAATACTAATAAAACAGTCATGCATTCAATGATGGATGGTGAATTGCAATTACGTCAAATTATCTGTCAACGGAACACAAACCGAAAACGATATTCCTCCATCTCGCTCACGCGCACGCAAATTGTATTACTTTCTCTATCAAGTAACTCGAATAAGGCCGGCTTACCGGAGTGCTAATACGCGGGTGGGTTTATTGACCTTTATGTGACGTCATGACGTTTATTTTGTATAGAAGTTTAACTGCCAAAGAGCCGATCGCGCCTGCGGCTTATTTTATAGCAGTATGTTGTTGAAAAGCAAATTTTGTTGATTTAATGTCTATAGTGTAGGCGTTTTGTAATGTTTCTTTTATATATTTACTTTTATAATTACTGATTGTGCCATTTCTCAATTACGGTAGAGAGTGGTTGTGTTCTAAACTTCTGAAGGGAAGCCGGTGCGAATCGAGTTGTATGGAACCTTCGTCACTGATACGTAGGTAATACAACTTGGACAGATTAATTGTATCTTAATCTAGGTAGATAAGAGGTAACAATACTACTTAATTATAGTAAAGCTCTAATTAGGAGGTTATTGGTAATTTAATTTACAATAAAACATTGTCGCGTAGCGGTGAAAGAACACTACACCACCACCACCTCACTTCTCTTGGGTGTCGTAAAAGGCGATTAACGGAATAAAGACTCACCAAGTGTAGGGTTGGCAGATGATACTTTGATCAAGGAGGGCAGATGGGTCTAAAAAGGAGGACTTTCTGTAAAAAAAGGAGAACATTCACAATTAAACGAATTTTTAGCTGAGCTGCCAATTTTTGCAAGTAGTTCTTGGTTTTTCAACAAATAATTATGAAAGTCTTCACATGTCATGTTTTTGAAGTTGTATTGAGCAAGAATTTCCGTTGTGATTTTGAAAAAGATTTAACTGAGTCTGTTCCTCTCTTTGCTCCACTGAGTATTAATCAGTGAAAAAACTCTTTCCACATTTGCGTTATGTACGCTTAAGACAAAAATAAAACTCGCAGATCTTGAGCAGTTATAACAAACATTCAATGTCTTTAGCACTTAGACTTTTAGCAAAAAGGAGGACATACAGTAGGTAAGGGAGGACGGGAGGACAAAACATGGAAAAGGAGGACATGTCCTCCTTTTGAATACCATCTGGCAACCCTAACCAAGTGTCACTGTACGCTGAGCACTTATGCAGTCGATATTTGGTGAAAAGTGGACCATAGTAGAGGACTGCTTTTGCAGTCCTCATTGCCTAGTCTCTGACTAACCCTTCGGGGATAATAGTCGTGATTATAGTAAACATGTATGAATTTATAAAAGGCCAATAAAAAAAAATAACAATTTACTTGATCACCATTATGACCCCTAAGGTACCATAAGAATGAAAAGGTTATTTATTCTATGCAGAAGACAATGGAGGTAAATTTTACAAACTAAAATAATATTAACATAAATTTTTAAATGAATAAGATACATGCTGCTGTAATAACTAGTAAAAATATAAAGAAAAGATTTTATGTTTTTTTTACTTACGTGCAAAAAGGTACTGTATTTTGATTTCTCTAATTGTTCAATATCCCGAAGTAATTTAACGCTATATTATGCAACAAACATTATTTACATTAAACAGCAACGTAAGTTGCTAAAAATAACAAGAATAGTATAAGTTTTAATTTTACTGTGTAGGTAAACTTCGCTCCTTTGTTATTCTGAAACTCTAAAACCTGGTTTAGAGTTTAGAGTGATGGCAAAAAGAAAGACAACATCAGTATTAAACCAGCTTTTTGTTTTATGTTAAGGGGGAAAAGGTTTTATATTAAACTTATAAGAATAAAAGCTTCAAGTTCAATATAAAATATAACAAAGAGAAGGATAAATGATATGTCTATCGCAGCGCACATGCATATATTTACTTAGTGTGAAAGTCGTGACATTTTAAGAATAACATTGTAATCTTTATACATTTAAAAAAATAAACCAGAGATATGTGTATCTTTTTCTACTGTGGCCACTGCGGCAGTGCACTGTTTTTGCAGTCATGTCCTAGTCTCTGACTGACCCTTTGAAAATAATACCTGAATGTATGTATTAATAGGAATATACTCAATTCTTCACAATAATCATATATTTTAATTAGGTACATTAGAGTATTTTACAACCACTATCAAAAGCTCGGCAGCTCAACTGACAAATTAGGCAACTAGTGCGGTACCGTGACGTAAGGGATGTCTTAATCGATGAATCAAATCTTCATCTAACAGTATTTATGTAGGTACTAATGTTATATTATTAGCTCAGCTGCAGTAAAACCAGACACAATAGATATGCAATTGTTAGTAACCTCTAAGTAGCTTGATGCAAACCTACGAGCGAGCTGGTTATTTACTGCTACATTATGTGCAGTGTTGTAACTCTGACGCACAAGGCACTCTGTCTTGTGCGCCATTACAGCATAAGACATCGAAGATAACGAACTTTTTTATTTGAACGTTATAATCGCCAAAAATAATAGGACATATTTAACGAAAACAAAATTTGATTATAGCATTAAAGCAGCGCCTGCTGATTACAAACGAGGCGAGTGCCAGTCAAGCCGTACTTTTCGTTTTCGTTAACTATTCTCTCTGGTCTAGGTCTGCAATGGTTTAAGGGGATCAGGTCTCTATTCTATGATATATAGGAACTAACCAACCTAAGCCGTTTTAGCCCGTATATACTTTTGAATGTAGCTATTAATTAGCAGCTAGCTAGCTGAAAAACATCACAGTAATAAAATTACGCACTATGTGCGTTGCATCAATAGATCGTCAAAATAGCTTTCGAATGATTAGTGTAGGTTAACAATCGACTCACGTTCCATCGTTTCAAAACGAATCGCAAAGCGCAACTGTAACCCCGGAACCTTGTCGTCAGCTTAATTAACAAACACTTTGGCGGACACAACACAAATGGTCGACCACGGGCACTACACACTCCATGCCATAGGAGGCGTACACAACATTTAGATTACCAAACAGGCTTCCGTGTGCCACTTTGTCTGATTATCTTCTAAATTACGTTTAAACCTATTGAAATTAAGTAAAGAGATATAATATAATCTTCTATTTTAGTTTTTTTATTTGATTTTAGAAGTAGAAAATCACTCTTCGCATTCTCTGTTGCTAAAGCTTTTATCGATAGAGAGCAGCTACCGTACACACGGCGTCAAATCAACCTACCCTAATCTGTCAAATTTCTCCAATGAATATTGATCCTTAGAACCAAACAGTAAAGTTCAAAATTGTAGCAATTTGACAGTTTTGGGTAGGTTAATCTGACGCCGTATGTACTACATCATGGACTATGGACGCTAGCAACACTAAGCACCCTTGCTTAAATAAAGCTCGCGTGGCGTGAAGCTTCACTTATTAAGTTTCTAAGCCTCATGATTTCAGCTGGATGTCAATGCTCTTTAATAAGTTTTAGGGCTGTCGCCATCCTGTCGGATTCTGAGCAGAATTCTACCACCTTTTTGGCTGGTGGAATTCTCTTAATAATACACGCCGCTACCAGTAACAAGACGACATGTATAATAATTAATAACATCAGGTGGGATTCTTCCCCTTTTTTAAAGCAGAAAGATGTTTTTTTTTTTATAATAGAAGGAGTAGTTATAAGGAGTATACTCAATCCGGGATACCCTAACCGCAATTTCATGCTAGGCCTCTAAAGCAGTTTCATACTGACATCCGAAGCGCTCGCACGATTACCAGGCAGACCCAAGGCTACCGATTACCGGCATATTGATTATTGGGAGTCTCACACTCGTCAGTCTTTCTAGTTCCGCGTCAGACCGAACAAGGGAAAAGATGGGATGCCTTACTAACTAAAATTATCCTGCATCATTTTCAAATGTTTATGCTAATATAAAATACAGGCCGAATTAGAGCAACATTATATTATATCGATCTGCTCAGCCTCTGACTACGAACTGTGATGCAAAGGGTTTGAAACGTCAGTATATAGTCATTCGAGCCTATCGTGTGTAAAATAAACACAAACGTAGACACACCTAGATCCGCATTTGTTTCATTTCATTTCAATCAACCCCGAGTTTCAGGCGCCCTCGCAAAGCCAGTCCGTCTGTAGGGCCCTTAGGCACTACTCAATACAACTCCCTTTTTTGTTCTCGTCTTAACTAGTTTATCCGGAATACAAATTGAGGAGTTGTTTATCGGGTGTCTTCTCATAAAATACGTAGTGTAATCGATGAAATCTATCCAGCCTTTCGTTCAACACCGGATATTTGTTTCTAAAAACAGACAAATATTGACAGACAATATGATTATACATCGTTTATTGAAAATTCGTCTTAGTTATCGGTATTAATTTTCGAAATCTCCGACACTTCAATGTTATTTATTTGTATAGATGCTGAACCGCTCCGGGCACCAACCAACATGCTCCAACCCAGTGAAATGCACAAAATACATTCCAGTTTTATCTCGTTAACATGCCAACACACAAAAACAGACCATAAACATGTAGGTATTAAGTTCAAAGCGCAACGGTCGGCCTATTTTATCCTGTAGATGACGTGTCCCCTCTGCAGTTGGCGCAAACGATTTTGATACTTGCTACAAACGTCCTGATGCTAAATTCGCGTGGTTGCGTCTCTAATAAGGGTCGGAAAATGTTTCGCAATGGATTTTGAGGCTAGTTGCTGCACTCCAAGGTTAGTTTTGTACTGTATACGATGTTTCTTATGGTGGTCGGACGGTAATCAGCTGTGCGGCACGCGCTGAGCCCCCCTGGGAGCGAGATGACGTCAGCCGTCCAAAACTCCAAACGACACACGAGACTAGAAATTTTTATTAAATTTCGTTAAAATTGGGAGCGAGCGAGCTTAGTTCGTGGAATTTGAACGTGGTATGCGCTAGTTAGAAGCTTTGGAGTACTGAATTTAAGTTATTGAATTATAGTTGTATAGGTACTAGAAGTACTGTTAAGTAGTAATTTTAGGTGAATTAAAGGCCGCTTTTAGAGTTGACACTGAGTAAGTCGTAGTTTTTATGGTTTTAGAAAGTGTTATTGTTTTTCTAATAAAATAAATGTCTAAATAATATCTAAGATATTTTCAAAAACCCTGGCCTTAAATACATAGATATGCTGTGTAAATGAATAAGCGGAGCAACGTTGGGCGGCAAACAGAAATTTTTCTCCAAAAAGGCATTGTTGTGTTTCAGTCAGCACCCGTACGGGGCGGCGGCGGTACCTAAGTTAAGATAAGGGATTTGAGTAAAGCCTGCTTCCACCTTCGGCCTTATCGCTACGTCCTATCTGCCGGAATGAAAGCCAAGCGCGTTATAAAAACTAAAACTATCCAGCAGTGTAAGTGTAAATACTGTAAACTATTGTCAAATCAAAAAATTAAATTCTATTTTTATAGGTATTTACTATGAGAATGAAATACTTGCGGTCGCAAACCGAATGACATCCATATAGATTTAATAAGATTAAAAAACCAGAAGTGTCGCTTGTGGTCTGCAGTACCATTTCTGTTTCAGTTTATTTATTGCTTTGCCTTGGCCTTAGGTACCTATACAAAATAAATTGAAATAAATAAATATAGGAACAATATGGACCCGTCGGGCAAAGACACAGCAAAATTAAGAGGAGACTCGTAGTATTATTGTGTTTTTATAATATATCTTAAAAATACACACAATCAATGAATCAATAGGACCATATCGTTATAGTCGCTTTTAAAAAAGAAACAAACCTAGTTTTAGGTTATTAAGTTAATCTAAGCGAAATGCTTCATCTTTTGACTATATACATGAATCAAAGGCTTCATCCAACCTGATGGTAAAAGATATAAGTTCGAAAGCACTTCACCCAAAACCTCAACTACTGAGGAACTATCTATTAGGCTATCTTATCTCTGTCGGCTCGGAATACAACAATGCTACTGATATTGTGGTTTTGGCGAATTACTTAGATAACATACATGGTAGTAGCCAAGTAAGTGTACTAGAAACCGACTATCAACCGAGACGAGTACAATATGTAGGTACCTCCCGTTGAGATTAAAACTAAATTCTAGGCTATAGAGGCGGTTACTATAAGGCTCTTCTCCATACTTTTCAATTTCCGTTGTGATTTTGAAAAATTCACGGTTCGAACAATGTTACTCTAAAAAAAAATTTACATCATCAGCATATAAACATCCCACTGCAGAGCACAGGCCTTCCCACACGTACAACAGTACAGTCACAAGCAAAAATAAGTAAACAATTTTAACTCATAATACAATGGAATAAGAGTCAAAGTATACATATTGGTGCTCGTGACTGTACATAGGCAGTTTGGACCATAACCGACGTTAACGCAATGCGGGTTGGTGGTAGGTTTTAACGTCTGCCATCTTACAACAACCGGGACTTCTTCCGAAGCACGGAGGAGCTCGAGATGTTTTTTAATTTGGTCATCCATTGATTGACCCGGCATCACGAGCGTTTCTTACCTGACAAGATCAAAATCCGAATGTCTAGCCGATGCGTTATAGAACAAAAGACTCAATAATATTGTATCAATACAGCGCTGTATCCAATAAGATACAAATCTAAGTGTGCTATGAAGCATTCTGAAAGAGTTGTCAAAGTTGTGTCATATGTGTGTGACGCTGCGAGTTTTTCGATGGGACTGTCAATATTAACTCCGTGTTTCTTGGATGTGTGTCTACGAATTCCTTTCTTACTGACAATAGCGAAGTGTTTGCTTGGCCTATGCAAAACCGCAAAGCTCTGAGGTGTTAAACAACAAAGAATGTGGAAACTCATCTTACCGTGATCAGATTTAACGGCCTCTGTGGTCTAGTGGTCTACCTGCCTCAGACTTAGCGGTCCCGAGTCCGATTCTCAGTGGGGGTATTTATTATAATACGTGGTTCAGTTAGTAGTAGTGCTTGTTATAAGTTCTGCCTTCTAGGAATTAGAGAATTTATATCTTTGTGTTACTAGCCAGCTTCCCAGTAAAGGAGGATTCCAGTTAAGTGCGCTTCCACATTCGGCCTTACAGTAACTTGCAAAGAATTCTCTTAGTACCTACCTAGCTCATGTGTTATAAAGTGTTATGTTATGTTAGAGTTGACAAATGCTATCTGAACTAATTGATATTAAAACTCAAAAAGCGAAGCATTGACGCATTAAGCTTTAACTTGTAATATTGCAAGCGAAAAAACGTAATTACCTATTTAAAAAAATAGAATGAGAGTATAGTAAAACTTCTTTTCCACTTTTTAACTGCTATGTAATATACGGTCTGAATAAATGATCGCGTGACCACTCTGAAAATAAATACGTCATTATAAATATAATCAATCGAAGTAGGTATGTAGTAGAACGAAGAACGAACGACCCTGTGTTTTGTTTTTATTTGGGGCCATCATCATGTTTTTTTTCTTGACTTGGTGCGGTCAGCACATTTAACCAGCCTCAAGTACCAGAGAGATAATATAGTAAAATAATATTTCCTTGCCTAAAGTAGATGTTAATGAGTGTTAATATGAACGTTTAATGGTAAATGATTTTTTCCTCATACCCCGTTTTACTGAAGATGTGGGACTTTACTAAGATCTCACACGGACTTCATGAGAGAATTTAAAACGTAATGTTGCACTGTTTTGTTTTATTTGCCAACATTACAGATGGGCCGACTATGGTATTTGCCGACTAGGCGACTAATCGGTTTTCGAATTGCCGATTAGTCGGCCGACTAGTCGGCAATGCCAATCATTTTAGGCTCGGTTTTCTGCGGCTTTTAATATTATGCCTTTGCCATTTTGGCACCATTTTGCTATATTTCCTAACTGAATTTAACTAAATGCTTCCGAATTTCCCATAATGTGACCGTATTATTCCTTTGACAATGTTTTATATTATAATTGAAACTTTAGACGTTTTGGGAAATTATAAAGGAGATGTTTAATTTTAGGCCAAGACCATGTACCTACTAAAAAAATATAATAAAATACATGTATTTAGTTGAAATAAGTAACCCCGATACTCTTTATCATTTTTGCGTAATAATAAATCAAGAAACCTAATTTTTAAATGTCCGAACGAACAAAATGCGTACTTTTTGTTTCGACAGCCACTTTTTTATTGGTATTCTACAACGTGTAAGCGCTTAGCTTTCATCTCACAGGATTGTAAGTGACGATAACGCCGAAGGTGGAAGCGGTTTCACCCGGAATCCTCAATCACTAAGGAACTGGCTGTCTTATCTCTAAACTGTCGGAACTCGACAATGCTATAAACATCGTTGTTATGGCGACATACTTAGATAAGATGGTGGTAGCTAGCCAGGCGGACTTAACAGCTCTACCACTAACCAAACCAAGTACACAAAGATGAATCGAACCTGGGACCTCTGGGTCTAAAGCCGCTTAGCCACTAGAGCACAGGGCGGTTAGACACTTGACATTGATAAAATGTCGCATTCAAGTACTTCTTAAAAAACTATTCATTTAGGTATTTGAAGAAAATCATTTCGAAAAATATTATTCCATGTATTAGCTATCTTAAAGTATTATGCACAAATGGGTTGTTGTACATTCGCCACAAAGTTGATTTGCCACGTTTTTGTAACTCCATACATTGAAAGTTAATTCGCCACAGGTAGGTAATCGTTATTGTACATTCGCCACAAGTCTTCCTAGTACATCATTTTTGCATAAAGTACCGGTAGCAAGGAAAGTTCGTTTTGAGCGCTCGAAATGAAAGGTAGTTATTTTATTCTAAAATTATTGATGTAATCAATCAATCAATCAAAATATCTTTATTCAGTAAGCCTAAAATAAGCATTATGAATCGTCTAAATTTACTTTTTTTATGGATGGATGGATAGGCGCAGGAAGTATATCGAGGGTATTCTGGCAAAACCGAATAAGTGCAAAAAATTTAAAATTTAGTTAGAAACATAGGATAATCCGTTTTTGTCGCATTTTTTATCTGGCAAAACCATATAACTGTCGAAGCTTTAACAACGGTTTTTTCTTCTGGGTAAAGAAAATATCTAGCATTTTTTTCAATAAATTTACAGGCAAAAAGTGATAAAACAATTTACTTTCTTTACCCACAAAACACTTAAAGAAAATTGTATTTTATATTAACAAGTAAAACCAAATATTGCAAGTTATTTGTTTCTCATTGGTAAAACAAACCGAGTTCTTTGTTTTATTGACAGGCAAAACAGAATAAGCGAGTTTGTTGTATTTTGCATGCTACAAGTAATGCAATTTGATCCTCTTCTATAGAAATAAGGCTTACTTAGTCTGTTTTGCTTGCTAACTTTTTGTATATTAGTCTCAGTTAAAAGTCGTCGCGTGCGTACGTGTTTATTTCATCGAGAGCTTATATCAAATAATTACTGTGTTATATTAAGTGAATCTGTGTGAAATGGGTTCCAGAGGAAAGAAGATTGTATCTTTGATAATCAATGACAGAGCAACACAAGGTTATTTTCATTTACATACGTAATTTAATTTTGAGCTTATAATTTTGTTTCATTCAAAATAAAACATTGTAATGTTGTTTAGAAGCTAAGCTCAGTGCCTGATTTAGAGTTCTGACCGCCCTAGGCTAACTAAAAATATGCGCCCCCAGCCTGTCCTGTCCAATCTTTTCATTAACTAACAGGTGTAACTTATTAAATTACAAGTTAGTACTTACAGAAAAAAGCTTACGTAATCTAACATCTTTGAAGCAAAGTGTCAGTAAGTAGGTACTTAAACGAAAGACGAAAGGAACTATATAATTTCTACACATATTTTTACAATCAAAATTGATCCCAAAAATAACACAAGAATTTTTTTTAAAAAAGATGATGAGACAATTACATTTTTTTTAAAAAAAAAGATGGTAAATCCTTGCGACAACTATAAAAATCTTTTTTTTCTTGCTTTCTCGCTGGCGAATCTTTCCACAATATTGTCAAATTTAACATTTTGTAAAAAAACATTCTCAATGAATAATAGAGCAAGTGCCTCAAGTTTCTGCTGGTGAAGAGTTGAGCGTAAGTAATTTTTTACTTTTTTTAATGCAGAGAAAGATCTTTCAACGCTGCAATTTGTGACGCTAATTGTTAAAAAAAAAACTCTTAATATTATTTCTACATTGGGAAAAATAGAACCAATGTTTAAGCTTTTTAACAATTGTAGCAGACTCTTTGGGGTTAAATATAGTGGATCAACGAAATCTTTATCTTTTAATAATTGTGCCAGATGGACACACTCGTCAGGAACGAGTCTTCTATATCCAAATCATATAGTTGTTGCAACTCTTTTGCCATGGTTCTTATAATGTTATTGTCATTTATTTTAGGTAATTTCTATAAGAAACCAAATTTTGTATTCGGTATAGATAGTTTGTTGGTTTTTCAACTGGACTTTGAGACATTTAATGGCAGCGTAATATTTATCTACGATGAAAGATCGTTTGCATTCAAATTTGGTGTGTCCAGCTTTTACTTCGTCAAAATGGAATTTTGGTTCTTTTTTCTTCCTAAATCTTTTTTGTGTTCGGTGATACCGCACCTTTCAATTGCTTCCGATTCCAATTTTTCAAACTCGTTTTCGTCTCGTAATGTTTCAAGATGTGAATATAATGACTCATATAGAGTAACAACGTTTGATAAATCAACGTAACTTGCTTGAAGCTGGACACTAACGTTTTGAAATCTGACCAGCACAGAGTTCCAAAAACACAACAATATCGTCATTTCCAGGGTTCTCAACTTTTCTATTAATCCTCTTGCCTCTGTTTTGGTCTCTCTAGTTTGATTTTAATTTTTACAAATGTAGTCTAATGCTGCAAGAACATGTTTGTTAGAATTGTATAAAGCTTTTCTGGCATCTGCTCGGGCACTCCAACTCGTTTTCGAGAGGTTTTTTACAACTGTCGAATCTTAATCGAGATTTGATAGCAAGACCTTCCATCTGCTAGAAAAAAAAATGTATATTTGTTGCTCCAGCGAAAAAAAGCAGCTGACTCATCGCTACTCTCTGCTGCTGCTGAGCCTATGAGTTGTAAAGAATGAGCAGCACATGGAATAAAAGTTGCCAGAGGATTCACAGCTTTAATTCTTGACTGAAGCCCCTTGTATTGACCAGACATGTTACCGGCGTTATCATAACTTTGGCCATGACAATCTTTAATATCAAGTTGCAAAGTTTCATCAATTGTCGCCAAAACAGCTTTCTCCATGTCTTCGCCTTTATGTCCGCAATTAGGTAAAAATGTGACAAAACGTTCAACGGGCTCTCCGTCGTCAGGCAAAAAATAACGAATAATAAATGTCAGCTGATCAGTGTGTGAAATATCTGGAGTGGAATCTATGTTGATTGAATAATATTTTGCTTTTTTTACCTCTGCTACAATGAATAGTCGCACTTCGTCAGCGAGCAATAGAATAAATTCATCAATTATGGTACTTAGAGGATAAGTATGATGGAATGCCACTACCTTTATGTCCAAATCTGGCCAAATGTTCAGCCATGAAGGGATCAAATTTAGATATGAGTTCAATACAGCCAAGAAATTTTCCATTTTGTAAAGATCCAATAACTTCATTTTGACCGTGAAATGGAAGACCACGAGAAGCTAAAAACTTTACTGTTTCAACTACACGTAGTAATGAGTTTCGCTTGTAAGATTCCGCTTCATTATATTGTTTGACTATTTGTGTATCCCATCTTCCTAACAATTTTCCTCTTGTTGCATACTGTGCCAAACATTTACGATGTTCATGAGAATTGTCATGATAAAATATAGCGTTACTATTTGGTTAAAAAAATATAATACCAGAAGAATTGGAGTCTTGGTATAAAAACTGAAAACCGTTAATGTTCCTGAAGAGGCTGACGAGCAAGATGAGATGTCTTGCAAATAAACTATTTCGTAATTTCCTTCACTAATATTTTGATTGATAACATTTTAAATGCTATTTGATCTACAGGATTAAACTATTTAAACTTAAGAAAGCTTACAATAAATAACATAAATATCGCTTATTTGTTTTTTTAATGCACTAATTCCCATAAAATTTACAGGTAGAAACAGATAACTGAGAAAAAAATATTTTTACCACCTTAATAAGAATTTTATTTCAACTTATTGTTACATCAACTTATATAATAGGGGACAGAGAATTATTCTTTATGCAGTAGGTAAAGATTAATGTGTGTTTAAGAGATTTACAGTCGTTTTACGTATTTCAGGTAAAACAAGATAACTGCAACACCCTCACGCCAACTTTCCCCTTTTTAAAATTTTTTATGACAATTATTGCATCAATTAATGTATCAAAACAATCTTAGATTATGTATCTAAGTAAAAAGAGTGAAAATTTACTGTAATTCTGATTCGTCGTGTACCTATGACCATCCAAAACTTTAATTGTCTTTTTCTCATTATAACAGTTTCGCTACTTATCCGGTTCTCCCAGAATACCCTCGATATAGATAACCTACGAAAAATAATTAGAACTAAGTAACCATATAAACTAACAGAAAATATCAATAACGAATAACGTACGTTTATTTTTAGAGTATCTACCTCTTTTCATTTATGTCACCCTGGTACTTTTAGCACAGAATAAGTAATAGTACTACCGTACTTTTAGTTCAAAGTAACTGTCATGATTCAATTTATTATTGACGTAGTATGTTGCATAAGCACTTAGTCCTAGTTTCTATCGACATCAATATTACGAATCTTTTAAGGTCCTCTCTATTTTTTACGGTAGGTGCGCTTCGAGGAATAAAAATATAATATTTTAATTACCTATTCTGAAGCACAGCCAACGGGTGCGCTTGGAGGAATGGTGTAAGTATTTTTTTATAATTACTTACTATTATTTTGTTATCTAACTATCTAAAAAATAATAAATAACGTTTTTACTTCAACTATTGTTTGATTTTTCTGCTGTCTGTGTCGAAAATAAAAGTGTGGCGAATCAACTTTACAAAAATAGAACTGTGGCGAATGTACACATACTTTTTCTGTGGCAAATCAACTTTGTGGCGAATGTACAACAACCCGCACAAATGTTGGCCATTTCTCCATATAAAATTAAACATCTTCTTTGTGTAGCTAATTATTGGATTATTCATTTATTATGCACCGACTATAATCGGCTTTTTTTGCCGAATAGTCGTCTACTAGTCGCCGACTATGAAAGATGCCGAATAGTCGGCTTTCCCAAGTAGTCGGCCCATGTCTAATAATAATCTATCAACCTCTATTACCTATTTCACATTATTATTTGAGAAACACAAAATAGAAAATAAAACAAAACTGCAAACATGACGCTTCACTTGCCCGCCAAAACGTGAGACACGTTTGGAATCTTTGGTTCACATGTTTTTAGGGTTCCGCACTCAATGGGTAAAAACGGGACCCTATTGCTAAGACTCCACTGTCCGTCCGTCTGTCTGCCATCATCAGACTGTATCTCATGAACCGTGATAGCTAAACAGTTGAAATTTTCACTCGTGATGTATTTCTGATGCCGCTATAACAACAAATACTAAAAACAGAATTAAATAAATACTTAATTATCCCATACATCCCATCCCATACAACAAACGTGATTTTTTTGCTATTTTTTGCTCGATATTAATAACGGCAATAGGTAGGACGTTTAAAATATTCACAGAATATTTAGAAAATGTTATAGTGTCTAATGCTGTATAGATAATGGTACGGAACCCTACGTGCGCGAGTCCGACTCGCACTTGACCAGTTTTTTTCTAAATTCACTACTGAGCTGGCAGGAGCAGCCATCTGTGCTTTTTGCTTCTGTGCGCTGTGGTTTCTTGCGCCCGTTCTTTGCCACAGTTAAAAAATGACGTCCAGAATGGGTCGAAGGCTAAAAAAAAGTTAGACGATTCAAAGTACTTATTATTGAACAAATATCTTTTCAGTTTGAGTTGGATCCATTCTGTTTCCGGGCAAAATCCTACCACCAGACAGCACTTGTATGTACAGCATTATAATGCCACCAATAAAGTACGCTAAAATAAACTATTTAGAGCAAAAAAAATACGTTTTTAAGGACAAATAAATAATACTCTTTTTTATGCTACTTATGTACTTTATTTTTGTTCTAACAAAATGAAAAATTACTTTATTCGTCCTAAAAAAAGGTGGCAACCCTACGGACATCCATCACGCCCGTTTCCCGGAGGGGTAGGCGGCGCCCACAGCTTTCAATTGAATGGAAAGCTGAAATTCAGAATCGTTTTTGCTACGCTCCTGAATTCCTAACACATCCTTTGCTTGCATTTTCTAATGTTGTGTTTGTTTATAACCTTTTGCCGAAGACCGGGATTGCATGTAATCGTTTTGTAAAATGTCGACGTGCTCTTGACCTCAATCTGGGTCGAAAGGTCAAGATAAGATGGACAATTTAGCGAGCTTATAGATGCCCAAAAGTTGCCCAGTCACTGTGACTTTATGTGTCGGTGGGTTTGACCCGTTTGAAAAGGTTATTGTACGATATAATGTTTCATTAATGTACAGTCACGAGCACCAATATGTATACACTTTGACTCTTATTCCATTGTGTTACGAGTTACAATTGTTTTCATATTTTTGCTCGTGACTGTACGTTCGACCTCAGACTAAAGGCTTACCATACATACTCGTATACATGCGCTCGCGACTATTATCCCCAAAAGGTTAGTCGGAGACTAGGCAATGAGGACCGCAAAAGCAGTCTACTACCATTAGACTGGCATCCATACTGCGGGCAAAGATTTCGTCAAACGGAGAAGTGGTAGCCGAAACTGAGGCCTATTTTTCAGGGTTTGACAAAAAATGTTTTTTTGATGGGTTGAAGAGGTTGGAACATCACTGGACTAAGTGCGTAGAGTTGAAAGGATATGTATATCTTTATTGTTGAAATTTTACATTCACAATGCTATATAGATATAGGATAAAATGTTTACTAGAAAAAAAAATCAACCAATCTCAGGAAGCTCGAGTGGGATTCGAACCCACGACCTTTGGATTGCCGGTCCACTGCTCTAACCGCTGAGCTACCGAGACACCAGAAGACTCGTTGAATTTTTCCTAGTAGTTTGATTTACGCTGCAAGCCAGCGGTATTACGTCACTGCGAAGTCTACCCTCACATTCGAAACAAATACTATTGCAAGATATGTACATCTCTACATAATAATATGTAGAATCGTATTCCGGTTCGAAGCGATTCTGTTTCGGCGTGCAGTGGTTCTGGGGGTAGCGATGCGCGTTTGTCTGGCACAGACAGTTAGTTAGTTAGTTGTGAAGTCTTAACTACAAGTTAGTTAACTGGTTTTTTTTTAAAATTATTATTAGTATTGACGTCAATAAGTGCCTGTAAAGGTTTACATTGAATAAATAATCTTTGACTTTGACTTTGATCAGTCCACGTTTCACCAAACGTGACAGGTGGTGAGCCAAACGCTGTACATACATGGGTTGGCTGATTTAAATCAGGTGATTTTTTAATAAAAATCATTGATTTAAATCAATTTAAAATGTTATATTATCTTTAATGAAAATAACACTAAGTAAGTTCACGGGGAACGGCGGGCTTTCTAAATACTTGAATCGCTTCAAGTGCAAGGACAGCCCGTCGTGTACTATACACACTCGCAAGAGATATTATAACATACAGGCACAACTGGACTTGAGTATGGTCCCTGAAAATTACAGTGCAATCTTGGCCAGCGACTCTATGGATAAATTCCTAGAGTACCTACTAGAAACATTGTTAGAAAGCGAAATAAAACTTAGCCGGATATAATAAAAATGAATAACTAGCTCAAATGGAGGGCTAAAATTGTATAAGTGGTCTTATACAATTATAAGAACCTAGCATAAAATGTAAAATAAGTAAGTAATATTAAATAAGAAAATAATTAAAGTGAAAATTGTAGGTAATAGAATATAAGATAAATATGTAGTAAGTAAGTTGAAACAAAAGCAAGGCCTAAGATAAGATAAAAAAACAGGTATAAGAAATTGTACTAGAAATAAGAACCTTGTATAGAATAAGATCAAATAAGAACAAAAAACTTGTAAAAAAGCAGAAAAAAGAGGAAATAGCAATAATAAAATCTCCAACTTTGTGGGATAGTAAAATAATAATAAATAATAAAAAACACTAAGGATGAATTCGACCAAACTGGAATAAGGTCTTATACCTAGATTAAACGCCGAATTTGTATAGACTAATCTCGGAGTAAGTCTTATTCCAGTTTGGTAGAATCCACCCTAAGTAAGTATGCTTAGTACTACTAAGTTAGTACCTGGCTAAGTGCTCCCTGGTTAGTACTAACAATAAAGTACTGTCAAAAAGTTTACACAGAATTAGCAATTTCAAAAAATATTTTGTATGTACCTATTAGGAACTAAAAATTTTTTTTTTCTTAGGGTTTTATTTAGCTTTACCTATTTTTTAATAATCAAAATTTTAATGTTTTTTTAAAATATATTAGCGTTTTATTACATCTCGACTGTGATTTTTGCGTAAAATGGCCAATTTTGGCGTTATGGATCTCAGAAACAAAAATACATTAACAATTATAATAATAAATAATAATAAACAATTTATTTCAGACACATGGTCCATAGAGTGTTAGTAACAATGTTCCTTAAACTAAGTTAGTAAGATTATTATAATAGTTACATCAACATCAAATAAATTCAATAATAGTAAAATGAAATCAATACACATACATTATGACTTAGTATAGTGTAAAATAGCTATTGGAATAGTGCGCAGCGGCCTCGCTTTTTGTAAATTTTGCTTAACTTTTTAATTAAACCCAAAATTGCAGAGAAAGATTTTCATAAAGTGCGCGAAGGCACTTTTTTGAGCTCATCGATTGAACCTACTGTTTTATGCAAGTGAAATAAAAAAATTATAATGTTATCTCTTATATAGTCGAATAGTGCGTAGCGGCCTCGGAATTTTTGGATATCATTGATTTTATGTAGGAAAAAAATCTTATTGTAAACCAAAAAATATCGAAAATCGCTATAAGTTAACTGTGAATATCTCCTATCTACGATAATATTATTGTGCAAAATTTATACCAGAGTAATTGTTACTTCATGAGGAATAAAGATTTTATAATGAATTTATTATCCTATTTCGATAAAAACGATAAATATACTACAAAATGCGATGCGCCGGCCGTCCGAATTCAACTTATGCTCACAGAATGGAGATTTGTAATATTATGCACAAATTTATTATCCTATTTCGATAAAAACAATAAATACAACTGCAAAATTACTACAAAATACGAAAATGGGCTTTTTACGCAAAAATCACATTCGAGATGTAATTGGCCTCTTAAGTAAAATTTCTAACACTGAAAAAAGACGACAACTTCAGCGGCCGGGCGGCTGCCTTAACCACTTGGCTACCGAGGTCTGGTTTTTACCCGTCGAAATTTGTCAGTGCTTGATGCTTATGTTTTTCAACATTGCTTCATCAAATCTTAGAAATTTTCACCTCTGTGATCCGAAAGAAATATTTTTATTTACAAATATTTGAACATTCGGTTAAGATGAAGCTGCGTTATAGATTAAAACGTTTTATTATTTTACTTAATTAACATTTATCATGAGCTCTAATAAAAAGCAACTTTCAGTATGAGATACTGAATCATACATCAAATCAGTCATAACTTAAAAACTTGCATACTGAATTGATATAGCAAATCAAATCAGAAATCAGTCTTGTAAACTAAACGATACTAATAATAATTGGTCAAGATTTATCTATTTTAGATTTTAAAGTATTGCATTCAGCAGAGACAAAACCTAGCAAAAGTATTCGTGTCATACAGCCTATTCAATTGTTTGGTTTGACACAAAAAAATAAAAATAAAAATTAATAAAAATCAAAAAAACCGTTCACGACACCCAAAGGAAGAGATGGGTTGGTTGGTATTGGTAGTATTTTATTTATGAACCGCTACCAGTACTATTAGTTATTCTGTGGCACTACACAGCACGGGGAAACGGGAAGTAGGTACAAAGCAAGCCGCACGGTACAAAGTATCAATCGTGCTGGTCATGTCAAAAAAATTGTATGACGTCACTTGTCTAGCTGAAAGGTTATCTAGGAGCTGAATGGAGGTTGGCCTTTGCGTAAACACAGTTTAATCGGAAATGTCTAGCGGGACATTACAATACAACAAAATGCTTTTTGACGGTAGTAGTGAGTGACAGTTGTATTTTTTACGCTTTGAAATTTGAAACATAAATGCGAGGGCGTTAGCAATATGTTATTCACCGTATTTTTGTCGTTCTTAGGCGATTCCGTCTTTCAAGAATGTATGGAGTCGAAGTTAAAAATAACAACGCAAATAAACTATTACCAGAAAAATAAAATATTATGATTTTCTCACAAGTGGATCGTACCTTTTTTTTTTTTTTTTTTTTTTTTTTTTTTTTTTTTTTTTTTTAAACTGGGGGAAATGCGTTACGCATACCCGGGGCCCTCACGTGGGGGCCCGCCCGGGTTATGTGGGGCTCTCCCCCCAACTCCCGCTTCCCCGTCCAGGCCCTGCGGCCTCGGCGGGGATTCGGGAGGAGGGGGGCATACCCACTAAAACCTACCAGTCATGCCCTCTTGCCCGGCAGCAGGCGAGTGCCGGGGCGGGACCATGTGAACAATCTCCGCCCCAAAGTGGATCGTACCTATGTTGACTACCTATAAGGTGCCTTTAAAAATAGGTCCGCGTTCTAACTGCTAAATGACAGTATTTTCATAACATAAATATTTTGATATTTCCTTTCATAAAATACCCTTACAGGCTAGGTCATGATAAGTGGTTTTTTATATTTATTTATATATAAACAAAAATATAATTACAATATTGATTAGTAGTATCTTAAAGCCTTTGTTAGGTTTGTCTGGATACTAAGTTCTCAATAAAATATATAATATGTAACTGAATCAGAAAAATACTAATAATATGATGGTAACAGAAAAAAAGACAATACATTTTGTGAGTGAACGCGCTCAGCGATAACCATTACATCGATGCAGAATCAATATAACAGGTGTCTCAGTAATAGCGCACTTTTTAAATTTACTGTAATATTTTTTCGTGCATCTGGCAACTCTGAAATTTGACAGCTGTCACCTACGTTTACTCCCATTATTAAAAATGGAGCGCTTTACGAAAGAACAAAGCTAAATAATTGTGAAAACTCATTACAAAAATGGAGAAAGTTACGCTGAGACCGCTCGCAAACTGAAAGTGCACCTAATGTGTCAACCATTCGAAGAGTGGTCAAAAAATTTAAAAAAACTGGGTCGATTATTGACAGTAAGACTCCTTTGTGTCAACGTACTGGTCGGTCTCTTGAAAACATTGCTGCTGTAAACGAGAGTGTCTCCGAAAACCCGGAAACGTCAATTCGGTATCGTTCTCAACAACTTCAAATTTCACCTTCATGCATACAAGATTCAGCTTACTCAGGAGCTCAAACCAGCAAACCATGGAAAGCGCCGACAATTCGTTCAATGGGTAATGGAGCAAAGTGAACTCAATGCAAATTTTTCGAAAAAAGGAATCTTTTCCGATGAAGCGCATTTCCATCTGAATGGCTACGTAAATTCACAAAATTGTCGAATTTGGGGTTCAGAAAATCCTCATGCAATCCATAAGAAACAAATGCACCCACAAAGAGCTACTGTCTGGTGCGGATTTTGGTCAGGCGGCGTGATTGGGCCTTAGATGAGGCCAAAAATGCAGTGACTGTGAACGGCTTTCGTTACAGGAACATGATAACGGAGTTCTTGTGGTCTCAACTGGATGGCATGGATCTGGACGACATGTGGTTTCAACAGGACGGCGCTACATGCCACACCGCGTATGAAACAGTAGAGTTATTGCAGCAACGATTTTCAGAACGAATTATCTCACGAAATTGTGATGTCAACTGGCCACTAAGATCGTGTGATTTAACGCCGTGCGACTTTTTTCTTTGGGGTTTTGTGAAATCTCGTGTTTATGTGAATAAACTAGAAACAATTCCTGAGGTCAAATCAGAGATCCAGCGCGTCATCGGTAACATACAGCCACATCTCTGTGAAAAAGTCATGGAAAATTTCATGAAAAGAGTAATGGCCTGTCATCAGACCGGGGGGGGGGGGGGTGTCATTTTTAGTCCATACTTAATCGGAACATATCTACTTTAAAATCCAATAAAATATTACAACTCTCTCAATAAATACGTGTTTATATTCTAAAATGAAAAAGTGCACTCTTACTGAGACACCCTACACCCTATAATATTGTATGATCTAAGTACATACCAATACGATGCAATAATATGACCATGACTAGTTTACTTACGCCTCATAGGACATTAAAAGTGAAAATCCGTGATCGCAACGTAAGATAATACGATGTCTTATCATTATTCATTACGAAGCACAATCGGAAACCGGTCTAGCGAACCGCCGCCGTCGCCATGGAATTTCTTTGTGCACTCTAAGCTGTCGGCATAAGGTCTATTTTGATCTATCTATCCTGATAGGTTCACTTGTCTTCAAACGGTCCCCGCTAAAGCCCGCCATTAGTGTACTGACGAAAATTGTAATCGCCAAGAAGCGAGAGAACCGGTTCCCGAGGTTTTGGGTTCTGGCTCAGTCTCATACTTACGACTATTATCGCTAAAGGGTTAGTCAGAGACTACGCAATAAGGACCGCAGAAGCAGTCCTCTGTTATAGTCCACGTTTTACAAAATTGCAACGCACATGTCAGTGTCATACTGCAAGGAACCATATGTTATATATCAATTTTCTTCTCGTCCTGCTGCTGCAAGTGAGCTGAGATTTCTATTTAGACAAGGCAGTTTTGCTTCCGTAGTATATACAACTGTGTCAAACGAAATATCGGATACTCATTAACCCTTGGGGTGCCTGATTGTTAAAACTCACACGGCGTGCTTGGTGGGTCTGATGGACCCGTTAATAAAATATTACACTTATGTATAATTTATTTATACAATAGAAAATAAAATTTTAGAATGCAATGTTTTAATGATTATTTACAAAATAAAAATATGTTTATTAAAAAGCTTCATTAATCAATTCAAAACGCATCTTCACTACGATTTGAATTAAAAATGCTTTTTATTTTAGGCAACAAAAATAGCCGCGTGCTTGGTAGGGTTTCTCAGACCCAAACGCACATAAGAAACGTGCTACCCGGACGCGAGTGCTCTGAAGGTTGCACGGGCGGGCGGTGGCAAAATTTGCCCTAGACTATATCGCAAAGCTACTCAGGGGCAACACAAAGCTGAGTTTCATATATAAAAATATCGATAATTATTTAAAGTGACGGGTCTGACAAACCCACCAGGCACTCCAAGGGTTAACAACGTAGTAGAATACTACCCTAAGTCCGACTGGATAGCAATAGCAACCACTCTTAGAAATAACAATTTGCCAATGCATTATTGGGTCGGGGCGGGGGTGGGGTGCCAGGTGTCCGCCTTTAGCCGGACATGTCCGCATTTTTACAGTTGTGTCCGGCATATACAAATCCGGCCTGTCCGGTTTTTGTTAGGCTTTTGGTCAAAGACATTAAACTATTAAATCTCGATTCCCAGCGGGGGGCACATATTTGTGTGCTCGGTTTGGTTGGTGGTAGGGCTGTTAAGTCCGCCTGGCTAGCTATAGGCAGTTCCTCAGTGGTTGAGGATTCCGGGTAAAGCGCGCTTCCACCTTCGGCCTTATCGTCACTTACCATCAGGTGAGATGAAGGCCAAGCACTTACCCGTTACCCGTAAGAAAAAATCTCTTTCCTTTTGGTCAACCATATTGCGCTCGTCGCTAAGAGATGCCGTACGAAAGTACGCGACCGAGTTACGCGTAAATCGTAACGTGATACACAATCTCGCAGGCGCGGGGGTAAACAAATAAAAGTATTTTTTTGGTAAATAATCTAACTAGCGAAGTAATGTACTTTTCTACTTGAAAGGTATTGGGATAGATGTTGAAATAAACAATAAGCCCTTAGGGCGGTTTTGAAGGGTATTAGATCCACTGAAATTACGGAGCGTTGAGGCTAAGAACTGAATCTTCTGGGTCAGCCAGTAGCGCGAGCCGGTGTGCTCGATGAGTTGTAGAACTGCGAACCATCATCATTTGCCGGCTCAGAAACCATAAAAACTTAAGTCATAATCCCGTTAGTTATTACTTATTTTAAACCGTAGCCATATTAGTTTTAACCAGACTGAATCTACCTGTGCGGTTGTATCGGTGTTAGCGGTATGCGTTACACAAATCGCTTTCAGATCGCTCCGACGACGTCAGCGATAGATTAAACTTGACAGTACAACGTAACCTGGAGTTTGAGAAGCGATTGTCCGTCATTATCCTAGCTGGTGTAGATAGATCGAATCGCAAAGGCGGCAGATCGCTGCTGAGTAAATCGCTCGACTTTAATTATAACTCGCGCGAGAAAGACTACTTAAATAAAATAGTCTTTGGTGCCGTCCGCTGTGTGATGGAGAAATGAAGCATCCTGGGAGTGAATAGAATAGAAATAATTTATTTCAACACAACCTTGAAATTATATTTAGGTAATTTAAAATCACATAAAAACTACATTGAAATAATGAAACGTTAAAAATGTAAAAGATTTTGCTATCTTCGAGTTTCTTTGAGCGTTATCAACGCCAAAAAATCCAAGATTACGAAGCTACATTAAATTATAGAACTATTCTTGTTTGAATAGAATATTCATATACTTAGTCAACCCGTGGCCATACCGACCAGTGCAACTCGGTCGAAATGCGGGGTATAAAGGTAGTGTAGGATGCCTATAATAAGTAGTATGTAGCTTTAATTCCTGTCTAACTGCCGTACTCAGAGACGTTAATTAAGTTTTAATGACAATTAAATGTCTTTCTTATATATTTAAGGAACGCGAAAGTTTTAAAGTGTATAGGTACATTTATACTTATTCAAGTGACCAAAACTCAGTTTGTGATATCACTTTATTCTAAGTTAGTTACCTGCTTCTGCTACTGCAAGACTGCAACCACCTGATTACTAAATACAATAACAGCATAGAATTATATTATGAAGTTTCGACAGTGTTTTAGCCCTACACACATACCCAGAGATGTGCATCTGTTTCGCATAGATAATGTTATGAAATAATTATTTTTGGTAGGTAGGTATTTCGTAAATATCACATTTTGGGGGTTAAAGTTGCTCGCGTCCGTAGGTTTACCCTTGAGACCCTACACGTGATCCCTGGGTGGTGCTAAATGAGTAACACTGACTGAGTGGTAGAGCCACGCTGCGTTGCAGCACGCATTGGGCCGGCTCGCCCGGCGTAATACCACCCTCTCACGAATATTCGACGTGAAATAACGGCACTTGGTGCTGTTGTGTTTCGTCCGACCAGTGAGGGTTCCGGAGGCCCCTTCCCCGCCCCCCCTCCCAATTCCTATTCCTTCCTTAAACCTATTACTCCCTTGAAGGCCGGCAACGCATCTGCGATTCCTCTGGTTTGCGGGTGTCCATGGGCGGCGGTGATTACTTTCCATCAGGTGACCCGCCTGCTCGTTTGCCTCCCTCTTTTATAAAAAAAAAAAAAAAAAGACTATCCACTATCAATGTTTTTTGCACAAAATATCCCGAAGTAGTAGTACTTAGAGAGAGAAACCTCGGAAGGCCCCACTAAGATAAGAAAAGATCAATGCCTAAATCAGAATTGAAGTTTTGGCTGACGTAGAACTTGATAACTTGATATACAATCAACAAAAACATAAAAAACAACTATGACAAAGTAACAGAACTTATTATTATTACGAACTTATTATTATTACGAACAGAACAGAGACTAGCTTAGTATTTCATTCGAACGCATCCAAGAAAAGAAAGAATGACTTTTATACCAGGATAGGGTTGTCACTTAAATTTCTATAGTAAGTATATACATAAGTTAGTGTACGGAAAAAATATAATGTTATAGCGTATTTGTGTCTTTGTGTAAAATAAAGAATATTTATATTTTTATTATATTTATTCTTCATATTTATTTATATTATTCATATTTCATGTTTATCCTACTGTAAAGCCGTCCACCCGACATTAACGACCTAGGTACTCGCATTGGGCCAGCCAGGAGCGTAATGGGTTTGGCCTATGGCTAAAATTTCCATGTGGGAAGGTCTGTGCTTAGCAAAAGCAGTCCGACATAGATTTAATTAGTGTATTAGTTAAACGTATGTGTACGTTAAACCTTAATTCAAACCATCTAGCGACAACTCTACGACAAGCAGCAAGAAACGCGACCAACTGATCAACATATAAATTCTAAATATATCGTAAATCTACCAAAAATTTGTTTTCCTACTAAAAGCCGGTCCGAGTGTTGCCAGAAAGACGTAGGAAAAAATAAACTATGTAGGCCAAGTGCGAGCTGCTAAAGCTTCGACTTATGCATAATTAATTCAGGGCGGGGCGCTATCGATGCCGGCCATCATTCACATCACAAGTCACACCAGGGCTGCCAGCCCGTCGACCGTGTAATCCGATGTGAAAACCGAAGAAAACAATGTCGGAGATTTGAATGTGATAAGCGGTTTGATGTGTTCGAGCGTGTTCGGGTCGCGATCTTGCGAGTTAAGCAACCGAACCGAATTAAAATACCTCCAGTTCCTACATGCTTCGGAAGGCACGTTAAGCCGTTTCATATACTGCGCGTCTCTCGTTAGTCTGAAAGGGGTTGGGTAAAGTCAAGTAAATTTACATAAAATTATTTTTAAATTGTTTACTAGATTTATATCGAAAATGAAAATAGCACTATTTGAGACTCGAACCCACAACCTTTCGTAATACCAATTTACGTTGGGCTATAAATCGTACGTACCTTCATTCTTCTAAATCATATTTTTTAAGGTTAACTCAAGTTACTTTAAAAGCAGTTGCCAACCCTATAGCAACCAGTTTTTTCACCTTTCGTTGAAACGCCGCCTCCATTCGATACGACGAGCGTTCGTAAATTAAGACTATAATCTGTTGCTTGGGCGACAATGCGGCGGCTTAGGAATCAAATTAATTTGGATTAGCATGCTTTATGGCTTTTAAAAAGCCATAATTCCCTTAATATATAGGCGTTATAATATCGGTCTAGTCAAAATATGAAATGTGGGAAATGTAAACAGAAATCTTGATTAGGTTTAGCCTTTTAGATACACAGGTCACCGTAACTGTCAAACTTCTAATCAAAAATCAATAAATCATTAAATTTGACGAAATCTAAAATTTTGTAGTAGGTTAACGTACTGCAGTGTGTCTCGATTCATTACTATGATTAATCGAAATGTTAAGATGAATGATTGCTTTTATATTTTGTTAAAACAAACTTTCACTATCTTAATAATTGTCCAATGAAGTCTCCAGTCGGTAGACAATACAGCTTCTCGCTAACCATTTCTACTATACTTATTACTCATGCGAATTATACATACCTAACTACTGCTACAGTAGATACTAATCTAATACCAACTAAACTAGCTAGATAGCTATTATGCGTAATTCCAGAGTGACTAAAGAGAACACATGAATAAAAAAAATATTTATAGAATGAAGTAAAAATTGCTTTTTATACAAACTAAGCAACTAATTTGGATTAAAAGCGGCCTTATATATATTTTGTTTGAAATTTTAGAAATAATTAAGTTAGTATGATACTGTAATGAAAGCTAAAAACTATAATGGATCTTATACATTCAATTTCTTTACATAAAAACTGGTAAGTACCTACAGAAGTTGATACTTACGTAGATAATTTGATCACGCTCTGTTTACCAGAAGCTGAAATGCAAAATTTCTTTTTTTTTTAAAGAAACAAAAGACAAAATCAAAATTAATCGACCATGAATGATCTCCAAATGAGGTGCAGCATTAAGTTGAACTATACCAACTTACGCAAACTTAAGCTGCCACGATCACACTTGAACTTCGTCGGAACGTAGTCCCCCAAACATTAAATTAATTACCGCTATACGTGGACCCTCCTCCCGGACCGTTTCCTTAGTTCTGACAGCTCTCCCGACCTGGTCGTTATCACCGATCCCATTACCGCCGTCCGTAGACCTTCCAACCGGGATGATTGCTTAGTTATGACAGGTCTTGATCGCTGGTCGCGTACCCAATCCGTGGAAGGAAGCTATCCATCAGTCTTATCTCAGGAAACGCTGAATAGAGCACAGTCGATGTTTTTATTCCGAATTCGTGGTTAGTTTTTACAGCCGCTGCGCTTCGACGTGTTTGTTTACTTTGATAGATATTGTGTCAATGCTATATTGCTATCTGAATCTTTAACGCGGTTTCCGATGTCGAACCTTAACTTGGTAACATAATTCTTCATCTTCTATGTCTACGGCAGGTTTTGTGTCCAATGTCGAACGTTATTTCGCCAATGTAACGTACCTATATGATATACTAGCGGCCGCTCGCGGTTCACCCGTGTGTTTCCCGTTCCCGTGGGAATATCGGGATAAAAAGTATCCTATGTATTATTCCAGGTTATAGGCTATCTGTATGCCGAATTTCATCCAAATCCATTCAGTAGTTTTTACTTGAAAGAGTAACAAACATACACACTCACACACTTTCGCCTTTTTGTATTAGTGTGATGTGATAGGATTATATCACGCCCGTTTTGCGGAGGGCTAAACTTTTCATTCGTTACGATGATCCTGAAACACTTCTATTGCTTGATTAACTCTCATATTATTCGTACCAGTTATTTGAGATATTGCAATTGAGTCACATATATCTGGTGATACCACAGAACCATTGTTCTGCTCTGTAAGTGATACGGTATTGTTGGTATTACGGGGTATTCCTCGAAGCGCACCCAGACCAAGCGCACCTAAACTATTCCTCCAAGCACACCCGTTGGGTGCGCTTCAGAATAGGTAATTAAAATCGAAGCGCACCCACAGACCAAAATAGAAGAGGAGCTTAAAAGATTCGTAATATTGATGTCGATAGAGACTAGGACTAGGTGCTTAAGCAACTTACTACGTCAATAATAAATTGAATCATGACAGTCATTTTGATCTAAAAGTACCAGGGAGACATAAATGAAAAGAGGTAGATAGGCGCGTTAGCGATCTCACTTACCTGTAACTATCAGGAAAAAGAAATGAACGAGTAGTAGTAGTTAGTTGCCATCAATCAATAAAAATAAACGTACATTATTCGTTATTGATATTTTCTGATAGTTACTACATCTCTTTCAACATTTTTTCCGTGGGTGCGCTTCGAGGAATGAAAAGTTAATATATTAATTATCTATTGTGAAGCGCACCCAACGGGTGTGCTTGGAGGAATAGTTTAGGTGCGCTTGGTCTGGGTGCGCTTCATATTGGGTGCGCTTCGAGGAATATCCCGGTATTACGAGCAATGCTTAATTAACAATCACATCAGGATCGTTCAGTGACGCGCAAAAGCTGTGATTAATTTCATCAAATAGTTTTATTTTATTATTCTCCGTATTCTTAATTAGCGAGTCGGCATGTAAAGAACTCGATTCCTTTTATGAAATACATATTTAGCCCGCCAAATTACTCCACTCTACCTAATGTTAAGGCTAGGTATGGGTTTTTTCAAACCATCTGAGACATAAAAAATAATGGTTTAAATTCTGTAAAAAAAAGTATGTATTAGTTAAGGATCTAATCTAGTTAAAGTCGCATTCAGATCCAATGAACTTCACTCGATAGAAAAAAATCTTAAAGTTACCCCTTTTTGTAATGTTTTTTCGACATTATGACTAAACTACTGATACTTTACATTTAATTTTTGTACTCAATTATAGATACAAATATTTCGCAGATAAATTCGCAGAGTATCCTATAAAGTCTATACATATAGGCAATAAAACCTATAAAAACCTATAAAACGCGCCGCATCGCTGTTATACCCGTTCCGTACCTTCGTAGCGTCGAGAGAGCGAGAGAGAAGCGCTCGGAATACCTGGCCTTAAGTGAAAGTGGAGTTCTAGACACGAAGACACCTGGTACAGCGTATACGTCAGCGTGTATGTCAGAAAGACGTAGCCATCAGTCACCCTCGGCTGGCCCATAAGGTGTCTGTTCACGCCTCGTTTGAACAACCCCATGTTATAGGAATTCAAATCCCGACTCCGCTAGAACAAACCTCACTAGCTTGAGGTAACACAACCTTAAAATTATTATTAGTGTGCGGTTTGGTTTCGCCTATCAACAACCCGGTGTCTAAGGTTCGTTAGACGTAGCATCACCGATTCCAATTAGAGCCAAGCAAATTCAGATTGTCGACGCTGTCTGTGCGGGGGTGGGGGAGCTACACTCGGCGTCAAAAAAATCGCACCTTTTAAAAATCATCTTTAAAAATTCTTAAACCTTATGTAGAGGATAGTGTTGGGTATCATTAGAAAGGTAACAAAAAGGAGTATCAAAAAACAATTAAATTTAACTTTCTGTTTAATTATAATTATACAAACAACATTAAAATTAATAAAATAATAAAAATCCTTAATTAAGTCCTAATTAACAACAGATAATTTACAAAGAAAAATGTACAAAAAGTGTCTTAAAATTAACTTAAAATCTAGTGTTACCCCCCCTTGCCCTGATCACGGCTTCCATACGGTCCCTCATGGACCTCACCAACTTCAGGAGCTCTTCTTGAGGGATAAGCCCCCATTCTTCAATCACCGCGTCTTGGAGCTCCTGTAGAGTCGAAGGAGCTGGATCCCGAGATCGAACCTTACGTTTAAGATGGTCCCAGAGGTGCTCTATAGGATTCAGATCCGGACTTCGCGCTGGCCACTGCATCACAGAGATTTGGGACCTCTGCAAGAAGTCGCTCACGATGCCTGCAGTGTGAGCGCGAGCGTTGTCGTGCATTAATGTGAACCCCTCGCCAAAAGATTCGGCAAAGGGGACCACATGCACTTCCAGGACCTCAGTGACATAGCGGCGAGCAGTCAGCGACCCTTGTCCGCGAGCACCTCCAGTCCGGGAGACGCAGACAAGGTCGGTTTTGCCGGCAGCAGACATACCGCCCCAGAACATGCAGGATCCGCCACCATATTCCACCGTCTCCTGGATGCAGGCTTGGGCGAAACGTTCACCCTGCCTCCGGTATACTCTTCTCCGTCGGTCGTTGCAGAAAAGACACACTCGCGTCTCGTCTGAGAAGAGAACAGCTCTCCACTGCTCAAGGGTCCAATCGACGTGGTCACGAGCAAACTGCAAGCGGGCTCGCCGATGCGCTGCAGTCAATTTTGGACCCGTAGCAGCTCTGTGGGCCGCTATCTTCTTCTCCTTCAATCTTCTTCTAACCGTAGATACGCTTACGGTGCGTCTGCGAACTGCCTGGAGCTGCTGTTGCAACTCAACAGCGTTGGAGAAACGATTTCTCAAAGAGTTCGACACAACGAACCGGTCGTCTCTTTCCGAAGTGCAGCGACGTCTACCCGAACCGTGTCTGCGGATATAGCCACCGGTCTCTATGAAGCGCTGGTACACTCTTCGAACGGAATAACGGCTCAGGTTCAGTTGCCGGGCGACATCACACTGCCGCACCCCTGATTGCAGTAGTGCAACCACTTGAGCGGCTTTATCAGCTGTGGTATCCATCAAAATCTGTGCGTGTGTCCTCTTCAACGGTTGAATAGCGAATGACCCACATTGAACCCGTGTTGACCGTTTTATACCCACAAAGGAAGCGCAACTAGCAACTCTCACGGGTAGCAAAATTTGCATCGAATTTTTGTGACACTTTATTTGTTGCATTAGGTTTTATTTGATAATGAAAAGTAATGTTTTTTATTAAGTTAATTAAGTAACCTTGTAAATAAAATCATAATTAATGCGACTGCATGTGCATATCAAGAGTAAATGACATTTGAAAGTGATTTTCTAAGAGGTGCGATTTTTTTGACGCCGAGTGTAGCTGTAAACCACGAGACACCGGAGCCCGCAGCCCTAAGCCCTACGCCCTTACCACGGGTTTACGCACATAACTCGCTATCGATTTTGGGTGCACGCCAGTCCTGAATGGGTAATTGGCAAAAAAGGGTGCTTTATTTGTTGTAAGGATTAGGAGAACATATCAAACCAAGTTTTCAGACAAATTGATTAAGTTACTTACTTATTCATTTATTTATTGCACAGAATAAAAACAGTACAAAAGGCGGACTTAATGCCAAAAGGCATTCTCTACCAGTCAACCTCAGGGCTAGGCAGAAAGAGTTGATGGCGGTGCAATACGAATAATAGTGAAATAAGGAATAAACTACACAATCAATTAATTACTAAATTCTTACATAGCTATACAATTTTAGTAATTAAGATAAACTACATAAACATACTTATAATATAATAGAGTATAAGATGATGCGAAACTCTTACGTGGGTGATGGGTGATGACTCTTGGAGAAGCATATTATAAACCTTTACAACTTACAACTTGCATTATTACAAATTGAAAAAGACTGTCCAAATTTTTTTTTCCAAAGTATGATTCGAACCCGCATCTTTCTGGCAATACGGGCCAGGTGCTATCTCTAGTTGAGCTATCGTGGACTTGTCCAGCCCGCCGAAATTAATCAACACCATCTTTTTTTTTACTTTGAAAGCCAAAGCCTTGATTTTTTACTTTCGGCAGGCTGGATTAGTCCACGGTAGCTCAACTAGAGAGAGCATCTGTTTCCGATTGCCAGAAGAGAGCGGGTTCGAATGCTGCTCATGGATTTTTTTTCGAATTTGCGTTAAAATTACATAAACAATAACATTACTAGTTACTTATATCCTCTTGTCTGTAAGAAAACCTTAAATCGGTTTTACTAACAATTAAATTTTTATTGTGTCTGGTTTTAAGGCAGTTAACAGGTTAAACAACATTTAAATTGTGTGAGAACTTAAACCTAAAACTTAGTCAAATGTAATTATAATAAAAAAAACAGTATTCGAACGAAAATACCGACTCGGTGTTAGCAAAGCTTAAAATAATTATATTATAGAGCTTCTAATTAATGTGTTATCTGATCATGATAAACCAACTATAAACTATTAAAAGGAATACGAAGGTTCACGTTATTATTGCAATTAAAAATAAACTCAGGATGAAAAGTCCCATACTTTCGTAAGTCACATTTACCTTTTCGTATTTAATTTCACGGGGTAAAAAAAAAGCTCATCAACAATGTTAGTAAGTACTTACCTAGCGTTGTGGTGTTTCGACAGTTTTTGATATAAGTGAGGTCCGGGGAACATCTGTAAACTTACAAACTTTACCCCTATATTAGTAAAGGCAACACGTTGCGACCGTACCGACATTTGGATATCGACAGTACCGACACTGAACGTAGTAAAATACTATAACTACTCGATACTTTTGATGCGACTACATCGATAGACTTTGAATATGCTACCTACCTTAAATTAGGCAAAGACCTTAAGTCTAAGCAAGTAAAATCTTAAAATTTAGTATCTATTTTAAGTTCGTCATCCCTAAACTCCCCAAATTACCTAGATATCCTAAAATATCCCCCCTATCCAATTGTTCCCTTAAATTTATATTTCGACCTAATTTCCCCCTAATTTAAAAAAAAAAATATCCTACCTACCAACCAGTAACCACGCGTCGAAAGCAACCAACTAGTAACTATCATCGTCAACATCAGCCTATAAACGTCCCACTGCTGGGCACAGGTCACATGGACACATGGGGAGGTCGGGCCATGACCCACCTCGCTGGCCAAATGCGGGTAGCGGAGTCATAATATCTATATTGATCTGTAATCGCTGATCTCCCGCCGCTCGGGCGCATAATCACCAGTAAATAACTTTAGTGCCCCGGCGAGGCACTAAAAACAGTGGGCTGTAAAAAGCGGCCATTCTGCCGCGGCGGTTATTGCAGCTGGCGACGCTCGCATGCTTCAATCATTGAGGTATTACACCTAGAGATGGCACCGCCAAGCAATTTTGTGCGCACAGATTTGCGGATGCAAGCTCCACAAGGGACCCTCCATTAATCACGTGATGTTTTTTAGCATTTTTAACCCCCCCCCCCCCTGGTGATACATGGTGAGGGTTAAGACTAACCCTCCCCCCCCCCTACCCAAAATCACGTGTATTTTTAGTACCTCCAAAAAATCTTTAAATTTTTAGAATATTAAACCTTTGAATAAGTACTTACAGGTATAAAGTATAATCAAATTTTATTCTAGAAAATTAAGGACCATGATAAAAATGTCTGGACAGAAAGGTTGCAAGGTGGTTTTTTTTTCAACGGCGAGTCAAGGTCACACTACACACCGCTCTCGGTTTAGAAATCGCGCTTTTGACGAAAAAATAAATACACGTGATATCTTACTACACCCCCCTCCCCCTTGCGATATGTCGTAATTTTTGCCGACCCCCCTCCCCCCCCCCTTTTGGAGCCTCATGTGATTAAAAAAACTTGCTTCGCGGTGCGTCTCCAGTTATAATAACCTCATTGGCTTCAGTAATATACGCGGCGAGGTGCCGAGATGTGGCCGGATTATACATACCTATGTATGTAGTTTTTTTCGTTCTTACCGCGCCGACTTATGATTACGGGGCTGGTTCAGTCGGACGCGCTTCCCTCTCTTTCCGCACTTGCCTTTGAAATGAAACTTTGTACGGATGTGGTCGCGTTTAATTTATACTTAATGTTACTTTTTTTGTTCAGCCTGACGTTCCGATCGTTTTGTCGTTTACAAACTTACTTGTGAGTAAATTGTGACACATTGTCATATCGAACGCCGTTTCACGTAACCCCTAAAATATATGGAAATGTGAAAGAGGGAGAGAGAGAGAGAGAGAAATAGAGACAGCGCTCGATTGTCCCACAGACTTTAAAATAGTACAAACGCCTGCAGATCAACCTATCCAAAACTTACACATTTCTCCAATTAATATTGATTCTTATCGACTTTGGAACAAAATTCAAAATGTATTGAAGAAATTTGGCAGTTGAAGTGATTGGCATCTGTACCTTAATATGTATACTCTGCTGCAAAATGTGCATTATTCTTAATTATTTTTGATCGAGTCAAGAGTTCAAGACAATAATAATGCGTGCAATCTTATATACTTCATTACTAGCGGCCGCTCGCGGTTTCACCCGCGTGGTTCCCGTTCCCGTGAGAATATCGGGATAAAAAGTATCCAGTGTGTTAATCCAGGTTATAAACTATCTGTATGCCGAATTTCATCCAAATCCATTCAGTAGTTTTTACGTGAAAGAGTAACAAACATCTATCCATACTTACAAACTTTCGCGTTTATAATATTAGTAGGATTTTACCGTGACTATTCCTATTACAAAGTATCACAAGATATCTATAGAACGTCATTAATTATCTGCCAACTACTACACGAGTTCGTCGTTCAACAATCTGATTTATCGCGTAATAATAAAAGTCATTTTAGTTTGATGTGTAATTCAATTGCCCGTCATTTTTCATCTCGATGAATACTGAAGGGTAGGAGTCGCCGCTGGCTGCCAAACGGCCAGACTTATAGTTAATTATCGCATCGGGGCTGTTAATGGCTGTTTGTTAATCAAGTTTATAATTAAACGATACCTGAGACTAGGAAGCGTTGGCGCCAAGTTGCTATTGTCTGGTTAAATCGGTAACAACTGGACTACAGGTGAATTAGTTGCATTTCATCTCCGCTGTAGACCAAATGAACTTCCCTTACCTAAGTGTTCTTTCAAAGTTAAGAGTTCTCAATCAGCAGTCGCAACTTCTGTACTTTGTTAAATAGGTACATTAAATAAAGAAGAACTTAATGTTTTACCTAATTTTTTAATGGCAGTAGACGTTGCTTCCATTTCAAAATTGACCTTTATATTAAAAAAAACTATGTACTTATAAAATTGTACATCGGTATTCATAATGAACGTAACTACATCGAACCTCAATATCGAAATAGAAATTCAAATCTACGTAAGTAATTTAATCTGACTCCAAATCATTGCGCAGACCAATGGAAATGTCCTAACAAATTATGATAATTTACTTGTACACCCCAACCCACATAACATATTAATTTATCTACCATCTAAGATTTAAACTGAATTCCGGGAATTCGTTGCCGAGAATTCGCGTCTAGATTTATTATAGTCTATGAAAACGTAATTTGTTTCTGTAGAAGAGTATATTTCAATTTACGTTTTCATCGGTGCCGTAAACACTAAAAATGTGGATAGACATCGTCAGTTACGAGCAGAAAACTGTAATTTTAAACAGTTATATTATATTAGTCTTACGTAACTATCCCCTGTTTTCCTGTTGCCTTCTCACGTCGTTACTAAGCGAATGTCCATATGACCTACTAGAAATTTCGAACGATTGACGATGAAAAACTTCAAGGTAATTTTATACAGTGCATTACCTACTCGTACAACCACAGATATCAGATTTCTGAATTCAGTGCCTACAACTAATTATTTTCGTAGAGAATACTGAAAATTAAACAAGGTGCATAAAAATTGTCTCTAGATAGTAGGTTTAAGGTGTCATTTTGTAATTAATTTTCAAATATTATCCCTAAGGTTAACTTAAGAGGTAATATTCTACAATTTAAAAACTTTTACCTTTCTGCTTTTCGACAACTTCTAAAGGTCTTTCTCTCTAAGCGCATCCAAACTTACAAACGTCGTTGGTCCGTCCGTAACTACTTAGTAGGCCTCTGGTTCTTTTAGATAGGAGGCTGAAAATCGTTCAAATTTCCAAACATTTAATTTAGCGACATTTCTCGTCGCCATTATCGTGATCGTATGGTGAATAAAACTTGCAATCACCTCTTTTAAATGATAAAGAGCCGTGTGGTTAGAGGCACACTAAAACAATACTACCAACCTCTCTCTTCACATGTTGGTTGTAAAAGGCGATTAACGAACACCTATTCTTCTTGGAGACGCAAATAGCAACCCCGTCGGACGTGGCGTACCTCAACTACCCTGGCTACTTAATTGAGCATAAGTTCAAAACTTACTGCGTCTGTGTTTCCGAGTACATATAACCCGTCCATCTTCAAAGAAAGAGTAAATAGGGACCTTCTGGGTTAGCTCGCACCATCGTGGATCCTGTCTTAGCCCCTGGGCTTGATTGGGATCAACAGCAAACCCATTCCCAGTAAAAAAAAAACGGACTAAAGCCTGCACATACATCCAACAGCATAGAACAGCGATCGGTTCACCACGTATCATGCTGAGCTCATGTGCAGTTGTAGTGTGGTGTGCCGTGGATTATGGAAGAGGTTTGCTTCTGCGGTTCTCATTGCCACGTCTCTGACTAACTCTTTGGGCATAATAATCTTGAGTTATCTAAAAAAAATTACGTTTGAGAAAACCTCTAAGCCTGTTAATAATTTCGTGTTAATTTGAGATAAGCCATATTTTCTTAGTGGGTTTACAGTGCTTTCGAAGTGGGAGAACGCTATTTGGATTCGTATAACCTGTATGTGAAATTGATTAAGCTATCAGATGCAACAAAAATCAGAATTTGAGTTTTTTTTAGAAATTTACTGCTTTTTAGCTTATGGGGGCAGAATAGGTGTCCAAAAGCACACAAAGCGTCGACGTCATCTGCGCTCGTCATGCCGTGTCGTGCGTGCAGCGTGCGGCTTGCGGCACATCTGGCGCGCGCTCTCCAGGGAACTGTCAACTGAATTAACCAAACAGATGAGTGACTTTTCTTGTACGGTCGGCAACGAACGCTTGACAACCGAGTGTATATGAGCATTGTTATGGTAAAAGGAAGTTTGGGTGTTTATTAAAGCAGATAATACAAAACTGCAAATACGACCTAAATGGAACAGCTGATTGTTTTTCGCAATTTCGGAGCTGCTTCCATACAAATAGTTGCTCTTTGCACTTAATAATATGGACCAGACCTGTATATAAAATTGATGCCTTCAAAAATATTAGTACTTAGGTATTATTTATTGGTCGGTTTTCTTAATTCAGTCGTGAAAGTCTATTTGACTGACGTAAACCCATAAATATTGATGATTTATGGGTTTACGGATACCTACTAGTTCCAGTAAATTACTGGGCACCAGATTCAAGATTTAATAACAAGAACTAGCAAAGCAGTCGTGATACCCTTTGTATTGAAATCACCCTTGGGTCTTTCATAAGATTTAATCAGATAAATGCAAAAACTGTATCCTCATTCCTCTATCGTTATAATTAAAAATATGTAAAGTTTACAATACCTTTTAGACTGCATACTATTTCACATTTACATAAGACGTTGTAAACAACTACTTAATTATACAACTTTGGAATTTCTTATTGAACCTTCTGTTCAAGGCAATGAAGAAACTTGCTAGTGTTATCTTTTATAGCCGCACTTGAAAAACAAACATAATAAAACTACAACTAAGAAGTTTTGAAACTCTTAGAAACTTTTGAACAGTGCTCAATTTTATATTAAAATTGTTCCGCTTGGAACATTAAAGGTAACTTTGTTTGACATTATATCCATAAAGAATTTCACACCTCAGTCGCCGGGTGGCATAGCGCTTGGCCTGATAACCAGAGGCCCGGGTTCAATTTCCAGGTAGAGCAAAGTGCTCAATAGCCCGGGTTTGTAACCGTCAACCTTGATTAGGCAAGCCAATACCTAATACACGAGAATTGTGGCGATGGCTTGACTTCAATTGTGGAGGCTTTTGCGCAACATTAGGACAGTTTAGGATGTAAGTAGGTACTTTACATTTCCCAAGAATTTTTTTCAACGCTGACATAAAACTGTATAATATACCTGTACTTACTAACTACATCTAAAATTGAAGTAGTTCTGGTTCATAGCGGCGTCCCAGATCGATAGCAATCATAACTTAGCCGAACCTCCGGCTATCTCGGGCCAGTTACGGCTACTCGTAAAAAAGGTTCATTAGAACATGGTTCCTCGACTTTACATAACCATAACTAGCCGAATTATGGCAGTTCGATAAATTCACGCCCGCTCCCCGGAGGGTGGGGGGAGGGGGGGGGGGGATTGGCACAGACAACCCACCGCTTTCCAATTACATACATGCTCGTCCATTTCTTTACATCATTAATTATTATAAAATATTTTTTTTTATTTTACTTTTTTTGGGATCGCAATAATCTGGTGTAAACATAATTTTGGTATTCTGCAAACTAATTTAAATTTAAAACTTCCAGAACGGTTTACAATGATTTACTATATTCGCTTTTAATACATAAAAATATAGAATGATGCGATGTTAGAAACAATATCGGAGCGTTGTAGAAATCAAGGGTCAAATCAAAACTTACCTCAAACCAAAGTCAGCGATCACAGACAAAATTCAAACTACGTTTACATCTTTACTAGAAGGTTTAGATTTGTATTGATAGGGTTAATTGAGAATAAAATATGAACGTGTGAATATTTCTTTCAAGTTTGTCGGTATACACCAACATACAGTGTCTTTTACTTCTACTTTAAATACACGAATAGACGTAGCAATATTCTTTGTCAACCGCAAAGAATACTAAGTACCCGGTAAACCAGGACCTGTTGAAATGTCGCATGATTCCATAGGAGACATTAACTAGCAAGAACATTTTTTAGTCTTACAAGCAAGGAACGGTTTAATTGCCTATCTACATTAAAAATTATCATCTGACTCATATTTCTCAAATAAGGTTATTATTACCAAATGAACGTTAAAACAAAAAAAGGAGAAATGCTATCATCGAAAATAATAAAACAGTTACAGCCTCAATTCGTAACGATAAAGTCATAATACGCAGTTGTTGTTTTAAAGGAGTTCTCAGTCTTTTCTTTTTTCCGAACGATTCGGAATTCGTAAAGTAAACGTGAACGGTTTAGAATGTTCAAATGGCAAGCTTTACATCACCATCTGTCCGGCGGAAGCGGCGAGTGCGCTAATGACTTTGCAGGGCTGCCTGTGCAACTAACTGCGAATTAAACTCAAGCCTCTGCGTGGGTTTTAGGGCTCTAAGTCTACACATGAGTATATGACTCTATAGATTAAAGACTATTATCCCCAAAAGGTTAGTCATGGACTAGGCAATGATGACCGCAGTAGCAGTCCACTGCTATGGTCCACGATTCACCAAATTACAACTATACATGTGCGCAGCCTGATAGGTAAGCCTATCTCTATGCTGTTGGATGTATGTGCAGTCTTTAGTCCGTCCGTTAGTATACGATTCGCTCGGTGTAAAGCGCTCACCGTAGCCCATATGGACCTTTGCAGCACGCAGCATGAAGTCTTTGAGGATGAAGAGCCTATATTACGAGCACATACTAATATGACGAAGACAATAGTTAGGGTGAACTTATGTATCTAACAGTAAATAATAAAATGTGGCATTGCAACTCTTGAGTTCCTCGTTTGCTGCGAAGTCACTCAAACTTATCTCAAGTGCCAAACAATAAGAGGGTGACAATTGGTAACGTTAGGAAAGGAGGCGCACGCAAATTGATTTATATGGTATCCACGCCTGCAGAGCCACCTATCCGGGACTGACAAATTTCTCCAATCGATCGTTATGCCCTAGTGTCAAAGTTCAAAATGTATTAAAGTGACATTTTGTGGTAGGTTGTTTATTCTGTCTGGTCTGTACCCGCGCGGTGTTCAGTGATTCCAAATGTTTTATTCATTTTTGGCCACAGCTAAAAGCTGCGCCATCGGGTTGTAAGCTGATGTCTTGTTTTGTGAAGAACCGACTGCGTTTGCTTTCCCTTTCTTTACAGGGGCAGCGTAAGAATAAGAGAAAACGTCCTATCATTGACGGCCACTTCCCATGATCATTTACTGTGTTTTTAGTAAAGTGTTCAGGATTCCAAGTTAAGTGCACGCAGGGACCGAGCGAGCACATTGCTAACCATGACACTATTTCTTTGTTTTTTTGGTAAAACTCATTATTATTGAGTACCACCACGCCCGGGGCGGCGCGAATGGTCTTGTTTGTGGGGTTTTCCTCCCGCCTCCCTGTCCTACCCACTAAAAACCAATTCCATCCCCTCACTTGTCGCTGGGGGTCTGGACCGCTGGTAAAGCAAGACCATGACAACCTTTAGTTTTACAGGATTTACCAGTGCCAGATCCTGCTAACCGGAACGCAGCAATATAAGAGCAATGCGGCAGAAACGGAAATAGGTCTTAGGGTGGACAACAACACAAATTGTTGGTTATTTGGCAGACGTAGTACTCGTACCTACATGCAAATAACGTTATAGCAGACTGCGGTCTGCACGCTCACTCATTATTAGGGGCAATGGAATGCTCTGTTAGAATACGCGTTTCCTTTTTCCTGTAAGTACATGGACTCCCATGTTAACCTTGAAGCACGGTGGACCTTTTAAACGAGGTGTGAAGAAGCGCAGTGACTGCGAATTGCAGGTCAGCAATGTGAGGACTGTCATCATCGCTAGCTGTCGTCTTATCAGAACTTTGGCTCCGCTAACATCAGGTGGAGCAAAGTCGATTGTCCATCAACATTTTGTATTTATCTTACCCACCAGGCATAGTCACCAGGCATAGTACCAGACATAGTCACCAGGCATAGTCAGCAGGCATAGTCACCAGGCATAGTCAGCATGCATAGTCACCACACCAGGCATAACAGAGCCTTGTGGTATAGCGGCTCACTAAAATAACACTACCAACCACTCTTTTCCCTTGGGTGTCGTAAAAGGCGACGAACGGACTAAAGGCTGCACATACATCTAACAGCACCTATACCTATCACGCTGAGCACATGTGCAGTTGTATTGTTGTGAAACGTGTATAGGTTCTGCAATCTTCATTTACAACTCTGGCTAACGCTTTGGGGATAATGCTCCTGAATCTATTGTGTAACCATAACCAGGCATAGTGGACCTATCAATAAGGATACCATTAGTTATATCCGTTTATCCGTATCCGTGGATAAAAACGTACGTTGCACAATGCGCCGTCTGTCATTCTGTCTGGCGTCTGGCCGTGGCTCGAAACTTGAGACGCAGCGCGCTGATCCGATTCACATGCCCGCCTTGCTTTATGGATATGTGCTCTGGCCGGCTTTTAGTTCGTATGGTATGCGCTACGTTTGTAGCATAGCATATAAACATAATTTACTATTTCTCTTTTTCAATGAATATTACATATACTTACCATCCTAATATATAAGTAGTTAAACTTTATTCAGCTAAAAGTTAACAATGTGACTAATTGTTCCTAAAAGCAGATGAGAATCAGTTTTATACCATGATTAGCTTTCATACTTGGATTTCTTTCGTCTACATTTTGGAATAGCGGGGTTCTTATTTCAGAAAGTACACAACGTCGTTGGTTACTTTGTTGTTAGAAAACTATAAAAAGTTAAAAGCATTCTAGATTGAACTAAATTACTAATCGAGGTCAAGTTAGTACCTAACTGACCTATTTAGTAACAATTTTACTACACTATTTAATTGTTGTTGTTCGGTCACATTTAATTAGTTAATTACATAACACTCGACTAAATTGCTTACTTAATTGTACCAGTCTTGCCAACGCGATAGGTTATGCCCGTATGGAGCGGCTCTTTTGATGAATAAATAGATCTTGAATTGATAAAACTTGCGTTTATATAAGTCAGATCAAATACATCGTGAATAAAGAACACTTAAAAATAACGTCTCGAACCCGCGATCTTTCGTCCGTGTGCGTAAGCGAAACCTATTATTTTGTCCACCTTTCCAATTTTCCAAGAACTTACTTAGTACTGTTTAATTTTTCCTTAATCGGCCATTGGACGAAGAAGTAAGGCTATTATTATTGTGTTGTGTTACGTAGATACTCGTAACATTGCTTATAAATGATTTTCAGAAATCTGTCTTTCCAAGAAAACTTAACAACAACTACTTGGAATTTCATGGTACTTATACCAGTAGTTTTAAAGACCTTAATTTTTTTTTAAACATGTACAAGTAATATACCTAAACAACGAATTCTCAATTAATTTTGATCCGGCAAGATTTGCAGTAATTAACTCGTAGACTCAGTCGTCAACATAAAGTAACATTCAACTAAGGAAATGTTGCACTGGCTTTGATTATTTATTGTTTGTTTTTGCGTCTCATCACACTTTAATAATGATAAGCTAATGCTTATGTTAGGTATGCATTAACTCAAATGGAGCTTTAGTTTTTATAGTTTTTATGGCGTCTAGCCACGTATGGCCCAGATTATGTAACCTACCTTAAAATACCTAACTTACGATACAGGAACTTATTAGGTAGGTATACAGGTATTGGTCGACCGGGAAGTTCCTTGATTGGACGTGTTTAATTTATTTTTTATTTTATTTATTTAGATTTGCCAACATTTGTGTACAACAATACTTATGCTTACTTAATTCTATATATAAAAAACGAATTGGCACAAATTCTTACAGGCAAACACAGCATGCACTAATTATCTTTGCTAACTACCAACCAATGGGCATTGAACCACGATCTCTGGAAAGTCCGTTCGCCTGTTTTAAAATACCTTATTGCTTGCCCTTGGTTATATAACATTCTGCATCTCAATGATTGATTCCCATGCACGCACGCTCATCAAAACGACTTTCAGTTTTCTCGAACGGTTTTACATTTGAATCAAGTGTAACATTGATCATAGCTTATGTTCATCATCATAAGCCTATACTCGTCCACTGCTGAACATAGGCCTCTCCAAGAACACGCCACTGAGCACGATCCGCGGCCACTCTCATCCAGCTCTTGCCAGCCACCTTACGAAGATCGTCGTTCCACCTTGTCTGAGGGCGTCCACGGTACGTTTACCGATACGCGGTCTCTACTCCAGAAGTCGTCTACCCTAACGGTCATCGGTTCTGCGACTGATATGGCCGGCCCACTGCCACTTCAGATTGCTAATCCGGTGGGCTACGACGACGCTTCGGTCCATTATTGAAATCACATTAGTACTGACATAACCTATCTACCTCTTTTTATTATAGGTAAGTAATATCATTCCATCCAACAGCATGGAGCGAATTCGCTGAGAATCGTGGACTGCTTCTGCTTTTCTCATTGCCTGGTATCTGACTAACCCTTCCGGGATAATAGTCGTGATTTTATGTATTGGATTTTGTAACTACCCGCGTAGTAAAAAAGTCTTGTTCGAGATTTGGAGATGAGTCTACGCTACTGTTTTCTCTTAAAATTAACCACGTCTTCTTAGTGTGTCTATTTGAATTTGTCAACTTTGACCAAGTTGATGGGCAGCTTTCAATCAGAGGACGCTCAGTTATATCGACTGGAACGAAAGCTGGATGGATAGCTAGCCAATCGCTTGGCCTTGTCGACTGTTTGGTAGAGGGTAGATTAGAATCTATGTATTGTATTATAAGGATCAATGTTATACAATAAGGGTCAATGTTATAAATAGCCCTGCAGCCCAATTCTGCTATTTCATTTTTGGCTGAAACGAATCTGAAACGCTTTAGTTACACCATTTTCGTATTCTGCTAGCTAAACGCTACAGAAACGCAACCACAACGCAACCGAACCGCAACTTTTAGTATTCCACTAACAAAAACGCTACGCGAACCATTTGGTTCAACTAATGTTCGGTATTCTACTAACCATTTCATCGTCGTGGCGGCCGAAACGTTACGATAACGCTTTGGTTCACCTGTCAAAAGTAGCGGTTTTACAACAGCAGCGATTTAATAACTTATGCGTTAAAAATTGATTGGATTGCTATTTTATTACAATTTAAGTGCTTAAATAAACTTATTAAGGTTTGGGTATTCAAATGTTATAACTGTGAAAAACTTATTTTCTACATAATTCAATATTATTTGCCGTCCTAACACCTACCTAACCTTTCTTTGATTTTTGTAGAAATAAGGGATGTCTTCCTATCTAGCTTGGGATATGATGTTAAGAGGGCATATTGTGGATCTTGCCCGAGCTAGAAGACGCAGAAGGAGTCATCGTAATTTACGATTGAGAGGGCAAGCATTTAATATGACTAATAGGGAGTTTATAAAAACATATAGGCTCTCAAAGGACATCACAAGAAATTTAATTTCTGAATTGCGACCATATTTCTCTCCGTCCCTCCGCAGTGATGCCATAAGCGTAGAAGATAAGGTAGACCCATACATCTATAGTAATTTTCCATGATCCTCCACATGATAGAATTCATTCGTTACTTTCCATATTCCATGCACACAAATATTTGTGAACCCGTAACTGATTTTATATTTCTGAATTGCATGTTATTTCAGTCAAGTATTTCTTTTAGGTGTTAACAGCTTTAGCATTTTTTGCCACCGGGTCTTATCAAACACTAGCAGGCCAATGTAGAGTGCACAATGTTTCCCAACCTACAGTGTGTAGGGCAATCAAGCAGGTTGTAGCAGCTCTAAACCAGACAGAGGTTTTAAATAAATATGTAATCTTCCCTCTGAGTCGAGCTGGCCGAGACCGATTAAAGACTGAGTAAGGATACCTACATTATTCATAAAGTTATAATGATTCATGCAAATAGGAAAAGTAATTTTTGGATAATTATTTCTAAAATTTATTTGCAGGTTTTATAGAAAATTTAAGATTCCAGGCGTTGTCGGATGCATAGATGGAACTCAGATAGCTTTAATTAAACCAATAGAAAATGAAGAGAGATTTATAAATCGAAAGGGTTATCACTCTTTGAATGTCCAGATTGTAATAGTTTGTTTAACAATTTGATTAGGTACATTAATAATTATAAATTTAATAAGAGCTTTAATCATTATATGCTCATTTTTCAGATTTGCGATTCAAACCTGCAAATATTGAGTGTTGATGCTAGCCACCCTGGGTCAACACATGATAGCGTAATTTGGCATGATCACCCTTTACGCCATTACATTCATAGTCAACTAACCTTGGGTGAAAGTTTTCATTTGTTAGGTTTGTCCGTTATTGATACCTATTATAATAGATAGTTATTTAAAATAAATTTTAAAGTTAAATCCACCTTTTGATTATTGGACAGGAGACTCAGGTTATCCACTCAGATCCAGCATGATGACACCGATATTAAATGCAGCACCGGGCACACCCGAGGCATATTATTATGAGCTTCATGTTTGCGCTCGAAATTGTGTGGAACGATGTATTGGAGTTTTAAAAGCTCGATTTAGGTGAGTTTAATAAATATTATTTCCATCAATAAATAATTACCTATGTAATTTGAAATATAGTCACTTAATGAAAAAGCTATGTTTTCCATAAAAAAATATATTTGTTTTCATTTTAAACTAAAATTAATATTTAAAAGTAATAAACGTATGCACTAACAATAACAGAAATAAACTAAACAAATATTAACATACAATTAAAAAACTAAAGGCATTAGCAGTAGAAATAGGCAGCATTTGCAACAATAAGTAAGTAGGTACTTACCTACTTTTAAACATAACTATTCTAAATATTATAATATCAAAAGCTAACTTTTTCTATTTCTTTAAAATCACAGATACATTAATAAAATCAGTCTTATAAAACTATTCCAAATATTATACAAGTAAGTATATCAAAAGCCAACTTCTATTTTTCTAGTTCTTTAAAATCACAGATACATTAATTAACTCAGTCTTATAAAACTATTCCAAATATTATACAAATAAGTATATCAAAAGCAAACTTCTATTTTTCTAGTTCTTTAAAATCACAGATACATTAAACTAAAATCAGTCTTATAACAATAAATCAAATATCAGACAATTCTAAACTAAATTTGTATCTACTTAAATAATTAGGTAGGTACTTATTACATTTTTATAGAAACAATTTTAATATTTTGTTGTAGATGCCTTTTGTCTGCTCGTGTACTCCACTATGATCCCATCTCTGCTGCACGCATAGTGAATGCATGTTGTGTTTTGCACAACATAGCAAACCAAGCACACTTGGACATTCATCCATTGTCTCAAGAGGAATTAGCAACAGAAATTGGTCGAAATGTTGACATGCGCGGTGTTCCTACGGAGAGCAATAGACGTCAAAATCAAAATCTTCTTGAAGGCAGGGCGGCGCAACAAGCCCTTGTAAACCGTCTGTGGGAAGAGAAACAAAGACGTAGGTAATAGTTCGTTAAGGGCAGCGTAATAAATAGTGCATAAGTTTTATTAAAATTGGTTCAGGACAGTTAGTTTTGCATTTATATTTAATATAAATAATATTATTATATGAAACTCACACAAAAAGCCCTTTTATTTGAAAAGTTCATAATTATGGCTGCAAAATTATATTGATTGAAAAAGATCTTATTTTGTTTTTATTTAAAAAGACCCACCTTTATTCTCCTTTAATCATCACTGTCACTCGAAAATGTAGATACTCTACGTTTCTGAAAAATAGAAGATGTCTAGTTAATAATTAAACCTATTTTGCAATCAGAGATACATTAGTGTAGGATTTGACCACCGGAGGTGGGCATGCAGATGCAGCCAAAGGTCGAGGGTTCAATCCCTGGCTCCCTGCAGATGACAAATATTTGTGTCATAATCATGTCTAATTTTCTTAGTCTAGGTGTTTAAAGGTATGCATATTATGTATGTATTTAAAAAAATATTTAAGAATAAAAGTATGTAACAATGTGGGCACACACACTCGCGATGGAGCCATATAATTGAAGGTTGGAGGCAGAGTGGTGATATAACAATACATACCTACTTATGTACCTACTTCTACTACTAGTAGATTCATATAGGTACAAAGATTTCTTACTTTTTTAGGATGTCCATGTCCATGTTCTGACGAAGAAAGCTTATCTCCCAGTCTATTAATAGCCAGTGCTATCTCCTTCAGAGCCTCGACCTTCCTATTTTCCATCTCCAGTCTCTTCTCCTCAAATTTTATTTTCTCCTCTTCCAACCTGACAAATATAGCCCGTGACTCCTCCATTGCGCTTTCAGCCTGTTGCACTAAAAGAGAAAAAGATAATTGTTTACAGAAAAGGCACATTAATATTATATCCTTCTTTATATTGTCAGAACCTACATTGTAAATTTCGGCTAGGAGCACGACCTCTTGCCCTGCGCGCAGAATGAGGGATGGACTGTTCAGGCTGGTTAATTTGTGAGGGCTGTGCACTGGTTAGTGGAGCTTCGGAAACATCAGAGTCAGGTTGGACAATATCAACAATATTGTACAACTCCTCAACAACATTCATGTCTCTGTAAAAAAAAATATTTGAGTATGAGTATATTATGCACTTTGTTGTATGAATAAATAAGAATATCAGTTCAACCGTTTCATTTTGTTGGAGAACCACAAACATTTTAATTTAGATAAGTAAGTTATTATTAATATTATTATTATGGGCCTATATTTTCCCACTGCTGGGCAAAGGCCTCCCTCCCCTCTTAAGATAAGTTAATGAAAAAGTTAAAAAAACAAAGCTCAAAAATATTCTTCAGACTTATATATTCTTAGCAAAAGTAGAGCTGCGCTATGTAGATAAATGTATGTTAATGTCATTAAAAGTAATAACTTACATAGTCTCATTTTCCTCTACATGATTCTCTTGTGAGGCTTCTGGTGCTTCTGAAGAAGCAACATTCTAAAAAAAAACAATAAAAAATAAAATATCTCTTTAGCGCACTTCTAAAATGTATACAGGTACCTATCCTATTAGATCCTACAAATATAAATGTAAAGGTTTGCATAATTATGATTTAAAACAGCTCAGTATACCAATTTTGTTTAGGTATAGTTACTTATTTTGAGTAACTATTTCATTCTCACAAATGTTAGGTACTTACCTATTTTTCAATCATTATTATAATATTTTCAATAGTTATAAAAATATTTTAAATATGCATTTACCTGGGTTTGAAAGGGATTTTGTTGAACACCCTGCAATGGAGTTACAACATCTCTACCAAGAATAGCTGCCACTCTATCCTCAATAGGGCTCATTGCGGTTTCCATTGAGGGTCCTCCTCCAGTTCCACTCATGCTTCTACTGATAGAGCGCAACTTGGCTTTAACCCTTCCTTTAACATCATTCCAGTACTGAAACAAAATATACAATTAATATATAAAGCAAAAATATATTGTTAAGTAACATGAAAAAGAGAATTATCAAATAGGTACAGCCGTTCTGAATTGATGCACGTACAAACATGTGTGGCAATTGGTTTTTATTATTATATATATGAATGTAAAGTAGGTCACATTATTCTATTAATTATGGAATTTAATACTTACACGACTCCATTCTTTTGGATTTCTAAATGTGCCCTCGGCATTACAAATTGTGGCACACTCAATCCAAAGACGCGATGCCAGTGCGCGAGCTTCTTTGCTCTGTACACGACCAAGAGCTAAGTCTTTATGGGCCTCCATGAACTCTACGAGTAGTTCCAACTGCCGGACAGTGGTAAATCTTCTGCCACCGGTATTTGGTTCAGCCGAAGAGTCCAGTGACATTTTGATCTACGACAGATACACTATCAACTTAATTTTATTTCAAACACCAATCATTAATGACGTAATTATTATTTATGTATAATTTCAAAGAAACTTACCTACAATTTTTTTAGGATAACCCGGCGAATTTGGAGAAACGAATCCCTACGCTAAATGTCAAATAATGTTTAATGCAGTAACAGTTTAATTTAACACATTGCACTTCAAAAAGCCCGGAAACTTAGTTTTAATTTAAACGTAATACTTCAGCGTTTGAAAACTTTTTAAAACTTACTGTCAAAACAAAAGTTATCAGTTTTTTTTTAAAGCAAAGGTCTAACGCGATACAGCCATAAACTATTGAAAAAGGAGCAATGGACGGGCAACTAGCTAATAATATTTTTTTCTTTTCTTGTAACACTTTATAGCCAATAGTAAACCAACTGGTTGCGTTTCGGTTGCGTTTCGTTTGCGTCTCCGTTTCATAGGCTATGATAGTAGAATACCGTTTTGTATTAGAACCGCAAACGGAACCAAACCGAAACGATGCCGATCTGTTGAGGAAAATAATTAACAGAATTGGCCCGCTGGTGTAGCAGTGGCAGGCATGAGGCAGCCCTGGCCGCTCGCCGTCGCAGCTCTGAGCTCACCTCCCCATTGTATGCAGATTGTGGCACAGACGAGGCATTGTGCAGACGGGACACGCCGTTGTTGACAACCACGGGTGTTAAACGATTGGGGCAATGTTTGGGTGCTTGTTTTGTTCTGCGCGAGGTGTAATTTACCTACCTTTCTCAATCTTAATAGTCTCATTCGAAATGAGGTACTAATAACTATGGTATACATACATAGGTGTTATCTGTGAATACATAGGAAGACATGAGTGGCCTCTGTCTACCCCTCTGGGAAACGGCCGTGATTTATGTATTTAAAACAGCTTAGTCCCATGCGCTCCAAATCTATTATTCTCCAAAATTCAACTTCTATACATCCATTCCCAAGAGCTCCAATGATTTTCATATTAAAATAATAAATAAAACCACATTTACCAATTCCATTCACTACAGCTCCAAAACATTCTTTAGGTACTTTGAGATTTGGGTCCCAGCAGCTCCAAGAGAAAAGTCAATAGGTACTTACTTCAACATACAAATCTTAACATATAAAATAATAACGTCATATAAAAAAAAATTAACAATAAAATTTGGAGCTCCTGGGAATCTAATGTATGGAGATCAGAGGTTTCGAAGAAATATATTTGGAAATGCTTTTGGAGCCCTTGGGATAAGAGTAAAAACTCTTGGAGCGCTTGGCACCAAAATCTTGGAGCGGGCGGGAATAAGCCTTTAAAACTAACATGACTGAGAGCTGGGCGCGTGTATTATTCCCCAACAATTTGTACTGTATTGTAACAACGCCTACTAATATTATTACAGTAATACTGCTCAATGAGATGACAGTAGCCCTTGCTTGGCATGGCTGGTGACAAACGAGTTGAAATATTGTCGAAGTAAAATAAAATAATAAAATTTTGTCGAAGGCGCACATTTTCGGTTTAGTTAACGCTTACTTACGTCCATCGAATAGCGCACAAATCACGCACTAGACCCTCTGGTGCTAAATGACAATAGTTACGAATGTTACGATTTTGTTATAGAAATGTCTTGTTCTCTATGCCCTCTCTGAACAAGCCCAGCGAATATTCTTTTACGCGAGTCGCACGTTTCTTGATGCACCGATGATATGAGCCGGGCCTATGCGAACATCATAGCTAGAGCAGCTGTGCCATACAAAAATGTGCTCATCTAAATGACGTAGCGGGCAACGCTTTGGTTGTAGGGATAGTAGGGAACGGGCCTTGTTGCTAAACGTTTGCAGCATATGAGCTGCAACTGTGGACGCACAGATGTGCTTCGCAGTGTCATAATTATCCAGTTATAATAGCTCAGTGTTCGCGAACTAAGTGACGTCAAGGAGGAGCCGTCTGCATGTGCGATTAACTGACGCAAGTGCTCAGGTTTGCGTCTCTGGGAAAAAGCATGCGCTTTTGACGGGAAACGGGATGCGATTGTTTGGGGACAAAATTAAAAAAGACATACCTCTTACTTACTAATCTTACTATGATGGCGCAGCGACCCAAAGTGGGGCTTGCTTGGCCTCCAACAATAAGAGTCGCCATTTCGGCCTGTCGGTCGTGCGCTATTACACTTTACCTGCTACCATGTCAATGTCGTAGATACTTAGCACAGTATAAAGAGCTACAGTGTCATAAAAGCGCCTTTTACATTATTCACTGTTCATGCAATACGGGAGGTGGGGTGTGGTCAGTTTTAACGACTGCCATCTTACGACTACAACCGAGGTGACTAACGGGCTTTACATGCCTTCCGAAGCACAGTGGAGCTCGGGATGTTTTTAATTCACCCATTTAATGACCCGGAACCGGATCTCGTACCGAATCCACCTTTTACCCGCTGCCGCTGCGCCATCGAGCTCCAAGGTCGTAACTACCAACTAAAAACTCCTGGGGCCTAATCACCAGCAAAGCAGTATTACTTTTATCCCATACGCATTTTGAATAGTAAGGTTAAAGTAATACTGTTCTAAGAGGAGACAGTAGGGCCCCTGTGCTTCTCTCACGTACCGAAAATACTGTAGACAGGTACAGGCTAGGTACAGTAGAGTTTATACCATGTTAGGGCGCTGGCAGGTTTTACTTTATAGTATTTATAAATAAAACATATAATTTGAAATGACAAGATGTCAAACGTGGAATGTTGGAGAACGATCTGAAGTGCCAACATGGGTAGACTTACCCAAAGACATATAAATTTTATACATCATTGGACTTACCATGTTATGTTAACATTTAATTTGTAATAATTTATACCTTGTAAATAAATATGAAGTCGTATATTAAGTAAAGGATGTTGTTATTGAATAACAAACGCCCCCCAACCTCCACAAGTGTTACAGTACTAACATAACTTTGTTGATGATGTTAACGTATTATGTCTACGGCTGGGTTAGGTCACCGCCGATTCAAGCTGCCACCGCCAACACGTTGGATGACTCATGATGATGACGATGAAACGCTCATCGTTGGAGTACTTTATAGGCACTCCTTTAGTGTTAAAGTTAAACAGCACAACGAAACAGCCAATACTGTCCTACTTCTGGACAAGGAATCAAATTATTGGGGCTTGCGAAATTGAAATGTTGATCTTGATCATAAACCCGAAAACTCCGAAACACACTTTGCCTGACCTGCCGAGAAGTTGACCACTCAGCCACCTAGGCGCATGAATTTTCTGATGATAAGGCCGAATAAATAAAAGCTCTTTTAACACGGAATACTTAAGCACTAAGAAAATAGCTAAACACATATATAATAATACATATAATCACGTATTTTATCCTCGAAGGGTAAGTCAGAGACTAGGCAGTGAGGGCTGCAAAAGCAGTCCTCTGCCATAGTCCACTTTTCACCAAATGGCGACTGCACATGTGCTCAGCGTGACAGGTGGTGAGCACATCGCCGCAGCTATACATACATATTTCACGACTATTCACGACTATTATCTCCGAAGGGTTAGGGAAATAGTTATACTATCTCTTATTCCGGATCACTGCCCAAGAGCGATGCTACTAACATCCCCTTCGGAGCATAATGTACAAAACGCAAAATGTACACTACACGCAAAATGTACAAATCGCAAAAAGTACAATCTCGGAATGTCCAAAACGCAAAATGTGCACTGTTGTCATAGAATAATAAGGTGGCAGCTAGACAGAACTTAGAAATCCTAGAATAAGCCTTTGCACCGACGACGTCTATACAATGGCCAAATTCGATAAAGAATGATTGTACAGCCCTCGTCTGTTCCAAAAATTTTTAGTAAAATGAAAAATAGTTAGAATATCAACAAAGTTTATTTACAGTTTATCAAAATATTCCCCTCCAACCCTTAGCAGCCCTCCAGCACTTATGCATTCGAGCAAACCAGTCCTCAAAACATTTGAAAAACGCATCTTCTGGAGGTCGAAAAATAACCGACGAAATTCTTCGACGGCGTCGTTTGCGGTGTTAAATTTTCGTACCCGAAGCATTTTTTTTACTGTGAGAAATAAAAAAAAATCGCACGGAGCTAAATCTGGGCTGTACGGAGGATGGGGTAACATTTGTGCTCCCGAAGTTGACAAATAGTCGATGGTTCTAGCAGCTGTGTGAGCGGGCGCGTTATCTTGGTGAAAAAGAATGCCACGGACGCCGCTACTCATCTACGCAACTGTCCAAAAGCTTGAGGTAGACAAACTTCGGAATACCATTCACTATTAACTGTTCTACGGTCTTCTAGCGGGATTACTGCTACTGGTCCACTACGTCGAAAAAAAACGGTAATCATTTTTTTATTAACGCTCCGACCGCGAACAAGTTTTGTGGGCAACTTGTCCTCCTTAAACACCCATTGCGTGGATTGCTGCTTTGTAAGAGGATCGTAGCTATAGATCCAAGATTCATCAGTTGTCATGATGTAGGATATGTTTTGTGAAGTTCCTCCTTCGCACTTTTTTAGCATAAATTTGCACCAATCAACACGACGATATTTTTGCTCTTCTGTGAGAGAATGAGGTATCCACTGCGAAGCAACCTTCCTGACTTTAAGGTGTTCATGTAGGATAGTGGAAACTGCCTGTGATCCAATCTTTAATTCATCCTGAATCTCCCTATGTGTAATATTTCTATTTTCCCGCAATAGCCACTCCACGCTGATGACGTTTTCATGAGTTACTGCAATTGGTCGGCCGGGTCGGAGGTCAACGATTAGGTTCTCTCAAACACGTTTAAATTCACGAAACCAATAAGTGACTGTTGCTAACCCAGGCGCCGACTCCCCAAAGGCAGCTTCTAAATTTTCGTGGGATTTCTTGAAAGTTAACCCGCGTTTAAAATCATAGTAAAACATAGCACGAAAAGCTTCCCGCGAGACGTCCATTGTTGCAAACAAAACAAGAACGACAGAAAATTTGTAAAAATAATTTGAAAAAAAGACATTTATAACCAGCCAATGATTTTCGCCAAGGAGGTTTGTATTGAAAGGAGGTTTGCACTCAAAATAATTTCAGGAAAAAAGAGGTATATTTACTCTGTGGTTAACAATTTTTGGAACAGCCGTCGTAAACAAATAATTGACAATTGTTTATGTAAATGTCTAGTGTTACTCGGATTTTTACTGTTTTCATAAAGAAAGACATCATTGTTAGTGGTTTTCTGGTGAATCTCCTTTAAGAAAAAGGTAAAATCTGAATGGAACTAGATATTTGCACGAAGAGTTGTCAATAATTTGTTTGTAAACATTTTTCATTGAATTTAACCCTAGAACATTAAGTAGCAGTATTTTACTACTTTTTACAACAGCAATACTAAAAACTAAGAATTCAGAAGTACTTGGAACTTTACAGGGCGAAGTTACCATAATAGGAATCTAAATAGATCCTCCATTAGATTGAAAGTCATGTAAAGACCACCCATCTTACGAAAGGTTACTAAAATGTCAAGGATTATAAAGTGATAAAACGGCCCGGCAATAACGTAATTCTCAATTGCAAGTTAATAATACAATACATATATGGTTTGTAAAGTGTACGAGAACAAAATATTTTTTTCTTTAGGTTAATATAATACGTAAAATAAACAAAAATTCCTAACTGAAACACAAGACTCCGGGTACTTATTGTCGCATGATCGATCGCAAGATGTTTCAGTTAGGAAAATAATATGTTCCGGCAACGTTCATTTTACATTTTGAAATTGCTCGAAGTAACGCGTAATAATAGTTTGAAGTGACGCAAGTGAATTTCTAGATTCTATATAATATTGTATTTTACTGTCTTAGTCATCGGTAGGTAGGTAATATAAAGAAAGTTTAAGAAACATAAATGCATGTAGTCGTGGCACAGGTCGTGGCCGAGCGGTCATACTTGCGTATTTCTTGCTGTAAGTATTATAGTCCTATAAAAGTCCATGTATTGATTGCTCGGGCACGAAACGGACACTAAAAGTCCTACTATTGACTGTTCAGATTAGGTCTTCCGAGAGCCCAACACACTGGTCCAAAGCTTAGTTTGAGTGCGCCAAGGCTGCGATTGTACAAGCAAAGTAAATCTTCTCCGCTTCGGAAGGCAAACTAGGCCGTTGGTCCCATTGGTTGTGATCAGATGTTTTAACTTATTGGGCTAGCTTGTGTGTAGCCCACAGGCTATACAGTTAGATGTTTATGGCGGAGGATGATGACGTTTAATTAATTTAAAAGTCCTTGCTAGTTAAGTTAGGAATTCGCCCACCACGTTGATATCGTATGTCTTATCGGCGCAGGTCAATATTGGCAAGGTTAAACAAACAATAACGAGCCCTATTTCAGAACCAGATAACTGTAAGGACGACTGTCCACTAGAGGATAAGGGAGATGACGATGAGCGATGGTATTTTGTTTAACGCGGAATGAATTAACAGCAATTAATTTATATTTATAAACCATGTTATTAAATAACTCAAAACCTCAGAACCCCAACTTATTTATTATGTAAAATAATCATACTAGTTGACTAATTTTGAACATTACGCGTGATCTAAACCTGCGACATGCGAGCGCAATGTTGCCGCTGAGCATACATTCAAATTGTAAGAGCAACGTTTGCTAAGAAGACTATAGAGTTCGATAAATTTTCCCGCCTAGTCAAAATTATTTTTATTGATAAAAACTGACCCGTATTTTTATTACTGTTATCGATTCAGAACAAATTAATTTCAGGTTGCTGCGCAATTCCATTAACACGTTGTATAGATTAATTGCACACTGACAGCTTTATTGCAACAATCTATTCTTGTCGACTGTCGTGAGAGTGTCGATTCTTTATCGCTAGCCGTCGCTTTTTAATCCGTAAGACAATGGGCATAACATGACAATTTCTTGCACTTATTTCTTGTCCGGTTGCGTAACACTAGATTATTTATGCCTGCAAGTACTAAGTTACTTTATACCACTCACTCAGGATTGTGTATTGTGTTGTGACAGCACTGTTACTTTTTAATTTGTTTTGTTATGATTGTGTTTGTATGTCTGTACACGTTTTACGCTGACGAGCTAGCTTAAACACATTTGTTAAAATTTAGTTAAATAATTTAAGTAAGTAATTATTTTTTTATGACAAAAAAAAATGTATTACTTGTATACATATTACATCTATAGCTAAAGTCTGAAAGTGAATACAATGCGATTAAACAGATTCAAGATTGAAGCAGTGGAACAGCAAAGGAAAAAATACAATTAGTGTTTACCTAAAAATAACTTTTTCGGCAGTACGGCGGCTATATTTATAGTATTCATACATACCTATATCTATAAACACGTAACACTATAACTTTACTTTTCTAAGTTCTATGAAAAACAAATCAATAGAACTTAGGAAACTGTTTCTTAAGAAACAACGCTTGAAACTTCACGCGATCAAATATTAAGAGGCAAACCTTTAAAAGTCAAAGTTTAATTAAAAGCTACATTGGTAATACCGTCTCATGCAACATAGTTGCGGACTAAGTTTTGCTCCTGTGAAGTTCGCGGGCGAAGTTGCCAACTTGGACCGAAAAGTTTTCCGTGAATTCGTCGTCTGTGTGCTAGAATGAGGAGAAGCCAGACACTTGTCTTGCTTATTCAAATGTGACTGATGATAACTAAGCTTTTCCCTGTTTACCTAGACGTACTTAAAAAATAACTTGTAAAATAAAAAAAGAGTACTCGTGCTGATGATTCCGGAATTTCACCCATAAAAAATAAGTTCAAAATCTTTTAATCGAGTAAGATCAGGGGCCCTACTGTCACTTTTTAGAGCACAAAATTTGTATGGGAATTTGCATAGTATGATTAAAGTTGTTGTAAGAGTTGATAGTAAATGCAGTAAGCAACCTGTGACAATGTAAATGTAAGTAGGTATATTACGTCTCATACTAATTTAACAAATGTATAATCAAAACAAATACGTTAAATATCAGTCACAGGCACAGGGCACTGTTCACTCACAGTTCCCAACTAGTATGCTATACGACAATGTTTGTTATTAAATTAAATGAAAGCTTTGTTCTACACGGGTGTAATCTGTATTGGAATTCCTATGAAGGCAGATAACGGACAGCTCATGGCGGCCTTACAGGATGTGTGGAAAATATATGTGTCAACTAACAACGAGCAAGCCAGACGACACCGACACGCAGCGTTACTTTGTCGGCTAATGCCTGCGGTCGCGGGAACGAATTATACTACAGCGGTACCACTGAACATGATACGAGTTTCATTCGACATTCGATTAAGTGTTAGAACGATCATTTGTATAGAAGCTTACCTTATTTTTCAACAAAGAGTTTAGTGCTACATTGATTGTACTTATTGTAATATTGTAAGAAAGTTATGTTTTGCGATCATTATAAATTTGCAAGTGTAAATTATGAGAACAAAGGTTGTGTCTGATTCCGTTAGCGGTACCGCAAACAAGATTTTCTTAGCAAAATTGCGACTTCTGGTGACAAACGAAGTGATTTTGCAATTTCGCCATACAAAATTTTGTATGAACAAGAATTCGTTTTCATTAACACGATCAGAGAGCTGAGTGTAAGTTTGTAGGTGTGCAAACGTTACTATCGCGTTTGTGTTAAGAGTTTTGATTCTCGATCTTATTTACTTAGCATTAAGATCTATCTGTCAAAACTTAACTCAAACGCGATAGTAACGTTTGCACATTTACAAACTTACACTCAGTTCTCTGATTATAGATAAAACGTGCAACAAACAAAACTCAACACTTCAGACAGAACTTGGTCCACTGGACATATTATAAGTTGCCCAAAGTACATATTGAAGATCTTTCTATTCCAGTGTTTTGCCTTACTCTTCACCTTAAACCTCTTTGCATTCTTGATGGATACTTTAAAAGTAACTGTCCTTTACACACTGCACGTTGAATTATATTCCGTGCCCAACAGCCCAGTTGCAAACATCGATTTACGAAATAGGCTTTTATTCCACACAATGCCAGTCTGTAGTTCTTTAACACAGTGGTCAAACTCGTAACAATTGAGTCTTTTTGTATCTAAATTACGATTGCTCATTGTTTTACAGACTTTCTTGTTGGAATACGTTGACGAGAATGTTGCTGACTATAATATAAGTCTGGGAGTAAAACAATTAAGAGAAGAAAATGCAAAACGTACATCTTCAAATATGTACGTGTGTATTTTTCTTAATACTTTGTGGTTGGAGTTATCTGCGTTTATTTATTTCAGAGTTTCTTAGGCCAACATTTTAGGTAAAACCCAACAGGATGCGTGCAAAATAGTTATTGCAAAACATTTCAAGTATCGGAAACGACCCAGAAGAGTCAACAAAGTGATACATTGTCGGTGTTACTCTGTTGCGTGAGACTAAGGAGGCTAAAAGACATTATGGACTTGGATTTGTGACGTAAAAAGTCTAGTAGTAGGCTGAGTCTTCTCAGATGACTGAGGGATTAGGGCTTGCGATCCTGTTCATGTCTGATTCAAAGAACTATGCTGCTATCGTGATAAGTACTATTGGATCAGGAATTTTAGGAATACTCTTTTAGATAAAACTGATGAGGTAGACGACTCAGGGATTAAGGAGAGGAACCTCGATCCTGTTTATGTCTGATTTAAAGATCTATGCTGCTATCGTGATAAGTACTTTAGGATCAGGAATTTTAAGGGTAGGTACTCTTTAAGATAATGCTGATTCAGTTGTTTTGTATTTTTGTAGGTTTGTTTATTTTGTTTTGTGGTTTTTATTTTATCAGAAGTCAGCCCGTGAGGTTTACTATGAAGTAGGATGTATGAACGTACACGTTCAACATTTTAGAAATAGACAATACGAAATTTCATTTAGAATAACTTTATTATCATGTTTCGAAATCGGATCGTTCCATTTATTTCATCAAACACAATAAATATATGTATAAAGTTGAGAATGATTTATGATTGATTATGTAAGGAGTGAATTGAAATGGATGGTGAACATGTATGAGCTTTTCCTATGAAACAACACATGACACTACACTACACACTTCTTTGTCGCCATATTTTCAAATTCTTGGTAAGTTAAAGTTTCCATGGCATATTAGATAAGTAGTTTATGTTTATCATGCTGACATAAAGATGTCAAATTCTTGAAGATCTTTTGTTCGTATAGCTTAAAGTTACTTTAGTAGTAAATAAAACAAATATCTACTTACATCGCTCTTTGCATTGGGTACCTACTTATAATATATTTCCTTTGTAAGATTGCCATACATTTAGTTATCACCTCTCCGTACTATCTGATTGGACCTTAAGACGATCGTCTTTAAAATCATTTCAGCAAAGCAGGATCCCTCACAAATGTCCAAAAGATGAAGATTGAACATGCATCCGACAATTTAGGTGTTCGGCCCAAGTGGAAGATCTCCCGAGTGGTTGTTTTGATCGATCAGCCAGCGCCGTGATTAATCTTTGTTAGATTGAGAGCCGACTGTTCGATTAAGGTAACAGGAAACGGTTAGCTTGGCCGTTTTTTAACTTTCCCCGTTCGTGTACAGTTAGGTACGAACGAGAAGGTATCCAATCGAATGTGTATTATGAAATTCGTTTTGGTACTAATTCAGTTAGCCTTTTTATGTGGAACTAGCTTTTGCCCGCGGCTTCGCTCGCGTTACCTATGTAGATTTTACATACATACATATAATCACGACTATTATCCCCAAAGGGTTAGTCAGAGACTAGGCATTGAGGACCGCAAAAGCAGTCCTCTACTATAGTCCACTTTTCACCGCTACTGCACATGCGCTCAGCGTGACTGGTGTGGAGAGCCCATCCGCGCCGCTCAATGCTTATGGATGTATGTGCAGTCTTTAGTCCGTTAGCCTTTTACGACACCCAAGGAAAGAGAGGGGGGTTGGTAGTATTCTTTCACCGCTACGCGACACGGTTAAATGTTAATTAATGTTAATTAATGTTAATTAATGTTAATTAATGTTAATGTAGATCTAAATAATTTATTATGTTTATTGATCGACGAACTTTTTCCGTCCCTTCAAGTTGTATCAGGGCCTCAGCGCTGTTTACCAAAACTCATCAATATCGGCTTGGCGGTATACGCGTGAAAAGTAGAAACGTAAAAAGTAACTTTCGCATTTATAATATTAGTCACGAGAAGAGTGTCGCTAACCGCGTCGTGTATTGGCGAATGTTGAATTATACGAAAATACTCTATTAAAAGGCGTATTACAATCTCGACTGTGATTTTTGCGTAAACTGGCCAATTTTGGCGTTATGGATCTCGGAAACAAAATACATTAACAATTATGATTTATTGAATAGTGTAGAATAGCTATAGCACGCTTTTTGTAAATTTTGCTTAACTTTTTAATTAAACCCAAAATTGCAGAGAAAGATTTTCATAAAGTGCGCGAAGGCACTTTTTTGAGCTCATCGATTGAACTACTGTTCTAAACAAGTGAAATAAAAAAAATATAATGTTATCTCTTATACTCGTATAATCGAATAGTGCGTAGCGGCCTCGAAATTTTTAGATATCATTGATTTTATAAAGGAAAAAAATCTTACCCTAAACCAAAAAACTTCGAAAATCGCTATAAGTTAACTGTGAATATCTCCTATCTACGATAATATTATTGAGCAAAATTTATACCAGAGTAATTGTTAGTTCATGAGGAATAAAGATTTTATAATGAATTTATTATCCTATTTCGATAAAAATGATAAATACAACTGCAAAATTACTACAAAATGCGATGCGCCGGCCGTCCGAATTCAACTTATGCTCACAGAATGGAGATTTGTAATATTATGCACTTTATTATCCTATTTCGATAAAAAAGATAAATACAACTGCAAAATTACTACAAAATGCGAAAATGGGCATTTAACGCAAAAATCACATTCGAGATATAATATGCCTCTTAAATTAGGAAGTATATCTATTGAATATACCATACGATTACTATGTGTAACATTCACTATTTTTGTACTAGTCACTCAATTGACTTTTCATATAAAACCGTTGTGCCAACGGACTCACAAACTCACACTCACTGTAAAAAAGGCGTTCGTTCGGACAACTACGAAGTTTTACTTTACCGTCACTGCGTCCCTGCCAACAGTGAAAGAATACTACCACCTCCTATCTTCCCTTGGGTGTCGTAAAAGGCGACTAACGTATTAAAGACAGCATACAGAGCGACGATGGGCTCACCACCTGTCACGATGAGCACATGTGCAGTCGCTATTTGGTGAAAGTTGATTATAGCAGAGTACTGCTTGAGTGGTCCTGCTTGCCTGGTCTCTGACTAACCCTTCGGGGATAAGAGTCGTGATTTATCTATCTATGTAAAAGAAGAGTTTCATATCATACTGAGGCGAGTTATCTTTGAAGTTAAGCAACTTTCCCAAAGGTTGCCGGAGGTGGCCAAAGGAGAATGACCTTTTTACTATGGGAGTTAGGCTAGTTTTTTAGCTAGCCAGCATAACACAGCGCTTTAATGAAATAAATAGTAATCAATAGCAGCAATGCTCTGAATTATGAAGAAAAAATTACATTACAATATCATGCGGGAGTTTGAAGCTTTCTTCATTTTTAGCTTAAGACTTTTTAGGTATTTTGAGGTTATGACAACTGTTATCGTATGCTATGAGTTCAGTTTAGCATTTATTTATCACTTGACTCATAACGCGGCGTTCTATAGAAAACCTTTTTTAACAGTAATCATTATAATTTAAGAGAACACTTTTGATATGCGAATGATTAAGACGCAATAGATATCGGTAGGCTGCATGGTTTGGTCATTCTCCTTTAAATACCGTTTGCTTCAGAAGGTTTGTTCAACCACTATCGTAATAGCGGTGAAGTTGTTAAAACGTTTGCCGTTAAAAAATTCAATTTCGGTCGCTGTACTTTGTAACACTGTAATGTAACTCTTCCAATTGCGACAGATTCTACGACTGAAACGTACAAATCTATGCACATAATACCTATGTTTGAGCATCCAACTTTCTAAGAGTTGATCATTACAAAATCGAATCTGTGCAACTTCCAGTGAGCAGACAGCAGTCGACACACGACAGTACGATACCGTTCAATTCAAATACCCTAATTTTGCATACCACCTGCGTAAAAAGGTTTTAATTTAACCTGAACAATTTATCTGTCCAACAATTTGTGTCTTCTTGTAAAGGTATAGGGTTGGTAATTGTTTGGTTGACTCCTGGTAGGAGAGGCAGGAGATGAGGTTGGATTGGGCATGCGCAGTGAGCTCAGACGGTCGGGGCTTGGCTTGAGGCTCAGCGGTTTGCGCCGCCAGTAGACGCTCAGCTTTCGAAGGGAGATCATGTCTCACTTTTTCAGGGACTAATGAAAATGTTCGCTTCACCGCTCGAATAAGTCTATTGTTTGATTTTTTTTGTAAGATGTGAAGCGGTTTTTAATGCTAAATGTGGGTTTATACACGTATTCTACGATTTGAAACCTGCAGCATTACCAATGAGATGGGTTTGAGTTTCGTATTCCGCGTTTTGTCAATCCATTAAAAAACGCTAGGTCTTACTACTTACCAAAATTTTCTAGCCGCAATAATATTAACCCTAACGTACCGACTTTATTAAAAGATATCAGTACAATTAAACATACATGCATCTAATCACGATTATTATCCACGAACGGTTAGGCAGACAGCAAAAGCAATCCTCTACCAACCATAGTCCACTTTCACTAAATAGCGACTGCATATAATGTGGACATATTACGATGAGCACATATCATGTGCTCATCGTGACAGGTGGTGAGCCCATCGCCGCTCTATGCTGTTTGAAGTATGTGCAGTCTAAGTCCGTTAGTCGCCTTTTACGACACCCAAGGAAAGGGGGGGGGGGGGGGGGGTGTTATTATGAATTCACCGCTTAAATTGGTAAATCTAGTATATTAGATTTTAAGGGTCTGGTGGTAGTATGAATTCACCGATTAAATTGGTAAATATAGTACCTATATTAGATTTTAAGGGTCTTTAGTAGAATATTCGTTAATTTACGGCGAGAAACCTTTTACTAAAACGAACCGACAATAAACTTAGCAAGTCCTCTAATTGAAAACTCCCAAAAATATGTACCCTAAACTTTTACGTCCCTTTTGTAAATCATAAAAGGATCTTTTGTGCGTTTTGAAACTAAGCCCTCTAACAAGCAGTACTGAATTTCGCAGCATTATTGAATGGACGGAATTGATGTGTTTGTAAATGGACAACAACATTTTTTAAGTAGTTTTGAAGTATTTTGCCAATGATTATCAATGTGTTTATTTATTATTACACTCACATTGTGTATAATAATTAATATAATTATAAAAAAGTAATAAATTTAAAAATACATAAATATTGAAATCCTTACTTAAGTACATAAATAATAACTACTTATCTATTTATAACAGTTTTTCTAAATAAAACTAAAGATTTTTACTTGACTTTAGATAAAACTAATTTGAAAAATAATACTTTAGCACACAAAATTGTGTGAATCATGTCATCATGATTTTGTTTGAATACTCGTTAATAATATATTATAATCAACAGCTTAGTAAGTTAATTATTGGAAAGTTTGCGATAGCATATTCGAGATTCTTCAGGACCTTTCTTGAAGGCTGCATTCCGGTTTCGGTATTTCCGGTAGAATCTTGACTATAAAAATAGATGTAATGTATATATCTATGCTTCCTACTTACGTATCCGACTCACGCTTGACCACAGTTCCAATCCAATGTAGCCTAATGAATGTTTGCCGAGTGCTACATCATTTGCATTCCAGCCGTCAATATCGATATTGGAATCAAACAGAATAAATGAATTGCTTTCACGCGTACTATCTGATGATTACCGTCCGGTCTTTATATACGTACGTACTTAGGTATTACCATGTATGTAAGTTCATTCATTACTACCTTTATCTTCTAGTATACTTACGTAATCAGGAACTTAAAGCGGTTACGGTATAAGGTTACGTTACCGGTATAAAATAAGTGTACCTTAATGAAATAGAGGTATGGCTATACCGTTATTTTACTTTAATGCGGTATCGGAACCGAAAAACATTGCATTGACAGTTGCTGGGCCCAGGGTAAGGGGTTTTGATCTCGAGAACAAAGCAAACTAATGCAAATTGATGAGAAAAACTATATTAGTCGTTACTATGCTTGAAATGGTTGTTAGCCGTTTCTTTCATACCGAAATAAACCTTTTTTTATTTCTATACATACGCAAAATTACGGTACGGAAATAAATTTGGATATCGGAATATTCCGGTAACCGTTGTTTTTCGGTATGACGTCATACCGCAATATAAAGGAACCAGATTTTTTGGGTTATACAGTCCCTGTACGTTTATTTCATCAGGACTGTTGGTTATAAGTGAGCGAGCTTGACAGCTTCGGTTATCTATCTGGAAAATAGGGAGTGAAACGTGTTCATGGTCCAAATCTCCTGAGACACTAGTCTTATGAGAATACTCGTATAACCTCTATCCAACAATTGGCGGTTTTTGTATAATTTATTAATTGTATTTCACTATCCGGTTTGCGTAGCGGTGAAACAATACTTCAACCCCATCTCTTTCCTTGGGTGTCGTAAAAAGGGACTAAAGACTGCACATACTTACAACATCTTAGAGCGGCGATGGGCTCACCACCTGTCACGCTGAGCACTAGTGCAGTCGCTATTAGGTGAAAAGTGGACTATGGCATAGGACAGCTTTTGCTGTCCTCATTGCCTAGTCTCTGACTAACCCTTCGTGGATAATAGTCGTGATTATATGTATGTATGATATGTATTTCACTAAAGTGTCATAATTTTATTCTGATGAATGCATCAGCTTCATGTTAATTTCGAGAACCTTTGCTGGATGTACTGTAATCGAAGATATACTTAATTACACAGTTTGTTAAATAAAAACCGTAATACACACCGAAGTCACAGGGCCCACCGAACGCCCTTCAAACTAATCTCAAAAAATAACCGAAATAAACTTCGCTCACTCACGGCCTCAAAGCCCCAGTTGTTAGGTCACAGGCTGGTCTAGAGCAGGACGGCCGACAGCCATCCCTGTCGCTCCCATGGGCGCACTTGACCGATGAGTAATGCCGAAGTGTCCCGGGACTGCCGACGAGCGATCGGGGACTGTAATACGCGCGTGGTGCAAGTCACAGGTTGCGCGGTTAGAGCTATTTCTAAAAATAATAACTTTGATATATTTCTCAAAGTTGTGTTCTGTTTCTAAATATACATGTATATATTGATCTTGTTCTATACTTGAAAGTTTTATCTCTTTCAGTTTTATACAAAGATTACTACCTTTTTTCGTATCGTTCAATAATGACATGAAATAGGCTCGAGCTCGAGAAGACCAGCTTTATGCCTATGTACAGATGGGCGGGTGGGTAAAAATTGGGGTGGGTCAAATTGGGAGGAAGGGTAAAAAATGGTATTTACCCATTTATACCAATTTATACCGGGTATTTTTATTAAACACCGGATAAAAATTGAATACTGTTTATAACACTATCCTTAAAACAATCTACGATGTTAGTTTCGATCTTGACCATTGAAGATAAAATATTGATTTCAAATAAAACACAGTTGATTATATTTTAAATCTTTAATCAACATCTATTTTTAACTGAAACACAACAAAATGGCGCAGATCTAGCTAGTTGAAATGCACTTCGAATGAACATGTTCGCGTACGAAAAATACCACGTGGAGTGGGGGGCAAGAGTCTGCGTGCGGTATTACGGGGACTGCTAGAAACCGCAAGAAACTTCAAAGGCTGGTCAGGTCATGTGTTTTAAACATGACGAAAAAGGAATTGGTGTTTTTGCCATTTTTAATTAAATAATTCATTTTGTGAATTTTAATTGGATAGTCTTTGAGTACCAAATTTATTTTAAAGCAATAACATAAGAAAAATGAAATCAAAAACAATTAAAAATAACGATTATTTACAACGCGCGGGCAACGACGGCCGGCCTGCCGACCATCGTCTGTTGACCCGTTCGCGTCAGCTGGGAGATAAGGAGATAAGTACCTACGTTAGTCTGTAAAGTGCAATAAGACCCCATTTATTTTCCTTTTACAACTGAAATGAAATGTGCGTGTTTAAGGTGCAGTTAAGTCCAACGACTATCGATAGCATCAAGTTATGTTATGGTTCCGATAACGCGCATAAAATGAAAATATTATTATTAATATATTAATTATTAATATTGTTGCCCAACCAACTCGCAAGCCAACTCAACACAATACAGCCCTGAGTCCTACCGGGCGTGAGCCTGGCGAGCGCTGCCATCAAGGCCCCAAACGCAAGCAGAGGGTGTAGGAAGCAAAACAGTCTCTGGTTTGGGAGCAACGCGCAGGTGGGCAACAATTTCCTATTGGGGACCCGAGTCCCCTCCTCTCCTACTAGCACGAGGCGGGAGATAGCCTTGCGCCAACGGATCCCAAGCACCACCATAAGTGGAGTGGATAGCCGAGCCGATGGGAGAGGGGGTGGCGTCGAAGGTGAGGAGTTCACCCGATCCCTGCCACGAGCATGGGCGCATACAGGGTGGTGACCGAACCACCCTAGCGTAGGTTATCGGTGCCCAATGGCACCCGCTGCAGGCCGATTGTCGCCTCCTAAGGCCCTACCTCTCCTAGACCTCCTCCCCGAAGGGACAGGAGCATAAATTACAAGATAAGAAATGGCCCCCCGATCGGGCCCTTTTTTAACTGTAATTATTATTATGTTAAGTGTTAGATTAAAAATAAAAAAAAACACGAATTTCTTTTTTGTCATTTTTATTAACTGAACTCTTAAATTTCCTACTTGGAAATAACCTAAATCCACCTAATTGCTAATATAAGGTTTTTATAAATTATCAAGACCATTTCAGAAAAAATTTTTGAATTTCGCCCAAAAACAAAAAAGTGTAAAAAGACTTAAAAAAATTTCGGCCAAAAACTTCCTAATTTAAAATCTTCCAAAAATTAAAATTAATATAAATTAGACCTAAAAACACCCAAAAATAAACATTTCGCAAAAAATTTTTTAATAAAAATCTCCAAAAAATCGACTTTGAAAAGTCTAACCTAACCCTAACCTAACTCAGAATGGCAACCGCAGAACGCAGCGCGACGCCCATCCTGATCACCCAGAGGCAGGAGAAAGTGCGAGATGTGCCGAGTTTCATGGAGGTGGTCGGCCATCTCTGCTTCCAAATCAGGAGGGCGGTGACCGCCGGGAAGTCGGTGATAAAAGCCCACAAGGAGCTCATCGTGGATGTGGCCAATGAAATCGAAAACTGCCTTGAGCTTCTTCCTACATTGTGCCTTCCCACGGAACAACATAGTGATAGCGTCCGTGAATTAAGCGACAAATTGGACAACGGCATGGACGCGGTCCTCAGCGTACAAAATGAGATGGCAGCGGAGGTCCGACGTGAGGTCTCTCAGAAGGTCGATGAGCTTCTGATACAGGGGGAGAGACTCGAGGACCTCGTGCGCCTCTCCGGTAACATGCTGACGGCCGTCCTAAAGGACCAGCAACAACAACCGCTGGCCCATAGTTCCATGTCCGAAGTCCAAACAACACCAGTCGCACCAACCCCTACCTACGCTAGCATTACGGCTAAGAAATTGCCCCCAACTCCCCAAACCCACCCAGCTATCATAATGAGCCCTTTTGACTGCACCATTAAGCCTCCGGAGGTGATGCCCATGTGGAAGAAGGAGATATCCTTCCGGAGGCACAAGTATGCACCTGTAAAAATTTTGCCGATTACCAACTCCAAATTAAGGGTCGAATTCGAAAGCAGAGAGCAATGCGATGAGACCATTGCCCGTCACCACCAGAGCCCTAACTTCGCCGCTGAACTGGCGAAGCAGCGACCACCACTCCTAATCCTAAAGGGGATCTCGAAAGACATCCCCCGGGAGGAATTAGTGGAGGTCGCTGTGAAACAAAATGACGTGGCTGTTTCTCGCATTTGCTTTCTGACTTCGAATAGAAACCCGGCGCTGTACAACGCGGTTATAGAGGTCACTCCCGAGATGCGTAAGACCATCCTCGCTCTCGGGAGGCTCAACGTGGACCATAGCAGGGTCCACGTTGAGGACTTTAGCCGTTTTGTGCAGTGCCATATGTGCCTGCAATATGGACACACTAAAGCCAAATGCAAGTCCAAGAAGAAGCCTTGTGCCCATTGCGCCAGTCCGGGGCACCAGATTACTGAGTGCCCAAACAAACAGGACAAACCGAAGTGCTATAACGGCACAGCGCACAACCATCGAATGGGCACAAAGGTGGACGCTGGCCATAATGCAACAAACGGTAAAGAGTGTCCTAGAATTAAATCCATGGTGCTGCGCTTGCAGAACCAAACAGACTATGGGAACTAAATAAAATAAAAATAAAAAATTCTTAAATTCTTAAATATTAACTAAATTCGAAAAATTAAAATAATATTATGTAAACTAAATTAAAACCCTAAATATCTAGAAATAAAATCTTAAACTAAACTAACTAAAGCACTCTTATTTAAATAATAATTAACTATAAAATTTTACCTAGTCTAAAAAACATAAATTTGACCTAAAACTTTATCAAATTACTCCTAAAACAAATTGGCAAAAAATTACTTAAGCCTAATGCTCTAGCAATAAATTAAAACCTATTATTGAATTTAAATACTACTAATACTACTTTTAAGCTTTAATTAACGTCAAAATTTAAATCATTTCTAATTACCTTTCATTTAAATAAATAAATAAAATAAAAATTGAAATCCTATATAAAATTAGCCTATAAACAATTACCTTTCATTAAAATAAATAACTAAAATAAAAAACTGAAATCTTACTTAAATTGAGTCTAAAAACAAAACTAAAAAACTTTATAAAACCAAAATAATCACTTGCATAAAGTCCCAAAATTCCTTCCTTATCCTTATTCTTACCTTCTTCTTTCTCCTTTTACCTCTAAAAATCTTTCCTTCCTGACTATTTGTGACCAGCAATTAACTAGAAGTGGACCTTAAGTCCACTTAAATCAAAAAACAAGGACTGGTATGTCCTTACAAAAATTTGGCAGTAATAATTCAAAATTTCCGTTTCCCTTAACTTTCCCTAAAACATCTCCAATATCCCCAAACAAACCCTCATCCAAATAGATCCTCACAACCCCTTGCCCCTAAACTCACTCTATTTCCTTTAGTAGCCTACGCTTATCCCATGCGAGGAAATACCCAATCTAACTATACACCTCAATAAAAGGAAACATTTGCCCTAAATAACATTAAGAATCAAACCAACCAATAAAAAATATAAAAAAAACAGGGTGAATGATAATGCGTCATTTGAATTATATGATTTTTATGAAATAAAATAAATAAGGCCAGCGGCCCGGATGGGATTCCAGCTACACTACTTAGGGTCTGTGCGCCTGAATTGTCTCCGATTCTAACGCGTCTGTACCGCCTTTCTCTTCTTACTAGAGCGGCCTCATTCCTGGAAGCTTGCAAATACCAACATGGCTTTCGGCGGGGCCGTTCCACGGGGGACCTTCAGGTGTACGTTACTCATTGCTGGGGCGAGGCAACCGAGAAGCATGGCGAAGCGCTTGCCGTGTCGCTTGACATATCGAAAGCCTTTGGCCGGGTCTGGCACGCTGGCTTGCTGAGCAAGCTTCCAGCGTACGGCATATTTGCTGATTTTCGTGTCTGAATTTTGGACTTCCTAAGTGAACGGTCAATCAGAGTAGTCATTGATGGCTGTTCCTCCGACCTCATGGCTATCGATGCCGGGTTCCTTAAGGGTTCCGTTCTCTCTACTACCCTTTTCTTGGTGTATAATAACGATCTGCTCAAGCCAGGAATTGTTGGGTATGCAGACGACAGCACGGTCACAAAGAGGTATCTGTCTAGCGCAAGGGTCGGCGGAGAGGAAGTTCGTTTAACGGAAGGAGTCCTTTTAACCTGGCTCCTACTTTCCGGGGTGTAGATGTACCAATTACCGACAACTTCGATCTCCTCAGCATGAAGTTGACCTCCAATCTCAACTTGGGCAACAACATCGAAATCAAGGCACAAACTGCGGCGAAAACGCTGGGTGTTCTAAATAAGGTTAAGCGATATTTCACGCCGGGACAGCTTCTTACTCTATATAAAGCACAAGTCTGGTCGTGCGTGGAGTATTGCTGCCACCTTTGAGACGGCTAAGCAAAATATCAACTTGCCGCGCTCGATTCAGTAGAACGCAGAGCCAGGAAACTTACAGGTGCCGATAAGCTTGTGAAAACCAAGCTTCACAGTCTCGCTCACCGTCTGTTGCTCACTTGCATTCTTGTCGGTATTTTACAGGTTGTACTTCGAAGAGTGTGCTTTTGAGCTACACGAGCTCATTTCACCGTCCCCTTTCTGGTATCGGGAGTCCAGACGTACGGCGGGTTACTTACCACCCTTTTGATATTCCACTCATACGCACCAAGTGCTATTCGTTTTCATTCATAATGCGTATAGCCAAGGTATGGAATTCCCTGCCGGCGTCTGTGTTCCCGAGTGCATATAGCCCAACATCTTTAAAGCCCGAGTGAATAGGCTTCTTCTGGGCAAGCTCGCTCCATCATCGGATTCTTCTTAATCCTACGTATAAGAATGTGGCCAAGAGCAAGCCCATCTATTATAAAAAAGTAGTTTTTAAGGAACCGGGAATAGGTTGACTTCGTAATTCGTATGTCAAATACCTAAAAGAACAAGGAATACCAGGGTGCACGTCCCAGACATGATAATATAATTACAACAGAAATTGAACTAGAAATGATAACTAACGTATGAACATTTTGAATATCTTAATAAACAAAAGTCGTACCTCAACTCGAAAATGAATAGAATTCCACTAAGTATTAGACTTAGAATGACTTAAAAATATGCTTTAGTCGGTATGTAATAGTATCTATAACCAAATTCAATAATTGGTTTAAATTAAACTGAGTTTAATTTTTACCCGGTATAAATTAAAAATGGATGGGTAAAAATAGGTAAAAATGGGTATTTACCCACAAGTCGGGTATTTACCGGGTAAATGCCCATCTCTATGCCTATGACTTGTAAAATAAGTACCTATGTTTAGAGAATCGATAGATAGACGTTTAGGAGTTGGATTGAAGTATTGTACTTACTACTACCAATTAATTGACCTCATCTTGCTGTAGATAGGGAACAACGGAAAAGATGAAGGGCCCTTTTCCTGCAGTGTGTCACACTGCAGGACGACGGCACGACGCTTATTATTATAATAATAATCAATCACAGAAGGAGAAGAAGAAGAATCACAGTAAATAGGTTTTAGAGTAGTGGTCATCCAGGCGGATTCTGGAAATTTCTACACAACTTTCGCTTCGCTTGTGGTTTGCACCAATCGCATGTTGAAGGAAACTAGGCGAAATGATTGCGGTGCTTAAGATGTGATGGTGTGTGGAAATAAACCGGGCGATGCGTCACACCGAGTGGGCACTGTTGGCCGGCACACCGCTAGCTACTTGCTAGCTGTCCAACTCTTATTGCTACTATTTCTGCACGTCTCGTGTGAGGTTTTATATCATACCCACGGGGAGGAGAACAAAAAGAAGAAGTCCGCGTCACTTACTTAAAAATCGAAGCGCATAAAGTAAGCCAGTATTATTATAAAAATACATCACACCCTTACGCAAAGGTACGCCGATCGGCCGTCATTGTGATGTCAACCGTTCCCGTGACAGCACACACATTAGTATAAAGGTTGCTTTGCTTGACTGTTAGTATCGCGGAGCAGAGTCCTGCTTTTGGTTGGCTGTCCAAGTTGATTTGGTCAAATGACACGCTACGTCCGCTCTATTTTTAGGTTAAATGGATAAAAATGATGCTACTAGCTTCCCATAAGTCCTTGGCGGTTTTTGGCAATTCCTGATCCACACGTCCATCTCAAATTCAATAGTGTTATTCGTACGTCCAGTTCAAGAAGTCACGTTAAGTTTGAACGGAGTGGTGTCCTATATATAGTGCACGGACGCCATGGCTAACTACACAATGCCCTACATATAGTGCACGGACAGCCAACGTGTTACTCGCCCGTGATCCGTAACCATACCTACTTTGTCTTTAAAGTGGCGAAACACCTCGAAAAATACATAGGTAACTCACGAATATTATCCCTCATGGGTTAGTCAGAGACTAGGCAATGAGGACCGCAAAAGCAGTCCTCTGTCATAGTTCATGTTTCACCAAATAACAACTTTGAAAAAAACGTAAATATAACATGAGTGAGAGAGGCAAAAGTGCCTAAAAATATAAGAATGCCACATCATTTCATCATATAAGAATGCCCGATTCCAAAAAAAGGCGATCGCTCAGATCCGTCCAACTACAGGCCAATAGCTATTACCTCTTTACTCTCCAAAGTAATGGAGTCCATTACAAACCGCCAGCTCTTAAGGTACCTAGAAGAGAACCAGCTACTAAGTGATCGCCAGTATGGTTTTCGTCGCGGTCGATCGGCTGGTGATCTTTTAGTGTATCTTACTCACCGATGGGCGGAGGCAGTCGAGAGTAGAGGGGAGGCACTGGCAGTTAGCTTGGACGTAGCAAAAGCCTTCGACAGGGTATGGCACAGGGCTCTTCTCTCTAAACTTCCATCATACGGGCTTCCTGAGAAATTGTGTTCATGGATTGCCAGCTTTCTCACTGGGCGTAGCATCAGAGTCGCAGTCGACGGTTCGTGCTCCGACATGAAGCCCGTGAATGCTGGAGTCCCGCAGGGGTGTGTGTTGTCCCCTACTCTATTTCTTCTGCATATCAATGACATGCTGCATAACAACAGCATTCATTGCTATGCAGACGACAAAACTGGGGATACGCTCTACACCGGGCGAGCTAATATTTCTCTGGAAAGCGTCATCGAGAGCCGGAATAAACTTGTAACTGACACCGAGAACATGTTAAGTCATGTCTCGGATTGGGGCCGACATAACCTAGTCCGCTTTAACCCCTCCAAAACACAAGTTTGCGCATTTACCGCCAAAAAAATATCCCTTCGTCGTACCTCTGAACTTTGAGGGAGCTCCCCTTGATACCAATCCGACTATTGGAATCCTTGGCGTCGATATTTCGAGTGACGTTCAGTTTCGTGGTCATTTGGAAGGTAAAGCTAAATTAGCTTCGAAAAAGCTGGGTGTGCTTAATAGAGCGGGTCAGTATTTCACGCCGGCCCACCGTTTACAACTGTATAAAGCACAGGTCAGGCCGCAAATGGAATACTGCTCCCATCTCTGGGCTGGAGCATCCCAATACCAACTCCTTCCATTTGACCGCATTCAACGCAGAGCTGCTCGAATTGTCGACGACGTGGTTATTTCAGGACGGCTCGATCCACTGGCTCTTCGGAGAGACGTTGCGTCTCTCTGTATATTGTACCGTATATATCATGGGGAATGTTCTGAGGAATTGTTCGGCTTGATCCCTGCCGCTGATTTCCTTCACCGCACTACACGCAATCGACTGTCCATCCACATCACCTTGATGGATGGCGGTCTACTACTGTGCGTTTTTCAAGAAATTTCTTGCCTCGAACTACAGTGTTGTGGAACCAGCTCTCGGCGGCGGTATTTCCGGACCGTTATGACTTAGGGATCTTCAAGAAACGAGCCTATTCCTTCCTTAAAGGCCGGCAACGCGCCTGCGATTCCTGTGGTTTTGCGGCTGTCCATGGACGGCGGTGATTACTTTCCATCAGGTGACCCGCTTGCTCGTTTGCCTCCTTCTGCTATAAAAAAAAAATCATTGTTGAGTTTGTGATTCGGTTTCTTAATTAAATGAAAATGATATAACAGTAATGTTTTGTCATTTTAATTTACTTACGTAAGTATGAATTCGAATTATAACGACAGGCATTCCACTAACCAAACAAAGAACAATGATTATTCTCGCTAGGAATCGAAGCAGAGACCTCTACTGAGAGTCTGCGACGGAGGACTTACCACTTAACACTCATAAACTTACTTCAGAGACGGCGGGAGGTTCATAAGATGGTGGTGATGATGATGATGAGATTAACAGTAATCTCTCTTTCACTTAAAAAATCCAATTTATTCGATATAACATCAGTAGGTAATAGACTTTGTAGCATTGTATATACGAGTAGGTAGGTATATGTGACTGCTCAACTAATTGAAATGTTTCCCATTGTTTGCAGGTAATTGGAATTGGAATCGATGCACATCTATCATTCGGCGATACGAGTTCGGGGTAAGCTGGGTGGGATGCAATACAACACTTTTGCATAGACTATGTACATATTTGAACTTTACACAAGCTGTCGCTTTACTTAACGTATCACTGTCATTGTTTTGAACAGGGATGCTATGCGAATTAGATATGGTTTGTGTGTACTGTTAAACACAACTGCGCCAGCATCCGTAATTCGTAAATCGTTTTGTTACAAATATTTAGCAGCAACTATTTCAAGACAACACTTAGATTGGTATTACACCATTCACAGAGTCTCAAAATTACACTTACATTAGGGGCTCTACTGTAACCTCTTAAAACAGTATAGTACGGACGACCAAACAAGAACATGGTGAACACGAACATCGAACACTTTGTTCGCACGTGCGTACCACTACACTAACGAACATCAAACACTGTGTTCGTCAAAAATGTTTGTTGGTGCTGACGATGTTCGGAGAAATTTGATGCAACATTGTTCGTACGGAACACGAGGCCCGAGGGACGCGAGGGGCACGCGCAAGGCACCCGCGGGCATCAATTCGCAGCTACCTGTCTAGTCGTTGTGTCTGAGCAGTTTGCGCGAACATAAGTAGAACTGTGTTCGTAAAGTGATCATGTTCGATTAGCTAATCTAGGTCCACACATGCGAACCAAATGTTCCGTGTTCGATCCATGTTCTTGTTCGGTCGTCCGTACCTGCCTTTACATGCATGTACACACATCAAAAGTGTCTAGGGATCAACATATATTTTTGCAATAACTTTTCTCCTGATTGATATTAATTAAAATTTTCTTTAAGGATTCATCAAATAAAGTGTTTTCGTTTGTCTACAGTAACGATAAACCAAGTCACCTTTGCATTAATAAAGAAATTGGCCATTTTCCTAATAAAGGGATTTTTGACATTTGAACCACTAACATTAAAGTTCCAAAAAAAGACTGAAATAACAGTTTTCTTTAAAATTTTATTGGGTAACTTAAACAATTAATAATCCGTGTTTCTACCGCGAACACTAACAACACAAGAACATCGGTTTGGCATACTCAAAATGAGTTCATCCTAATCACGCTGTGGAATGGCCGCCCATGTTCGTTGCAACAATAAAAAAAGGTCTTCTTGCGACTGGATACCCTCCATATTCGGCAGAGCTCTTCTCTGTAGCATATCCCATGCATGCTCAATCGGGTTCAAGTCTGGCGACTGAGCAGGCCAGGGCATGACATTGATGTTAGCTGCGGCGAGAGTCTGTCTTACAACTCTTGCGGTGTGCGGTCGTGCATTATCATGCATTAACTGAAATAAGGGACCGATTTGCACTTGTAGAGGAACGATAACGTCTGATACAATCGTCTCAGCATAAATTTGAGCGTTGAGGTTGCCTCTGATCCAAATCAACTCAGTTCTTCCGCCGATCCAAATACCCGCCCATACCATGATGGTTCCACCACTATAAGGATGGACTTCCTGGCAGGATTTTAATCGCTGTTGGCGTCCAGGGGTTCTCCAGTGTCGTATACGTCTTGTATCCGGTCTCATACCAAAACGAGACTCATCAGAAAAGCACACGAAACGCCATTGTTCTTCTGCCCAATTTCTGTGTTCAAGAGCCCATTGATATCGAATCCTACGATTGTGCATTGCTATAGGTGGTACCCTTAGCGGTCTTCGGGAATGAAGGTTCACTTCATGCAAGCGGTTTCTGACTGTTTGGTCGCTAATTAAGTTCCCTGAAGAGTGATGAAGCCTCACGGCTAACATCATGGCGGTTATTGTTGGAGCTCTTCGAGTTGTGATTTGAATGTATCGGTCTTGTCTCCGTGTGGTGCAGCGATACCGTCCTCCATGGCGCTCAGCCACGGTACCAGTGCTTCGGTAACGTGTCCAAAGTCGACTGATAACACTCTGACTTGTATTCAGAGCTAAAGCCACAGTACGTTGCCGGGAACCAGCTTCTATCATTCCCACGGCTCTGAGCATTTCTTCCTTGCTTAAATGACGTCGCCGCTCCATAATAACGTTGGTTTTAATCAGTAGTAGGGAAACAGTAGCACTAATAATGTCTTCAATGCGTTGTATGTTTTTATAGGGAAAATATTGACAGCTGATTTTCATCTTTTACTAGAAATTGATTGAAAGTTCCTGTTTCAAATTATGAAACGCACCAAAAAAGATCCATATAAATTTATAAAATCATAAATTTATTACAAAGCCACATCTCAATCTCAAGAAATCCGCATAAAAATGCTTGATCCCTAGACACTTTTGATGTGTGTATGTAGTTTGCAAAATTCGTATGGGAATTTGCATAGTAAGATTAATGTAACACTGCTCTAAGAGTTGGTGGTAAACCCCTGGAATAGATTTGTTAAAGTGTCACCGATGATGTCGTTATCACTGCACTCGTGTACAATAGTGTACCGGCGATTCATCAGGCGCGACAACCCGATGAATCATTCCCACGAGCACCGACGTATCGGTAGCCGACTGCTGGTCACAGCGACGTGGGTTGGTGTTACACTTGCGGACAATATATTAGAGTACCTTCATGGTCTGGACAACATATGGGAGATTGGGACATATCATAACGCACCACGCTAGCCCAATTCGGGTTTTAAAGACTGTCATCTTACGACGACAACGACATGTCACGAATGTTACGATTATTTAAAACGTGTGAACGCTTTACCTTCATCTGACTCGATTAATGACGATTCTCAATGACGATTTTGACGAAGCTAAGGTGGAATCACATTTCATCGGAATACCTAACTTTTGAGAAAGTTTAAGACACGGTAGAGCCAGTCTCATCTCAGGCTTTCAAAACACAACATTGGTACTGACATTATTACAGCGACTGACTTAGAAATATCGCCATCCGTGTCGCATAGCGGTGAAAGAATACTGCCACCCCCTCTCTTCCCTTGGGTGTCGTAAAAGGCGACTAACGGACTAAAGACTGCACATACATCCAACAGCATGGAGCGTCGATAGGCTCCTACCTATCACGCTAAGCTAAGTGCATGTGCAGTCGCTATTTGGTGAAAAGTGGACTATGGCAGATTACTGCTTTTGCACTCCTCATTGCCTAGTCTCTGACTAACCCTTCTGGGATAATAGTCGTGATTACGTAGCTACGTATGTATGTATATGTATGTAGCTATAGCTAGTCAAGATTTAAAACCCATAAATAAAATAACGTGTGGGTCTGAGACCGGTGAGATTTAAGCTGATATTTCATAATTTTAATAGGTTTTGTACAACTTGTCTCGTATACATCTTTGCTGACGACAACGCGCAACGATGTTTATAGAATAAACGTTTTCATTAATTTAATTCATTAATTATTTTTTACAAACGTCCTATGAATGAAACATGGCTTGCTTTTGCATATATTTTCTTAAGTTATTCAGTTGATACTGAGCTATTATAGCCTTTAGTAGATTGTGATCAAATGCATTAAACCTTTCGTTTTAATGGTTTTCAAGTTTGCATTTTAATCGTACCTATAATAAAAAATGAAACCAGACCAATTAGGTGAATTGAATTTTGCGATTGAAGCCCGCTTTCCGATCTACAAGGTGTGTTGATTGGCATAGCAAAGTATTTGATAAGACTAGCCAATGTGCAGCCAATAAGTTTGATTATTTACTTGGCCTCGGCTCGTTGTCCAGAGGTCCCGGGTTCAAATCCCAGCTTGGGCAAAGTGTGCTTTCGGCTTGTTTGATACATAGGGACAGATCCATCACTTATATATGAAGGTTGTTGAGAAAAGTTTTTTTTATTTTTATAATAGTCAAAATATATTTATTCTATAAACTCAATTAATAAGTACTTTGAAACGTTCAAATATTTTTTAACCTACCACCCATTCAGGACATCATTTTTTAACTGTGGCAAAGAACGGGCGCAAGAAACCACAGCGCACAGAAGCAACGACATTTACAAAAAATATATATATATTATATGTCGTTACCAAGTCACAAAATACAAAATATGAATTTGAATGTAAATACTTTAATTAAATATGGTGCTCTATATAAATTAATTATAGGCAATTAGAAATAGCTGTTGGAGTAGGTACTTGGAGCATTTCAGACCCAAGCTGTTTTGTCTTCTGTATAATCGGACACTTTATAATAAGCTTTTTTATAAAGCTTTTCTTTGATTTTGATTTTAAATTTATCAAGATCTAATTTCTGAATATCATTTGGTACTTTGTTGTATATTCGTACACACAGACCCTTAAAAGAATTATTTATTTTATGGAGCCTAGTATAAGGCACTGCTAATTTGTTCTTACTTCTAGTATTTAATTTGTGAATATCACTGTTTTTTGATAACATTTCAATATTTTTATGAACATACACAAGATTTTCATAAATATATTGTGATGCAACTGTCATTATACTTATATCCTTAAATCTCTCTCTGAGAGAGTCACCAGCCAGTAGGTTATATATTGCTCGACTAGCCCTCTTCTGCAGCACAAAAATAGTTTGAATGTCGGCAGCATTTCCCCACAGTAAAATGGCGTACGACATTACACTATGAAAGTAACTGAAATAAACTAATCTAGCTGTATCAACGTCAGTTAACTGACGGATCTTCATTACTGCTTAAGCCGCAGAGCTAAGTCTATTCGACAATTTAGCTATATGTGGGCCCCACTGAAGCTTGGCATCCAACGTGATGCCTAGAAACACAGTGGTGTCCACAGGATTCACATTGTTATCTTTAATTTGTACACTAGTTATTACCTGCTTAACATTAGGCAATACAAATCTTACACATTTGGTTTTTCCCTCGTTTAATAGCAAGTTATTAACACTAATGGTCTGCAAACGAGCGGGATGCATATACAGGGTGAAAGGTTAAGTAAACCTATATCCTTTAAGAGGATGTAGTTTCCATCATTTCTGACTGATTTGACAATAAAACACCGTACCCCAAACCACCGTACAAATTCCATAAAGGACAATAGGCGCAGGGAGTAACATAACGTATAAATACCGTTATTTTGATAATTACTTGGGAGTCTTTCATCAAAAGTTTTTTCCGAGAATCCTGATAATACCCAATTTATTTATTTATTTATAAAAAAGTACAGCCACATAATACATATTAAACAATACTAAAAAAGAAAACATACTGAACAGTTCTGATATGTATACCCTAGCTTGTTATACCTTGAGAGAAAGCTAAGGAACCGTAGATATTTTTACGATTATCTGCAGCACAACTATCAAAGACTTTTTTAGTTAGAGTAATATCGAAGAAAGAAATAACAGTTTTTCCGAATTTATTTCTTTTTTATACTGTTCATCGTCTACTACGACTCAGTTGGTACAACTACTTGCAATTTTAGTGTTCAGAATAATTAAGCAACTAATCTTCTACACAAATATACCAAAACTAAATAAGTTAAAGGCACAAAACATAAAAAAAGAGGACAATAGACAAAAAAACGGCAATTTTTATAAAAAAAAACTTAAGATAGTCAAATCAGTCAGAAATTATGGAAACTATATCCCCTTAAAGGATATAGGTCGACTTAACCTTTCACCCTATATACATACGCCGTACATATCTCAGTAAGAAATGTTTTACGGTTTTGACGCTTTGTGCCAGAATCGAAAAACGCCAGATTCGCGGAACGCCAGATTCGCATAATGCCAGATTTGCAGATTCGCAGTATACCAGATTCGCAGAATGCCAGATTCGCACGATGTCAGATTTCAGATTCGCATAGTACTAGATTCGCAGAATGCCAGATTCGCAGATTGCCAGATTCTGGTATTATTAATATCGACCCTAATTTATTGCACGCGAGTGTACTATTATTCGTCTGTAATGGACTTTGCTCCTTGGTTGAGTAATCTAATAACTTGTTATTATTATGATTCAACTGCCTCGTATGATTAATAAGTCCAGAACATTTATTTTTCAATTTCACTATGAGTGAAGTATGGCTATTTCAAAACATTGATTTCTTGACTATTATAAATAGAATCAATCCTAAAAAATATAACGATATTACTTTTGTTTTTAGTCGCATTTCGTTATAATATTATGAAATAGGTGGCAAAGGGCCTAATTTGGCAGACTCAAGTTGCTTATGTAATGCAACTTAGAACTTTAATTACACTGGAGGAAGGCATAGAGGAGACTATTATCTTATGAATTTGGAATGTTACTTACAAGTTACAAAGAGCATCTCACGACTTAGAAACTTTTGTTTTGCCTGCGAATCTTCTCTGCAGAGCAGAGGTTTCTTATTTCAAGTTGAAAACTTTGAGATCCTATCCGATCAATGATCATAATAATATACGTAAAGGTGAGCGTATACTCAAGTAATAAGGGGATCCTGCACGAAATTGTGAAAATTTACGTATTTTTAAGTTACTTGTACTATGCGCTGAATTAGTGAAATACATTAAAAGAACTTACGTAAGTTAGCCTGATCATTACACAAGGTCGTGGCCCTGTTGAAATTTGAAACGAAATTCTTTAAACAATAACAATCAATACATAAATCTAATGACTCCTAAAAACATTTTTTTCGACAACTTCTTAATTTTACGCATGAAACAATAATTCTTACATGAAAATATTTGTATTGATATTCCGCAGGTCGCCCCCATCTTAAAAAAGTAAATTTTAATTTTTAACACAAGCGCGTGATGGTTTTGTACATTTCGCAGAATAAAAACATTGCTCTAATCAAATTACTAGATCTGAAACTTCAAAGCAGAATTGTTCTAATTTTAAATATCAATATGATTGATTTTGCTTTGAAGTTTATTATGAGACTTATGTCAGTTTTTGCGATCGCGCGGCACCGCGCGGCCCCCTCCTATCATTCAAAGATTTTAAAAATATATAAATAAGTAAGTACTGTTGTGGTTTGTGGTCACTGTGAAACAATTGCGTTCTTTAAGGTTTTCTTAAGTTGGCGCATCTTATAACTATAGAACACGATAGAATAGAAAAAAGTTTATTTGATATAGGTAAAACATATTTAAGTAAAATGACTTAATAGAGCATACAAATTAAATTAAATCAGTACCAAATGGGCCATTGCTCAGTGTAAACCACAAACTGTGACAACGTGTGTCACCACGGTACTGGTTTTCAGAAAAATTAAATGATTTTATTCATAGGCACATAAGTGTACGACGCTGAGCACCTTTACATAGCCACTACATTTTCCACTACTAATTGAAATTGACATTTAGTTAATAGCTATACACTATGCCCGATCTGGGAATTGAACCTAGGATAAGTTAAGTCGCTAAGTCTAGTAGCCACCGAGGCGATGCGGGGAAATTCATGCGATAAAGACTTGTAACTGCGTGAGACAGGATTTAACGACGGAAAGGAAGAAAAGTATTAGATGGTAATTATTAAGTGTCATAAAAAACTAAAGTGCTCTTTAAGACTCTCAAAGGAAGGCGTCCAACAATTTAATTGTGAAGGCCTAACGACCACTTCACTCAGCATTGCTGCAAGCACGGTCTGCTGCCTTTTAGTGCGGCGAATGTCTGTCAAGGTTTATCATCGGAGGCGCTACACACGCTTAAACACGCTAAGTTACCCTAGATCTTATGCTATTGTAGTTAATTACAATTTTATATCAACCATAGTTAAGAGCCTTCATCTCATCCGATTATAATGTGACTAGAAGGCTTAAGAGGATAGCGCCATTTTTTAAATTATTATACCAAGAGTAAGCAAGCACTTCGTCTCACCTCGTGTTAGGTGATAATAAGTCAGATGCTGGAAGCGCACATCACCCAAATTCCTATAGCATTGATGTTGTGGCGACATATTTAGATAAGATGGTGATAGGCAGGCTTAAAACAAACCTTACCAAACCAAAATATTGCGAAAAAATTTCGCGAAAATTAAGTTGCAGGTGTATTATTAGTTTTTGATTGGATATAGTTTTAGATTATGTAAACTTTAACATAGACACTTATTATTAATCGTGTTGTGTAGGTACACATGTTTTAGATAGGGATTTAGCTCGTATACGAAATTGACCATGCTTGTTTGTTATTTTTTTATTTCTATCTGTTTTGTGTAAGTACCTAATAAATAAATAAATAATAAGTATATTAACAAAACTTGTAATAGCTATTGACAACCTGTAAAAAACAGTTACTTACCTACAAAAAAAAATTACTTATCTAGATTTTTTACGAAGATGGTCGTAACTACCAATCCGACTATAATTGCACCGCACCACGGTACACCATGTTACATGTTAGCAACACGGTATAATCGCGCAATTTCGCCGTGTGCAGCCTCGCCTACGGTCAGGCGGGCAGCTGCGCAATATGTATTTATATGGCTGTTATACAGCAATATGTATTTATATAGCTGTTATACAGCATACAGCTGAGTTACAGCCGTCCGTACCCGCGGGCCGTAATGAGGAATAATTCTCTTGTGTCACGTTATGCGCGTCTTGCGATAGCTACGATGCAGGATGTTTTTGTTTTGTTTATACAGGATGTTTGGTAATAGGCAATGATGTTACAATAAAAAGAGGTATATATGTTAAGTCAGTACTAATGTGATGTCAATAATGGACCAAACATACGGTCGACATAACTATAATCCCTTGAATTTTATTAGTCTTATTACTTGTGTAGTTTTAGGAAGGCATTTTTAAAACTGTTTAACGGAAACGAATACACGCAAACTGACACTGTCAACAAAGCTTTCCTGAGTCTACGCTTAGGTAAGGTAAGCCAATTAGCATAGATTTATGATGCCAGTTTTTGGCACATGTAACGCATCTACCTCTTTTTATTGTAACATCATTGGTAATAGGTGTATGATGATGAACATTGATAACATTACTAAGCCATTATTTTAAAAATAACAACTATTTGTACGGGAGCAACGGAGCAAAAAGGGAAAGTTGTTTTTTGCACCTCATAGGATGGCCCATTGCAAAATACCCTGTTAGTATACAGAATGTTTTAATGTGTACACACTGGACGAGGTTAAGGTATGAGTAGCTGAGTAGTCATCAGTTTTTTTTTTTTGACGTGACAACGTCTTAAATTAGGTTGCGGCTGGGAGTCACTTATGAAAAAGTGTAACGCTCGGTAACGTTACGATGAGTCACCGAACGAGAGAGAGGCCCGCCGAATGCCTTGCGTCTCTCTCCCACTCAACTATGTTTTAAATATAATTCTTTGTTTAAATAAATGTTTTAAATTGTTACTATTATTTCATCCTTCTTCCTACTATACGAATGAATATTCACATTAAAATTATTTTACCACTCAAAGTCGTTGTCACGTAAAACTTTCGCCCGTATACCGACTTTACAGGCAACCAATTTTTTTTATAAAAGAGGGAGGCAAACGAGCAGGCGGGTCACCTGATGGAGAGTAATCACCGCCGCCCATGGACACCCGCAAAACCAGAGGAATCGCAGGCGCGTTGCCGGCCTTTAAGGGAGGAATAGGTTTAGGGAATAGGAAGGAATAAGAGGAATAAGAATGGGAGGAGGGGGGGGGGGGGCTCCGGAACCCTCACTGGTAGGACGAAACACAACAGCACCAAGTGCCATTATTTCACGCCGAATATTCGTGAGAGGGTGGTATTAAAGTTCTTTCCCATTCCAAGCATTAAATTGTGTGAAGGTTCAAGTGCCCTTTACTGTGTACCTACTGAGACAAAAGTAACATTTAAACTTCAATATCACATTTAATAATGAATCGTATTTGTGGTATACCGGTATCGAACAATGATTGGTATCGAACGATTCAATAAGCGACTAAAAGTATCATAATAATATTGTTTAGAAATTAATCCACTGTTTTGCTTTGTATTTTACCGTTGCCAATACAATCTTCGGTCCGCCTACTTGCCATTAAAATTGCGTATAAAATCACTGTAGGCTTGTTTCAAGACATTACATTAGAGATTAGACAAGACATTAGAGGTAAGTATTATAGACTAGCGATGACACCGCGAAACAATCTGTTGCGCACTGATTTGCAGCCGCAAGGTCCACAATCGCTTGGATCACGCGCGATCACTGAGGCGCTTGCAGCCCATGGGCACAGTATAAATATTAGCTAAAGTATATTAATACTGTGCCATGGGCTTGTCGCCTTTAGTCTATAATACCTAAATGTTTCAAGATAACCAACTCTGTATTACGGAGGCTGAGCAGCTGTTGAGGCTTGGAGCCTTGAAGCTGCAATTCGAAACCCTAAGCGGAGTGTACATAACTCCCCGGGACGTTCTTATCGCTCGATATCGAACGGCAAGTTCCTAGAATTGCCTACCTACGCTCAGGTAGTCGGAATACAGGGAATAGGGATGCGGTAGGTTAGTTATCGATTTTTCTTCTATTGGTTATTGTGACGTGAAATGTGACTAGTTGACAAAGTTGTCGATTTTTCCTTGATATACAATGAAAGCGCGGATGCGGCAGAAACGAAAATAAAGGTAAAATTGCAAACCTAAGCTCATAAATTATAGCGTCTGCTATCAATGTATTAAAGCGTCATTTTTTCTATGTTTCTCGCCATTACATTGCAACTTGCAACCCTATTGCTAGGAAGACAATTGATATTAAATTTGATTTAAATCATTGGCGACAATTATTCGTCACTTTTACAGGTCGAAAATGAGAACTCGGTGGAACACAAAGTAAATGTTGTATTTATCAATTTATTCAAATATTTTAATATATCAAAAGAACAGATTCATGCTTCACGTTTGTAAAGTAATTTATCAATACTTTTTAAGCTGCGATAAACAAAGACCGTTAAGAATTCTTAACTTCCATTATAAGACGCGCCGCTATAGAACTTAATTTATATGTTCAATTAGAAGGATTGTAAATCTGGTTTGCAAATATGCACGGTCGTTTCAAGGCAAACGACGCAGTAGTAATTAAATTGACATCAGATCTGCTAAAATAAATGCGGTATCCTATTTAGGCTTGTAAATTACGTTTTAAATTGTAGGGGGGAGGGGGGGTATGCTGCAAGCTGTCATCAAGTAAAACAAAATGTCAAGGAGTTTTACTGATCAGGTTAAAAGATAATGTTGTCAAAAATATGTACTTACATCCACAACATGTATAATACTAATAGAATATATACCAGTAGAATATTTTTTATATTTTATATGAAAATAAGTTAAATCGTTCGGTTTCCGATCGTCGTAAAGCTACTTTCGCAATGCCGGGTCACTGGATGGGTGACCAAATAAAATCATCTCGAGCTCCTCCGTACTTCGGAAGACACGTAAAGCCGTTAGTCCCGGTGGTTGTCGTAAGATGGCAGTCTTTAAAACTTACCTAACCCGCATTGGGCCATTGTGGTGGGTTATGGCAAAATCTCCTCACGTGCTGTTGTCCACGTGGAAGGCCCCTGCCCAGCAGTGGGACGCTTATATTCTGGTGATTATGATTACGATTATTAAATATAGAGGCAAACTCTGGAACACTTAACCGATTGCCTGGGGCTACCCTTTTATCTCAGTCATATACGATGTTACCGAAGAATAAATATAGTTGTTGTCACAACGTAAACTTTTTTTGAATTATTTTGATGTAATAGCGCCTCGTTGGTTGAGTGGCAAAGCGCTCGGCACGAAATCGAAAGGTCGTAGGTTCAATTCCTAGCTCGGAAAAAGTGTGTTTCGGATTTTTCGATTTAGCCCGGGTTTGTGATTACCAACCAAACAGCATTTGGCAAGCTTGGTCATTAAGCCAATAACTATTGATTGTGGCGATGACTGCATTCCAAATTTCCAATGATGCATACCTTTATCCATTAGCAGGACAGTACAGTATATAGTCTTTATTTAACTTTACTGACGTAAATTAAATGGTTATAAGTCAGAACTTGAAAGTGTTAAAGAAATCACAAGCAGGATTCGAAACTGCAAGTGTCTGATATTCCTATTCAGGTGCGTTACGGACCATCATGGTTCTATTTAGCCTACGTAAATCTATGAATACTACTCTTATATTTAAAAGCGATTAAATGGATTTACTTGTCTTGTCCTTGTCTTAAGATCGATAGTTTGACGTCAAAAATATCGATATGTCGCTGCGACGCGACGTCACTAGCGCGGCCGCCCGGTGCGCCGTGCCTCGACGCTGTGATAATAATAATAACGAGGTTTTTTTCCACGTTTTTTGTCGCTTCAATTTGGCTATTGTAGTTTCGGGACCATGAAGGTTGCGTTATCGTAGGTCCGTTTTGACAGCTTTGCTTAATCTAGCCGGCGGGTCTACCATAAAATAATGCCAATATTTTTATGTCCTAATATTAAAATGCAGAACATGAATGGCAGAAAGTTCATGTCGCCGAAAATCTTGTGGCATGCACTCTATCATAGGTACACTCAAAACGCATAATTTTGTAAGTCAAAATCATCAGTTTATTATCCATAATAAAGGCAGAACTGTCATACTTACTTAGAAAGTTTACATTTAGAATCATCCCTAAGGCTTACTTTTCTTATACATAATATTAAAAGGCAGAACTATCTTAACTTATAAAGTTTACATTCAGAATCATCTTTGGGCCTACATTTCTCATCTATACTTAATAAACTCGGCGTCAAAAAAATCGCACCTCTTAGAAAATCACTTTCAAATGTCATTTACTCTTGATATGCACATGCAGTCGCATTAATTATGATTTTATTTACAAGGTTACTTAATTAACTTAATAAAAAACATTACTTTTCATTATCAAATAAAACCTAATGCAACAAATAAAGTGTCACAAAAATTCGATGCAAATTTTGCTACCCGTGAGAGTTGCTAGTTGCGCTTCCTTTGTGGGTATAAAACGGTCAACACGGGTTCAATGTGGGTCATTCGCTATTCAACCGTTGAAGAGGACACACGCACAGATTTTGATGGATACCACAGCTGATAAAGCCGCTCAAGTGGTTGCACTACTGCAATCAGGGGTGCGGCAGTGTGATGTCGCCCGGCAACTGAACCTGAGCCGTTATTCCGTTTGAAGAGTGTACCAGCGCTTCATAGAGACCGGTGGCTATATCCGCAGACACGGTTCGGGTAGACGTCGCTGCACTTCGGAAAGAGACGACCGGTTCGTTGTGTCGAACTCTTTGAGAAATCGTTTCTCCAACGCTGTTGAGTTGCAACAGCAGCTCCAGGCAGTTCGCAGACGCACCGTAAGCGTATCTACGGTTAGAAGAAGATTGAAGGAGAAGAAGATAGCGGCCCACAGAGCTGCTACGGGTCCAAAATTGACTGCAGCGCATCGGCGAGCCCGCTTGCAGTTTGCTCGTGACCACGTCGATTGGACCCTTGAGCAGTGGAGAGCTGTTCTCTTCTCAGACGAGACGCGAGTGTGTCTTTTCTGCAACGACCGACGGAGAAGAGTATACCGGAGGCAGGGTGAACGTTTCGCCCAAGCCTGCATCCAGGAGACGGTGGAATATGGTGGCGGATCCTGCATGTTCTGGGGCGGTATGTCTGCTGCCGGCAAAACCGACCTTGTCTGCGTCTCCCGGACTGGAGGTGCTCGCGGACAAGGGTCGCTGACTGCTCGCCGCTATGTCACTGAGGTCCTGGAAGTGCATGTGGTCCCCTTTGCCGAATCTTTTGGCGAGGGGTTCACATTAATGCACGACAACGCTCGCGCTCACACTGCAGGCATCGTGAGCGACTTCTTGCAGAGGTCCCAAATCTCTGTGATGCAGTGGCCAGCGCGAAGTCCGGATCTGAATCCTATAGAGCACCTCTGGGACCATCTTAAACGTAAGGTTCGATCTCGGGATCCAGCTCCTTCGACTCTACAGGAGCTCCAAGACGCGGTGATTGAAGAATGGGGGCTTATCCCTCAAGAAGAGCTCCTGAAGTTGGTGAGGTCCATGAGGGACCGTATGGAAGCCGTGATCAGGGCAAGGGGGGGTAACACTAGATTTTAAGTTAATTTTAAGACACTTTTTGTACATTTTTCTTTGTAAATTATCTGTTGTTAATTAGGACTTAATTAAGGATTTTTATTATTTTATTAATTTTAATGTTGTTTGTATAATTATAATTAAACAGAAAGTTAAATTTAATTGTTTTTTGATACTCCTTTTTGTTACCTTTCTAATGATACCCAACACTATCCTCTACATAAGGTTTAAGAATTTTTAAAGATGATTTTTAAAAGGTGCGATTTTTTTGACGCCGAGTGTATTAAGATGCAGAACTATCAGCTTAACTTAGAAGTTTAACGTAAATTGTTTATTTTTATGATTAACTGCTTAGAATAATAACGCTATAGAAACCAAGTTCGCGCGCCTATTTTGAAGCACATTGATTGGAGCCAGAAATGGCACCAAACGCCGGACCGCTCCGTAGTGTTCAATGTCACAGCGCGCCGAACGTGTCTCGCGAAAACAAAAAAAAAATTACGGTTTGTGCAGTTAAATTGTGTCACAACACATCTGAAAAACAAAAGAAGTGTAATAACATCACTTTTCACAGGTAAGCTTTCAGTATTTCATAGTATCTTGTAGTTAATTAGGTCAAAATATAAACGTACTGCAGTGTGATTCTCTAAGTTAAAGCCTCGGTAGCAGCGGCCTGCGCAGTGCTGTCTCTTTCATATTCATAGAATTGGAAAGAGACAGCAGATCACAGCCATGCGCGCACGTCACGCGTGTGTGAATCGGTTTAGTGCTTCATTTTTGACAGAGCGCTTGTATGAAGACTATCTTTCTATAGCGTTATTATTCTAAGATTAACTGTTTGTTTATGATTATTAAGTATATGAGATTGGAAAATGCAATATGCTATTTAAAATTATTCCAAATGAATTTCTGCCATCTTCAAAGATGCTAAGTGAATTTCTACCAAATAATCGTTCGACTAAATAAACGTTATGCTAAACGAAAATATGCGAAATTAAAATTTGGCAAAGATAATTAATTATGCCAAATAAAATTCTGCCATGTTACATAGCATAAGTATGCCTTTGTAAATTCCGACATATAAACATTTGGCCAAACAAGAATTATACTAAACAATTTATATGCGTTGTTAGCATATTCGATCAAAAAGAATGCGAAGTGAAATTCGAAGCAACGAAATTCTGCCAGATAGAGGGAACTGCTAGCCGGCACGTAACGGCTAGTGTCCACAAAATATTGTAAAAAATCGTAATAATCGTATTATAGTGTAGATTACTTACGGCCGGTGTACACACTAATCTGAAGAAATAATATATAATTAGACAACACACAACAAAAACAAAAAGAGTCCCTTCTTTTTCGTTTCGTTCCACCTTAAAAGTGATTTTGTCGAGTTAAATACTGTTATGATATAAAGTTCAATTATTAAACATAATTTCGTACTATTGACGCAGTTAATATAGGTACCGTACATTTTTAAGTGCCAGCTTTGTACAGAGTGCAGACTTAATATAATTACGGGGCGAGTACCAGCGGGGTCGCATAGGTGCTCTGGATGTCTGCAGGGAAGCCCTAATACCCTCTTTGATGTATGTTGTTGCCATTTTATGCAATTTCTACCAATTAGGTGGCATCTGTGGATGGAAAATACGGCCAATGTTTGCGTAAAAATAAGTGATAGCGCCGATTCTTAAAGTTCTTCAATAAATAAAAAATAAAATATTTACACTAAGTAATATTTTTTTAAAGATTTTTTTGGTTGAAAAATTTACGCGACCGAATCTGTTTTATAAACGTTACAATTCGGCAATTTTGTAATAAGTGAATTTGTTAAGTTCTATGACAAGTGCTGTTTAATAAACTTCACAATTATGTTAGAACTTTACATATAAAAATCTACAAATGTAACAGTTACAAATGCTGTAATAAACTTTTACATGTGTAGAAAACGCCTGTAGATTTCGATGAAATATTGTATCTACTTTGTACACTACTACACTAAATTGTAAATTTCATACACACGACGAGTCCACCCGTCGAAATCGTACTACAATTTACAAAATATGTAGAATTGTATTTACAATTTGCGTTCAATAAAACAGTTTTCCCTACAAATATGTAAATTATAAATGTTTATTGAACAGAAATATGTGAATTTGTAGCTACAATTTTACAATTTTGTGGATTTTCCACCACGGTAGAATTGTAAATTGTATTATTTATTAAACAGAAACTTGTAGAATTGTAGCCTGTTATTTACAATTACAATATACAATTTGTAAGTTTTATTAAACAGGGCCCTGGTGGCGGACTGGCGGCTCATTATTAAAAGAAACATAATACTACCAACCCGTCTCTTCTCTTGTGTGTCGAAAAAGGCGATTAACGGACTGAAGACTGCTCATACATCCATAAGAATAAAGCGGCGATGGGCTCACCACCTATCACGCTGAGCTCATGTGCAGATTCACTAACATTCAGTTCAATCCTAACTACTGAATCTACCACCAGTTCGAATTCTGGGAGAGCCTTCGACTGAGAATAACTGGGATGGGAAGAAACTCAGAAAACCTTTTTACTTTTTCTTTTTTCACCATCATATTGGGTGAGACGGGGACTGTGTGGCAGTGCACTGCTTTAGCAGTTCTCATTGCCTAGTCCCTGACTAACCCTTCGGGCCGTGAAGCGTGAGTGTATGTAGGTATGTGTGTGAACAAAGTATCCGGCGGAAGTATATTTTGATATATATATTTTTTATTTATTTAAACTTTATTGCCAAAAATACAGCAAATGGCGGACTTAATGCCATAAGGCATTCTCTAACAGTCAACCAGTGAATGTGTACATAAATTTTTGTAAGCGGTGACATTATTAGAAACTTACAATTAATTTAAAAAAGAGACAAATGAAACACTTAACTTAACTAGAACAAATATACATAAGTACATGCATTATACACAAAACATCCATAACTATACACATACATATTATACTTAATATATAATTATATTTAATATAAATATATATATATACAAACGACAAAAACATAGTGTAAATCAGCTTAAAACTATTGGACGGATTTCAGAAAGTACTCACGCGCTAAACTCTTGAAGGCAACCTTGTTGGAAGCATTTCTAACGTCAAAAGGCAGTGCATTCCAGAGTCGAATAGCAGTAAGAGTGAAAGATTTAGAAACGAAATTAGTGCTATGAGAAGGAGTTTGGAGTACCAGATTAGTCCTGGAGCGAAGATGGCGTTGGTGTGAAGCACCCAAGAACTGAAAGCGGGATTTAAGATAAACCGGGACGCGTGGATCGAAAAGGATATTAAAAAGAAGGCTAACCAACCTTAGGTTTCTACGCTCAAGAATAGGGAGCCACTTAAGTTGGTTTCGAAAGTCAGAGATGTGGTCGTATTTTCGTAGACCGAAGACAAAGCGTATAGTACTGTTGAGAAGACGATCCAATTTGTCGGACAAACAAACATGAGCATAATCAAAAAGCGGATGAACAAGAGCTCGTACGAGCACAACTCTAGTGCTGGGTGGTATAAAGTTTCTTAGTTTGTAAAGTGCGCCAAGAGTCCCATGTACTTTACGACTAATATTTTGGATTTGACCCTCCCAACCCAAGCTGCAGTCAAGGACAAGCCCAAGGTTCCTCACGGAAGTAGCGTATGGGATTGCAATGCCATTAAATGTCAGAGCCAGAGTATTACTCAAATTGAGTTGTGAGAGCTGACGAGAACTGCCAATAATGATGGCCTGACACTTGTCTGGGTTAACAGAGATCCCAAAACTATCCGACCACGCACGTATCCTATTCAGGTTTTGGTTAAGGAGTGTTATAGCGTTGTTGAGGTTGCGTAGATCACTCTGTGCATATAACTGCAGATCGTCAGCGTACAGATGATAAGAAGAGGAAAGAATAGATGTAAGAGAATTAATAAACAAGGAGAAGAGAAGAGGTGAGAGCACGCCGCCCTGAGGTACACCAGCAGACAAGTCGGACCAGTTAGAGACCAACTGGTTGACTCGCACCGCTTGTTGGCGCCCCCGAAGATAAGAGGTGAACCACAGAAGTGCAGAGGATGAGCAGCCGTAAAGGGAGAGGAGAGAGAGGAGAATGTCATGGTCCACTGCGTTGAATGCGTTAGAGAAATCAATTAAGACTAATACAGTAAGACGTGAATTCTCCATCCCATCGCGTATATCTTCGACAACTTTGAGTCGAGCAGTAGTAGTACTGTGACCAGGCCGGAACCCAGATTGGTAGGAGGAGAGAATATCGTTACGAAAGACATAAGAGGAAAGCTGTTTTTGGACAGCAGCTTCAAGGACCTTAGAGAGGAATGGTAAAATAGAGATGGGTCTAAAGTGACTGAGAGAGCTGGGGTTGGATACTTTGGGAAGTGGAATAGTAAACGCATTGCGCCAAACGGCAGGAAAAACACCAGTGGAAAGGGAATGATTGAAAATAAAGGTAAGTATAGGAAGGAAACAGGAAAGTAATGAAGTGATCATAACCCTACTAATGTTGTTGAATCCCGTAGCCTTGGACTTGATTGACACTATTATTTTACGTAGCTCATCCTCTGTCAGAGGGGTGACAGAGAAAATGTGTGCTGATAATGGAGCAGAGGAAGTAATTCTAGAAATAGTAAGAAATTTTACAGTATCAGAAAGGGATTTAGCAGAAGAGAAATGGCGATTGAGATCATCTAAAGGAAAGGAAGGGGAATGTCGTGAGGGAGTCTTGCCAATACCAAGGGATAATATAACCTACTAGCGGCCGCTCGCGGTTTCACCCGCGTGGTTTCCGTTCCCGTTGGTATATTAGGATAAAAAGTATCCTATGTGTCAATCCAGGTTATAAACTATCTGTATGGCGAATTTCATCCACATCCATTCAGTAGTTTTTACGTGAAAGAGTAACAAACATCCATCCATACTTACAAACTTTCGCGTTTATAATATTAGTAGGATTACTGAGAGAGCCCAAAGCCCAACACACAAGCACATTGCCAGATTTTGATTATTTTAAAAATATTATCCATTCCAGCCTGAGGTAAACATTTTTTTTCAGCGTTTCGTTATCTTTGAATATTATCCATAGTTTTACTTTGGTCATAATAACTATTTCGATAGCAAAACCCTGGTATGTGGGTAAACATTTTTAAATTTTATTTCTATAACAAACGTTCAGTGTCAGTCCCCTTTATTTCTTTTTACAACCTTTCATAGGAATCCGTCTAAAAGCACGTGAAACTTAAAAATATTTCACAAAATTAAAGGCAAATATTGAGCAACAGAGCTGGCAACACTGGCTGTGTTACCCACTCCACTCTCGCTGCTGCGCGTTGAAAAACTACGGGCGGGAAATGTACGGCCAGCATAAGCGACAAACAATTTTTGTTTTCTTATTATTTCGAGGCGTGGTAATGGTGCGGTGGTAAATAAACGCGTAATATTACATCATCAAGTAGCTAGTAGCTACTTGATGATACATACTAGTAGCTATAGGTCGCGCTGTCAATGGGCGTTTGCAGTCTGTCTATTCACCGTATTCACCGTACACTGCTGTGTACGGTGCCAATTGCTAGTGAAAAACACAAAAACGCGCTCGCATTGTAAGTTTGTACGTCAAATTGTGAATAGACAGGGGTGAGCGTTTGTCACTTGTTTGTCTGACGACGTGCGAGTGCAATAGCTGCGCTTCAGCCGCGCATTTTGTATGATCAACTAAGGCTGATTTCACAGTCACGCGTTTGATCAGCGCCGGCCACACGCGCGCGCTACACTACATAGTAGTTGCGCGTTTGAACGCAACTACTATCTAGTGTAATTGTAACCGCGCGCGTGTGGCCGGCGCAGATCAAACGCGTGACTGTGAAATCAGCCTAAGTTCCCTTGCACTCGATCTATCCGTTCCTTTCCGACCGCGCGTACGAAGCAGTGCGACAGCAAAGCATCCGTGTCCGTGCCGGACCGCCGCGCCGCCGCCGACGCGATCTCAAAGAGCCATCTATTATTTTCGTAATTTGTGATTATTATCAGTTAATTGCTATTGTTAAACTTTACTGTTGGCGGAAAGATGGAACCTTTATTTAACATTTTCTTTGTGCCCGCATGGTGGGTGGTGGGTTGGTGAAGTATATTCAATTTCTCTATGTGCTGCTGTCCATGTGGGAGGGATGGCCTGGCTGAATGATTTTATTTTTAAAATATTTTCTTTATTTTTTAATTTTAATAAGTATCAAGTAAACTTTTTCTGCGATCGGTACGCGTCTCTAGTATTGGAGTGGGGACTCGAATTATAGACTTTCTCTAAGGTTTGTAACTACGGGCTTTTCAAATAAACCTATGTATAGTAATGTATACATGGGTTACTATGTAATACTGTACTGTACGATGTTTCTTTGAACAGAGTTAAGTTTGTTTTGGTTTGCACCTTAATTAAATTAAGTATAGAAAAAAAATATTGCCTGCCAAGTTTTTTAACGAAACGCCTGTACTGTTCTTAATTTGGTAGGTAGTTTTTTATTTGCCTAATTTTTCAACTGCCTACTGTAATTAAGATAAGTAGTCAAAGTCCTAAGGCATTTATTGCCACATCAGGTAAAAAATGTGTACTTGAGGTATAGATGTAAGTATACAAGGTATTAGTTAATAGGTATGTATATAGTTACCATTACCTAAGATATAAGATATAAAACAACCTAAGAGTAACATAAGGAAAACTGTAACTGTACTGTAATAAAAACACCAGAGCGAAATTTATTTACCCGAGGACTTAGATTATAAGCTGAATAAAATGAAGATATAAAATAGCAAGCTTAAGGTTTCAATGCTGAGGAATGAATGGTAACGGATGAATGTGTAGTATGAAGTATAAAAGTGCGAGAGGAATAAATGCGAGAATGGAATGAAAAAGAGAATTAGTATTAATAAGGGCTTCGGCGAGCATAGACGGAGGTAGATTAAAAAAATAGGTATATAGTCAAACATTCTGTATACTTTTTAAGGCGTTGGTCCCGCGGTTGAAAAAATGAAATCTACAAAGACATTAATCGTTAAAACCCGCCAAACCCGCATTGGGCCAGTGTGGTGAGTTTTTATGGCCCCGTGTGCAGTTATCTATGTCGGAAGGCCTTTGCCTAGCTGTGGGACGTTTATAGGCTCATGTTGTACCGTCCTGCAGTTAGAGTTAAGGCAGCCATTGTCTCACGGATTGAGATTGCAAGGTAATAAAAATAGTGACTATTTCGGTCGAAACAGCGCCACAGTAGCGGTAGTGTATATTTTCTTTGACAGTAAGCGTGTGAGCTCTTTGTCCGAACATTAGCTAGCATGACAGATACGCTGATAGCTAATCAGCTGCTCCGGAAAACGATAGGCCGTGGGTGGATGTGGCGAACGAAATATGTGTTGTACAGTCAACTGCGGTACACCACTATACTGTTTATCGCCTGTCATCTGTCATTTCAAATGTCAAAAGTGAAATAGTTTTTTTTTTAAATTCTTTTGTATATAAAAGAAGGAGGCAAACGAGCTGGCGGGTCACCTGATGGATAGTAATCACCGCCGCCCATGGACACCCGCAAAACCAGAGGAATCGCAAACGCGTTGCCGTCCTTTAAGGAAGGAATAGGGTTAATGAAGGAATAGGAATTGGGGGGGGGGGAATGGGCCTCTGGAACCCTCACTGGCCGGACGAAACACAACAGCACCAATTCAATATAAACCTCAAACTTAACAGGCACTTATTGACGTCGAAAACTAATAAAATAGCAGTTCACTAACATTTCATTCAATCTTAACTACTGAATCTACCACCAGTTCGGATTCTGGGAGAGCCTTCGACTGATAATAACTGGCAAGAAACTCAGAAAACCTTTTTTCTTTTTCCACTATCATAATAACAAAAGTTACAGTGTCTGTCATACCAGCTACTGCGTCTGTCACTTTATAGGTTCTTTCAAATACTTTCAATCACAAGAGGGGTTACTGGCATTGATCTGGTGTCAGCTTGCCTTACAATAGAATACGGGCTTGTCCACACCAATATATAATATCCCCGCGTCATAGAATCCTACTAATACATATTATAAACGCGAAAGTTTGTAAGTATGGATGGATGTTTGTTACTCTTTCACGTAAAAACTACTGAATGGTTTTAGGTGAAAATCGGCATACAGATAGTTTATAACCTGGATTAACTCATAGAATACTTTTTATTCCGATATTCCCACGGGAACGGGAACCACGCAGGTGAAACCGCGAGCGGCCGCTATAGTACATAATAATACAAGTCCCGCAAACATAGTGGTTGCAAGAGCGCGATCGCTCCAAGCGAGTTGGTGTGACATCGTTCTAAAAGTGTTATACTCTGCTTCAGGGACTGAAAGCGGTTACGGTATAAGGTTACGTTACCGGTGTCAGATAAGTGTACCTTAATGAAGTAGGTGAGGCTATACCGTTATTTAACCTTTATGCGGTATCGGTAATTCGGTACCGAAAAACATTGCATTGACAGTTGCGGGGCGCGGGGTGAGGGGTTTTGATATCGAGAACAAAGCAAACCATGATATTAGTCGTTTATGCTTGAAATGGTTGTTAGCCGTCTCTTTCATACCGTAATATACTTTTATTATCTATAAACTCAAAAATACGGTACCGATATAAATTTGGAATCGGAATATTCCGGTAACCGTTATTTTTCGGTATGACGTCATACCGCAATATAAAGATACCATATTTTTCGGGTTATTCAGTCCCTGCTACCTGCTACCAAGTACTACTCATTGTACCTTTATAAAAAAGCTTTCTAAAAAAGCTTATTATAAAGTGTCAGATTACACAGAAGACAAAACAGCTTGGATCTGAAATGCTCCAAGTACTCCAACAGCTATTTCTATATATATAATTGTATAAAATTAATAAAGCACCATATTTAATTAAACTATTTACATTCAAATTCATATTTTGTATTTTATGACTTGGTAACGACATATATTTTTTTTGTAAATGTCGTTGCTTCTGTGCGCTGTGAATTCTTGCGCCCGTTCTTTGCCACAGTTAATGATGTCCTGAATGGGTGGTAGGTTAAAAAAGATTTGGACGATTCAAAGTACTTATTAATTGAGTTTATTGAATAAATATATTTTGACTTTGACTTACCGTGGTACTACGTAGTTACGCGCGGTCGAAATGTAGCGCAGCGCAACCGAATATCGCCGAAAATTGGTCAAACGGAAGTTCCTCGATTGGACCATGTCTTAGTTTAAAACGTGAGGTTTTCATAGTGGAAAAAGGAAAAGTATTGAAAGGCGGTCTGTTTTTCAAATTGTTGGGTTTAAATCGAGTTCGTGCCCTCTCCAATCCAAATGTATGCCAGACGTACCGTTGCAATCAATGTATCTGTTGACAGAAAGAATACAATACAACAACAACATACATAGGTGCATTAAACATCAAACAATGCACACTGACGACCTTTGCAGTGCAGAGAAATAGACGAACTTCTAAGCAATGGTGTCATGATCCATAAGTATTAGAAAACAAAACAATGTGCTGTCATTATAAAAATTGCTTTGATTTATTTGAGCTTATCTGATATTTTAATACCTCAACCTACCTACCTACCTATATTTACCTTGGTAACCTAGTGGTGAGAGCGCTCTGCCCAAAAATACGGAAAGGTCCTGAGTTCAATTCTCCGGTCGGACAAATTGTGCTTCACTTCTTTTGATGTATAAGTTCGGGCATTGAGTTAAATAAGTTCGGGTTTTTGATCGATGACCAATCCGAACCGCATTAGGCGATCATGTTAATTAAGCCAATGCTCATCGATAATTATAGAGATGTTTTAATTTCAATAATGGACACCTTTGTTTAGCTGTGGCCGTATTAGGTAGCGTAATTACTTACTGTTACCGACTTACAACCACTTCAAGCTGAATAGAGGTGAAGAAATATTTTAGGGCTTTTCTAATCGATCCTTTCTTCCTTTTATAGCCGTCTTTTCATTTCTTGATGACTAAATGAAAGGCACAGAATACATAATAGTACAATGAAAAGGGCTGCTGAAGCTGCCCTTCAGCCGTTTTCTTCGGTATTGGTATAAATGAAATAATTTCCCCATTGCGGAAAAGGGACACGAAAGTTATTGGGGATTACGCGAGAGGGCGCTGCCAGGCAACCTTTAATAACTTAGGGCGCTATCGCTAACCAATAGCAATTACACGAAATACAATAAAAACATAAATTAAGTCTTTTTAAATTGGGTGTAGCATTGATAATTTTTTAAAAAATAGGATTACTTTTACCTATATTTATGGCGCCAGGCAGCAACGTTTTACATTGCTGCGTTCCGGTTTGAATGATACTAGATCTATGGAAATTACAAGACATAGAGGCATAGGAGCTGAAGATTCGAATCGTGCAGCGCAGGCGTGGTGCCCTCGGTGTCTCCATCCTTGCTGCGGTGGCCGCGAACCACCAGGCCAGCATCCATCCTCATTCAACAGTTTAGGTTACAATAATTCAGCACTTATAAATGTTGCTATGCCATCGGTTCGTAAGTCTATCTATGGGGCGGGAGCCTTGCACTACTGAGAACAGCCTGAAAGAAACTCAGCAAGGGCATTTCTTTTACAGCGTCAAATACAAATTGGAAAATCATATAAAAAATGTACTACAGATCGCCAGTAATACACACATGATGTCAATATTAATAACATGGTGTTATTTTATTACATTATGCGACGGATGACGGCTGCCTTTTATGACTTTCGGGCCGTACGCGTAGGGTGCGCGGACGGACGGACTATAATATAACACACTTAGGCTGATATATAGATATATAGTCTACGTTAAAACTCTGCCATATTTCGTAATTAACATCGGGCTCAGTACTAGAGGTGTCGGGTTCGTTTCACAGGAATGGTTTTTAGTAGAGCTTGTTTTACGTAGGTATCTAATAATAGCATAGCTACCTACCATCATCATAATCTAATCTAAGTATATTGTTGTGATGGCGACAGTTAATAGATAAGATAGTTGTTATTAGGGTTGCCAGATGGTCTGGATTCGTCTGGATTCTCAAGATATTTTATATGATGTCCAGACTCCAGACAAAATACAAAATCTCTAGACAAATAATTTTCGTAAAGATTTACGCATAAGTTATAAGAATGTCGGCGGCCGGCGGGCCAGCCAGCCACCCCGCGTCTCTCTAGGGCCGAACTAATAATTAGGCTGAATTTCGATGTAAATTGTTTAAATTTTAAGGATGGATTCGACCAAACTGGAATAAGGTCTTATACCTAGATTAAACGCCGAATTTGTATAGACTAATCTCGGAGTAAGTCCTATTCCAGTTTGGTCGAATCCAGCCTAAGTCTTACTTCAAAACACCTCAGGGCTTTAAATTGGTAGAGTCAGTAAAATCAAACACAAAATACTTGTGGCAACGTAAAAAATTAATAGAATAAATAATGAAGCACGAGTTTCATTGATCTCAAAATTGTTAATTAAGGTTTGGTCATTATGGCAAAATTGTTGATTTTAAAGATAAAAAGTTAAATTTTGATTCTTAAAATTTATTTCTCCAGATAACAACCCCAAAATCCAGAAATTTCTAGAGTTTCCCGATCTGGCAACCTTAGTTGTAATGGATATAAGGTTAAAAGCGCTTCCACTTTGGCCTTATCGTCACCTACCAGCACCAGGATGAATGGGCTTCCTCGGTTTATATACTTACAAAATACAAATAATCACGACTATTATCCCCGAAGGGTTAGTCAGAGACTAGGCAATGAGGACCGCAAAAGCAGTCCTCTGCCATAGTCCACTTTTCACCATAGCGACTGCACATGTGCTCAGCGTGACAGGTGGTGAGTACATCGCCGCTCTATGCTGTTGGATGTATGTGCAGTCTTTAGTCCGTAAGTCGCCTTTGACGACACCCAAGGAAAGAGAGAGAGTGGTAGCACAGAATAAATAATAGGTTGTAGGTAGTATTCTTTCACCGTCACGCGAACGGTTAGAGTAAAATAAATCATAATATTCTCTTATATTGTTTTTCCAAAAAATTTCGCGGAGCTGCGTGGTGGCGGCTTATTATTAAAAGAATCCCTACTACCAACCCATTTCTTCCCTTGGGTGCTTAGATTAAATCAAAATAGCGGAAGATACGGCACGTCCTTATAATCGTCCATTGAAAAAAGGGACGATGCAGCTACTGCTACACGACTGGTGTGCGTCAGAGTAGAGTGCTGCGTCCTGTCAGACCTGCGACTGAGGGAAATTAGGCGACGGGGACCAGGGGCGCTATCACGCTAAATAATCTCAACCAAACCACAACTGAAACGCAGTCGTTAGACGTACTTTTATAGTGCTATCGCGTTTGACACACGCGATAGCGCTATACGAAGTCGGCTGAACGGTAAAGGTTTAGTTTTGGTAATATCGTTGGTGCTTAGTGTGATTGAGGCCCAGTAGGCTTACTCTTGAAACACAATTGCATTAGTCAATTTCTAATCACAAATCTAAAAAAATGTCAAATGGCACTTTTGTAAGCGACAATAGCGCCACATTGAAATTGAATTGCGTAAATTATTATCGAGATGGCGTTCCGGAATTATCTTTACTTATCCCAATATCGATACATATTAATCGCATTGGAATTGTATTGAGATTGTGTTTGCGTTCAAGAGTAACCCTGATTTAAGCGGTCCGTGCGCTAGAGGCAAGTCACCTATCTTTCGCTATTTTGATTTAATCTAAGCTTGGGTGTCGTAAAATTCCACTAACGGACTTAAGACTGCACATACATTGTAGTAATTGTACAATACAACGGCATAGAGTGGCGATAGGCTCATTATTTAGTGCAGTAGGTATTGATTTGATGCGGATGTGGCAGTGGACTGCTTTTATTTGATGCGGATGTGGCAGTGGACTGCTTTGATGCGGATGTGGCAGTGGACTGCTTTTTCCGGACCTCATTGCCTCGTCCCGTACTAACCCTACGGGGTTATATTCGTGTGTATGTGTGTATGTTTTACGGTACTCTTGATAAAAGCACAATAATAATTGCGCAATGCTAAGGCGTTGTTAATACGTGCGTAGCGTACCTTCTCTATGTTGGGTCACTGGATGGGTGATCGAATTAAAAAATCATCATGCGCACTTCCGTTAGTCCCGGTTGTTGTCGTATTAAGATAAGATAAGATAAGATAAATATACTTTATTGTACACCACAAAAAGAAAACATTTTGAAAAAAAAATAAAATAATTACATATTAAGTTGACGTACAAAGGGCGGTCTTATCACTAAAAGTGATTTCTTCCAGACAACCTTTGGATGGACTAAAAAGATTTATGTTATTATTATGTATTATTTATGTTTTTTTTTTAAATTATATTTTTATTAATATTTTTATTTATTATTATGAGGGCAATCGTTAATACCTCACCAACCTGCATTGAATACCTCAAGTTTCAATAATTTTAATGCTGCTCTTAGTGGGCTTCCCAATACCATACAAAGTCTCGCTTCCAAACAAACTCAGCAGTAGCGAATCAGTTGATTTCACAAATACCAAGAAAAAACGGCCGTCCTTCGCACGTAGCCTGCACAGGCAGATGTTTATCGCATTCTCGACCTTAAGCTGATAACGATAAGAACGGCTCGCAAATGTTTGTTTCGCGAAGAATAGCGAGTTGGCGTTTACGAGTGCGATTGTCAGGCCGCACGCAACCTCTGAATCAGCATTCAGAGTTCAGACCTATTTTTCTGTGTCCATGACTACCGCCTACGGCTAGAGCGACTGTTGACCCTTGCGTTTGCTGGCATGACGCGACGCGATTTGGTACCTACACCACCTACCTATATTGCGGCCAAATTCGAAGATTTATTTTTGTAAACAAATAACTTCCTAACGCAAATACATATCTGGTTTCCTTCGGATCTTTACACGTCCTCCATAACACACCAAACACACACGCTCTACACAATACAACAACACAAAAGAGTAAGTACTTGTCAACATATTTATTTTATTTTATTTTTTAATTTGTTGCTATTAATTTTTATTAAATTTTTGTTTTTATTTGTATTATAATTATACGTATCCAATTTGCAAATCAATAATTTATTATCTTTGTTTGTAATTATATTTTAAATTATGAAGCCCGTACCTTACTAGAGAAGTGCGGTGGCTGAAAATCACGTTTAGTCCACTCTCGTCTCCTCGACCGCTAAAAAAAGATTTGTTCATTTGTTTCCTCTCAACCCTCAAACATAGTCACACTCGACCCCCGGGAGGCGAGACTGAATTTTCATACTAAGGACAGGCATACCTTGTCCACTTTCAACCCCTAGTTCGGTAAGTACCTAAAATTAATATTTTAGTACAGTGCAGGTGCAGAATAGAAACAAAAAAGAATAAAGGCATCAATTTGATAAGTATAAAAAATAATAAACGAGCAATAATAAAGAAGAATACTTAAAGTATAATTTAATATCTAATATACCATTACTTTAAGAAACATAAAAAATAACAACAAGTCTCTTAGCAATCAGCTGGGATTCCAACTTAGGAAATTTTTATAATGTAATATGGCGCTGCCTGGGATCTTCTCTCTAGGTCAGCACATGCTGAGCTACTTACAATTGCTTTGTTTGTTTTCATTTTTATTTGTTCATTATTTGTAATGAAATAAGAAGCAAAAAACGTTTTTTTAGTTTACTGTTTTTTGAAAGAAAGGCACCATTGTTAGGTGTTTTCTCGTGAATCTCTTTCAAGTAAAACTAAAAATCCGAGTGACCCTAAATATTAGCACAAAGGAATGCCAGTAATGTATTGACAACATTCTTTATCGAATTTGGCCGAAGTAATTTATTATTGTATGTAATTTGAGAACTATCTACTACTAAGAATGGATTCGACCAAACTGGAATAAGACAGACCGACATTAGTTTATACAAATTCAGCGTTTAATCTAGGTATAAGACCTTATTCCAGTTTGGTCGAATCCACCCTAAGTAGTCTCCGCAAACTTGACATCTCTGTTGTCTCACCAGTCTCTTTAACGGTGTCAACATCCCCGTCTGCTCCTGTGTGAAAGACCTTGGTCTGCAGATCGACAGCCTCAGTTGGTGTCCTCAGGTCACCGAGGTCACGATCACATATCATCTTATAACCTCCAGCTGAAATGGCTGACCATCTCGCAACGTCGTAAGTCCAAAATCCTCTCAACTTTATTCTCAATTTTATATGATCCTCACTCTCCCACTTATTTAAAATCTTGTTTCCCTCTTCTCAGCTCCTCTCATGCCCGGCACCTTTGCACATCAAACAATGTTCTTCTTGCCACTCCCCTTCACCATTCAGGTTTCGTGTTATTTATTGTATAATTATTTACCTATGTAAGTTAATTTGTGAAGTTTGTTTGTAGTTCACAGGTTTTTGTATTGCACCGCCTGCTACTCTTTCTGCCTAGCCCTAAGGTTGACTGGTAGAGAGTATCATTTGGCATTAAGTCCGCCTTTTGTAAATTATATTTTTTTTTTGCAATAAAGATTAAAATAAATAAAATAGACCATCAGAGGCACAGAATAAATAATACAGAGGTGGCATTTTACACTACATAGATATTTTATTATTCCCATTGGTTTGTTTAGGTATTTCGATTGCATAGGTACAAGCCATTAAAGAATAAAATGCCAATAAAAGTTTTATCATTTCGTTTCAATTCAAACACTTCACAAATCCCGTCGCGTCGGTCGCATCGCATCCAAAGAGCTCGTAATCTCAAATGATATTTCACCAAAGTCCAGTGCGAGTTCCAAGAAGGGCTTTACAGCTTCCCTTAAAAAACTTTTTGAAATGGGTTAGTATAATTTATTCGGAACATCTCACACTGTTTAATAGGATACACGGTATACTAAAATGTGTTTTTTTTTTCTCTGTCTGCCCGTCCCGCGCGCCACAGTGTATCGAATAATGTAGTTGAAGTAGTTCTGCTCCCCGCACTTTTTTTCGTTTTGGTTTTCATTTATTTATTTTGTTGAACATAAAGTATCTTCTAACGAATATCTATATTATTTAAAACAAGCCTTTTTTCAGCTTTAAGTCAAAAGGGTCCCTGTTTCACAAGTTTTCAAAGAGGTTCATTCTTATTTTAATCGTCTTAACTCACAAATCTAAATTACAACAGTATCAACCTGAACCTAGTTTGGCACCGTAAGCGGGGAAAAGAAAACTTTTATTTTTCCCAAGCTATCGGTGGTTCTGCAGATTGAGGAACCTTCTGACTATACGTGCCGTGTGAAGGATTTACGAATATTATTATAATACATACACACATTTATTATACATACACACACACGTATAAAGCCAAAGCCATATGCTACAAATAACTACAGTTATGGTAGCTATAAAAAATAAATGGGTAGGCAGTGGGTACTCTTACTTTTTTGCTCTGTAGCATTCCTCTGGTTTTGCGGGTGTCCATGGGCGGCGGTGATTACTTTCCATCAGGTGACCCGCTTGCTCGTTTGCCTCCTTCTGCTATAAAAAAAAAAAAAACAAAGCGGCCACCCTTCATAACCGTCTGGCCCGCATTCGAAATGATTATAACTTTTTACAAGTCATTCGAACCGTTTTAACGCTGTTTGGCAATTAAATAAATTGTTCAAATGCAAACTGAACTAGCGTAATTGTGTAATTGTTCTATCTCCAAGACGGTCGCCATGTTAGGTGGGGTGTGAGTAAATGATTTAAACACGCATTCAAAGAGCTTTTATAACTAAATTTAGTTTAACATTGTTTTTTGTAGCGGTGAAAGAATACTACCACCCCCTCTCTTCTCGTGAGTGTCGTAATAAAAGGCGACTAACGGACTAAAGACTGCACATATATCAAACAGCATAGAGCGGCGATGGGCTCACCACCTGGCACGCTGAGCACATGTGCAGTCGCTATTATGGCAGAGGATTGCTTTTGCTGCCCTCATTGCCTAGTCTCTGACATACCCTTCGGGGATAATAGTCGTGATTATATTATGTACGTGTGTTGTTTTGTCTCTTTTGCTTAAGTTCAAAATAATGTTTGTTTGTGTGACGTAAACAAAATAATGTTTAACTAAATAGTGCTTAGATAGTGTCCATGAGTAAGGACCTAAATGGACACTGTTTTATTTTCTTACATTGTAATTACCTATGTACCAATATTTTTTTTATTTTTACTTATAAAAACAAACTAATGTATACTTTTAACAATAACACATAGACTTTAGAAGGTTTCAATAAAAACTATTACAAAAACTTTTACTTTAATAACAATGTTTTTTTATACAATAAAAATCATTGCTTTACGAGTAATTATGCGTTAAACTATAGCTAAAACAAAAGTTCAATATCTGTGTGACCTATAATTACAGTATACGGTTTAGCGCCGTACGAAACCTGTTCCTCGGTCGCTTTTGAATATTTAAGTAGGGCAACCATACATTTTATTAAATATTCCAATAACTTTTATGTATATTTGTCAACTTTAGAGTATACAAACGTTACCGGAAGTATCGATACAAAACCCTTTTATATTAATTATAATATGATTTTAACACATTTATTACATCAAATCAGCTTCTAATCTCTAGTACATAATTATAATTAAAATGGCGATGTTGGATATTTACAAAATCAGCGCCACCTAGTCAAGAACTTATGTACTTAAACCAACTTGTAACTGTTTAAATAGTCCAAGTTCTTTGTCAAATCAATAGTAATAAAAATCAAGTGCCAAAATGTTTGTACGCGCATCGCTTTAGAACGGCTGCACCTATTCGGATAATTAATATTATTAAGGTGCTATTGGGGTAATATTTATGTTCTACAGCTTTCTTCAAAATATGTTGATAAGAAGCACCCGGTATACAATAATTGATAACTGAATGTCCCAAGTCAAATAACAACCGACCCATGTTTTTACCAAATTCATCACTAAATATTACCAAGTCACTATTACAATCTGTCGTACATGGAATCTGGTTGGTTGGTATGAGTTGTGGTACATTTTTAATTGTGCACTGACTAAGGGAACCTTTGGAAGAAACATCAATCAATTGGACAGAGGAAGAATCACATGGGATTGATGAACGGCTTGGTAACTGTTTACATTTACAGGTACGGTTACTTGTGAGTGAATCAAACCCTTCATTGTTACCGTTACACAGGACTACCAGTTATCAATGGCTAACATGTGTTCCTTTATTTGACTTTAATAGGTCAAGTATCATAAGACCGCCGGCGGTCGCGAATTGATTTTCAATTGTGTTTGGTTTTACGGTGCTCAAGGGGCTAAAAAACAATGTAATAAAATTGTACAACTGCCCTGACTTTTTTCTTATGTTATTGCTTTAAAATAAATTAGATACTCAAAGACAATCTAATTCAAATTTACAGAATGAATTATTTAATTAAAAATGAAAAAACCACTAATTCCTTTTTTGTCATTTTTGTCATGTTTAAAACACTTGACCTGACCAGCCTTTGAAGTTTCTTGTGGTTTCTAGCAGTCACCTTATACATATAGGATAGTAATAGTAACACAGAGTTACCGTTATTAAAATAAATACTTGTTTCTTTACATATTCGTGCGGTGACGGAGAAAGAATACCAATCGCCGCCCCTCTCTCCGTCCGGTGGGTGTCGTAAGAAGCGACTAACGGACTCTTTCAAGCGATGATCTGCTCCACTGGCGGTAGGGCTTGCCCCGTCTGGTTGGTGACCACCGTACGCATGGTGTAAAACCCGTCAAGTGACTGCTTGTCGGTCGCGTTTCGGGATCAGCCAGCGTATAACCAGAGCTCGAGAGGATGATGCTGCGATGTATTTGGTCTGTGGAGGCTTCCGTCAAACCAGTGCCAGGAGGACTTCGTTAACCTGCCGACCAGGGAGACCCGTAGAAACGGTTGTCCCGCTGGCCGCCCGTGGCACAGTACAGGGGCCCAAGCGAGCCTAACCAGCTCGTGAGGCTGCCTCACCATGCCACGCATAATCTCGGGGTGGTCCGTCGTGCCGGTTGGTGACCGGAAGGTGGGGTCCCGGCGGCCATTCCCGGGGGGGTTCGGGGGCCCTTCCGTTCGGCAGGTTAATAATACTCGTCTGTGGGCAAATTCCTGGGGAAACAGGCCACCACACTTTGACCATTCGCATCGCGGCATCATTTTCTCGATTCACGCCTCTCTCTTTCCACTCCTAAAATGACAGCGCCTAACAACAAAACTGGTTCTACAGCGGTGCACACCCCCACCACAACCTTACCGTTTGAGGTGGAGTTCGCTAACATCCGCGGACTCCATGCAAACCTCAATGCCGTCCACCACCATCTTGAGACGGCACGGCCAGCAATGTTGTTCCTGACGGAGACGCAAATAATCCGCCCAGCTCACACCACCTACCTGAACTATCCCGGCTTTGTGCTTGAAGAATCCTTCAAAGCCAAAGCCGGAGTTTACTTATTCGTTCGGGCGGATGTTTGCTGTCGCCGTCTGCGCTGTCTGGAGGACCCTTCCTTCTCCCTCCTAGTGGTACACGTCGACTTAGGCTCTCATTGCCGTGTCTACGTCTGCGTCTACCGATCCCATAACGGCGACATGGAGACAACTCGACTAATTGAACATCTTAGTCGGGTAGCAGATGATGCGCAGGAGCGGTTTCCATCGGCGGAACTGGTGTTTTTGGGGGACTTCAACGCCCACCATGAGTTGTGGTTAGGTTCCTCCAAAACAGACCATGCTGGTAGAACTGCCCACGCGTTCGCTCTCACGCATGACCTGACGCAACTGGTGAACCAGCCCACCAGGATCCCAGACATAGTTGGCCATGCGCCCTCCTTACTCGACCTTCTGCTGACGAGTCGCCCAGCTGGATACCGGGTGGAGATTCGAGCTCCTTTAGGTTCCTCGGATCACTGCTTGATATCCAGCACAGTGCCCTTGGCATCGCGCCCGCCAACAGCGGTTTCGATACGCCAGATTTGGCACTACGCGTCGGCAGACTGGGACGGGATGCGGGAGTATTTTGCATCCGTCCCTTGGAGGCAGCGCTGCTTTAGTGGGAAGGACCCGACCGCTAGCGCCACTGCCGTTGCTGATGAGATAGTATTAGGAATGGAATACTATATTCCACACTCCTATGTCATCAGCAAAGGCAGACGCAACCGCTGGTTCAATCGCGAGTGTGCCAGCGCTGTTGAGAACAAATAGACGGCATACCGCGCTTGGACCAGAGGTAAATCTCATGGGGCTCCCGAAACTCGCTCGCTAAAAGCAGCCTATAATAATGCCACCAAGTCGTGTAAGAGGGCCTACATTAGAGCGGATGCCCAGCGCGTTGCACGAGTAGGCCAAGAACTCCTGACGCATCCTACGGGCAGCCGTAGCTACTGGCGTCTGGCCAAAGCCGTGCAATCCTACTTCTGCTAACCCTCGCTGCCACCACTGAAATGTCTTGACGGAACTTTAGCTCACAAGCCCCAGGAAAAGGTCGATCTCCTGGCCAAACTCGTTGCGGCTAACTCCCGGATCGATGACTGTGATGCACAGCCACCCTCAATTCCTCACTGTGGCCACACAATGTCTGATATTAAAATCAGGCAGTGTGATGTCCGTGCGGAAATGCAGTCAATCGATGTCCGGAAAGCTAACGGTCCTGATGGCATCCCAGCAATAGTCCTGAAAATGTGTGCAGCGGAGTTGTCCCCTGTGTTAACGCGTCTGTACCGTCTCTCGCTCTCTTCGGGTTGTGTGCCGGAATCTTGGAGAGAAGCTAATGTGCAACCGATCCCTAAAAAAGGAGATCGGTCATATCCGACTAATTACCGCCCTATAGCCGTAACTTCAGTGTTGTGTAAGATCCTAGAACGAATATTGAACAAACAGCTTATTCGATACCTAGAAGATCACCCTAATTCACGATCGTCAATATGGGTTTCGGCCAAAACGGTCAACGGGTGATCTTCTAGCGTACGTCACACATCTCTGGGGTGAGGCTATTGACAAGCGTGGCGAGTCACTGGCAGTTAGCCTTTTTTTTACGTGTTACGCGTAAGCGCTTGACCTTCATCTCACCTGATGGTAAGTGACGACAAGGCCGAAGGTGGAAGCGCGCTTCACCCGGAATCCTCAACCACTGAGGAACTGGCTATCTTAACTCTAACTGTCGGAACACAACTATGCTATAAACATCGTTGTTATGGCGACAGACTTAGATAAGATGGTGGCAGCTAGCCAGGCGGACTTAACAACCCTACCACCAACCAAACCGAGCACACAAAGATGTACCCCCCGCTGGGAATCGAACCCGGGACCTCTGGGTCTGAAACCGGTGGCTTAGCCACTAGACCACGGAGACGGTTAAAATCGGGGGTCAATATGGGTTTCGGCCAAAACGGTCAACGGGTGATCTTCTAGCGTACGTCACACATCTCTGGGGTGAGGCTATTGACAAGCGTGGCGAGTCACTGGCAGTTAGCCTTGACATAGCCAAGGCTTTTGATCGGGTCTGGCACAAAGCTCTTCTCTCCAAGCTCCCGGCATACGGTTTGCCCGCTCAGTTCTGTACCTGGATTGCCAGCTTCCTGCATGAGCGTAGAATCCGTGTCCTTTCGGATGGATGCGCTTCGCGGTTCATGTCAGTGAACGCTGGTGTTCCTCAAGGCTCCGTTCTATCCCCCACGCTGTTCTGAAGAACTCTTTGACCTCATCCCTCCTTCTCCCTTCCTCCATAGGAGTACGCGTGCTGCTCTGCGGAGTCACCAATTTACAGTCTCTAACATTCCATCTCGCACAAAGAAATTTGGTGACTCGTTTTTTTGCCGCACTTCCAAAAGATGGAATAGTCTACCAGCACACGTATTCCCTCCTACCTATGACATAGGGTCCTTCAAACGAGGCGTGAAGAAGCACTTTGTGGGCCGGCAGAGTGAGGATGACTGATGCTACGTCTCTTACGCTGCACCAGTTGTCCTCGCGCCTGGACCTCATTTCCACTTAACATCAGGTGGAGTGGGGTCATTTGCCGGGCTTAGATTAAAAAAAAAAAAAATGGACAAAACGGCAGACTAACCCAAAACCTAAGCTAAAGTTGAAAATTACTGTTTTTTATCATTGAGATAATTATAACTCAATGTTTTTTATTGCTTTTAGTCCGGTCGTGGGACATTAAATTCCATAAAGAAGCTTTGATAATTCTAAAACTTTTCGTTTTTGCTGAGTGTATAGATTATGTGGATTGTGAGCTACTTTTAAAAAGTTAGAAGTTTTATGACTGTGCTTTAGGTATGGTTTAGGTATTTCATAATATTTCGTGTAACGTAATGTATATAATATTAAAGTTTGAAATGTTGAGTGTTTCTTAATAAGAGTTATCTTATCTTTATGTTGTAAAAAGTTTAGAAACATATTATATGTGGAACTATGAAAATCACAAAATCACTCTTTTTGTCTTTAAATAAAATTTTAAAATTTCTGAAATAATATTTAAGACTTTCAGTGGTTAGTGGTATACATGTTGAACAAAGTTTAGAAAGTTAAGTGGTGTGCTTCTTTGATAATTTCATTTTTCTTTCGTAACACACGCAATAATAAATTAAAATTGACAGAATCGCTCATACATGGCCTTTGTAATGCTATTTTATACCACACAAAAAATTAGAAACATACATACAGTGCATCACGAATAAAACATTTCGCTATATACGTTTGTTTATGCGGGACGCGGTCGGCTGCGGGCGCGGCGCGGGGCGGTGGCGGCGGGCAGGCGCGGGGGTGGGGGACGGCGCGCGTGACGGACAGGCGAAGATAATACAAGAAGACGTTATACAGAAAAGTAAACTAAGTAAGAAGTACCCAATGATACTAAGTACCTTAACCTAATTACTTTACATCTTAGCACAAACAAAACATTATTAAATGACAAGTTTTGAGTAGTTAAGTACAGATCGCGCAACTCTTCTTTCAGATAAGATTATTCCACAATCATCCGAATTGGATGAATGGGATGAAAACGTACGTAACGTAAACGATGAGTATGTAACATATTCTAATTAAAAATAAAAACTGCAAGTGATTTGGTATGCTTAACTGTTAATTTTTCATTTTGGTTAATCAATCTATTATCCTGTCATGTTCACAAATCACAATAATTATTATTATATTATTATTATATTAGCCCTCGCTGTCCCACTGCTGGGCAAAGGCCTCCCTCCAATAATAGTAAAGTAATTTTTAAGATGTACAATAGGCTATAGAATTGCGTATCTAGCTAGGGCCACATCATACGATTAAAGTTTTTTCCACAACCCTTACATGTTTTTTTGACAATTAATCAATTAAAAACATTAGGTAAGTATGCAAAAGTATTCCTAAATTATAGTAAGGTAAGTAAGTAGGTACTCTTATTATCACTAAATCATTCATCACTACCTACCTATTTATTATAAAACAAAGTCCCCCCGCGTCTGTATGTCTACGTAAGTACGTAGGTACCTATTTACTTAATTAAGTATTATAATTTCAATTCTACTAGTCACCTACAATTATTAAGTACCTACCTACATTATTACAATTTACAAGTACCTAACTAGGTTGGTAGTTACTTACTTAATGGAGTAACTGTATAAAATCGTAAGAAGTATAGGTAGGTAGTAGGTACGTTATCCGTCTGTACCTACTTCTTACCTATCATCCGTACGACCTACCTTTCACTTTCCTACTTAATTGTCCTTGCACAGGTTTACATTACATAACATACTATGTAACATACACATACGTCTTCTTTGGCACAAGTCTAAATTCCATTTCAGATTAACCCTAGTGTTTACACGTTCCGCTCAAGGTCACCAGCGCTCGAGCTTTCACGTACACGGAGTGTCACCGGTGGCGTACATCATCAGTGACGGATTAAGACTACTTGATGCCCTAAGCAATTCACGCCTGTGGGCCCCCCTATCCGTATGTCAACTATAATCGGTCTTTAAACCTGTACCGCCTAAAAACATTAGTTTTTTAGAAGTGGAGTAGGTGCGAAAACAATAAAAACCAAAGCATTATTTATTTATTAATGCTGATTAGGTATAAGTAGGAGCTTGATGGCGCAGCGGCTAACGCGTTCGGCTTGCGATCTTGCCCGCTAAGCAACTTTCGCAATGCCGGGGCGCTGGATGGGTGACCAAATTAAAAACATCTCGAGCTCCTCCGTACTTCGGAAGGCACATCAAGCCGTTGGTCCTGGTTGTTGTCGTAAGATGGCAGTTGTTAAAACCCACCAATCCGCATTGGGCCAGCGTGGTGGGTTATGGCCCAATATCCCCACGTGCTATTGTCCACGTGGGAGGCCTGTGCCCAGCAGTGGGACGTTTATAGGCGATGATGAGGTATAAGTATGATATCATATAATTTTACATACATATACATACATATAATCACGACTATTATCCCCGAGGGGTTAGTCAGGGCAATGAGGACAGCAAAATAAAGCAGTCCTCTACCATACTCCACTTTTCACAAAATAGCGACCGTAGAGATTTGCTCAGCGTGACAGGTAGTGAGCCATTCGCCGCTCTATGCTTATGGAAGTATGTGCAGTCTTTAGTCCGTTAGTCGCCATTTACGACACCCAAGGGAAGAGAGGGGGTGGTAGTATTCTTTCACCGCTACGCGATACGGTTATGTAATATAATTTTAAGTGTAGTAAATTTGTCATAAGCCCATATTGATTTTTAATGATGGAGAACGGGGCTTAGTACAGTACGAGTACATCTACGAATATTCAATGTTATCTGTCTATAAACACCAACTCTCAGAACAATAATTAGTTATTGTTCTGAGCACCAAATCTTCCGACTGTCTTTCGTTTTCCTAACTATTTGTTGCATACACCTTACCTTTTTACTTTATTTTTCTTATTAAGACCTCCGTGGTCGAGTGGTTAGCTCGCCAGTTCCAGCGTCGCACTATCGATCTTTTAATATGCGCCACCATTATATTTTGATTGAACCAAAAATAAAACTGTATAGATTTTTGACTCCCAAGACACCGGCACTATTGTGCCGGTGTCTTGGGAGGAGGCGAACAAACAACCCATCCCCAAAAAGAGGATCGCTCGGATCTGGCCAACTATCGACCCATCTCTGTAACTTCTGTACTGTGCAAGGTTAATTAATTCCCAGCTCATTCACTACCTAGAGGATCACTCGCTGCTCCATGATCGCCAGTATGGGTTGAGACCAAAGCGATCAACGGGTGATCTTCTAGCGTACGTTTCTCACGCGTGGGGTGATGCGATGGACAAGCATGACGAATCCCTGGCAGTTAGATTTTCGATAGAGTGTGGCATCGTTCCCTTCTTTCCAAGTTGCCGGCCTTCGGTGTGCCGCCCCGTTTGTGCGCCTGGGTTGCAGACTTTCTAGAAGGGCGGAGGATTCGTGTCCTTTGTGAGGGTAGTTCCTCCCCGTTCTACAAAGTCAATGCCGGAGTGCCGCAGGGTTCTGTGCTCTCACCTACTCTATTTCTTTTGCATGTTAATGACATGTTGTCCTTGGGCAATATTCATTGTTATGCGGATGACAGTACGGTGCATGAGCGGTACTTGGGACATCCTGCGGCAAAGCAAGCCGATATCATGGTGAAAAGGCAAGAACTGGTTGCCAAACTGAACCTGAATCTCGATCGTGTCTCTAAGTGCTCTAAGTGGGGATCTAAAAACCTGGTCGAGTTTAATGCTAGCAAAACCCAGGTTTGTGCATTCTGGTCCAAGGTAACTCCCTTCCTTACTCCTCCCTCTCTTCAGAACTTTCCGTTACCCATTTCGGTGAACCTCAGCATTCTTGGCATGAACATCGGCCAGGAACTGAATCCAAAATGCTACATCGAGAGTGCTATTTTAACTGCCTCCCGGAAGCTGGGTATTCTCAATAAGGTGAGGCGGTTTTTTACTCCTGAGCAGCGCTGTTTGCTGTACAAAACTCAGGTGCGATCGAGTATGGAGTATTGTTCCTATCTATGGGACGGCTCCGCTAAATACCTCCTCGATGCACTTGATAGACTGCAAAGGCGAGCGGTACGGTACGCATTATTGGAGATGCTGAGGTTACAACCTCTCTTGATTACCTCCAGCTGCGTAGAGACATTGCTTCTTTCAGTGTCTTCTACCGGAACTACTACGGAGAGTGTTCTGAAGAACTTTTTGATCTTATCCCGCCCTCTCCTTTCCTCTCCCGGACTACACGTGCTGGTCTTAGGAACCACCATCATACTGTACTATGTGACTATCAGTACTCGTACCAAAAAATTTGGCCAGTCATTTCTCTGTAAGACCATTCGGCTTTGGAATTCCTTGCCGGCGCATGTGTTTCCCAGCTCCTACAGTCCCGGGTCTTTTAAGCAGGGCGTGAAACGGCATTTATGCAGGCCGTCATGAATAGGCGCGTTCGTATCGTGATTATTCCACGGTAGGGAGCGCTCTCATTATTTTGGACTGCATCGGCTGCTTACCATCAGGCAGGATGCAGTCACTATGACGAGTCATAACAAAAAAAAAACCTAACGATAAAAAATTTACAGCTGCTAGGCAACAATCCACGGCGCTTTGACCTACTAAATTGAGAGATGGACTGCGCATGGTATATTGCAAACGGATTCGCCTCTAGAATCTTCTGCTGTATGCCATTGTAACGCCCAGACATATTTGAAGCATTGTCATAAGACTGGCCTCTGCATTTTGAAAAATCTAATCCACAATGTTCTTCAAGGTATTGAGGAGTTTGCTTTGCCAGGTCTAGGTCGGACTCTATGTCAACTTATAACGCGCGAATTTTCTAATTAGTCCTAGAATTTTTTTTTTGGTTTGATATTTCGTGAGAGTGAGACGTGATGCCCTAAGCAATTGCTTAATATGATTAAGGGTTAATCCGTGACTGCACATCATACGTCAAAAATAGGTCTCAAAAGGTAGTCATCAATGGTTATCATTCCAAAAGCGTTACGGTAACTTCAGGGGTGCCACAGGGTTCCATCCTTGGGCCGCTTATGTTCATTTTATATATAAATAATATAAAACAATGCTTTTAAAATTCAAAGCTTCTATTGTACGCCGACGATTTAAAAGCATATAAAACTATTAAATCCATTGAGGATTGCATCGCTTTTAATTTTGTGCTGTAGGCACATACAATAGAGTTCGAATCAATCGACATATTTTTACATGACAGTGGTTTTAAATCTCATATCTTTAAGAAACTTTTAATTGTAAATTGATAATTTATTTTGTTTTTTATTTTTGTACTTGTATTCTATGTAAGTATACTTTAGTTACTACTACAATGTTATGTGTAAAAGTTACATTATCTTATAATAATATATGGTGTATAATTTGTATTATTTCGTACTTCAGCACCCTCTAGCCTTTAGTAACAATTTCTATTACTCTGAGAATAGCGTTGTGGGTTGCATTACTGTTAATATTTATTTAAATTTATTTTAGTTACAAGTTGTAATGTAACTGTTAGCTGTTCCTGAATAAATAAATAAAGATACGAAATAAAAAAAAATATTATCATTTTTATATAAATTTAATAATCTAAGCAACATTGTATTCAACATTGTTTTTTTCCCAAATAAAGTAAAAAAATATATAGTGGCATTGTAGACATTTAATTGCCAAAAATATTTTGCCAAAAGTCACTAACTGTTGACACGACGCTCTCTCTTCGAAGTTCCTTCGCTCACTGACCGCGGCCGCGGCGTAAGCCTGCCTACCGACAGGCGCGTGTAGGTGAGAGAGCGGGCGCGGGATGTCGCCAAATCCTGGCTACTGGATTATTTATTCTGTGCTACTGGTCACACACACCGCAAATCTGCTCCTATTCGTCATTCCGTCAAACAGTTCTAACTGGTCACAAGGTGGATATTTATGGTTTGATATGATTAAAATAAATACATTATTAATAAATAATTGGCATTTTTGATTTATTATGTTGTGTTTGTCCCAAAATTTGTTGTACCACACGTATGGCGGGTAGTGAAATTTGTTTAGGTATCCTCCTTCTTTGTGACCAGTTAGAACAGTTTGACGGGATGACGAATAGGAACAGATTCGCAGTGTGAGTAGTGTGACCAATAGCTACAAAAATTACAATGTGTCCTAATAGAAATAAATCAACTTGTGACGGGTTGACACAAATAATACTGCTTTTGGCGGTGTGACCAGTTAGAACAAAATTTTGGTGTGACGAGTTGATGCCCGAATCCACCCGCCCACGTCCTGCATGCCTAATCGCGTATTTAGTGAAATATTTTATTCGTGATTTAAACAAAATGCACTGTATGTATGTTTCTATTTTTTTGTGTGGTATAAATTAGCATTACAAAGGCATGTATGAGCGATTCTGTCAATTTTAATTTATTATTGCGTGTTTACGTTTTCATCCCATTCATCCAATTCGGATGATTGTAGAATAATCTTATCTGAAAGAATAATTGCGCGATCTGTACTTAACCACCTACTCGAAACTTGTCATTTAATAGTGTTTTGTTTGTATTGATGTCAGCTAAGATGTAAAATATTTAGGTTAAGGTACTTAGTTTACTTTTCTGCAAAACGTCTTCTTGTATTATCTTCGCCCGTCACGCGCGCCGCCCCCACCCCCGCGCCTGCCCGCCGCCACCGCCCCGCGCCGCGCCTGCAGCCGGCCGCGTCCCGCATAAACAAACGTATTTAGCGAAATGTTTTATTCGTGATTTAAACAAAATGCACTGTATGTATGTTTCTAATTTTTTGTGTGGTATAAAATAGCATTACAAAGGCCATGTATGAGCGATTCTGTCAATTTTAATTTATTATTGCGTGAGTTACGAAAGAAAAATGAAATTATCAAAGAAGCACACCACTTAACTTTCTAAACTTTGTTCAACATGTGTACCACTAACCACTGAAAGTCTTAAATATTATTTCAGAAATTTTAAAATTTTATTTAAAGACAAAAAGAGTGATTTTGTGATTTTCATAGTTCCACATATATTATGTTTCTAAACTTTTTACAACACAAAGATAAGATAGTTCTTATTATGAAACACTCAACATTTCAAACTTTAATATTATATACATTACGTTACACGAAATATTATGAAATACCTAAACCATACCTAAAGCACAGTCATAAAACTTCTAACTTTTTAAAAATAGCTTACAATCCACCTAATCTAAACACTCAGCAAAAATGAAAAGTTTTAGAATTATCGTAAGTAATTTTTCTCCGGCTACGCGACTATTTTGGACTGCAGTTTTGTGTAGTTGTTTATGTAATAAATAATAAACAAAATATAGATGTTTTAATGAAAAAGTCACTACTACAATCACAACAAGTTGACGACGGACGTGTTGTTTGTCTAGTGTAGTCAGTCATGTTCTGTTAAATTCATATTACCGTAACTGTGGTCCGAAATAGAGCGTACAATTACATTTGAATAACTTAATTAGTGTAGGTGCGACGGACTGTTGTATTTGTATATCTCTTCTCTTATAGTGACACGGTCAGTTTAGTACGAAACGGAGCGAAGTTTCAATTAAAGCATTTTTAACAACAGTTTTATGTTTTCCCTGCGATGATGAATGATTGTGGTCAAGAACCAATCTCAATCAAGAATAAATTAAAGCAGCGTTTTTACTTAAGTTTTGGCTTAATAGAATAGAACGATAGTAAGAATAGGAAGACTGGCTACATTGTTCAAGTATTCGTAAGTACTTTCGAGCGAGTTTTACAGTTAGTTGTACTGTACTGTATTAGCCGTCGCGTCGTGGTGGCTAACTGAGAAGATAATATTATTATTATTATTATGCTTTAAAACCCGTTTGCAAATTGTAAAATCTACTAATTTTGATTCGTAAAAACTAAAAATACAGGTTTTTGACAAAGTGTACAAGATTGTGTACGAACCGCTAAAAGTCACTATTCTAACGTTTCTACAACTTTAACACGGGTACAATAAAAAATAAATTCCCATGAACGCAGAACGACAAAAAAAAACCGGGAAGTCGTCGTGACAAACAAAAAACAAATACGCCAACGACAACAAGTTCACTACTTTACCAACAAAAAAACCGCGCGAAATCGTTCCGAGGCGTGTTTTTCTCGATTTGAAAGTGAGTGGCGATTCCAAGTACCAGGGCGCCAGATCGTTGAAGAGCTCGCTAGACGCCGACCGCATTGCGCGCCGGCTCATTCGATTGTCAACTTTATTTGCTGCTGGTCAGAGTTAATAAGCGTTTGATTACTCCTGTATCTGACCGTTGCCTAAAGCGTAAAAACGTCGCCGTGCAATAATAATGAATGGTATAAAAATGTATTGTTTACTGAAATTGCGTGGCCATTCCGAGACACTGACGAATGTTTCGATTTCCTATGATGCAATATACAATCCGCCGGCGCATGTTATGCGATAACTATTATTAACAGTAACGCTGACTTGATCGATACCTACCTACATTATCAATATTGTATGCTAAGTAAGTAACCGTGGGCACAGAATAGGTAGCATAACGGTACGTAACTATTGTAATGACTTGTTAAATTATAATTTGTTTAGGTAAGTAAGTATTGATATTAATTAAATTTTGTTATTATCAAAATAATTAAGCCTCATATCTCACATTTACAAAGTTTTTATTAAAGTCATACAAAATGTATCACCGATAAACTCGACAGCCACCAACCACCTGAACAAGCCGGATTTCGCCCACACTTCTCTACTATAACAGACCATCTCCACACGCTAAACCAAGTAATAGAAAAATATTCAGAGTTCAATAAGCCACTTTACTTAGCCTTCGTAGACTATACGAAAGCTTTTGATAGTTTAAAACACTCCTCTATATTTACCGCTTTAGAAAAACAAGACATTAAAAAAACTTATATAGACCTTATCAAAATTATTTATAGCCATAGCACAGCAAACATTCGGTGCAACTCCTCCGGTATGGTATATACAAAATAGCAAAAGGTGTGAAACAAGGTGACGCACTCTCTCCCAAACTATTTACTAGTACCCTTGAAGAAATTTTTATAACACTGGCAAATCCATGGGCATCGAGGGGCATAGAAATCGGTAGCAATCGTCTGACGAACCTACTGTTTGCAGATGATATCGTCCTCTTTGCTCCATCGGCAACGGAACTAGAACAAATGCTTCAAGATCTTAGTACGGCAAGCCTTGAGGTGGAACTTTTGATGAACCGGTCCAAGACGCAACTGATGGCCAATAGCACGAAACGTAAGGTAGAGGTAGATGGGCAAATAATACACTATGTCGACGAGTACGTCTATTTGGGCCAGCTAGTTTCTTTCGACAACAGGCAGGATAAAGAGATCGATCGCCGAATTGAGAGCGCCTGGAAAAGTTACTGGTCTATGAAGACTAATGAAGGGAGACCTTCCAATCTCTCTGAAGCGCAGACTCGTCGACATGTGTATCTTGCCCATCCTTACCTACGGTGCACAAACCTGGTCGCTAACCGAATCACAAAAGTCCCGACTCAAGGTTTGTCAACGAGCCATGGAACGCAGCATTCTCGGCATCAAGAGAACCGATCATGTCCGAAACACCATACTGCGTTCCATGACAGGTGTTGCCGATATTGGACATAAATCTGCAAAGCTCAAGTGGGACTAGGCGGGGCACGTGGTAAGAATGAACCCAGAGAGGTGGGCAGACAGCACGCGTTGGATACCCAAAGACCGACGTCGGCGTCGGGCCGCGTCCTCGGAAGCGGTGGCGCGACGACCTCGATGCCTTCGACGGAAATTGGTTAGAGCTGGCTAAAGAGAGAGAGAGCTGGAAGGAAGTGGGGGAGACCTTTGCCCAGCAGTGGGACATTATAAGTTAATTTAAAAAAAAATCAAAGGAAAATCGTTGTGTATTACTTACTTACTCCGATTCTTAGCGACCCAAAATGTGTCTATGTGAGATGAGCTCAGATCATTATGATCTGAGGAAATGAGTAGGTAATTGTTTTATTATTGTAAGATTTTTAAAGCTCATTTATTATTATTATTGGGTACGTGAAATTCAACTTCTTGAAGGTTTAAATAGTATATAGTAGGTATTATTACATCGCTTGGAAGACTTCTTAGCTGAATAAGAGCCGTAGAGTCACGCACGGTATATATACCTATCTATACTGGTAGAGTCTTATAATAAGAAAGATCATATTTATCAGTCTTATCACGAACAGTCTGACCAAAGTTAGATTTAAATACTTTTATAAACGCGCTAAACAAAACAACAACAAGAAGACTTATTGCGTTGGGGACTATCAAATAGGTAATAAAATATATCGGGTCAATTTGTTACGACGGCTTAAACCTGTTAAATTATCGTAGGTACGTAAAGTTTTTACGTCGGCCTTGCTTTAAACAACCATGTAGGAAGGCCTGTGCCCATTAATGGACGTTCCAAGGCTGATGATGATGATGGTGATGGTTTCATTCAATTGTTATTTTCATAGGACTGCCTAACTAAAACCACGTCGCATAATTATTTCGGGCTATAAACGTACTAACCGAAAATAAATGCTAATTTTAAATTATTAGAACCTATGACTAAAATACCCATCACCATTAGTGATTTCTTATTTGTAGGGAGAAATTGTGCATTGTTACTTTGAAATATTAAGTTAGTACATACACATAATCACGACTATTATCCCCGAAGGGTTAGTCAGAGACCAGGCAATAAGGACACCAAAAGTAATTCTCTACCATAGTCCACTTTTCACCTAATATCGACTGCACATGTGCTCCGCGTTACAGGTGGTGAGCCCATCGCCGCTCTATGCTGTTGGAAGTATGTGCAGTCTTTAGTCCGTTAGTCGCCTTTTACGACACCCAACATATTTTTCTGTGACCCAAAGGAAGAGAGTATAGTAGTATTCTTTCACCGCTACGTGACACAGTTAATTGATTACAATTAACTTTTATGGAAAATGTGTTGACACTTTCAAACAAACATCCACTGCCCTACATAGGTAAAAATAATAATCTTCAAAAGCGTAAAACATCGGGTAAAATTAAAAAAACACAAGCCCAATTCACATTATCACCAGCCTTATATTCCATACATACAATACAATATTCCACGCTGGGAATACACTGGCCATCTCACGATAACAACCGAGAGTCCGAGACTCACGTCATCACGTGATATAAAGTACTAAATACTGGTCACCCATTCAAGGACCTAGTATTTCAAAAGATGCTTCACTTGCAAGATCACAACCCCGCCAGCGAGTTCTCCAGTCGGAATAACAATATGAAAATAAGCATGCTTTTTCTGATTAAGTAACAGCGTGGCATGCATAGCGTAACTTTAATAGGTACGTAGTAAGTAACTATTACTTGATCTGTGGTTTAATGATGTTTATTGATGACGCATCCCTATCGACAACGTTTTACGAGACTCCATCAGGACAAATTGTTACGCTGGAGATTTGGCCATCGTATGTGCTCGTGGTTTCCGAGACCTTTGGTCTCAAACCCAAAGGGTTTCCGATTTATAACGGGAGTATAAGCACAGAATAAGTAATAGGTATACCTAAGCCTGCATTATATAATGATTATATTAAGGCCAACTTCTTACGTGTAATTAAATAAAAAAATCTAGCGTTATTAATAGCTAGCTAGCTAGCTTTACTATAGGTAAAATGAAACTTGAGTAATTACATGTATACCGCCTCCATGGGGTAAACCAATTATGACATTAATGTATGTGTTTTTTTTATTGCAGGCGGTGAGGTGTTGCCCGCGGGGCGATGCTGGGCGGGGCGGCGGGGGGCGCGCGCTCCCGCCCGCCCTCTGAACTCCAACAAGGTATGCTGCCCTGGTACTTGTTTTTAACACGACTGCCGATTTTTTAACAAATTGCTTTCATTATTTTTTAAAGTATTTCTTTGTTACGATAGGAGATTCTTTACAAAGTTTTTGATTTTTTGTCCTTTTAAAGGAACTGGAATAATTAATCTCTTTTGTCCTAATATAGAATGCTTTGCCAGTTTGTAATCGTATAAACAAGTCAGTAGTAAAAAGTAGTTTAAAAAATCTTTGAATTACTATAGTAGATTGCGTCACTAGGGAACAAAATGATGTACCTATTTAATGCGAGAGCGATTTTTTAAATCCAAAGCGAAGCGCTACGAAGCTACTACGAAGCAACTACGAACTAGCGCTACAAAGAAACTACGAAGCTACTCTAAAATCCCTCGCTACGCACGGGATTCTACTATAGAATCCTAAGCGTAACGTGGCAATATTATTCTGTGGCGTGGCGTAGCGAGGGATTCAAAGTACGTCGTTCGAGGTTAAATAATTTTGGTACAGTGTTTGCTTTTCATCCTAAACTATGAGAAAAATTTATCATACGAGAAAAATAAATAAGAGAGAGGAAAATTTATATTTAGGCAATTACATAACCAAATTACTATATTAATATTAGAATACGTTTTCGCAATTTTGGAAGTTTGTTGTTACTCATCTTTTATTCAATTTGTGGTGTGAGTCAAATTAAAACTGTAGGTAATAATTTGATAAAAAGTAATAACAAAACGAAAAAAAAGTTCCCGCGGTATTCTTATTTTAAATTTAGAGACCTAGCTAGCCAACAGTCAATGCCGTGTATGCACATGCGCTTATTTTATTATCGGCCAGGACTTTATTGAAGCGAATTGCGATCAAAATTTTTAATTCAATAGTGTTTCAAATTCAAAAGTCATTTCGTCACTGTTATTAATGGAATGACCTACTTTGCTCGCACTTATCGAGGAACCCTTCGCCTCATTTCGAATAGATGGGGTGAAATAGTTATTTGTTATACAAGCTTTTCGAGCTCATGCCAAAATCGCCCTTTTACCACCGAACCTCCAGACGTACTGAAGGATATCATCCCCACCTAGTAGAAGTTCCACTATGTCGCACTAAACGCTTCATGTCATCATTTTTGCTGCGCACTGGCAAGGAGTGGAATTCTCTGCCATCGTCTGTGTTCCCAAAAACTTATAACCTGAATGCCTTCAAGGCGAGAGTTAATAGGCATCTTTTGGGGCAGCTCGCTCCATCGTAGACATCATTTACGTTCACCATCAGGCGAGATAGAGGTCAAGAGCTGTCTAATTAAACATTGAAAAAAGAATGCAAAGTTGCTTTTTAGCCGCGTGCACAATTTTGACGACCGAACAAGCGAAGGATTGTAAAATTAAATCACGAGCGCAGCGAGTGATTCTAAAATTAGAATCCTGAGCGTCAGCGAGGGAATCAAAAGAGCACGAGGTGAAAAATCTTTGCACTCGTAACTTTTCATCCCACCTCAGCGAGGAAATGACTAAGCAAATTAAAAAAAGTACACCAAAAAGGTTCCGAGTCTGAGTTTTTAAAAATTTGAAAAGGCTGTACGATAAATTCCGCACCATGGAGGTAGAAGTAAATAGATTTAATGATGTTTTGAATTCACAAACTTAGTGCACACGATGTTATAATTTCAATTTACTTTATTCTCTAGCAGATAAAAACGGCTTTTGCACTCAAATATCGAAGAGTAAAAATACTCTTTCCGAGATGGGGGGATGAAAAAGTAATTTAAAAGATAGACGAGGTACTTATTAATCTTTAACAGTTTCTTGCTGTTTATTCTTAGTACAAGTTGACTGACGAACCGATTGTGCAGTAAAATTGTTCTATTTATTAATTTGAGCTTATTGTGTACTTACTTTAATACATTTTTCTATTCAGGTGTGGCTCGCTTCCCTCTCTACTCGTTGTTCCCGACGCAAGGAGCGAATCGACCCACATTACATAAAGGTATGTAAAGTTTTGTAGGATACTCGATATTTTCTTCTATCATCAGTATACTAAGTTACTTTTTAGTACTAACTACAATTACTCTTCTATCAGTATTCAGTAGTTAGTAGTTAGTACTTCTATCAAAAGAGTAAGTGTTCATTTTGATTTCAATAAAATTTATGCACTTAGCACGCCGGGTCTGGCGTCGCGCCATCTCTGAGGTTCAATTCCCGGTCGGGTCAATTTAGAGAAAAACTGTTTTTCTAAATTGATTTCGGGTCTGGATGTTTTTTCTATGTTTATGTATATTTATCCGTTATCTTACAATATTAACGAGTTTCAAAAGAATACTCATCTTGGTCTAGATAATTGGCGTGAACGTAAACAAATTTAATTTAATTTAAATAGGCCATAACCCACCGTGTCTCGTAGCGGTGAAAGAATACTACCGCCCCCTCTCTTCCCTTGGGTGTCGTAAAAGGCCACTGGACAAAAGACTGCACATACTTCCAACAGCATATAGCGGCGATAAGACTCACCACCTGTCACGCTGAGCACATGTGCAGTCGCTATTTGGTGAAAAGTGGACTATGGTCTGCTGCTTTTGATGTTTAATTGCGTAGTGATTATAATGTACTTATGTATGTATGTTATTTAATTTAAGACGGAAAAGAAGCGATATCTTTAAAATAGTACTAAGTATTATAATAAAATGTATTGAAAAAAATAAATAGTTAGGTTTATTTGTATTCTACATAAATAAAATTAAAAATATAAAACTTAAAAAAAAGCTTTGTTATTTAAATGCGCTAAAAAGAAAAAAATAAACTTTTACCATCAACTTATAACGTCGTTACCAGTTACACAATTTATATGATTTAAAAGGTTGTCGCGAGATTATGTAAATACTCGTATTTAACTATTACTTAGATTGAAAATTTTAATCAATTACATCAAGTTATTTAATTTACTTTTTTATTTACACAAGTAAATCTCGCGACAACCTTTCATATCATATAAATTGTGTAACGACGCTACAAGTTGATGGTAAGAGTTTATTTTTTCTTTTAACCCATTTAAATAAAAGCTTGGATTTAGAGTCATCTAGCACTAAAGTGCTCGAAAAGACAAATCCAACGAACCTAAACACGATGAGTTTCCACCGTTTTGTTTAGAAGTTCCTATGGCCACCTCCCGGCTTTATCATCAGGACCATGGACATTATCTAGTACTAAAGTGCTCGAAAAGACAAATCCAACGAAACCAAACTCGATGAGTTTCCGCCGTTTCGTTTAGGAGTTCCTATGGCCACCTCCCGACTCCATCATCAGGACCCTGGACATTATCTAGCACTAAAGTGCTCGAAAAGACAAATCCAACGAACCCAAACTCGATGCGATTCCACGCCGTATCGTTTAGGAGTTCCTATGGCCACCTCCAGATTTCACCATCAGACCAGCTCAATGATACTATAACATTGCATTGTCATCGTACTTACATAAGTATACCAAATTACTTTAGAATCCCTCGCTAATTATTTAACCTCGAGCGCCGTACTTTGAATCCCTCGCTACGCTTAGGATTCTACTATAGAATCTTCGCTTCGCTCTGGATTCAAAAAATCGCTCTCGCCTTAAATACATAATTTTGTTCCCTTGTGACACAATCTAAGTACTATTACGTCCCTATAGGCGTAGCGAAGACAAATTGCTTGCTTCACACCAAACGAAAACCCATCAGCGATTTCACCATAAACTTATTACTCCTCACAATCGCAGGTAATAGGGTTGTTAATTCTCATAAGACCAAACAAATATTCTGAATTATCATCATCATCGGTCTAGTAACGTCCGACTGCTGTGCTGAGAAAGGCCTTTCGAACATAGGACAACAGCACGTGTTATGGAGAGATTGGGCCATAACCCACCAAGCTGGCCCAATGCAGGTTGGTGAGTTTTAACGACTGCCATCCTACGACAACAACCATCCATCACCAACGGCTTTACGTGCCTTCTAAAGCTTGGAGGAGGTCAAGATGTTTTTTTGATCACCCAAATTAGTTAAAGTAAATAAATTAAAAAATAAATAAATAAACCAGAGAAGCTTCGTTATGAAACTCGTTAAATGGTTACTGGACAACAGATAAGCATACTTAAAATACACTCGGCGTCAAAAAAATCGCACCTTTTAAAAATCATCTTTAAAAATTCTTAAACCTTATGTAGAGGATAGTGTTGGGTATCATTAGAAAGGTAACAAAAAGGAGTATCAAAAAACAATTAAATTTAACTTTCTGTTTAATTATAATTATACAAACAACATTAAAATTAATAAAATAATAAAAATCCTTAATTAAGTCCTAATTAACAACAGATAATTTACAAAGAAAAATGTACAAAAAGTGTCTTAAAATTAACTTAAAATCTAGTGTTACCCCCCCTTGCCCTGATCACGGCTTCCATACGGTCCCTCATGGACCTCACCAACTTCAGGAGCTCTTCTTGAGGGATAAGCCCCCATTCTTCAATCACCGCGTCTTGGAGCTCCTGTAGAGTCGAAGGAGCTGGATCCCGAGATCGAACCTTACGTTTAAGATGGTCCCAGAGGTGCTCTATAGGATTCAGATCCGGACTTCGCGCTGGCCACTGCATCACAGAGATTTGGGACCTCTGCAAGAAGTCGCTCACGATGCCTGCAGTGTGAGCGCGAGCGTTGTCGTGCATTAATGTGAACCCCTTGCCAAAAGATTCGGCAAAGGGGACCACATGCACTTCCAGGACCTCAGTGACATAGCGGCGAGCAGTCAGCGACCCTTGTCCGCGAGCACCTCCAGTCCGGGAGACGCAGACAAGGTCGGTTTTGCCGGCAGCAGACATACCGCCCCAGAACATGCAGGATCCGCCACCATATTCCACCGTCTCCTGGATGCAGGCTTGGGCGAAACGTTCACCCTGCCTCCGGTATACTCTTCTCCGTCGGTCGTTGCAGAAAAGACACACTCGCGTCTCGTCTGAGAAGAGAACAGCTCTCCACTGCTCAAGGGTCCAATCGACGTGGTCACGAGCAAACTGCAAGCGGGCTCGCCGATGCGCTGCAGTCAATTTTGGACCCGTAGCAGCTCTGTGGGCCGCTATCTTCTTCTCCTTCAATCTTCTTCTAACCGTAGATACGCTTACGGTGCGTCTGCGAACTGCCTGGAGCTGCTGTTGCAACTCAACAGCGTTGGAGAAACGATTTCTCAAAGAGTTCGACACAACGAACCGGTCGTCTCTTTCCGAAGTGCAGCGACGTCTACCCGAACCGTGTCTGCGGATATAGCCACCGGTCTCTATGAAGCGCTGGTACACTCTTCGAACGGAATAACGGCTCAGGTTCAGTTGCCGGGCGACATCACACTGCCGCACCCCTGATTGCAGTAGTGCAACCACTTGAGCGGCTTTATCAGCTGTGGTATCCATCAAAATCTGTGCGTGTGTCCTCTTCAACGGTTGAATAGCGAATGACCCACATTGAACCCGTGTTGACCGTTTTATACCCACAAAGGAAGCGCAACTAGCAACTCTCACGGGTAGCAAAATTTGCATCGAATTTTTGTGACACTTTATTTGTTGCATTAGGTTTTATTTGATAATGAAAAGTAATGTTTTTTATTAAGTTAATTAAGTAACCTTGTAAATAAAATCATAATTAATGCGACTGCATGTGCATATCAAGAGTAAATGACATTTGAAAGTGATTTTCTAAGAGGTGCGATTTTTTTGACGCCGAGTGTACTTAATTACATCCTTATTATACATAGAAAACACCCAGACCCGAGACAATTTAGAAAAACAATAATTTCTAAATTTATCAGACCGGCGATTGAACCCGGAACCTCGGAGATGGCGACACCATGAAAACCGGTGTACAAACCACTCGACCAAGGAGGTCGTCAAAGTACTTGACTTAATTTTTCGATAGCTCAACTGGAAGAAACTGTCTCCTTCCCGTTTTGGCAAAGACGGTGGGTCCGAGTTCTGCTTGAGGCAGTCGCTTTTGAAAGTGGTAAAACTACCCGGTTAGGGGACGGGCCCCCACTGCGCCCCGCCGCGCCGCCCATAAATTCTCAAAAATGCATTAACTTAAAAATTGCCATACTATGTAGCCGAGTCGGCATTCAGTTTCTGTCTTTCAAATTACATTGCCTGTTTTAATGTTACTGATGGCGATGAGTCTTTTGGCCGGTCGACCTTTTTAGTATTACAAACGTCCAAAGGATACGGAAACCGTTTACCATCAAGCGGCCCGTATACTATAATTGAGGTAAATAAAAAATTATACAAGTATAGTTCAACAAAAAAATGAAATGCGAATGTCTGTTAGTTGGCAGCCCTGCGGACTGCGGAGAATATTAAAATAAACAATAGGGTTAACGATTCGTATCTGAGAGCGAGTTAGTGTTACACCGCGTGACGGCAGCCTCGGGCGACAGACAGGGTATATATGGCGCTGACGACGAACGGGCAGGCAGAAACGTCGAGCAAATAACATAGACACGATGATAAAAAAATTGAATAATAAAAAACAATGGTTTTTAAAAAATAATAGTACCTAAGTTCGGTTTTTATTAACTTTCAAAGAGCAACAGGTAGCTTTGCTCTACCGGAGTTCACTTTTAATGTTGATAGGTCGTATTCGCGAATCGCGACACAATCGCATTCGATGTAGTTTGAAGAACTTACTTTGCTTATTCTGTTCAAAAATATGTACATACATACATACATATATATGCAAACATATAATCTCGACTATTATCCCCGTAAGGTTATAGTCAGAGTCTAGGCAAAGAGGACAGCAAAGCTCCTCCACCATAGTTTACTTTTCACCAAATAGCGACTACAAATAGAAACTCATTATTATTATTCCTGCTATTGCCTTGGGTTAATCGTCGGTAGTCTTACGAGGGGCGTTCAAAATATTCTCGGTATTGATACGTTACAACCTCTTTTATATATATATTTGTTACTGGCCGCTAAGATTCATCCATTGACATTAAAAAAAAGTAAAATTGGAACCGAGATGTTCTTTTGTTTTTCTGCAATTGCCGAACAAACATGAACACCATGAGCGAATTAACAATTTTAACGAAATTAGAGCACCGATCCGTCATAAAATTCTTGACAAAACAGGGTAAAAATCAAAAAACCATAAAAGAGGAAATGGATTGTGTTTACCGTGAGTCTGCTCCTTCTTTATCTACTATTCAAAAATGGTCAAGCGAATTTAAGCGTGGAAGGGAGAGTATTGAAGATGACCCTAGACCTGGCCGGCCTGTAGTGGCTACCTCACAAGAAAATATTGATAAAGTGGAAAAACTTATATTGGAAGACGGCCGAGTGAAGGTAAAATCTATAGCTCAAGTAACCAATCTCTCTATTGGTACCGTACATGACATTATACATGACCATCTTAATATGTCAAAAGTAAGTGCAAGATGGGTTCCGCGAATGCTGACGCTTCTTCAAAAGGATATGCGTGTGGCTTGCTGTTCAGATTTTATCGACCTGTGTGGTGAAAATCCCGATGAGGTGCTGCAAAAAATAGTTACTGGAGATGAAACCTGGGTTCATCATTATGACCCAGAGAGCAAACAGGAGTCCATGCAGTGGCACATTAAGGGTTCAGCTCATCCCAAGAAGTTCAAGGTAATCCCGTCAGCTGGCAAGGTCATGGCTACAATATTTTGGGATTGTGAAGGAGTTTTGCTTATCGATTATAAAGAAAAAGGTGTAAATATCACAGGGCAGTACTACGCTAACGTTATACGTCAATTAAGAGATGCGATCAAAGAAAAGAGGCGAGGAAAGTTAACCAAAGGTGTTCTGCTTCTGCATGACAACGCCCCTGTCCATACTGCTCATATTGCCAAGGCAGCTATTGTTGAATGTGGGTTTGAAACTGTTACTCATCCACCCTATAGTCCGGACTTAGCCCCAAGCGACTTCTTTTTGTTCCCCAATCTTAAAAAGGATCTGCGTGGAAATAAATTTTCTGACGATGAAGCGTTGAAGACGGCCGTGGAGGAGCATTTTTACACCAAAGATAAAAAATATTTTTATGAGGGATTAAAAAAAATAATTGATCGATCTTATAAGTGTATGAACATAGGGGGGGAGTATATTGAAAAATAAAAATATCAAACTTTTCGTACTTGTTTGTTTTTATCCACATACCGAGAATATTTTGAACGCCCCTCGTACTTGGTTATATGAGTACCTACTAAGTATACCTATAAGATTATATAAATCCCGGAAAATCAACGTTCAGAATTTTAACTCGCACATATCACAGAAGTTCCAAAAGTCACAAAAGTAGCATATTGTTTATTTTATAAATTACACTATAACTCTTGTTTTTAACTTTTGCGTTTCATTATTAATAACTTGTGTACGCCCGCGATACGTGGAGCCCTAAAAGACAAGCGATTAAATAGATTTATGAAACTATTTAAGGCTCGTGGTACTCCTTGTCGTCAGGACGGCGATTTTCTTCCGACGAGAGTTACTACCTCTTTTCTTATCTTGCACCGTTCGTTCTTGATTTACACACTTCACAATATTGTAAGCATAAATATACTATCAACTTAATACTTAATAAAAACTATTATAAACCGTCAAATATGTCACGCGGTTACTCACCGAAAAAACATTTGACAGCTGACCATCCTTTTTATTTGTGAGGCAAATTGCGAGGCAAAAATGTGTAGCTTATATACAGCCTTAGCTGTGTACGAAACAACTTGTTTTGGCGGATTTAAACATAAAACCTCAGAATACAGAACAATCTGTACTCTGAGCGTCAAAAGACCTTTTAGGAGACCTACAATCGGTTTCCTTAAAATTTTTAACATATTTCTTGCGTTCTCGATATGGCGATCGATAGCCAAGAACATCATACAACATAATCATTGAATTCAATCCTCATTTTGGGAGCAAATTACGAATTTAGTGTGACGGTCTTGCGCGACAGCCGTGAAGATACAAACTGACAGAGAGACAGATTGACAGACAACCGACAAATAATTATATCACGCGCGTGTAGCTTGCAGTTTTTGTTTCGTTTAGGAATACGTCGTGTTCAATTTGTAACTTGGCTAGTGCACTACATGTGCACTTGCTGACGATTTGAGATTGTAATAAGTCGAAAGTATTATTAGTATTTATTACATTACAGTTATCATTATAGTATTATAATAATGCTTACAAAAATGTAATTAAAATAAATCAGTATTGTTATTTCTGCTAGTCTCATTCAAGCCTGGATGTAGCAAGCAAGCACGCCGCTTTACCGACAAATGTATTCCATTAATTGTTTGTTATCAATTATCATTTACCATCAGCCTATAGTCATCCCACTGTTGGGTACAGCAGGCCTTCCCACATAGCCAAAGGCACATGGAGAAAGGTCCAACACATAGGGTTTTACCCACGGTAATATTATACTGTGGTTTTACTGACTGACATCTTTCGACAAATAATATCCACTAGCTAGTAGTTTAATGTTCTCCTATAATTACTAGGTACTAAGTTATTACCACAGAAGATCAGTGTTGCCGTATTATCACTGCAACAAATGCAATTGTTTTTAGGACACATTATCTTTCTGTTATTTTGCACAACTTAGGATGTGTATAGTTTCCAATTGTGTAAGTAAGGGATCTTTGAAAAAAACCAAAACCGAAAGTCAAAGGGACTCGGGTCATTCGACCCTCCCAATTTGCTCTGCAGCCACATCTGGGGTAGCGTTATCAAAGTATTTGCGAACAAGTCCGAAGCCAGTCCGATTTGACGCGCCTCACTCGAGCAAACCGTAACGCGTAATGCGTAAAAGATCTGCGCACGAGTTGACATGACATGACACCCGTGCAGTTTCGTTTTACTTAGCTTGCGAATGTAATCTTGTATTGCTTTATTTCTGGCAAACGATTTTTATATCGTGCTCCCAGGCAGGTGGTACATTTTTATTATCTCTTATGATGGCAATTTCTTTAGCGAATATTTCGATTATTTTTGCGAACCAAATTCACAAAAGCTTTGTGGTGGCGGCTCAGTGTTAAAAGAATACTACCGACCCATCTCTTCTGTTGGATCGTCGTGAAAGGCGACTAACGGACTAAAGACTGCACATACATCTAACAGCATAGAATGGCGATGGGCTGTCGACCTAACATAACACGCTGAGCACATATGCTGCACATATATGGTTTTGCGAGTGTCCATGGGCAGCGGTGATCACTCTCCATCAGGTGACCCGCCTGCTCGTTTGCCTCCTTCTTATAAAAATACATATTCAGTTGTTATTTGGTGTGGGGTTTGGGTGCCCATCACCACCATCATCATCTAAAAAACTTGTGGAAGCCACCCGAGACCCCAGAGCCAGCAGCTATCTGGGTCAACGCCTAAGCCTCGCCATCCAGCGCAGCAATGCGGCTAGTATTCTGGGTACTCTGCTTCAAAGTCAAAGTCAAATTATTTATTCATTGTAAACCTTTACAGGCACTTATTGACGTCAATACTAATAATAATAAAAAAAAACAGTTAACTAACTTGTAGTTAAGACTTAACAAGTAATCTAACGAGCTATAGCTTGATGGGGATGATCTGGGGCAATTCTTTTATTTATAGTTTTATATATTTGTAAGTTGTAAATATGTTTAAATATTAATATTAGATGTTACTTTTGTTTTTTCTAATTATTATTAAAATTTGGTGTACCGTGGCCTGCTTCAGCGGTCCTCATTGCCTGGTATCTGAATCTGACTAACCATCATCATCTCATCATCTGAGATGATGTCGTGACGTGAGTGTATGTAATGTTACGTTATGTACTGTACACACGGCGGCGTCAGACCAACCTACCTAAAACTGTCAAATTTCTACAATCAATTTTGAACTTTATGGTTTGGGTTTAAGGACCAATAATCATTGGAGAAATTTGATAGTTTAGGGTAGGTTGATCTGACGCCGTGTGCACATTACTAATGTACAGTCGAGGAAAGTCCCGAATCCCGGGCGACCATTTTTCAGCGATATTCGCTTGCACAGTTGCACATAAGGGTTACCGACTACCGTCCGGATTAGCCCGGACATATCTGGGCTTTTAGACTCTAGTCCAAACTGTTTCCGGCTCTTTAATTTGTCCGGATTTTGAATATGAGTAACAAAACTACATACTTATTAAGTAATATCAAATAAGTTTTAAATCTTTATTAACTTATCATTTATCTTAAAACGAAATATGAAAAGTGAGTAATGTTTCCATTTTGTGACTAAAAAAGTCCGGACATTTATCGAAATGTCAGGCTTATTGTCAGGACTTTTCAAATTCCTAAACGGTAACCCTACTTGCATTGCACATTATCTACGCTCATGATACTTTATAAGTAAAGTATTTCCGAAAACTGGTCTACCGGGAACTTCCTGACTGTATGTAATTGTTAAGACAAATCGAGCGTTTTTGTTGCTATCAAATCACTCTCACATTCAAAGTCAAAGTCAAAATATATTTATTCAATAAACTCAATTAATAAGTACTTTGAATCGTACAAATCTTTTTTAACCTACCACCCATTCAGGACATTATTTTTTAACTGTGGCAAAGAACGGGCGCTAGAAACCACAGCGCACAGAAGCATCGACATTTACAAAAAAATGTCGTTACCTTATAAAATACAAAATTATGAATATGAATGTAAATAGTTTATTTAAATATGGTGCTCTATATTAATTAATTATAGACAATTAGAAATAGCTGTTGGAGTACTTGGAGCATTTCAGACCCAAGCTGTTTTGTCTTCTGTGTAATCTGACACTTTATAATAAGCTTTTTTATAAAGCTTTTCTTTGATTTTGATTTTAAATTTATTAAGATCTTATTTCTGAATATCATTTAGTACTTTGTTGTATAATCGACTAATCGTACACACAGACCCTTAAAAGAATTATTTATTTTATGGAGTCTAGTATAAGGTACTGCTAATTTGTTCTTACTTCTAGTGTTTAATTTGTGAAATCACTGTTTTTTGAAAACCATTTCAATATTTTTATGACTTTTTCATTACTGTCTAACCGGCCATCTCTTGTCCTCAGTAACGGAGAGTCTGTTCTCCACCTCGCTGTCGACGTTCGGCGTGCCCACTCCGCCGCCGAACTCACCCTACTCGCCACTGCAGCTCGAGGTGCTCAACTGCTCGCAGCGGATGTTACTCGCTGACAAGTGAGTGATTTTTTTTCTACTAGGGAAAACTCATTACCGAACCACCGCGTCCGAGGAAACGTGAGCTTTCTTCCCAGCTTCCGCAAGGGGTCATACGCACTAAAAACCATAGTACATCCCCTCACTTGCTGCTACGGCCCTCAAAAAGAAAAACGCCCGAGGATGTTTGCCGTGCTTTAGGCGTCCTAAGGGACTAGGGACTCCCCATCCCTCCGTCACCTCATTGCGGGTGAACAAAAGAAGTGTACTGCCGCCTCCTTCTACCACCTCGTCTATGGTTGCTAGTGACTCGCTGACAAGTGAGTGCTAGTGTGATGCATGGACGTAATAGTTTGTATATTACGTCCATGGTGTGATGTTACTCGCAGACAAATATGTGCCAGTGTGATCTTACTCGCTGACAATGAGTGCTAGTGTGCTGTCTGTCATCCGCGAGCGCTGCGAGGCCTGCGAGCGTGCGAGCAGTAGCAGTTTCTCGCTCCCATGTGCTGTTTGTATTTAGGGAGTAATCTCCAGAACGACTGAACTGATTTAAAATTTTTATTCATCATCATCATCGTTATTGGCTGTTTGGACTTACAGACGTCCCACTGCTGGGAACAGGCCTTCCAGCATAGACAGCACCTGGAAGTTTTTTTTCAGTGATAAGCTTAAACTTTCCTGTATTATTTATTCCCGCGGCTGTCTGAGAAACGGATATTCACGTAACGAAGTCTGGTTAGTTTTTTTAATTGGTGTATGATTAGGTTCTTGTTTTGAACCATAAATTTTTTTGCTGTGCGTTAATTTAAGGATTCTGATATATTTACTTACCTACCTAGATTTATTAACTGTGTCGGGTAGCGGTGAAAGAATACTACAACCCTCTCTCTTTCCTTGGTCGTAAAAGGCGACTAACGGACTAAAGACTGCACATATATCGAACAGCATAGAGCGGCGATGGGCTCACCACTTGTCACGCTGAGCACATGTGCAGTCGCTATTTGGTGAAAAGTGGACTATGGCAGAGGACTGCTTTTGCAGTCCTCATTGCCTAGTCTCTGACTAACCCTTCGGGGATAATAGTCGTGATTTTAAGTATGTATTGTAGATTTATATTGAAAACAGACGATAGTTCAGATATCAATCTCATTATTACCTTTACCAAATAGGTGAGCAATAGCTTCAGCGTTCAGCCCTCATGATTATAAAGATCAGCTTACACATTACAGTGTGCCTTCCAATTACGACGGCCGAGCCGTCCGTCCTGCCGCCGTGCCGTAAAGCGATACTCACTGACAACCAATTACCGGCACCACAAAAACTGTTGGCCTAAGATTTATTGTTTGCCGAAGCGAATGGGTGTGATTTATACGTAATTCGTAAAGGTTCCGGTCCAATGGTAGGGGCCGGCGGTGTCGAGAGTCGCTGCCACTACCGAGTAAGAGCGTAGGAGCATAGTAGAATTTAATTCTACTAATGGTAGGAGTGTCCTTTATGTTTCGTATCTTTCTTAGGGTATAATCATCGCATGCTGTACTCGATTCTCCTTTGGAAGAAACTTATTTAAAAAATTTGTTCATAAAGAAAAAAGCTAAAGTTTATTGTGCAATTTGAACATGACTATGTGTTTTATATGGGTAATTCTGTGTCCAACAGTATGTCGTTCATAGGCTGATTGTAAAATAATTTTGAAATTGTTGCTGTTAATGACTAAAGCCATTTTTATACAGCTAATAAAAAATCTACATTTATTTATTTATTTTATTTATTTATTTATTTATTTATTGGGGTAACCAAAAAGCAATTACACAAAAACATGCTTAAACATACATTGCATCTTACAAAAAATGAGTAATGCTTTACTTATAGGTACCACTATATGTAAGTAACATAATTATTAAATGTTTAATCTCAAGTAACAGACATCCCTTAGAGACAAAATAATTTAAAATTTACCACAATGAAAAGTAAGTTAATGTTAGTTTTTACTTATTTTCTTTTTCTTTCAAGCAGGGAGCATAACAAAATGGATGACGGCAAACTCGGCAAGTGTATGCCCGACTCGCTGTGCTGCCCGGCCGACCGGCAGATGCTAGACAACTTGTCTATGATGCAGCCGCTCACCATAAAGACGGAGCAGGCCAAGCGCTGCAACACCTGCCTCACCAACTCGCCCAAGAAGGTGAGACGCTACCAGCATTGCCCGATGCACATGCCCAGCTATGCGATTCTCTAAGCGACACATAGACGCTGCGCGCATGGCTGTGATCTGCTGTCTCTTTCCAATTATTTTTTTTTTATGCTATGCCCGGCAAATGACCCCACTCCACCTGATGTTAAGTGGAAATGAAGTCCAGGCGCGAGGACAACTGGTGCAGCGTAAGAGACGTAGCATCAGTCGGCCTCACTCTGCCGGCCCACAAAGTGCTTCTTCACGCCTCGTTTGAAGGACCCTATGTCATAGGTAGGAGGGAATACGTGAGCTGGTAGACTATTCCATCTTTTGGAAGTGCGACAAAGAAACGAGTCACCAAATTTCTTTGTGCGTGATGGAATGTTAGAGACTGTTGACAAATTCTATGAATATGAAAGAGACAGAGTCATTTGTCAACACTGGGGCAGCCGCAGCTATCAAGGCTTTAGCTTAGAGAATCGCACGGCTGCACGCCCGACCGTTAGCAGCTAGCACATATTTCAATATTCTTCTGCACAGAAATAGATTTGATCACAGGCTACTACTTTTTAGGGTGGGAAATCAATAGAATTCAACATCGTAGGCGAAGCCGCTTGACGGGAAACTAGTGTTAAATACTTAAATATATCTTGTGTGTCAATATGCGTGTAAGTCAATATGCGTGTAAGTCAATGTGCGTGTAAGAAGTTGGTCATTATGCGAGTAACCCGAATTTTTCCATAAGAACGTTTTACTACTTAAGTTCTCTCGCTGTTGATGGCGCAGCGGCTGAGACGTTCGGTTTGCGAAGTTGTCACTGGACGGGTGATCAAATTAAAAACATGTTGAGCTCCCCCGTGCTTCGGAAGGCAAGTAAATGTGGGTCCCGGTTGTTGTTGTAAGATGGCTGTCGATAAAACCCTCCCGCCTTTTACTACACCCAAAAGAAGAATGAGATGGTAGTATTTTTTTATTAATGAGCCTCCACTATATAGCACGAGCGTGATGTACTTACGATCGGGGAACGGCTTATTCCCGCTCGCTCCAAGATTTTGGTCCCAAGCGCTCCAAGAGTATAATTATATCTTATTAATATTATTTATTTTGTAAAATCGTTCCCAAGGGCTCCAAAAGCCTCTGATCTCCATCTGTCTCTGATACATTGATTCCCAGGAGAGAATGTTTGTTTTGTATTTTTTTTTTATGTTTGAAATTAGTAAATGTGGCTTTTATTATTTTAATATGAAAACCATTGGAGCTCTTGGGAATGAATATATATTTTTTTATATAAAAAGGAGGCAAACGAGCAGGCGGGTCACCTGATGGAGAACAATCATCGCCGCCCATGGACACAAACAGTGTGACCATCTCAAAATTGGCAAATCTGCCCGACGCTGGCCAAAAATCTGCCACGTTCTTTTTTTAATTACAATTTAAAATTATTGAAACGATTGTCTAAAAAAAAGGTCTTCGCAACATTTCCTTGAAATCTGCCAACTAAATCTGACCAGATGGCAGAAATCTGCCACAAATGGTCACCCTGCCCGCAAAACCAGAGGAGTCGCAGATGCGTTGCCGACCTTTAAGAAAATAATAGGGATAAGGAAGGAATAAGAATTGTGAGGGGGGTAGGGGAAAGGGACCTCCAGAACTCTCACTGGCCGGAGGAAACACAACAGCACCAAGTGCCATTATTTCACGCCGGATATTCGTGAGAGGGTGGTATTATTACCCCGGGCGAGCCGGCCCAATGCGTGCTGCAACGCAGCGTAGCTCTACCACTCAGTCAGTGTCACTCATTTAGCACCACCCAGGGTTACGTGTAGGGTCTCAAGGGTAAACCTACGGACGCGAGTAACTTTAACGCCCGAATGTATAGAAGTTGAATTTTGGAGAACAATAGATTTGGAGCGCGTGGGACTAAGCCGATCACTTTTGGGCGATATTCGTGTGCAAGCGATTACAGCTTGAAAGTGGTCGACCGAGAAGTTCCTCGATCGTATGCATGATGATGAATGGATGGGTTATGATGATGATGGCTGATACCATTTATGTAATTCCACCGATGTTCTCCAGGTGATGCACACGGACGGCGGCTGCAGCCGCACCAACCCAGTGACGTGGCTGGGCGTGGCCGGCCAGAACGTGCAGGTGCAGGTGAAGCGCGAGCCGCAACACCTGCACGTCTCGGAGCTGGTGGCCGTCAAGCTGGAGCAGGCCTCGCCCGGGAACAAGGACCACCCGCCCATACCGGCCTCACTCAACAATGGTAATATACACTCATTGAGGTATTATAGACCAGAGGTCAACCAGAGGCGGCACCGCGAAGCAAGTTTTTGCGCACTGCATTTGCGGAGTCGCTAATTGGTGAAAAGTGGACTATGGTAGAGAACTGCTTTTGCTGTCCTCATCGCCTAGTCTCTGACTAACCCTTCGGGGATAATAGTTCTGAATCGTGATTATATGTATATTTTTTTTCTACAACGGGTAAGTGCTTGGCCTTCTTCACCTCACCTGATGGTAAGTGACGGTAAGGCCCAAGGTGGAAGCGCGCTTCACCCGGAATCCTCAACCACTGAGCAACGGACTATCTTAACAAAATGTTTACAAACACTCTACTTATATCGATTTGACCATAGTATAAATTCCTGTGTGTCCTTATCCTGCAAACAAACACTCTGAGGGTTTGCGGTCACCACAGCCTATGGACGCGCGCGACTCCGAGGGAATCAAGTGCGCACAACCCGTGTAATTTCAAAACCAACTTCTTTAGAACATTATTTTAACTTTTTTGTGGTTATTGCTTGCAGTGATAATCAGCCAGTTATTACTGGCTGGTTAACAATGTTTTGTTGTTTCATACAAACACACAGAAATGGCCGATGGCACATGGCCGAACAAAGTGCCAAGTTAACTTCGATATCATAGAAATATAACAGTGTTAGGTTAGGATATTCTGTTTTTCATCAATAGTGATTTCAGCTGCATTAACTTTTTTCTAATGGCTTTAACCTTCATACTTATACTCGTATAGCAGGCCACTCTTAATTTGAATTTCGAATGCCGACGCTTCACATTTCAAATGGTTTTATCATTCCATCAAGAGAATGATGTCAGCTAGATAACCTCCGCCGCGCTCATGTGCGCCTGGTACATCGACGTCGCGGATATGAGAGACAACGATGTAACTCACTGGAGGTGTGCGAGGAGGTACACCACTCTCTCGCTCCACTATAAATAGCTGCTACTTAAAGCTTATGAAGCGTTGGTATATTTTGCGCAAAAAACAGTATAGACAACACAAGCTTAATAAAAAAATGCTGTTTTACTCTGTTTATTTATTACTCGCAGTATTTTTATTAATCTGTTTGTTTATTAGTAGACTAAAATAGTTTTGGATTCTAGGAAATCTATTCCAATCACCGTGTAAGTGACATTCCATTTGTGGTGGTTCCAAGAATTTTTAAGTGAACAAGCATACAAATGCCGGCCGATACGTTAACTGTATTTTTCCTCGTTGACACCATTTCTAAGATTTTCATAAAGAACTATAATCCCAGTTTTATGTTTATGTCAAAACAACATTGTGTGACTTACCTATATCAATTGTTTACTTTAATTAAAGCTCAGAATACTTACACCCTTCAAGGATCATTAGACCGCCGGCGGCCACAAAACAATAGTAATAATAATAATAATATAATTTAATAGTGTCTGGTTTCACGTTGCTTGAGGGATTAATATACTACTTACTCTAAGAATTAAGGTGAATTTTTATTACTCACCTTAATTACTTAGTCTTCATATAGTGAACGATTTAGTAGATCTAGTAAACGATTAATTTTATTACTTTCTTTCTACTAGTATTTCCATGTATCAAAATCATCATCAGTAGACGACAGGTCAATACAGAAATCGACCCTAGTGAAATCAAAAATCATAACTGGGGCGATATTGATTAAACTCTTTTACAGGTTCGATTCCCGTCGGCATCGCTGTTGCCCGACAGAGAGTCGGCGATGCTGGCCTCCTCGCCGCACTCTCACAAAAAGACAACCAGCATCGAATGCACGATATCGGTAAGTTTTATGTCAACACAGATAAAAACCTTTTCCAACTACACACACCGAGCTGTTAAATTAAGCGCTATCTTGTGTTAGTGAGACACACACACGCGTGGCACTGTCGGCAGTGTCCGTCCGTGTTTGGAGCGGCCTGTCTGCTATTGACAGCGCTGTTCGTTCGACATCGATAGTGCTTGCGCCATCGACGTCGTCGGCCAGCGCTCGGACAACCTCCTCTTAGACTCTTACAGCCTGGTACTACTATGTATTCACTGTGATGCGCTTGGTAATGAAAAAAAAGTAAATTAAATTTTTTCGATGGCCACCCAATTTTGACAACACTTTAGATAGTTGTAGACCGTATGGTTAAGAAAATAAAGCTAAGTTTTGTGTAATAATTGCTTCACGACTTAACAATTACAGGTTGCTCCACTTTTTGTGCACATAAGCTTCCGTTTTTTTGCGTTCGCCATTCATTGTTCAATTGTTTTAGTTCCGACCACAGACCAAACATCTATTAAATCTGTGGCTGCGACTGTTTTCTATGAAAGGGGCTATGTGAACACATAAATTGTAGAATTGAAAGCGTTTGACGATATCGTGCCTTTCGCGCCATCGCGATCGCATCGGCGAATCGCAGCGATCACGCGAAGTCGCGAACGTTTTACAATATTACCTTGAGCACCTTGAGTAACGATCGGGTGGTGCAGGTTAAATTAATTCTGCCGCCTGCGCCCCATTTGAATAGTGTTGTAGAAAAATTACATTAATCTTTCCTTTACAACTTTCAATAAATACAAGACAAAGCGGTCAAAACAGTTGTCAAACTAGGCAATTAGTTTTGATACAAACCTCTCGTCTATGAGGTGGCAGAATTTAGTCAGACAAAATTTACCCGAAACTAATTATTACAAAAAATCCTTACACAGACAAGGACCTCAGAAAATAGTTTAAACTAGCTAATTGAAACATAGTCCTTTTCCCCCTATACCTAACTATAACGACCGCAGGCGACGGCGGCGGCGCGCAGCGGGCGGGGCGGCCGTATGCATGCACATTTTCCTTGTTTTTACATAGAAACCTATTGAAGCGTAGAACACAATAATTGCGTTTTCCTTTGCAGCACCCTAAATAGGTTCTACCTACATGATATTTTATTTATGTTTCCATAATGGTCATGGTGTGTGCCTCCGTAATGAGATTTATAGCATGAAATACTGTTTGCCTCCAACAATTATATGCTAATCAGTTATTTATAATAGCCTTGCTTTTTACATTACCTAGGTGTAGTATGAAGAATGTTTGGAAATATAACAGTTATTATTAACTTGGAGGCATTAACGCACTTTTAACAAAACGTTTGCATTTAGCGGCTGTATTTTTAACTTGGGAGCAGCTCATTGGGTGTATATTTTCTTTGTCATGGGCCCGTTTGGCAACTTTATTAAAGCCTGGTCTCAGGAGTGATGCTTTAAATGAATTATCTTAAACTCGGTGTTTTAGAAGGCACATTACGTTATTTACGTTTACGTTCTAGATGTTATCGTAAGAAGTCGTTAACACCCACTATCTAGCGTTAGGCAATCGTGGTGGGTTAGGGGCTAGGGCACATTCTGCACGTAGTGGGAAGACTGAGCCCAACAATGGAACGTTTGGACGTTCAACGTTACCTTATAGACTGATGATGGCGGGCGATGTTTTAAAGGAAGTTGGATTGTTTGCTAGGTAAGGTAATCGGTCCAGAGAAGCTTAGTCGCTATTCTGAGTATTTCTATAGCGAAGGCATTGAAGCAGCGCCTCCTGGTGACAAACGGTAAGCTACATTTTTATCGAATGGTGAATAAAACTCGTTCGGAGAATAGTGGACGTGACTCCATCTTGCTCATGCTCATGACAGAATCCGCGTATTTTAATCGTCCAGACGTAGTTCAGCTGTTTTTTAATAGCTTTAGCTATTCCAACCATTATAGGAAACACTATAGAAATTCTGGTTTGCCTGCCACATTTGATTAAAATATATTTACCCTTTATCATTGTTAGTCCAGCGATCGTCTCGAGTAATGTTTTACGAAATTATTACATGCAGGCATAACCAATGTGTTTCCGTTACGCGAAACAGGCTATCAATTGAAAGGTTAAGTTCTATGAACATTAGTTATTGTTGCAGTAGTAGGGGTGAGGTTGACAATGCCGCTTGATTGCGTTCGCCCACCTGCTGATTTTAAAACACCTTCCCTACATGGCTGGACTCCTGATACATATTTAAATTACTTTAATAGTCGGTGGCTCAGTAACCAATCTGAGTGCAATGAGCTTGGGAAAAGTATTTTTATTTATTTATTTTTTAAATATTTACATTTTAACTTAAATTATGACATTAAATTTTATCTGTAGCCCTTCAAAATACTTTACACTAATTTTTTAAAGATTCATAAAAATGACCACGCCCTATTGTTTTTGTGACAATCAAAATACGCGCGCACCCGCGGCGTGACGTCATCGGATTCCATTCTCTCGCACGGGTTCCGCGACTCGCGCGACTTCGTTTTAATAATATTAGTATTAATTACTTAATAATTAATTATGCATATAGTTAAGCATTAGTTAAGTAAAATCGGACGCCCGCCGGGTGCGGGCAGCGAGAGCGGCGGCGGGGGCTATCGGATACGATGACGTCACGTCACGTCAGTCGAGTGCCAGTGAACTAAGCGAGGTAGTAGTGTTTTATGCAATTATTTATGTACAATAACTTTGTAAATACTTCTCGTATCGGAGTGAAATAAAAACTATTGGTTTTAGAATAACGACTTCTATAATGGTATAAAGTAAAAATAAACTTTTTTTTCATTTTTCCCAAGTCCATTCCCCGGTCGGGCTAAGTGTATTTCTGATTTTAAACCGTTTTACTAACAACATAAAAGTCTGAAACAAAGATAAAAAAGTTTCACAAATTGTTTTGGCTTAATATATTTTACCGCTAAACAAGCTTCCTTTATCGCTTCTTTTTAACGATATCATTATTATCTTTCCGGCCATCTTTTAAATCTGCAAAATTATTAGCTTCGGAAGACATAAAATGGAACACCTTTTATCAAAAGTTCATTAAGATACTCCACTTTTTAGGGTTCCGTACCCAAAGGGTAAAAACGAGACCCTATTACCAGCTAATACTAATTTCCGTCCGTCCGTTCGTCCGTCCGTCTGTCTGTCACCACGCCGTAACTCATGAACCGTGAATAGCTAGAAAACAACAACAACAGACTTGAAATTTTCACACATCATGATGTATTTCTGTTGCCGGTATAACAACAAATAGAATAAAAAAAACCATAAACGTGTTTTTTTTGCCGTATTTTGCTAAGGTTGTATCTATACAAGGAGAAAGTTTTAAAAGTTCGCTCCTTCTAAGGAGCGAACTTTCAAAACGTGATTTGTCTCTCAAATCCAAGGTTTGGGAAATCAATTAAAACCTGTATTTACAATTATCATGCACCATGACTTGTTTTGTGATATTTTTTTACAATATTTTGGGTTTATAATGTTTTTATTACACACAAAGGTATTTTATATTCCAATGTGTTGTGTATTATTGTCATTTATGATTAAAATGTGGACAAACCTTATTTTGAATGAAAACAATTGACAAACACTTTTTGATTGAACTAGCTTTGGACAAAACACGTTTTGTTTGCTAAAGACATTTAAGTATGTTTTTAGACGGGATAATTATAATGTATTTAAAAGAAATAATATGGTAGATATATCTATTATGTTTATTATTTTAGTAACATTAACATAAACTTGAAATCGGTAACATTGACATTGAAATGAGTAACATTTTTAAGTTAAATTATATTCTTACACTAATCTCATGCTTGTTTGGAGTCACAAGTATTACTTTCTTGCTCTTAAATACTGCTTGGTTGGTTAAATAAAAAGGTCTTGTACTACACCAAACTATCATCACTTTGCTATTCTGACCCAAACATGGAAATTAAAAGATTTTCTACATCTTTTTTCTTTGATGAATTAAATGATTTTTTTTTAAATTAAGTCTGCGCACCTGAATCGGCTTGACACCTCTCTTAGCAAGTGAAACATACTCTTCTGTAGTTTCGAAATTAAAATTTTCCATACCTTTCACTAGTACACTAGACCCTGTTTTCTTCAAAAATATTATTTTCCAACATTACATCTCAAATCCTTTCTTCAATTTGGTCACGAAATAACACAGTGTGCGTAGCACTATATTATTCTTATTTTATGAAATACAGCCATCACTGAACTCAATTTCTTTTTGTTTCAAAAATCACTACTCTTTAAAAAGTTTCGTAAGGCCGATGAAACTTCAAGGCTTCTTTTACCAGCTTGATCTTCTGTCCAGGTGAATATTATGTTAATGTCATCACTTCTCACATTCATAATGCATAATGCATATAATCCTATTTGACGTGAATAGTATGCCTCTTAGGTAGCCGTCTTTGGTAAGGGTTGAATCTGCTGTAAGTCAAAACAGAACGTCTCTGCCTCTGAATCTTCATATTTAAGATTTTATAAAAAGCATTAGCCCTTTTTTATGAATTCGCTCTTCTGTAATGAATTTAGTTTTGTCCGATTGATTGTATGCTTTAATAGACATCTTTATTTTGTTATTTAGTAATATGCAATAGCTGCACATATCAGAGGCATGAGACTTGAAGCCTACATTAAATTCGTTTACGTACAAAGATCCTACAAAACATTCAGAACTTTTCTTTAAGAACTTTTTTTAAGATCTCAGCATTAATTTTATGTAGTTTTCTAGTGTTTAATTCTTTATGTAAATATATTCTCTTTGAAATGTTACGCGAGTAATGGCTTTCGGTACCACGTAATTTACTTATAAAGTTCCGAACATTTTCTTTCTTTAGCACACTTCTATGACTTTTTCTGTCACCGCCTCTCTTCTCCTCAAAGGGATATTATTATCATTATTATTATAAGATATTATTAACATGTTAGCAATATTATTTAACCTGTTGCGTCCTATTTTAGTCACTGATAAAAATAATTACTTGCAAACTCGAACCTTTCATCACCTAAGGTTAAGTAAAAGTAATACAGAACATTGTAGTGTGTTCTGAGCCAGGCTTCTTTTTAGGGTTCCGTAGCCAAATGGCAAAAAACGAAACCCTTATAGATTCGTCATGTCTGTGTGTCCGTCCGTATGTCACAGCCACTTTTTTCCGAAACTATAAGAACTATACTGTTGAAACATGGTAAGTAGATGTATTCTGTGAACCGCATTAAGATTTTCACACAAAAATATTATTATTATTTTTTTTTTTATAAAAGAGGGAGGCAAACGAGCAGGCGGGTCACCTGATGGAGAGTAGTCACCGCCGCCCATGGACACCCGCAAATCCAGAGGAATCGCAGGCGCGTTGCCGGCCTTTAAGGGAGGAATAGGTTTAAGGAAGGAATAGGAATGGGAGGAGGGGGGGGGGGGGCTCCGGAACCCTCACTGGTCGGACGAAACACAACAGCACCAATTGCCATTATTTCACGCCGAATATTCGTGAGAGGGTGGTATTACGCCGGGCGAGCCGGCCCAATGCGTGCTGCAACGCAGCGTGGCTCTACCACTCAGTCAGTGTCACTCATTTAGCACCACCCAGGGACCACGTGTAGGGTCTCAATAAAAAAAAAAACAATAAATTTTGGGGGTTCCCCCCATACTTAGAACTGAAACTTAAAAATATTTTTGTTTATCAAACCCATACGACGTTTGTGGTATCTATGGATACGTCTTCAAAAATGATATTGAGGTTTCTAATATAATTTTTTTCTTGCGCGAGAGACACTTAACGTAACGTAAAATGTGCCCCCCCTGTAACTTCTAAAATAAGAGTATGTAAAAACTAAAAAAATATATGATGTACATTACCATGCAAACTTCTACCGAAAATTGGTTTGAACGAGATCTAGTAAGTAGTTTTTTTTAATACGTCATAAATTAATTAATTTGAAAAAAATATACTATAATTAAAACATCGATCAAAGTTACAACGAACTACAAGAAATTTTATATGATGTTACTTGCTGCTACGGAACTCTTCATGGGCGAGTCCGACTCGCACTTGGCCGGTTTTTTTCTTTTTAGGGTTCCGTAGCTAAATGGCAAAAAACGGAACCCTTATAGATTCGTCATGTCTGTCTGTCCGTCCGTATGTCACAGCCACTTTTTTCCAAAACTATAAGAACTATACTGTTGAAACTTGGTAAGTATGTAGATGTGTTCTGTGAACCGCATTAAGATTTTCACACAAAAAGAGAAAAAAAAAACAATAAATTTTGGGGGTTCCCCATACTTAGAACTAAACTCAAACATTTTTTTTTCATCTTACCCATACGTGAGGGGTATCTATGGGTAGGTCTTCATAAATGAAAATAAGGTTTTTCAATATCATTTTTTTCTAAACTGAATAGTTTGCGTGAGAGAGACTTCCAAAGTGGTAAAATGTGTGTGTCCCTCTGTAACTTCTAAAATAAGAGAATGATAAAACTTAAAAAATTTAAATTTTGTACATTACTATGCAAACTTCCACCGAAAATTGGTTTGAACGAGATCTAGTAAGTAGTTTTTTTTAATACGTCATCAATTAATAAATTTTAAAAAATACACTATTATTAAAACATCGATCAAAGTTACAACAAACTACAAGAACTTTTATATGATGTTACTTGCTGCTACGGAACCCTTCATGGGCGAGTCCCGACTCGCACTTGGCCGGTTTTTTATTATTGTTTGAAGAAGGTCTCGGTCTTCGTCTCTTAACTGGAATTGTGTGGACAAGGGCTTCAATAATACTATCTTGTCTCATTTTATCTGGCTTTTCGTCAAGTTTTCACGGAAGTTTTTTAAATAACTTGGGCGAACTTTAGAGCAAAACAATGTTTTAGTTGCATGATTACATAGATTAAAAACATTGGCACCAGCTGGCAAAGAATACCTTCTCCTCTTGTTCGATTCCCTCTCCGTCACACGCTTTTCCTTTTGCAAAAACCTTGATTAGCTTCTCTCACGGTAACTCCACTGTATCTTTTTCATCAGCTTCTAAACATTCCATTATAATTTTAAAAGTTGTTTTTTAATAATACAACAAAATATTGGAAAATTAACAAACGAAACGTCACAAAGTATATGCGTTCCAATTCAAACAAAAAGTGTTTTGTCAAACTGTCAAATTTGCGGCTCTGTTCCGCCATTGGTTGAACGGACAAAACGCTTTTGGTTTGAACGTTTCGATTGGACTAAACGCTTTTTGAAGGGAATGGTGATTATTGGCTCTAGTTTTCTATTGGACAGGTCTTGTTTTAAACGAACGTCTTTAAGCAAAAAAAATCCATCGACAATGTGGACCATAAGTGCATCAATAATTTTTTTTTAATATATGTGACAAAACACGTTTTGAAAGTTTGCTCCTCCGATAATGGTACGGAACACTTCGTGCGTGAGTTGGGCTCGCACTTAGCTTGTTTTTTTAATATACTTAACATACATTTTTAATACGGTATGGTTCGTTTCCTGTTTTAAGGTTAGTAACTAGATATTGATTTACTACTAATAATCTTCAATTAAACGCGAAGAAAACCAAAAGTATAAATTTTACTCTACCTAACGTAAAGAATATTATAGGAAATAAAATTAAACTGAATGGTGAACTGTTGGACCTTGTTGATTCAACAGTTTTCTTAGGTATTACCTTAGATTCAAAAATACAGTGGTACCCTCATATTAGCACCCTTGCGGGGAGACTTAGTTCAGCTGCTTACGCTGTTAGGAAAATTAGGCATTTTACAGACGTGGAAACTGCTCGATTACTCTATTTTAGTTACTTTCACAGTGTTATGTCCTATGGTATACTACTTTGGGGTAAAGCAGCATATATAGAAACCAGTTTCATTTTACAGAAAAGAGCAATAAGGTCCATATATAACCTAGGATCACGTGACTCCCTTAAGGAGCTGTTTAAAGAAATAAATATTCTTACAGTTGCATCACAATTTATTTATAACTGTATTGTTTACGTGCGTCAAAACATTACTCATTTCAAAAAAAATTGCGATATACACAAACTAAATACTAGAAATAAGTATAAACTTGTAATTCCTAAATTTCGACTTCAGAAAGTTTATGGATCATTTATGGGACAAAGTGTCATAATTTACAATAAAATCCCGAACGATGTTATTTTGCCCTTTGACAAATTTAAGACACATGTTAAGGACAGACTTTTAGAAAAGGGCTATTACACTGTAAGCGATTACATCAATGACAAAAATGCATGGAATTAACATTCCTCTAGTTTCGCATAGGTACATTGTTCTAATGCGTTCATAGTGCCCGAGTAAAACTTGTAGATTCACTTTTGTTTTTATCTTTTATTTTATATAATTGTTTTATGACTATTGACTGTATAATTTGGTAACGACATATTGTTTTGTAAATGTCGTTACCTCTATATTATTATAAAGCTGTGGAGTTTGTTGTGCCCGTTCTTCTCCACAGCTAAAAGACTTCCTGAATGGGTGGGGTGGGTGGGTGGGTTCCTGTGCCTATCCATCCAACCATATAAAAAAAAAATTTAGACGATTCAAAACGCTTAATTTAAGCTTACTGAATAAAGTTATTTTGATTTTGATTTTTATTTTGATATAATAATAATAAAATATACTTTAATTGCACACAAGGACATACACAGAAAAAAATCATTTTTACAGAAACAAAGTACAAAACAGGCGGCCTTATTGCTAACAAGCAATCTCTTCCAGGTAACCTTGGGTGATAAAAATATAAAAAGAAAGAATAATAGAATGAAATATAATGAAATATATTGTATTAGTATCAAATTTATTTAAAAGTGTGAAGAAAATTTTAACCTGCTGTAACGTTGAAGGTGTATCTATCGGCCTTTATGAACAAAAACAAGATAACGTCACTGTTAAACCAAGTTTACAACTTCAATCTACATCTTGGACCAACAGGGCAAGTTTTAAAGTACCCTTAGGACGATTTAATTAACCTAATAACGTTTTGAAATACCCTAATAAAGGAAATTAAAGTAAAAGCTACGCAGCGCTCGTAAAAACGAAACTCGCGCAGCGAAGTCCGCTCCCGTTAAAGCAGATAACATCATCCACATAGATACGATCGGGCTTATTATTTACACCGCAAAAACGCACCGGCACATCCAATTACATGCTAATAAGAGTTTTACAATTACAATGAATTGAGCGCTTGCTTTTATGCCGTCATGAATTTTCACACACCCGGCGAAAAGTGCCATTTATCATGACGTGGTCGCGTGGGGCTAATGCTTCCTACGAACACGTAAATCGAGGAGGTCAGTGGCACCACAAGTCCACAAGCCACACCATGATGTAAAACGCAACCGCAGCCGCAGCCCATGAACAAAAAAAGAGTAGAAGTAATATAATAATGTCTTTGTGAACAAAAATTCACAGATTTCGCAGTCCCTGCAAGAATATTTTTGAATAGCACATTACAAGTTGAATAATAGTCAATAGTCAATAGTCAAAATATATTTATTCAATAAACTCAATTAATAAGTACTTTGAATCGTCCAAATCTTTTTTAACCTACCACCCATTTAGGACATAATAATAAAAAAAATATATTGAGATACACTTCCCTAAAATTACACAACTACATTACTTCAAGTCGAATTATAACATACGAATGTATAACACTACACAACACAGAGAATAAAATTTTCTTTTCTTTTACAACCTAAAATGAATTTCACTTAGATTTTCTAAATTCCAACTCGAATGCACTTCTCGCCTGCATCCGCATTTTTTAACATCATTATCATAACGATCGGTCAATAATCATAGAAGCTACATCACTTTTATATACGGAAATACCCGTTTTCTGCAATTCCAATTCTAAAAGGAACACCAACAGGTCACAATTTTATTATAAACCGATTTTCAAATCTTTTTCGCCATTTGTAGCTAAACTAACACCCTAGGACCTTTTTTTAAATTTGTTTCTTAGGTCTGTTTTATTATCCGAAATATTTACAATTTAAGTAAACAAACACCTCCCAAAAGACCCGATTTTTTACATTTTTCTAAATTCCAAAAAAAGTTACCAACCGATTTTCAAAATTCAAACGCTCACGTGTTTCGATAAATTTCTCAACTCTTGGTACTATTATTATCTCGATCCTTCCATAATCTTCGGAGCTATGGCTAAAAATACGTCTCAGGCGATTTGCATCTGATAACCATTTTCAATCGTAAAAACATGTTCTGTGACACAAAGCGCGCGTCGTTGATTAATGCTTAAGCCTCTATCCTCTGTATGTCACTGTTTAGTGTTATGAGGGTTGTAATCCATCTACCCAGGCCATCCATCCAAAAAGATTCTGGTCAGAGTCCTACGAACAAGGCAAATTTCATGGTTCTGTTGTTTTATTATTTAAGCACCAAAATAATTAAAGAAGATATTCCTAACTCAGTTTGCTGCATTTTCGTCTGGTGTAGTGTAAAACGAAAACGTTACCTATATTTAATTACATATTAATAATAATAAACAACAATTTGTTTCAGACACATGGTCCATATAGAGTGTTAGTAACAATGTTTCTGATTTTTTTATTATTGGAACAATTTAAAAACACCTTTTATCTTTCTCGGTCTTACTGCCTTCCCTACTTGTAATGCTAGTTTGGGAAATTTTGACAGACGACTCTAGGAGTTAGTTCGCTGGATAGACAGGGGGCTACACTCTTGAATTAAAATAATTCCGTACCAGAGCACCATAAATCGTAAGGCTAAGCTCGCTTGAATATTCCTTGAGCAAATAGGCGCTGTTCCCCACTTTGCAAGGTCTCATTGAAATTCCTCGAAAGTCGGTCGCTATTATGTGCTAATATTTACTGATTGGGATCGCTTCTAAGTAACATTAAATAATCGTTGAAAAGTGCATAAATTAACATATGCGCTCGCTGCTTACACAAGAGCGAGTATTGCTTGCCTTGAAAAAATAATGATTTATTCAGCGGTGTAAGAAAAACTTAGTTTCCAATAAGCAAATGGAGTCGGATGTGTTTGGTGAATATGCCTTTGCGTGGCATTACTTACAGTGTGCATAGAATAACTCAGAAATTAGTTATGACTAGTACTTATCTATCTTCTTTATAAATAAAAGTCAAATGCCAGGAATGTTTATTAGCGCGTCACTTCAGAACAGCCGACAGCTTTTTTGTTGTGGCATTCGAGCTTTCCTGAGACTGGTTATTTTTTCTAGTACACCATTTATCCTATATCTATACATTGATAGTGCATAAATTTCAATAATATAGATATTTTTTGTTGTGTTTGGAATTATTCTCAGGACTTATATGAAATATTTTTTTTGGAAATTCGTCGCGAGGTGTGCGGTGTATTCATGAGGCAAAGTCGCGACCGGGCCGCTAGTAGACGATATAAGATGATATCGCAGGCATGCAGTCTCGTAAACAGTTTCTGAGCCGCGGGGTCGTCTGTGCATCCCCCAAATCGGCCATTCCTATCCATAGTCCAGAACCAGACGAAGCATTTCTAATCGACCCCCCTTACCATTACTAGCCGAACCATTTGGCATTTGGCAGTGCGCCCGGCCAGGGCTGCGACCCTGGTGTACTCGGATGCTTATTGCTTTTTTATATACTTAGATTAAATTTTTTTTACTGCTTTTTGGTGGATTGTGGTTTGCATTTTCAATACGTACTACGTCAGAATTTCTGTTATCCCGGAAGTTTATTTTGTTTGCTCAAACTTTAAAATTACAACTAAGTAATATAACTAGGTGTAAAATAAAAATGAATTGATTTCATTTTTTAACTGTCGCATTCTTTAAGACTTCGATGTCTTTATCCGCGTCACTCTTAAAAATATAATACAACCTGTAATGTAGACTGACTATGATTACCACAGAACAGATATAGATCCTGTGATGATTCCCTATCTTCCTCTTGAGATACAAACAGTAAACTGCCATTATTATGAGTAGACATTACTGACCATTATACAAAAATAGCTTTCTAGGTAGAAAGGAAGGTTCCTAACGATACATACTTTTATTATACTGTGACGATATTGAGTCAAACGTCTTCCAAAGTGAGAACTTTCACACATCTCCTCGAGCTACGTGAAATAAAATGTTCGGAATGACTCATAAAAATGTTTTTCGTTACTTAGCAACCCTACTACAAGAAATATCCCTCTCGAAGTGCTACTGACGGCTATAAGAAAACGCGCTGAATGTAGCACGATTAATCGCTAGATCTCCAAATCTTGTAAATGCTTATTTACAAGATTTGGAGGTGTAGGTTCTCAAGTTCAACGTTCGTTCGCTTAATTTTTTTTGGAAAGTTAGGCAGTTTTGCTTTTGTTTTTTATTACCTTATCGTCACTCCCGTAGGTTCTTGTCAAACAGTTACTATCAGAAAAACAACATCTTACTATTTTCTTTTATTATCCGCACGTATTTCCTATTAATTCTTGCTTGGTCTTTGACTAACTCTTCAGGAATAAATGTGTGTATGTCTATATTTATGTCTTATAATGGTGTATTGTGTATTGCTGAGTTGAGGGCTAATCTGAAACTATACGAATTCATAAAAATTTTAAACAATAACAGTTCAGAATGCTGATAAAAGAATCATACTAGGTATACTTATCCTAGCATAAAAAAATAAATGTCATATCAATGTGTCGTCTAAAGTCTTACAAAATAGATAGTAGCGCCACATGATGTGGTAGCGCTGTGGTAGCGCTTCAATCACTATAAAATTACTAGACAAGCACAATCAATGGTCTAAAATCGTCTCCATAAAAAGAGTGCCTAGCGAAATGTTTAGGTTAGGTACTCATTTCGTTTTGTAGTGTGCGAACTAAATGTCAACATATCGAAGAGGCTTAAACCGTAGACAGAGAACGGCCAAACACACGCTAAATACTGTAGATATACTATGTGTCAAAGTTGCCACTATTCCGCTTAGATTTAGTATAGGATTGATCATCTACTTTTTATAATATGTGTTGCGCCAAATAAATCTACAATATATTTTTATTTAGCGCCGAAAACGCTTAGCCTGTTTGCACTGCGTATTACGGAGTACGGGCGACCCCTCTCTAGCGAGCGCGATTGTCGGAGGGTCGAGCGAGCCACGCACGCCACGCCACGTCGCGTCGCGTTCGGTCGAGCCGAGCTCGGTTCGGCGAACCTCCTACGCGGTTCTGTGCGCCTGGTACTCGCCGTGACGTTTCTATCAGACCATTCGCCTTAGATAGATGGCGATAACCTGCAACAACAGCGCTTTTGCCGTTGCGTTAAAGTTGGAAATCGGTCTCACAAGTGCTGGCTCTCTAGACGTTAACAATCGAATGATAGAAATGTAGGATAGTCTCGGTCACTTACTGACGTAGGAACTTTGATAATGTTACGAAAATAAAATTTAAATTATCAGGTACAGTCTATTGATAAAAAAGCAGCCAGTCATCCATCTCACATTTACTTACTTGTTTGAAATATTTTAGCCTCCAGGCACATGAGTAAATATTCGGATATTTACTCATGTGCTCCAGGGTCAAATTACCTGTTGGTACTTTATTTTAGTTATCTTCTTTACTATCGCTACTACTTACTACACTACTTTTATTTCCTAAATATTAATACTTTATTAAGTAGAAAATTAAATACCTATATTTATCAGCGGGTCTATCGGCTAAAAAATATGTATATGGACATGGGCTTCATTTGACATTTGAAGCCCATATTTTGTCCTTATATGGGCATATTATTGGCTTCAAATGTCAAATGAAGCCCATGTCCATATACATATTTTTTAGCCGATAGGGTAGCAGGTTGTTTTCGTAATCGACAAAAATATTAAATTATTATTATTAAAAATTTAGTAATTATAACTATTTTACAATTGAGTGTAGGCACGGTGGTGTAATGATGACTAGTAGTAATTAATTATGATAAGAATGTTCATAAAATTCCATAATATAATTACTACACACCATAGTGCCCAAACAACAAAAGCTAGCTTAGAGGTGTCCGCAGTGTGGTGGCAGGCATCACACCCACTTACAAGATTCTCCTTTCATCCAGTTTGTTATCGATATTCTAAGAAATTTGGAGAGACAGGAAGTTTTATTGGTTACTTTTTATACTTACTATTTACCAATGCTCTGTCGAACCGAACGAGGGTTCTTATCCTAACTCCTATCTTAACCTAAGTCCACGCGGATATTTAATACGACAAGCGTTCTACGTTATGTAAAGTACCTACGTGTGAAGATCAGCGATATATACGTTAGATAAACACCATTCCATCCTATCCTATCATGATCTGTTAAAAAGTTCGCAACGGCATTTTTATATCAGACTTTTCAGTGTTTTAGTGCTGCGAGCAAATAAAAAAATTCAATTTGGCAAATGCACGCCTGAAATTTTAGCAAAATAATAAATTGTGCCCTCAAGCGAGCGGCGCAAACAAATTTCACTCTTACTCGTTTTAATGTAAAGTGCAAATTTAAATGTGCCAACTAGTTGAGGGGCGAATTAGAGGGGTCTCCTTACCCCCTCAAAAGTTGTTTGGACAAAAAATATTGTTGACTTTGCTATTACGAAATGCGTGTTGACATTTATTTGCATTACAAATGTTATTTTGAATAATAGCTTTACTGGCTAAACAATGTGCACGCTTCGTTGCCGGATAACCTCGGAAACCACTTGTTGTAGGTATGTAAATGATAATGAATTCGCACTAATAAAATGGCCGCCACAGGTACTTTATAGCCTTTGAATGAACAATAATGGCAAAGCTTTTGTAATAAAAAAAATTAAATTCACCATTTACACCAATTTTAATTAGGCAATAATCAATAATTAAAAACAAAAATAAAATTAAACAGAAACAAATCAAACAAATGCTTTAGAGGTAGGATTCTCTCTTGTCGCTAAAGTAGGAACAAGGCGTAGTAAATGGATAAATATTATGATGACATGTATCGTATAAGTCTGTATTATTTTGTTCTGGTTTAGATTTAGACAAAACAATACTTCAATCACATAGTGTGACCGTAGTATGGGACATAATAATATTTCTTTTATCGATAAAAATAATTTATATACATTCTTGTTTTGATTTCAATTTTCCATTTCAAATCTATACCTACCACCTAAAGCTGTGACTAGTAAACAAGAATGGCCTTCACAAAGTAGGTAGGTACTCTGCATTATGTATTGAATACAGGCATTGCATGATTCAACATTAAAGCGAATATTTATTTTAATTGCGACCTATCAGGAGCTCAGTTTGTAGAACCGATGTTTATCGGCATAGGCTCAGTTGCCAGTGCCAGCTAGCTAGCTAAGCTAGCTTTGCCGATAAAACGTCACCGCAGACGGCACGCTCCACTACGCTGACCACGACACGCCACGTGCTTATTTTTAAACGAGAATAAGCCCGCTTTTAGCTAACCTACATTTAAAATTTGCGCAATGAAAAAATTAAACAGTCAGCCAACGGCACGTCTGAAATTATCGATTCTAAAAAAACATCGGCCACGGTAAATAAAGCGACATAATTGAATTAAATTTGCGATATTTCAGTGTAAAATCACTTTTTTAGCGTTTCAGCTAGCTGGCGCACTGCCAAGTTTTTCACGGAAAACTAAGCGAAGCTTGTTCGGAAAATCCTAGGTGCATCCGGGTCATTCGGCGTCGGATAAACCCTTTTCTTCAGCGCGCGTGATACTAGGCGAACAGCGGCTGCGAGGAGGTGTACCGGCGTGCCACGAAATGTCTAGCAGCGCGAGCGAGCGGGACGGGCTTATCGCTGGAATGTTGTGGACGGAGTGAGACGCCGCGGTGAAGGTCAACTGATAGTGTACACAGTGTACGGCTAACACAGAGATATCAGTAAAATTTTGTCACTTTAAAAGAAGGAAATCGTAGAGGTTTAATATAATATTTTTGCATAGCATAATACGTCTATTCTTTAGTTTGTTGATAAATGAACAACTTTAACATAGACTGATTTGTTGGACTACAGTTTGTATACTTATTGAGTTTTGTAAATCTTAATAAAGCCCTAAACATTAATTACCTTTTATAGTAAAGGTTTTCTAGATAACACACTTGGTGCTGTTGTGTTTCGTCCGGCCAGTGAGGGTTCCGGAGGCCATTCCCCCTCTCCCCCTCACAATTCCTATTCCTTCCATAAAGGCCGGCAACGCATCTACGATTCCTCTGGTGTTGCGGATGTCCATGGGCGGCGGAGATTACTCTTCATCAGGTGCTGCTCGTTTGCCTCCTTCTATTACATAAAAAAACAATAATTATAGTTGCGGTGAAGTTAACAATTTTTGTTTAAATATTAAGAATTTTGTTTATAGTTTTGACGCTTAAACTCTGAAAATTCGCATTGCTCTGTCTTATATTTAACGACGGAAAGAGAGGGCGCGCTAAGTATGACAGAAAGGAAGATACCAGCACGTGCTTCCTTTCATAATCCTCTTTTTGCCTCCTCGCGCCGCTGCCGCTCCGATATTACATCTCATTGTGGGAATTTGTTTCGTGAGAAATGGCCGTTATCCTTTTTTTTTATTTAGTCAAGTTTTTTATTTATTTGAAAACTTTTTGTGGTTTATTTGTGTTTTATGCAAATTCAATGGCGTTTAAAATAAATGGGCTCCTCGTTTCGAACGGTTAATGCGGAATTGAATCAGATTTGAATTGGTATCTTCCTAATTATGCTAAATTGTAACGGTTTTGATTTTGGACCGTCCGTACGCATTATGCAAGATCTTGATCTCGCGATTAAGCTATACAAAAGTTATTTAGTAGTACGTTAGTATAAATTTTCTTTGGCGAGTTGAATGTTTTTAAGGAATTAACTTTTATGGAGTATGTTACCAATAAATAGTTAAAATGTTTTGTAATTTAGAATTGAACTTTAACTACCTATTCAATACTATATTATGTGCAGCACACACAGCTATGCATTTTTTATAAATCTATGCTTGTTAAACTTTTTTAATGACCCATTTACATTGATTTTGCATTGATAATAATAAAAGCTGCGCGAGATACTTATGACTTACAATTACGAGAATAAATAAGCTTGGTCGTTGATATTTTCCTCCCTTGCATTGCACTGTGAATAAAAAAAAATTGGATTGTATGCGGGTAGGCAACACGCATGATGACATAAGTGACCCTTCGTTCTAAGTCATTGATGAAATGACCTGCATTTCTGCATGTCGATAGCGTATTATTATTATTGAGATGATTAATCAATTTCTATTGATAACACGCGAGGCAAGTTAACCTTTCCAAAACTGTCAAATTTCTCTAATAGATAATGTTCCTTATTCCCAACAGATAAAGTTCAAAATTTATTGATGCCATTTGAGATTGTGTAGTACGTTGATCTTGCTAGCGTCTGGCTGGACATTATGAAGTTCTAATTAATAATTAATAAAATTAATATTGATTATATTGAAATGTTAACCGTGTCCCGTAGCGGTGAAAGAATACTACCACCCCTTTCTTCCCTTGGGTGTCGTAAAAGGCGACTAACGGACTAAGGGTGGATTCGACCAAACTGGAATAAGGTCTTATACCTAGATTAAACGCCGAATTTGTATAGACTAATCTCAGAGTAAGTCTTATTCCAGTTTGGTCGAATCCACCCTAAAGACTGCACATACAATACATCCAACAGCATAGAGCGGCAATGAGCTCACCACCTGTCACGCTGAGCACATGTGCAGTCGTTATTTGGTGAAAAGTGGACATGGTAATGGACTGCTTTTGCAGTCCTCATTGCCTAGTCTCCAACTAACCCTTCGGGGATAATAGTCGTGATTATAAGTATCTATATGTAACATTTTTACGGATGAAACTCGCGTTTATGACTAACAACATTATGGGATTATTTTACCATAAACCTTGTGAAGGGTCCGAAACGTCACGATAAGTCGTCGTCAGTAAAAAATGTTACATTTCCATGTGTAGTGTTCGCGTAAACCTTAAAAACACAATATGATGTTGATTAGTTATCACAGTTAGCAGACTGCGGCCTACAGTACTATTAATTATTCTGTGGCATTGATCAGAATTTTGTAACTCGTCGAATGTCGAAACACCCAAGCTAGGTTGTTATTTAACCTTACATCCCCTTATGAAGCATCAGTTAAACTGGGTTTACTAATAAAACCCATTGAGATTGGAACACCTTACTGAAAAAAACCGACAGAAAGTTTTATTTCAAACATTTGAAATTAAGTTGCTTTTACAGACGCCAGCAGGTCTATATTTGAATATACAGAGAGCAAAGGAAATCGTTCTAGATATTTACTTATTCTTTATTTGTTTGTTTATTCGCCAAGTATCGGTCAACTTGTCTACTTTATTATTGATAAACGCTAACGAATAGACAGGGAGAGTTCGCTACTTGTCTAGGGTTGTAACTTTTATGATTTGCTTTTATTTTTTTTTATTATTATTTATTAATCTTGACTCTGTTCTTAATTAATTTTACAAATTTATTTTTATACTAATATTTAATTTAATGTTTGATTAATGATAACTTATGATATTATTAGCGTATTATTTGCTTTTACTTTTGATTTCATAAATTTATTGACATGTTTTTTAATTATTTTGAAATTTGTGCTATTAATGTTACTAAACTTGTAGAGGTATTATGCGTTTTGAAAATTCTATACATAAGCTACAAATAAAATTGATAAAAAAAAAATAAGGAGACAGTATAGACTCTAGAGTGCTCGCACTGCTGACGTGGTCCTAGCGAATAGGTTATCATGTTCCGACTTCACAGTACCGCTAGCGCCAAATGCATTGTTCTTGAAATTTTAAAACTCCATACAGTATGACCCGCCAACTACAAAATCTGTTTTTTCTTGTCCCACCAGCTCCAAATGATTTTATTTATTTGTATCAGTAACTACAGAGAACGTACAGTTAGCAACAAAACCTATGAAAATTTAATTAATAAATAAATTGACGGAATCTACGGTACAATTTATATCATAATCATAAAATGTTACTTATTTATTATGTCTCTTTCTTACTAAAACACAACTAAACGATACTGGTACAAATAAGTTGGTGCTGTATTGACGACTGTCACGGTATTCGATGCTACCCGGTCTTTAAAACAGGGTTTGCAAGAGGCGCGCGGTACGTTGGTAACGCATCTTCCTCTATTGTTTACATCTATGCTTACAATATTATTATGTAAAATTCAGTAATCAAGGAAATAAATGGTCTCAAAGGTTTTGCGCTTAATTTGATAAAGTCTTATCTCAGTTGTAGAACACAAACTGTCGATGTCAATTTATGGAACTAAGTATCTCATGCAAAAATGGGAGTTCCACAAGGGTCAATCCTAGGCCCCTTTTTATTTTTGATATACCAACCAAAACACCAATATTATTTAGATTTAGGGAATAAAGTGTAGTTTAAGTTAGGTAAGTTAGTTTGCTTGTGATGGATTTTTGTTTCGGTTTTCTGCATGTGGAAACATTTTAGAATTTCAGAAGGTTAATATTGCTTGCGTAAATTTTGCATTACCTTCTGCATTATGTCTATTAAGTTCGCCGTTTCAAATCGAACTTCAGTCCTTCGCAATCGTCAGTGAAATATTAACTTTGAAGAATATTAGATATCTTGTAAAGATCATTATTATTGCTAATAGCTTAACTTTACCAAACATGTTTTTAATAACGCTCGAATTTACTTAAATACAGGGTGACCCAAGAAGTTGGGTCAAGCGGAAGCTGCAGAGGTATAGCAGCTATTATGGGTACCAGAATCACCCCCTATAACTATGTTCAATTTTTAATATTGGGGGTCAAAGTTGCTCGCGTCCGTAGGTTTACCCTTGAGACCCTACACGTGATCCCTGGGTGGTGCTAAATGAGTGACACTGACTGAGTGGTAGAGCCACGCTGCGTTGCAGCACGCATTGGGCCGGCTCGCCCGGCGTAATACCACCCCCTCACGAATATTCGGCGTGAAATAATGGCACTTGGTGCTGTTGTGTTTCGTCCGACCAGTGAGGGTTCCGGAGGCCCCCCCCCCCCTCCTCCCATTCCTATTCCTTCCTTAAACCTATTCCTCCCTTAAAGGCCGGCAACGCGCCTGCGATTCCTCTGGTTTTGCGGGTGTCCATGGGCGGCGGTGATTACTATCCATCAGGTGACCCGCCTGCTCGTTTGCCTCCCTCTTTTATAAAAAAAAAAATAATAACAATAGTTTTTGAAAAATAATTTTTGAAAACTGTTTGAAATCTTTTCTGGTCACTGTGACTTTTAAGTTAATTTTTTTTTATGTAGGTCACTCAAATGCTTGAACCTATACTATTAACAAAGATTCATGGTTAAATGAGGCATGTGCCCGTAGACAGAGAACGCATATTGTGCCCCGTATTTTAAAACTGAAAAAGTCTTCAAAATAGAGTTTTAAAAAAATGTACATAAGTAGTTCAAAACTATTGAAAATCGCAGAACATAGGTACATTGGGGTGATTCGGGTGCCTCTTGAGCTCCTCTACCTCTAGGCTTTCCGCTAAGTAATGAGACGTTGAGAGGTCCCGCAGTCGCCCGGTAGGGGGGAGACGTAGGTTCGAGTCACATCTGACGTAGTAGATTTTTTTCAACGATTCAACGAAATCCAGGAAAGTACAGTCTAACAACAACACATTTTTTTAGGAAGTGTCTAGCCTGCCGCCAGTGGTTATTTAATAAAAAATAATATACTGCCACTAGTGGTAAGTTAAGAAATAATGTTATTCTGCCGTAATTTATTAGGTATTACAATTTGTTCCTTAACACAACCAAATAATGAATTTCAGATAGGCCGGAATACCATACAATATCAGTATGCCCCACACACATGCTGATTTTTTCAGAATCTGAATTTCTCAGATCGATCTGGAAGAATGAGCTGACGAGCGTCCGGAATTCCGTGTCTGAATATTTAAGATTCTGAATTCAGAACGCGCGTTTTCCCTTACATTTTATATAGAGCGGCAAACACATGCTGGAATTCAGATTCTGAATTATTCAGTGTTGCCATTTTTAGTAGGATCCTGCTTTTTAGCATTTTTAAAAGTAAATTTTAGATATTTAGTTTGTATGTTATCTTATTGATACCTTGCTTTAATAGTGTTTAATTTTCGATGTACTTCAATTCTTAAAAATTATAAAGGTAAATATAGCAGTTTTGGTGTATTTTTTAAAAAAAGCTTAGCAGTTTTAGCAGGATTTACCATAAATTTTATTTTTATAAAATTTGATAGCAATATAAGCTTCTATTGAAACTCGTTAATATGGTTAAACTAGATAATGGATAAATATACATAAACATAGAAAAACACCCAGATCTGAAATCAATTAAGAAAAACAGTTTTCTCTAAATTGACTCGCCGACCGGGATTTGAACCCGGGACCTCAGAGGTGGCGCGACGCCTGACCCGGCGCGCTAACCACTTGACCACGGAGGACGTCAATTGGTAGGAACAGCGAAAAAAAATGGCAACCCTGGTTGAAACAGCAAGCGGATAACGTCTCGGAGACGTTTGCATATGCCGGGAGTCACAAGACTACTTATCAATCTGAATTTTTAAGAATGTGTGAGTCAAGGTGCCGGAATTCAGAATCTTAAATTCAGATTCTTAATTCAGCAAGACATTCCGGCTGTGTGAGGCCAGCCTTAGACTGTAAAGCGACGGAGTCCGCGATAGTACCTACATTGTTGTGTCAAAAGAAAAGCATACGTAAAGACTTTTGCTAAGTAGACAATTACAAGGATAGATAGAGGCATGCAGAAAATACTTAAGGAAAACAGTTAGTGCGGAAAGACAATGTTATCGGTTTTAGGGTAGGTCCCACGCAGTCGTAGCCTACTGATATTAGGTTAATTCTTTATTATTTCAAATTTCACAGATCTTAATTTACAGTAATCTATCTACACCGGCGATCACCATCATCATCATCAGCCTATACTTGTCTACTACTGGACATACCTTAAGCCTTTCCAAAAGCGCGCCACCGACCACGATCCGCGACCACTCTCATCCTGCTTTAGGTACACCAATGAAAAGGGGAAAATATAAATTACAAATTATTTAAGTATTTAAAACATTTAACATTACTTAAGTTGTTACATAAGGTACAAAGTTATGTAAGCACAGTTAAATTTAGATCATGTTGTAACAGTAAGACATGGATGTATTAATGGGCTATTGTACGGTACCACACTCGGGTCGGGGAAACCCGAATCGTGGGCACTCACGTATAGTAAACAGGATGGCGGCAGATCAAACTAAATTAGTTGTTAACTAAATAATAATTTTGTTCATACACACACTCAATGTAATATGATATTGATAATTTTCGGCACTACGTGTACTAAGCCGTTTAAAATATTTTTACTCATAGAAAGCTACCCATGAGTACCTACGTACACTAATGAAAAGGGGAAAATATAAATTACAAATTATTTAAGTATTTAAAACATTTAACATTACTTAAGTTGTTACATAAGGTACAAAGTTATGTAAGCACAGTTAAATTTAGATCATGTTGTAACAGTAAGACATGGATGTATTAATGGGCTATTGTACGGTACCACACTCGGGTCGGGGAAACCCGAATCGTGGGCACTCACGTATAGTAAACAGGATGGCGGCAGATCAAACTAAATTAGTTGTTAACTAAATAATAATTTTGTTCATACACACACTCAATGTAATATGATATTGATAATTTTCGGCACTACGTGTACTAAGCCGTTTAAAATATTTTTACTCATAGAAAGCTACCCATGAGTACCTACTATTTTTAAGGCTTAAAGGCTACCTTTAAGCCTTAAAATAGTACCGGTCAAATATAAATCTTCCCGGAGCACTCGCGCACAAAACTGCAGACGGACAAATGGAAAACTGCCTACTGGTTCGCTCGCCGCAAAACCAGTATTTTAGTTAGCCTTCAATTTTTTTTTGTCTTTCTTTATTACAATGTACCTACATAGTGTTTCGCCCCTAGTCTGTCCAGTAACTTCCTTAAGGACTAAAACAGTAACTAATATTGTATTTTTGGGACAGTGAACTACTAAACACATTTTTTTTACATGTCAAAATTTACTTTCAATCGTATGTAAGTGACAATGTAAGTCATCTGAGTTATTATTACAGTGTATTACCGATAAGTGAGTACGTATATAAAATAGTCATTGTAGCAACTAAGTATGTAGGTACTAGGTACCTACATAAAGATAAAAAGATGAACGTTAGCAAGCCGAGGCCGTTAGATGCACACAATATGCTAGGCAGCCGCTAGTTTTTTCTCGGCCAACGATCGAAACGGACCACTGGCTGTTATTAACGAACTAAATAAATAACAATTCAAATTAAACTGTTGCCAACCGGTTGTGTCTTAGCTGCCGACCAGAATACATTGAGCTTCAGGTTGCTGTAATAATGTTCTACAGTGCGCGCGCTGCTGTTTTTTTTAACACTGTAGGTACTTACCTACACATACAGCAGTGTATGACCAATAACAATATTTATGATCGGCGTCTAAATAAGTTGCAACCAAATGTCGACCTACTTACCTTTTACTTAGACAATCAAATCTTATTAGTAGGAAGGAGTTTGGTATGACCAATAAATAAAAAAATATTTTGTTATTTTTTTGCCACTTTTATCGTAGTTCTATTGTTTATTCTGTGCTTTTATTAGATATTAACAGATATCGAAGTGGTCTCCTTCCACGTCTTTGGTTCGCGAGAATCGCTGTTCATTTCAACTTGTTTAGGCCAAACCTTTCTACGGTGTTAATTAACTACCTAAATAATGACTTAACAACAACAATGATACTTGGTCTATTAACGTTGCTAACCTAAGTAACAATAAGACAAAGCAGAGTTTTTTTTATATTATAAAGTGATCATGATCATATCAAATTATGTATGTTTTGTGATGACTTTATTCTTCGTTGTAACTTCTTTAAAGTTCCAAACTCGAATTTAGGTGATAATGCGGCCGCGACGCGACGCGAGTCATTAATTAATCTGCAATCAAGCATTCCATCCAAGTGCAGAATCATTTAAAATTCTCCTTTGCAATTTTATTACTCAAATGCGATTGCGATCAGTGGAAGCGTCCTGTAATTGACGAATGTCGTGACTAAAACAACTTATTTGTCCATCAGCATGTATAATATTAACGTAATTAACGCTAACAACATGTGCGCCGCACGTGTTACTCGTTGCAGGCCCGACGTCATACTGTTGTCATCCCGCAGACGCGGCGCAGGCGGCCATGACGGTCGGCGTGGCGAACGTGCTCTGCGACGACCGCCCCACGCCCCTCGCATGGCCCGCGCCGCCCGCCGCCCCTCCCGCCCCGCTCTGGCAGTACCCCACCGGTAAGACACACCTCCTAAACGCTTATGCTCGCCTGGTAGCTACGCGCCAACTGCATTGCGAGACCGCGCACACTCATCCCGCCTATTTCGTAACAACACCTCCGGAGTCATGCTGCTTTGGTAGCGGCATTGCAACTGGTACCAGTCCGGTCAATAGTCGATGACCGGTCGCGGCTATGCATCCGATTACGGAAGGCTGACTTTGAACGATTCGTGTAAGGAAAGCGCGGCATTTGAATTTGTGCGGGTTGCGTAGCCGCGTTTGCGCGCAGTTACTTGGCGCCACATATTTTTTTGCTTGTTTTATTGTTTACATGATGTTTCATGGTCACACAACATTATAGTTGATTGTAGGACAGCCGAGTGAAACTGTTCATTATACGGCGGGCGAGTGAACTTATTTCGTTATCGTTCAATCTACAAAATTAATACTATTTTTGTTGAGCGCGTGTGGGTGAATGATTGATGAAACCAACGTCGTCGCGGAGAAAGAACAATGCTCTATTTATTATTTAGTAACCTATTTGATGTTAATGAGTTAAGTTAGCGTAAAGAACAGACACGTTATGAACATAAAACATTGACCGTATTTGTAAAAAAAATATAATAAGGGATGGTCGGTACTTTTTGTCGAGGATATAGGTAGGTACTAATCCAGTAAAAACTTTGACCTTACACTTAGGAAGTCGGTAGTAAGTAATAAGTAATAGAAATAGACTTATCTACGTTCGGTGACTTCAGGGATGCGCTGCGCTAATCGATAGATTTAATTTTCATCTATCATCATAATACTTATAACCGTAGGTAGGTAGGCAGGTGCAGAAGCAGGAAACAATAATTGATAAATAACGCATCTAATGGGTAATAATTAGTTACCTACCTACCTACTTTGTAATTATCTGTCTCAACTTATCGGTTCAATGATATTTACAAGATACTTAAACATCAGTTAACCGCCTGTGGTCCAATCTCAGACCCAGAGGTGCCCAGTGATCCCGGTTTCGATTCCCAGCGGGGGATACATCTTTGTGTACTTGGTTTGGTTGGTGGAGGGCTTGTTAAGTCCGCCTGACTAGCTACCAATATCTTATCTAAAGTCAGGCACCATATTAACAATGTTTAATAACATTGCTGTGCTGTGTTACGACAGTTTAGAGATAAGATAGCCTCAGTGGTTGAGGATTCGGATGAAGCGCACCAACAAATTTTCATAAACATCCCTAATTCTTTATTTATTTATTTATCTTTTAATTATTTAGGTATTATTGGTAGTCTGTGGTAGCGATCGAATAGTGCGAGCATTTGAAGTAAGTAAATAAACTTGTCTTCTAATTTATGCTTGTCTATGAATGAAACGATTAAATGAAAAAGTTTTAAATTTATTGGACTAGTTTAACATTTTGCACGTAGTTTGACCTGCTGGCGTCTCTAAGTACCTACCTAACCTACTAAAGGTAATCTATGCGCAGCAGTAGATTCTATATTCTATCCGTAGATTCTATGCACCAGCTAGCCTGAGAGAAATAAATTGTGTCGCGATTCCCAAAGTAACGTAGACAATCTACCTGCCTAAACAATTTCCAAGGTAAGATCGTTCCGATCACGAACGCATTTGCTTATTCGGAAGGCTTAAGTAGGCACCTACCTACCTACGTACCTATATATTTTAACTAGGGTTACCCACACCTAGTTTTTAACGTTTTCATGTATATACCTAGTTTACTATAGGTAAGTACAATTATCAGTCAATTTTGCCGTGTAGATTTATGAACCTTGTCGCGTAGCATTTAAAGAATACTACCACCCCCTCTTCCCTTGGCTATCGTAAAAGGCGACTAACGGACTAAAAGCTGCACATATACCTGGCAAAGGACTGCTTTTGCTGTCCTCATTGCCTAGTCTCTGACTAACCCTTCGGGGATAATAGCCGTGATTAAGTAGGTACGTATAGGAATGAATAAAATGAGATTCATGTACAACCTGCGTACAAGGCCGTATAGCTTCAGCACACAGCTTCAGTTTTAACGTAAATATCATCATCATCAGCCTATAAACGTCCCACTGCTGGGCACAGGTCTCCCACGTGGAAAATAGCACGTGGGGATATTGGGCCATAACATGGCCATAACGTAAATATAGGTACGGAAATTAAACTGCCTTGTACAAATAGTTGCTTCAGCTCAATTTACCAATGCTATTTGTTTCTTGTTGGTGGTGGTGTAGTTGCTGGGCGCAACAAAATGGATCGACAGTAAAATTGTTTTGCCAGTTGAGTATGTTGCCCCTGAATCTTAATTTAGGATTATCCAGTGTTGTCCGGCGGATTATTTCAAGTCTAAGTGCCTCTCCGATTCTGTTTAAATATCTTTGCAATAACCCTTTAAAAATAATGACCTGTATTATTAGCAATAGCACCAGATGTTATTAGCGAAACTTAATCCTTATAAGACTTTTATTCGTTATTTTATAGCGCGATGTAGGTAACTCGATTCCTTCTTAAAGCCTTTCAATCTTTTAGTGAAGGAAGGCTTTGAAGGAATTACACGCGCCAAAGTTCTCACTTAACGATTTTGATTGTCAGTGGCCAAGTGGATAGATACTTGGGTTTAAAATGCAAGAAATCGAGGTTCAATTCCCAATGACCGCATAGCTCCAATACGCGAAGAGAAATTCTAAGCTAATTAGCTTTCTGGATGTGCTAAAAGGACTATTAATAATGTGTTAGTAGCAGTTAGTAGGTACCTAATAGACTAGTAGGTGGTACCTAAGTACCTAGGTAGAATAAAATTACGTATCTAGGTAGTAGGTAGGTAGGTAGGTACCTACCTACCTACCTACTTATAAAAATATAAATATACCTACCTATTGGTATATTTAATTTGTAACGGCTTCAACCGTAACCTTATTAAACTTATTTCGTAAAATCAGTTAATTATGTGGAATATGTAGTCAGTTAGACCAGTTAGTCAGTTAGATCAGCTTTCAGTTAGACCACAAACATTATTGTAGTTAAGACAGCGAACTAATAAGTAAGTAATCATTTATTCGGCTAGATACATCATTAAAAATTACAGCAAACAAAGAAAAGTATAAAAATAATTATTTAAAAAAATAAAAATAATAATAGGTAGGTAGGTAATAATAATAAGAAATAATAAAAATCGAACACTTCTATGTTGGCCGAAAAGGCTAACCAGCTCAGCTTTTGTTGCAGCTAGACGCCACAACGCTGATTTTCAGCTGGGCCTTGATTATGGGTGACGTCTACACGAAAAAGATAGGTATACCTATAATTACAAATTAGAAGGACAAATATACAAGCCTTAACAGAATGACAAATTATGATAATAAATGTGTTTTGTTTTCGATCTGCATCACACAGAGATACTTTTTGTTTAGATTATCTACCTATTTATCTGCCTCCTAATTAGCATGAAATAATAAATTTTATGAAATAAGAACCAACCATATCAGTCATCCGCTAAATCCCCTCACGGAGCGGAACTGTCACCTCTACACCATAAATTATCTGAGTCGCAAGTTAAAAAAACCGCAAGAACCGTAAAAAGTTATCGACAAACTAACGTTTAGCGACGGACAACCCTATTCCGCGCCGCTCCGCCTTCTAAGCTCCGCCCACCGTGGCGTCTCAGCCAATCGGAGACGAGTGCGACTCAAGGCGGTCTTTAAAATTCACCGCCTCAATTCTTTTAGTGTTGGGAATTAGTGGTTTTTTGTGTTTATGTTTTTCTTATGCTGCGTTATGGGATAATGGCGATTTCTGCGTGCCGTTACGATTTTAGTCACCGCTCACGTGACGGGCCGCGAATGTCTTACATCGATTACGACGCAGTCGAATGGATAATGGCCACTCCAGGAATTTACTCTTTGTGTGTTTACACTACAGTAGGTAATTACAACAATTATGTTTTTATGCTTTTAAGAAGACATTAAACTCCCTGTCTACATTTGTTTTGTTGTGGAATGGTGGAGCTGCTTTCTAAACAGAAATGAGTTTTTGTTATCTATTAGGTAAGGTAATAATGTAAGTACTTACTTCTAAAACAAATAGAGTTATTTATTTGTCACCAAGTTTTGCATTGTTTGTTTCGGTTTGACCGTTTAAGATTAGGAACTTACCTACCTACCTATAGGTTACTTACGTTTACCCAAAGTTAACATTGAGTTTAGGCACAGAACAGAATAACTAATATATAGTAGGTTACTACCGTACAGAAGGTTCACTCTCTAACTAAAGTCAAGTTTAGGTAAGTAAGTATAAAAAGTTGCCTACTCTTACGACTTTCACGGGAAATTGAAACTTATCGCTTGACCCGAGCGTTCATATTCCGTTCAGCAACGATTTGACGTCAGGAGCGCCAGGGTTTTCAGTGATGGATAGGTATATTTATAAGTATTAAAATAAATCAGATTCATTGTTCTTTCTTTTATTTATGCACCCGTAAACACAACAGTAGATATCTTTTATACGGATTAAGTTTATGATCGTTTAGTAGTCATTGTTCGGTGCGCAAATATCACAGAAATTACGATCGTTCGTCGGCCCGTCCGTCGGTCCCAATCGTTAGATGCCAGTTGTTATATCCAATCCAATAATTCTCATTACCACTTGTCACGCTGAGCACATGTGCAGTCGCTATTTGGTGAAAAGTGGACTATGGTAGAGAGGACTGCATGCTTTTACGGTCCTCGTTGCCTAGTCGCTGGCTAACAAATGTTAGTTAGGGTTTAGGCGATAATAGTCGTAATGATTTTTATTTATTTATTTGTTTATTAGGACAACCAACAAACACTGATACCAGCAAAAATTGTAGAAGCAAACATAAACTTGAAGCTAAGTGTCATCTTACTTACCTACATGTTGCCACGGCATGCTAAGTGACTATAATTTACTATAAAAAAAACAATTTATATAAATGAACAATTCTCGTTGAGCTGGCGTGTGAGTAACACGTAGGTTACCAACCGTCCCGGATTTTTCGGGACGTCCCCCTTCTGGGTCAATTTTGGCCCGTGACCCCTTGCGGGACGCTTTTTGTCCCGGAAATCAGTGATAATACGATATTAGGTAGGTAAGTATCTATCTCGTACCAACTACCCTCGGGTTAGGCATTTGTATTGATTTTTTTATTAAAAAAAATTAAGTATTTTTTTACTTACCATTTTATATGTGGTGTGTTGTGTCCCGCGTAATATACCTAAGTCCCGGATGTCGAGCTGAGTAATCCCGGAAATGCCTTTTTTTGAGTTGGCAAGCCTAGACACCGCCCGAACTGCCATGTGCAGAATTGTTCATGTGGGCGGCATTTGCAGTGAACGTTTAGCCTTATGAACTCCGAATATTTGCGTATTGTCAACTATGTGGCTTACAAGCAGTAATGGGTATGTAGGTAAGTATATACTTAGGTACCTACCTACTTAACATCAGCCCCCTTACTTTTGAAACCGATCCCGATCGATCGAGATTGGTATTGTGAAGTTTCGTACTCCTAACTTACGACACGGAGCTAATATGGATTCATATTGCGCGGATATTGAGTGAAAAAAATACAAAACTCAATGCCATTTAGTCCACCTAATATGAATCCAAATTAGCGCTGGTGTCGTAACTTAAAAGAACGAAATTTCACAATACCAATCCGATCCAATACCGATCGGTTTCAAGAGTAAGGGGGCTGGTAAGTAACTATCCAACCTAGGTAGGAACACTAGAACTCATTTAGGTAAATCGGTATCGGTCTAGTAAGTTTGAAATTTGCCATATAGGTAGGTATTATGAATACATACTTACTTAGATTCTTGATTATTAAGTATCCCCAAAGGGTTAGTCAGAGACGAGGCAATAAGGACCGCAGAAGCAGTCCCCTGCCTTAGTCCAGTCTTTTTAGTCTGTTTGTCTCCTTTTACGACACCTAAGGGAAGTAGGTATACTTTCTTTTAACCCTAGAAAGATAACCTACGCCGCAGAGGCGCCCGCGCAGCAAACTTATAGTTGTCTCTTTTTATTCTACGCGTGTATTAACTTGTCCTTTTCAGCCAACTTAGTCGTCGGCCAGACCTATCGCGGAAGGCTGTTTTTAAACGGTGAGTACCATATTTTTGAAGTTATGAGTTTTTATGCGCTCGCGAGGCGTATGGTTATCTTTTATGTAACTTTTAGTGTTGCTTGTTTCTTTTGATTTATTGATATAAAGTGTTATAAAAACATGTTTTTAGGAAATATTATTAGCGTAGACCATGGCAAGTAGAAGGGCACTTGCGGATGACGAAATATGCCTATTATTCGGACCGAGAAGATGAGATTGGTAATACTCAAGAAAGTGATAGCGAAGTAGAACATCATGAGAGCGAAGATGATGTTCAGAGTGACGTCGAAGATAATTACATCTATAAAAGTAAAAAAAAGCAATACTGCAGCTACTACACGTCGAAAAAGAAGAGAATGTCAAAAATGAGCTGTGCGGAATGTAAAAAACCTATTTGTGGCGAACACAAAAATGACGTTTGTTCTAACTGCCTCTAAAGCCAATTATACTAAGGTTTTATTGTTTTTTAGACTGAATACTCTATAGTCTACTAGTTTAAAAGAAAAAAAACATGTTGATTTATGATAATTTGTAATTATTTGTTCCTATAAACAAGACTGCAAATTTTTGTTATTTTCCATAAAGGTTTCGTAATTATAAGTTAAAAATTACTTTAATATCAACTTTATTAAAATAAATGTTTTTTATTTTTAAAACTCTTTCAAACCTTTCACAGTTTTAAATTAGTGATAATAAATATAAATTATTGGAATATATATACACGCATTAGAAAAGTGTGCGCCTCTGAAGCGTATGGTTATCTTTTACGTAATATGTAATATGGGTATCTTTCTAGGGTTAATGAGCTATATAGGTAGGTACCACACACACGGTTCGCCATATTATGACTAGATTGCTAATGTTACTAGTGTGTGATTTGACAGTTATACGAGTAAGTAGGTACATAAGTTATTTATCCAGTTTCTCAGTAGTTTAGAATTCTGTGAGAAGTGCGGCCTTACCGTAAAGATTGCATGTTCTTAAGGCTAGGTGTTAGTAAAAAATAAAAATAACACTTTCTTAGAATTAATTTTTGAAGTAGCAAACAGTCAAATTAAAATCTGTGAAAATTATGAAATATTGTTGAGGCTTTATTCTGTAGAATAGGCCCTTAGAGCATTCAACCAACTTAATGCTCTAAGAATAGACCCGATGGAAACAAAAATTTTCAATTTGACATACGACATGACACAAAGACAAAGTGTTGCCAATCAAATCACTTCGAGGTTCAGCTTTCGTTGGCCAGACTTGTCTGGCTAACGAAAGCTGAACCAGGAAAACGCGGCAAATTAAAAAAAATTATGAAAACGCGGGAAATTCAAAAAAATCATGACTGGGTAACACAGGGTCACTCACACAGCTGCAATTTTATCAGAAAAATTTCAATTTGACATACGACATGAAACCTCAGATAGAAACACAGAGACAAAGTGTTGCCAATTAAATAACTACGAGGTTCAGCTTTCGTTGGCCAGACTTTAACAACCGGGACCAAAGGCTTAGCGTGCCTTACAAAGCACGGATAAAGATAAGTTAGTTTAAAGTTACCTAATTACCTAGTACGAATATTAAAAAAACAGTGTAGGTAAGCTGCAAATAGTAATCTAATCATTCATGCTTGGTAAATCTCCAAACTCCAAATAATTTGGTACCTACTAAACTAAAAAGAGTTTGATTGCAGATAAAAACCCACACTGCCGTCGATTAATCCCAAATAAAAGGTCTACCATAAAAACTTCACCCAACCCCACTCATATTAAGTTTCATACCAATTAAATTGTTAATTCCTTTCATAACACCAGAGCTGTGTACCCAAATGGACGAATCGAAAACCCGTTCGTTTTTCGAATTAACGCTCTATTCAAATGAGCGTCACCCTTCTCTCTCTGATGTAGTACAGGTTGATATGTCCGTCTCGCTCGCTCTAAATAGGGACGTGGAAAGAATGCATCGCGTGGACAATCGATCGACTCATTAGTGTGGATCAGTGCGTTATTATACAGTTCAGGGCTGCGTTGAGGCAGGAGGGTTGTCACTGATTTTAGTAATCTAGCATTTGACCTCGACTTCGTAGGTACTCGTGTACTAAGTACATTATTTTGCTACAGAAACCTTTTATCAGGAATTCATGAGAGATAAAAACTTATAAACTTTTTCTGTACCCCTGACAACATGTACTTACTTACATACAAATTTTCGTATTGAGAGCTTGTTCTCTCGCTCTTTTGCATTTATAACATTACATAAGATTAGGATATTTGGGAAATATAGGCTTAGATATTTTAAGAATGGATATACTTACTTACCCGCACAATATACTTATCTATTATATGGTAAGGGTCTATTCGCAATCAGAATAATTTATTGGCCATTCTAATGAAGTGCCTAAATAGGTGTTTGTGAAAAAACTGATCGTTCAGCAACCGGATGTTGATATATTTTGTTTACTTTGTTCATTTGTTTGTTAATAGTGATGTTCGTTTTTCAGAAATTAAAGAGATATGTCGTCCTGGTAGTTGTTGGCGTTGCCTAGGAAGCCTGGCGGAATCTTTACTTCGGTCACCTTTCAATTTAAAGATATTATACAATAAATAAATAAACACAAATATAATGTTGATGAAAATTTCTATCACATATGGATACGATTGTAAATAAAATTTTAATTAGCATAGTTATGGCAGTGCATTTGATCCGGAATGTCATGTCACAAAGGTGCAGGTTCGAATGCTTTCGAATATTTTTACAAGCTAATTTAGTTTCACCTGTTTTCATTTCATTCATTTTCTAACAAGCATAGGACATACTGCTCCGACCCAATTAGAGATAGATAAGGGCAAGGAAATGATGATGATGATGATTCATTTTCTAACAAACAATCTCGTACTTTCGCATTTACCTATAACATTTTAGGATTAGTGTACCTAGTTAATAACGAGGCTAGTTCATCGGCGTGTCATCGGCAAGTCGGCAACCCTACACAAGTAAGTTCACGGCCTATTAGTTTTGGGGCCGCGTTCTGGGCCGTCTCTCGAATCTCCGCTTTGTTTCGAGTTTGCCCACCGGTGCCCACTGTCCAATGCCCACTACTGAACAATGGGCGATAACAGCTGTTTACCGCTACCTAATTGTGTTTGGTGGACCAGTTAGCAATGGATCACATTAGATCGGATACCTAACCATTATTATGAATAGGTACATCATTGTAATTTAAAAATACTTATCTAGATATAAATACCTACTAATCGACTACTTACTGATTTCATATTCTACTTACTTAAATGTAACAATTAGATTGTTGTAAATTTGCGTATTCTCCTTGTGCAAATTATTTTGTATTTACCTATTTAAGTCCTAAGTATGTTACAAAACGGCACGTCACAACGTCAACATTTTTTTAAATTGTTACTTATTTATTATTGTTTTATCAACAAATCCTAATTCGACAGCATACGAATTAACTAATAAAGCTAGGTGGGTGAAAAATAACCTTTGTACGACTTATGTCTAAAAAAAAACGTCCAAAAATACGAATGTCCAAAGGCATGTCCATGTCATAAAATTATTCAACCATACAAAATAATGTCCTACCTATGAGAATATTGCCTAAATCTAAAAAATACCAGAATTAATATAGTCCAACTATAAAAATGTCCTATAATAAAATTGTCCACACTTTAAAATTACCTGTAATAACATTGCCCAACCCTAGAAATATCCAATTATAAAATTGTCTAAATAGACAAATGTACAAACGCATGTCAAAATGATAAAATTGACCAATCATAAAAATGTCTAATGACAACCTTGTCCTAACTAAAAAACAACCTTATAAAATTAGAGCCAAAAATACCGGAAACCAAAAAATTTAAAAACGTCCATGACTTTAATTGTAAATACACATACTTATAAAAATGTATGACGGCAAATATTATACCGAACCAGTAAAAGACAACTGATCTAATATTTGACTTCACCCGGCCCAAATCCCCTGAAAATGTCTTTAAGCTGTGAGAAACTATTAAGGGAATTAGCGAACTAAACTGACAATACAGCGAGACTGCTTTCTCGTGTAATATTTAGGCTGATTATTAATAAAAGTCAAAATAACTGTTATTACCTATTTATTCATTACTGAACAATGTTCATTAAACTTTAAATGTAGCACCAAAGTAAAATAAATCATACGCCTTACGTCAAGTTCGTCATTTTTACCTTTGACGAAATATAAATACTTTCGAAAAACAATGTGGTAGTAGAACATAAAGGGGTTTGGGTAAATGTGAATATAACAATAAATGTAATAATAAAAAATAATAATCCTTTGCCATAAATGTGTTTTGAAATACCTATATAAGTAACTAAAGTAGATTCGAGTCTAAAGAAATAGTACGAGTACAATTTGGACATTTTTATGGCTGTATTTCGTTATTATAGTTGGTCATGTATCTGGTCGGTTGTTTCTATAGTTGGACATTTTTGTGGCTGGATGTTATTATAACTGATCATGTATCTGGTCGGTTGTTTCTAGAGTTGGACATTTTTATGACTGGTCAAAACTAATTGGACGATTTTTATATGATGGGCGTTTTTCTTTTTAGACATAAGTCGTGCAAAGGAAAATAAGCTTAAACAAAACTACCAACTAACATTTTTAAACTATCTCTTCTCTCCGGATCTGGTATCTGGTTATGTTTGTCTAGAGAGATTGCTTTAAAACAACGTTGAGAACTTGAAACCCACATTGTAAAGTTGTAAGTATTAATTTTTTTAATGCTTTTTTCCTTAAAGTTGTAATAATTTCATCAATAATCAATCCTTAATAAATTTCAAACTATTAATATTTCTACTCTCAACTCTAGTATAGTTGTTTCACAATAAAATGTTTTAATAAAATGTTTCACAATTGTAGCGTCCGAGTGGGCTTCACCCACGCTTCACCACCCGGCGTTACTCAAACAGTTTCTATAAATAAATAAATCGAACGTGGAATAACATCAAATCGGTGTATTTACTTCAAACCTTCAAGTAAAGCGTTATTAACCGCAATCGACGGGACGATCGCGTCACAAAGCCTTCTAATGTATACGAAAGCGTAACTCTTGAAATATTGACATTCCTCGGCGGCTCCGGAAGTACACTAGAAGCATACTGATGCGTCTGCCCCAGCCTACTGGCAGCTACCAGATGATACACTCCGTAAACTGTTTTACTAGATAGACTATAAATTTATTGCACCACTAAAAAAACAACAACCACATCTGACATCAACCCGCATTGGACTGGACCGCGTGATGGGCCATGGTCCAATCTCTCCATATGTTGTCCATGAGAGAATGCCAGCAGTGGTAAAGTTTGTTCTAATAAACTGTAATTTGCTACTCTATGACAATCTACCTTGGCCGTTGGCGAATCTTGTAAATGAATATCTGGGATTTACAATAAAGGCAAGCAGATTTGTATAATAAATAAATAATAACGCAGGCAGTGCAATACAGGATCTTATCGGACATATTGCGTCCGCTTAGTACAACATCCTGTATTCGTATGAGAATGCACATGCAGAATATTTTGATTAGTTACTAGAATCACCAAGATTGTTAACGTGGTGTACACAAATAATTTATTTTTTAAATATATTATTGTTAAGTTAGGGTTTTCTACTTATCTATAAGCTAATACATTTCTAAATTACTTTCTTTCCATACTTACGGACTTTAAGTTACAGTATTGTGGATAAATGTTAAAAAGAAAATGTTTTTCTTAAACATTTTTCCAAACATTTTATTTAAGTAATCGAAACAAAGTTTCGTAAAGTTATATACTTATGCAGATATCCTGTACTTACAACATTTTCTTATTAAATGAACCATGACTTTAATTTCGTGCATTTCTTGTTTCAGCTCAAGTCTCAATGGAGAGCATGATGGTCGGCGGTGGCATTGGCGTCGGTGGCGTCGGCTCCGTTGGCGGTGGGGGGTTCCAGCTGGTCCGCGAGCCCACTTCTGGGGCCCTGCTGCTGTTGCCCACGCCCCCGGACCTCCAACACGCCGTGGTCTGGGGCGGCATGCCGTACCCATCTGCCCCACTCTTACTACCCCCCGCGCCTCACCCCTCCCACCACCTGCAACTCCTCTCAGGAGACTTGCTAGCCTCAACAGCCACGTTACAACACACCCACACCCATTCCACACGACTGGTCACCTTAGCACCCACGCCCCAACACCAAGACAAAAGAAAATCAATCATGCAACCTATGATGACTCCTCACCAATTAATTAAAATAGAACCTGAGCCGCAGGAGAAACCGCAACCGACATTCGTTCCAGAACCGGTCCAGCAACCGATGATGGCGACGCACTTGTATTACCAGCCGGATTACTCAGAACAAGCTTGTAGGAGTCAGGCTACGTCGCCAGTGGCTCCACCCACTCCGCCCCCCGAGACGCACGAGGGCCCAGCGCATAAAGACGCTTCCAATCAAACTGACCATATCGACGATGAAGACGAATCGCCCAATCAAGCCGATGAAGACGAAAGAGACATCGCTTGTGTCGGCGTCGCTCATTTTCCTGATGACTCTATGATGCAATCACACACTACGTTGTTGCAACCTTCCTCGATAGACAGCGCAGAAGAATCTTCCTCTGAAGGTTTAGCAACTTCAGCAGTTGTCGGTGCAGTAGAGAAAGCGATAGACTCAATGGAAAGAGATGAGGCTTTAGTTGATAGTTCTAGTAGCGGAGCATCGAATGATCTGGTCATAGATACAGCAAGTACTTCGCCTGTGCAGCAAACGCAGTCGCGGCCGCTAGTCGACGTCAGTGGTCTAGAACTTCTGTCTAACAGTATTGAGCAATTCGAAAGAACTACTCCAGTCATCAGCATGCCAACTTTAGAACAAACACCTTTGACAGTTGACACTAGGAGTACTACAAAACTGAATATTTTAATTAAAACATCGCCTAAATCTCCGCCTCGAACTAAAATTGAACCGCATTCGCGATTTGAGTATCCCGCAGTGGAACCTAGCACGAGCGACTCTACCAAACAATCCTTCGATGGCTTAGGTCTTCTATGTGCGTTAGCAGAGCAAAGGTTCATGGAAGAGGTAGAAAACCCCCCAACCAACTCGCCTGTACCTACTCGTCCTTTCATAAAAAGTGAGTTGTTGAGTCCTACTGAAATAGACAGGTCTGTTGAAACAAAAAGAGAAAAACATAGAGATCGCGATGCAGATTCCTCAAATGAGAGGAAAAGAAAGAGGAGTCAAGATAGGGAGGAGCGATTGCGGCACAAGATAGAGAAGATGAGACGGCATAAACGAGAAAGGGAGCAAGACGAAGGCAGGGCCAACGGAGGAGAGTTGGAAGCGAGTCTACGTCGAGTTACGGCTTGTGGTTGCGGAATCTCCGAATGTACCCACGTGCCTGCAGTGCCTACGGCCCAAGCTTTGGTAAACGCGATTGAAAAAGACATGCGAGAAAGACTTCAAGATTTACAACGCCAGTGCGACGAGAAGAGAGCACAATTGGATGCCTTAACTCCACCTCCTCCTGCCTTATCCACACCTCCAACGCCTTCGACCCCAGCTTTGTCTCCAAACTCAGACAGGGGTTCTTCAAAAAAGAGGAAAGTGGGACGACCTAGGAAGGTATCCAGTCCAGATTCGACAGAAACGATAGTCGCTAAGAAGCCCAAATCTAAAAGCAGTCTTGTTGGCTATCTCCTCGCCAAAGGAAAATTGAAGGGAGGTATTCTATGCACACGCGGGGAGCCTTCCAGAGAGGACACCAATCGCACGAGTAAAGTCCGCCCGAAGTTGAAAGCTGAGCCAATTTTGAAGGTGTGTTCTGAGGAGGACGAGAACGGAGAATGGGGCCTTAATAGATCAGCTAGTTCTTCCATGGAAAGTCTGAATGAGGTTAGGCAGAAGAATAGGGAGAAAGTGGACCGTTTAGTGAGGAAGCACTCGCGGGACGATCTGCCCGAGCTGGAGTTCGCTATGCGTCGCGCGAGCGCTTCCAGTGAGAGTGATAAGGAAAGGCGTCGCGCCAAGAAGCGGCGCAAGAGTGATAAGTCTAAAGAGAGGCTTGATGATAATGTTAATGCGGCGCAAACCGAGCCGGTAGTGCAACAAGTGTCCATATGTACGTTAACTGAGGACAAGCTGGACTCGTCGCCGCGCGTGCTGACGGCCATGGGCGGGCTGTTCTACGCCGGCAAGCTCAGCGCCGTGCAGGCGCCTGACGTGTACGCCATCACGCTGGATGGTGAACGGGGGAACAAACCTCATATACTGTCGAGAGAGGAAACTCTGAGAGATGCTGTAAGTATTCATTCTAAATATGCCTAGTGTTTAACCACCGAAGGCTGCGTCAGTATCGAACCCAAAAGTATTTGATTCGATTTCCAGAGGGGTCTTTTAGAAGAGTTTTTGGTAGTTTATCCTTAGTTTTTATAATTCTACTTAGTTTTTCCACTTTATAATTGTGTAATTTACTTCGTTTTCGTGAACACTCATATCCCATGATGGCTTCCCCGTAGTAAATTACTAAAAAAACCAAGAATTGGCCAAATAGGGGCAGCAATTCTAAGTTGATGCGTTAACATACATCCTGACAATTGATTTTTATTTATATAAGAAGAAGATAACGATTCTTTACTGAATGATATCCACTTACTTATCAAGTTTCCTCGTGCAGATCCTCGAGGTGAGCCCTTCGGCTTTGGAGCTGCCGTTCGGCACGCGCGTGTGCGCGTACTGGTCGCAGCAGTACCGCTGCCTGTACCCCGGCACGGTCGCGGGCTCGTCCCCCGACCCGCACGACGACAAGTTCGTGGCTGTGGAATTCGACGACGGCGACTCTGGCAGGATAGCTATTGAGGATATAAGGTTCTTGGAGCCGAACTACCCTGTTGTTGGTGAGTTTCTCGAATGTATTTAGCATTATGTGTTTAGTACCTACCTACAGAATTTTAAATCGTTAATTTGGAATGTTTATTATTTCGTATATGTATAGGTCTACAATTTTTGCGTAAAATCTATACTAATATTATAAAGAGGAAAGATTTGTTTGTTTGAGTTGAATAGACTCCGAAAAGACTGGAGCGATTTAGAAAATTCTTTTGACTATTAGAAAGCTACATTCTTCCCAAGTGACATAGTCTATATTTTATCTCGATATTCCCATGGGAACGGAAACCACGCGGGTAAAACCGCGAGGGTCCGCTAGTATTAAGTAAAAGTGTAAAAACCAATACATTTTCATTTTAGGCTGCGATATACAAGTACGTGTTGTATAACTGATAAGTAATTAATAGACCAATAAAAAGTTATTTCAAAGTGTACGTCTAATTAACTTGCTGGAAAATTTTAATTTACAGAAATTGATGTTTACACAATATTGTTTCAGAATACGAAAACTCACTGTTCACTCTCGGCAAGCGGAGAAGAAACACGAGCGTCACAGAAGACAAGAAAGCGGTTGCCACCACCAGCGGCGACCCCAAACCAGCCCCAGAGAAGGTGGAAGACGGAGACCACCACAAAGACAGGAAAAAACTAAAGAAGCATCGCAAAGACAAAATCAAGAGGCACTCCAGCGAGGAGGACCCCGCAGACTACGTGAAGAAGAAGAAGAAGAAACACAAATGCTGCGAAGACCACTGCAAGCATAGGCGGCACCACAAAAAACATCACAGGAAACATAGGAAGCGACATCACTCCAGCTGCAAAGAGCAATCCAGCTCCTCTGAAAACGATCACAACAGACAGAAATCGTCCTCTGATTTCATAGACTCCAACAAATCCAACGAAGATTCTGGTGACTCGAACGATAGACTGTCCACTCTGATAGCGTGTGAGAAATCGCCAGACGAGAAAATGAAGACAGTCATTAAGAAAGCGGTGCTGTCCAAAAAGAGTTTGGTCAAAAATGCCGTTCTGGACTTCAGCAATGTAGGCAAAACCGTGAACGCAGAAGCAGAGCCGAAGGACAATTTGAAAGATAGCGGGATTGTTCTGGATGAAGATTCACCTTCGGCCAGCGAACCAATCAAAAAGGTAAACTATTTTGTGGACTTGACTTTGCAATGTTTTGGAATTCGACTACATTATTTTTTCCACAGCGTGTAGGCTTCACGTTTAAGGTAATATGAGCAGGCGCGATTTAACGCAATGTTTGTTAAACGATACAATATTTTATGTAATAAATTTATAAAACATATCATAAAACAAAATTTATATATATTTAAAGAAAACATTAATTCAATCGTGCTTAGTAAAATACAAACATCAAGATAACATCGTGGATTATTCAGATTACAATCCACGAGAAATGAGATTTTTGGAATTATCATGATTCAGTCATCATGACATGGCCAATATTATTACGAGAAAGTGGTAAATAATCGTTTAGCAAGTATTGCGGCTACCATCAAATTCGATAAGCCCTTGATGTGTGTTGAAGTTTGCCCTTTGTTCACAGAGCCACGCCTCTAGCGACGGTAACGCCACCACGCGTTACTGGGTCAGGCGGCTGGCATACATTCATTTTCTCTTTTGTTACCATTTTATTTCACACATGACTTTTTGGATACCTTTAATCTGGGGTCTCACTCTTAAGCGCAACCAAAACTTCGTTCGTCGTAAAATGCGCGCGCGCAGATGTAATTTTCACAAGCGATAGGCAGTTTATACCACACACACAGAAGACGAGCAGTTTCGGGTGCGTTCAGAGAGTGAGGCTCTGGTTCGTAAATAAGTTTTAAAAGCAGATGGAGAGATTTTATTGGATATAATGAATCAATGCGGAAGGAAGCACTGCGTATGAGGTTTTGTCCGGAAAGACTTCTAGTGATAGATTTGTTAATACTTTAAAAAATCTGGGATCAGCAGTGGGAGCTGTAATAGAGCATATTAATATTTATAGGTTTTTGTTAAAATCGCGTTGCTTCGACAACGTACGGCATTTGTCCTCATCTAAATGGGGGCTGATTATGTTATGTGTAACTGTCAGAACAGAATAATAATACAGACAAGTTTCTACGCCAGCATCCGTAAGAGGGTGGTAGCTAGATGCATGCACTATCGCGGACTCCGTCGCTTTGCCAGTCTTAAGGCCAATATCAATTGACGTCTCTCGACGTGCCAGGTGGGCGGTGCGCTTCAAACGAAAATTGCAACAAACTGGTAAAGCGACGACACCGATCGATGGTACTTAGAAGAAATCCTACCTGGTTCGCTTGTTTAGTATTCCCTTATGCATTTCAGAAAGCGAAACGTAGGACTGTATCCGCTTCGTCCGACGGGGGCGCGGCGGGCGGGGGCGGGGGCGGGGGCGGGGGCGGGGGCGCGGTGAGCAAGATGGCGGCGTTCCTGCCCGGCGCGGCGCTGTGGCGCTGGAGCGGCGCGCCCTACCGCCGCGCCGCGCGCCCGAGGCACCGCAAGCTGTTCTACCGCGCCATACAGCGGGGCGACGAGACTTTGCATGTGAGTGTCCACAAACACAACGACTGACTAGCTGCCAAACTGGAGACAGTTAGTAGTGCGGCACCGCGTCATACACCGGGGCGACGAAACTTTGCATGTGTCTATCCACAAACACAACAACTGACTAGCTGCCAAGCACGAGACAGTTAGTAGTGCGGCACCGCGTCATACACCGGAGCGACGAGACTTTACATGTGAGTGTTCTAAAATCCAACAAGGAACTTGCAAGGCGGCACAAGAGCTGTCTAAGTATATGGACTCCGCCTACGCTTAACATCAAGTGTCAAAATCCACATACCCGCATTGAACCAGCGTAGTGGACCCAATATATCCATGTGTCGTTGTCCAAAAATCCAAGAAGGAGCTTACAAGCGGCCAAGGTGGGGACAACTAAGTGTGGCACGATCCATTCACTTCATTCACTAACTATCTTTGCACCTGGGGAGTCCAAATGATGGTAATCAGCCACCGTAGCTGGTCGCTTACAAGGAAGACAATGGCATCAGTAACTATTTCTATCTAAATTAGTCCTAATATCCCTTCTACTATAAACTAAATATTTTTCATACATTTCCATAAGGTGGGAGACGCAGCCGTGTTCCTATCGACGGGTCGCCCGGACCGGCCTTACATCGGGCGCATCGTCGCGCTGTGGCAGGCGCGCGGCGCCATGGCCGTGCGCGTCAAATGGTTCTACCACCCCGAGGAAACCGTGGGCTGTCCCGCGCAGCCGCACTACCCGGTCAGTACACCTGCGTTATGCTACCCTGGTACTTGCAGCTGTAGCGATGTCATGCGATGGCCGTGCGCGTCAAATAGTTCTACCACCCCGAGAAGACCGCGTGGGCTGCCCCGCGCAGGCGCACTACCCGGTCAGTACACTTCCAGTGCGCTATGCTACCTTGGTACTTGCAGCTGTAGCGAATGTCATAGGATGGCCGTGCACGTCAAATAGTTCTACCACTCCGAGAAGACCGTGTGGGCTGTCCCGCGCAGCCGCACTACCCGGTCAGTACACTTCCAGTGCGCTATGCTACCCTGGTACTTGCAGCTGTAGCGATGTCATACGATGGCCGAGCGCGTCAAAATTAATGGTTCTACCCTCAGAACAATAACTAAAGCAGTTATTGTTCCCTCTAATCTGAGCTACCAGAGCTACCACCCCGAGAAGACCGTGTGGCTGCCCCGCGCAGGCGCACTACCCGGTCAGTACACCTGCAGTGCGTTATGCGAGTCTGGTACTTGCAGCTGTAGCGGTGTCATGCGATGGCCGTGCGCGGCAAATAGTTCTACCACCCAGAGGAAAACGTTAACTGCCCGGCGCAACCGCACTCACTACCCGGTCAGTACAACTCTTAAGTGTTATGTGACCCTTGTACAGTCACGAGCAAAAATATGTAAACAATTGTAACTCTTAATACAATGGAATAAGAGTCAAAGTGTATACATATTTGTACTCGTGACTGTACTTGCAGCTGTAGCATAATCATCTACTTTTATGAACGTGCCAAAACATAGGTCAAGGCACAGGCATAAGCTATAAAAGCCGTTTATAATAGTTATTTGTTATACAAGATTGCAAAGTTGCTTTTTAACCGCGTGCTCAATTTTGATGACCGAGCAAGCGAAGGATTCTAAAATTGAATCACGAGTGCAGCGAGTGATTCAAACATTAGAATCCTGAGCGTTAGCGAGGGAATCAAAAGAGCACGAGGTGAAAAATCTTTGCAATCGAGTGCAACACGTAACTTTTCATCCCACCTCAGCGTGGAAATGACTAAATGCAAAAAAATTGGTTGCCTGTAAAGTCGGTATACGGGCGAAAGTTTTACGTGACAACGACTTTGAGTGGTAAAATAATTTTAATGTGAATATTCATTCGTATAGTAGGAAGAAGGATGAAATAATATGGAAGGGACGCGTGCCTTTCACTTTTTATGTCTGTCTCTCTCGCTCTTAGGCGGGCTAACCATGCCCGAGTGGAAGGGACGCGTGCCTCTCACTCGCTCTCATTGTGAGCGCATAACGTGAGCGGAGCGTAACGCAGTTTCTTGAAGTGTCACCCGGCAAACCAATTTATAAGACGTTGTCACGTCAAAAAAAAAATTTACATTCACAAGATACTTTTATTTCAGTTTAAGTATTAACTACTACATTATGACAGGTAAGTATTACAGAATAATCTTTAAATTATAACAAAATAATACTAAGGTATAATTAAGAAAATTTTAAAGTAACGTTGCTACAGTTATTTATCAACAAATTAAAAAAAAGTTGTATGATATATTCGGCACCATAGAGGTAGCAGTAAATAGGTTTAATGTTTTTTTTAATTCACAAACTTAGTGCACACGATGTTCTAAATTCAATTTACTTTATCCTCTAGAGAATAAAAACGGCTTTTCCATTCAGATATTGAAGATTAAAAATACTCTTTCCGAGATGGTGGGATGAAATAGTTATTTGATAAACAAGAGTGCAAACTTGCTTTTTAACCGCGTGCTCAATTTTGATGACCGAGCAAGCGAAGGATTCTAAAATTGAATCACGAGCGCAGCGAGTGATTCAAAAATTAGAATCCTGAGCGTTACCGAGGGAATCAAAAGAGCACGAGGTGAAAAATCTTTGCACTCGAGTGCAACACGTAACTTTTCATCCCACCTCAACGAGGAAATTACTAACCAAATTAAAAAAGTAGGTACACCAAAAAGGTTCCGAGTCTGAGTTTTTAACAATTTAAAAAGGTCGTATGATAAATCGGCACCATGGAGGAAGAAGAAAATAAATTACCTACACCAAAAAGGTTCCGAGTCTGAGTTTTTAACAAATTAAAAAAGGTTGTATGATAAATTCGGCACTATGGAGGGAGAAGTAAATAGGTTTAATGGTGTTTTGAATTCACAAACTTAGTGCACACGATGTTCTAAATTCAATTTACTTTATTCTCTAGCGGATAAAAACGGCTTTTGCACTCAGTTATCGAAGAGTAAAAATACTCTTTCCGAGATGGGGGGATGAAAAAATTATTTAGCTTCTATGATTATTGACCGATCGTCATGGTAATGTCCATTACTAATGGTGTTAAAAGATGCGGATGCAGGCGAGAAGTGCATTCAAGTTGGAATTTCTAAAATCTCTTTTCTATCCTAATTCATTTACCGGTCGCCAAGGCGCCCGATGAATTTCACTTATGTAGTTGTGTAGTTTTAGGGAAGTAAATCTTAATAAAAATTTCTTAGTATTCATCTTGTACCTAATGTGTTTAAAAAAAAATCGTTAATTTTTGTATTTATTTTCAATGCTTCGATTCTTGCGGGGACTGCGAAATTTGTGATTTCTTTTTCCAACCGGGACTAAGGGACCAACAACTACACACCCTCAGTGTAACCGCCGTAAAGCACTTTAACATCGTGCTTTCTATTATCTCGTATAAAGACTATACAAGTAAATATTCACTTTTCCTCACTTTTCTTTTGATAGTCTACAGAAGTTTTAATTTTTACTTCTTTTTCGTATTCCAGGGCGGTTTATTCGAATCTCCGCACACCGATGAAAACGACGTCCAAACGATATCGCACAAATGCGAAGTGCTACCCCTCGCGCAGTACAAGGAGCGCATGGGCGACGACCCGGCAAGATACAGCACAGTATACGACAACAACGACGTCTACTACCTCGCGGGACACTACGACCCCACCCAGCAAACGCTGAGGATGGAGCCGGACATACCGTTTGCGAACAAAACTAACTCCTAAACAGTTATGCGGGCCTGGTACTTTAAAATACAACAAGGAGGTCAATTAGCAAGATTAAAAATACCATGCAGCAGAATTACTTCTATAGACGTTGTCAGCCTATTATAATAATTTTCTTCTGAAATTGCAAGGTTTTCTTACAATGCTTTTTGGACAGTCAATGGATAAAAAATTACCTTGTGAATAGAGAACGTTATTCACACTGCCTCAGTGTTTGATGTGAGGTGTTTTCAAAAAGAGGCGGAAATATCTTTCGCAACCTAAAACTTCACATTTTTATCTGTGAAGTGAAAGACCAAACAATTCATTAGCCAGTGGTAAGTAGTGGTAACTAACTACAAAATTATATTAGGTGCCGAATTCTAAGGAATGGTTTATAAAAACATAGTAAAAGTAAGATTGGTTTTAAAATAATGTTGTTATTCCACTAATAGACAGATTATGAAAACACGAACTGTGTAATAACTATTTCACTTTTTATATTCATCTTTGTATAATCTCGTAGTTCAAAATACAAGTAGGTAGTTTTGTTGAAAGCAAAAGACCTCACGTCTCTAAATTGACGTTAAACAGTCATCATTAATCACAGTGCAATAAACGATTTTGATCGTTTTGTAATAATATAATTTAAAATACATAATTTAAACAAGTACACATTTTTTACTTATCTCGATGTTAGATTGTGCAGTAGATTCTTTCGCGATCTATGACCTTCTCTTGGAGTATTAGACGTAGCTTGGATTTTTACATAATACAGGTCCTACCTAAAGTACAATGTAGATTTTTGAGGCTCAATTTATGAAGATTTTTCACTTTACCGTCCTCGGAGACGATTAATATACGCCGTACGACTCAATATGTTATAGTTACCCTGTTACGTTATTTTAGTGGTATCCCGTTCGGAATGTTGATTTTTCTTTTGGAGTGGGCCGAGTTCTCGAGTGGCAGGTGCGACGATAAACTTTCAGATAATTATGTAATCGAGGCCCAGTCCAGGAGTGACCGATTCAGTGATATGTGATTTATTTTTATTATGTGTAACGCTGTAATCTCAGTGTATAGGTACTTGTATTTTTCATGTATATGATTACTCTATTAGATTTTTTGTATACGTGGTTTTCATTAATATAAATGTCTAATATCCTTTAATGCAATAACTTATAACTAGTCTTTTTATCTTATTCAAAATTAACCGGTGAAATGTCTAAGTCGTGTTTTGGATAATTTTGAATACAAATGTTTTGGCAAATATTCAATTATCTCGCAAATAGAACTTTTGAGATGTTTGTTATATTATAATATTGTTTTTCACTGATTTTTATATTTTTGTTTGATAATTTTATGTTGAAATTGAGTATACCTTTATATCGAAATGGTGCTAGACGCTTAAATACTACTCGTTTTTTCGCCGTAGTATAAGACTGTATATAATATTGAGTTCTTGAGCAGTTGGTCCGTCACTGTCGCCAGTGACACGGCGTTTCCGCTATATCTAATGTTGCCATTTACTCTTAAACTATACTTACATCTATTTATATATATTTTCTCAGGGTGTAATCGGACCCTGGATGTTGTCCTATAATTTCATATCGGTAGTTTGAAAGGACTGAAAGACAGGGATGTAGCTATGCGGAATTGTGGAATTGCGGAGGGTAGGTGATGAGTAGGTAGGTTTTGTACGAAGTGGCCAATGTTTGTAAGAAAAAGAAAAAGTCGAAATTCAGCCTTAAAGTCGTTTCAACAACTGTAGACGGAGAACTCTAGTGTTGTAATATTTTTTGATAAGCTTCGTTAGTTCGTTTACTAATTTTAATTACGTGGCCAAATAACTGTAGGTACATGGCAGAATACTATAGTAAGTTTGTGGAACATGTTTTGCGTGCACCGTACTTTTTTGTTATTTGCGTATACCTTTAGATTTAAGTTCGATTGCTAAGATGTATTATTAAGAAAATATTATTGTATTATTTTAAATTTATATGGAAATGCAAACTTATATATTGGACACTAAAACTTAAGACAAATATAATTGAGAAAAATAAACAAAAAAGTGCGAATTTGGAAACAATATTTAGAAAAGGGTATTTTTATATTATGGTGAAGTAACTTTTTTATTTTAATGATGAAATATGTATTTAAAGCAAGGTTATTATTGCGTAAGTACAAACTTGTTGAAGGACGATATTTGGCTCGGCCCAGTGTATGTATACTAATTAGGTGAATTCATAGAACCTTAAACAGCCTTTCACACCAGAGTGTTGGGATTCGTCGATTATTCTATCATGAGACTGTTGTACGTTTTCTGAATTAGCCACATTAATACTAGCTTGTAACATGAATGGAAAGCCATAAATATTAGAAGTAAAGATTAATAATATATCAAGCATTGATAATATAAAGATTATAAATACGCTTAAATAAAATATTTTTGGCTGAATACACAGTGTTTTATTTATAAATAAAAATCCTAATACTTTGATTAATGTCTTTATTTAGCATATCCACTTCACATTCAATTTTACGTTAGTAGGCAAGATTATAATTATATACTAACTTTAAACAATAAATTAATATATCTTAAAAGTAGCATAGATATAAAAATATTCGATTTAATTCTAAAGTTGTTTATGTTTTCTGACTGTCATTAATAATCTATATATTTAATTTTCAAGTAGGAACATTCTTTGTACTTTAAGGTCACCGACTATTGTAACTAGAAGGAAAGCATGTACGCATATTTCAAGGAAAACGTAGATCTAAAAAAACGTTTAAGAGGGTTTACGCATTTCGGTTTCCCATACAAACGTCCAAGTCGATATTTTTAAAAACCATTCCGCCAATTTTGATGAAACTTTGCATGCCTAAGTAAAAAACAAAAAAAACCAAAAAAAAAACCTAAATCTAAATCCAAATCCGCTAAATTCCCTATTCCCTAAAATCCTTAAAATGCAAAATAGCCCCCCAAATTCCTTCCTTATCTTCTGAATCCCTTCTCTTCCTCTTATCTTTTCTCCTTATCTTCCCCCCCCTATGCGCCCCGCAATTCTTTTTTAGAGATGGACCTTCAGTCCATCTAAAGTACAAATAGTAAATAAGAAAATTAATAGTAATAATAACGTCCCCTTCTTGTCTAACGAAGGGGGAAATAGCTAAATAATAATTATTAAAAAAAAAAACCTGCCTGAGTTATTGCGATTTAAAGTCCACTATGGAAAGTTTAAAATCGCAATAACTCACTTAAATAAACGTTTGTTAAAAATGTTTTCGACAAACTATTTAGATCCCTGTATTTTACTTTAGCATACAAAGTTTCATTAAAATTAGCTTAGAGGTTTTTAAAAATTTCGACTTGGAAATTTGTATGGGAAACCGAAATGAGTAAACCCTCTTAAATGATTATATTTTAGCTTTAGAGGTTAGGTATTTTCTGTTTTTAATTTCTGTGACAGAGCACACAACCGTCGGTATGCATTCTCTGAAAAGGTATTATCTATAGAATGCTATAAAAATTACGTTCACACTTTTCAATCTTTTTTTCTATTGTTCAATCACTTTTAGTTTCGCACAGAGTTTAATAAACAAAGTTAAAACCTAGTTACAATAAAACCATTACCCTTTTTCACTTACCTAATTCTTAATTATCACTATCTATTGACAACTACATAAAATTAATTACCTACCCTACTTAATTTACCTACTTTATTTTAATTAATTATAACTAGGTAACCTAAAGTTTTAAATACCCCTTTTAAGGTCAACAAAGAATTTCTCGCTTGCCGTTGCTTATAACCTCGTAGGTGTCATCATCTATAATCTTATAAATATCTTGGCGGTAGTTCTTTAGGTTGTGCAGGAAGCGTGCCGAGCTCTCTTCCCTAATTTTCGTGAGGACCGATGGTAACGTCTTGGTACCAGCTTCTGCTGCCAGCGAAGCGTAGTACTTCTCCTGTAACAACAAAACAATATTATAAATCACACCTAGCAAAGAAATGTCGATACGGGGCCATATTATCAGTTTTAACTTTCAACATATTGCAGCTAAAATAATATTTTTTATAAACATAGTAGTTTGCACACAGGATATCGTCACACAACAACAACTTGAAGTAGACTTAAAACATGAAATGTATTAGCAAAACATTTGAAGGAAATGGCGTGCTCGTTCACAAAACTTTCTGAAACGTAGTTCGAATATAAACTAGGTTTAGTCTGCGTTTTAAAAGAAGAGGATAATTCCCATTTTAGCGGACGACCCCCAAGCTTAAATGACGTTTGCCAGAGTAACATACATAAATATAATCGACTATTATCCCCGAAGGGTTAGTCAGAGACTACGCAATAAGGACAACAAAAGCAGTCCTCTACTATAGTCCACTTTTCACCATATAGCGACTGCACATGTGCTCAACGTGACAGGAGCCTATCGCCGCTCTATGCTGTTGGATGTATTTGCAGTCTTTAGTCCGTTAGTCCCCTTTTACGACACCCAAGGGAAGAGAGGGGGGTAATAATATTCTTTCACCGCTACGACACGGTTATAAACCGTTACCGTTACCCAACAGAGCAAACTGTTACCTAACATGGCTTGGGGTTTAAACTTAAGGTTTGACAGAGATAACGAGCATAATTCTCTAACTCTCGAGCATCACATAAAACCTTAGGTTCAAAACATGAATTTGCCTTTATGGGTAGGTACTTTTGCTAATTTTAGCCCAACGATTTGCAATTCCAAGGCAATCGAGCAGAGATAACCTAGTGAGCGGACATGATTATTAGGTCGCGAGCGAGCCAAGTGGTCGTTCAACCAAACCAATGACAATCTGACAGTATCAAATCGCTTTGCGCTCGGCATACACGCCCGCCGCCATTGTGAGATACCAGTGCGCTACCTATGAACTCCTGGTAATGTTGTGTTCTAATTTAGCTGAATTATAGATTGTGGTTCAAGGTTTTTTTATGGTATAAATAATTAAGGATTTTCTGGTACCTACAATAAATGTATTTGTTTTGTTTTCTTTTATTATAGTCATCCTTATTTAGATCCTTAAGTAAGTTAGCAGGTAGGTATATTTTAATATTTTTAAAAGCTGTTCTATGCTTATAAATATAAAAAGGTTTACAGAAAATAAATTAAGTCAATGATTGTTATTGTTTATAAAATATCGATAAATATTTTTTTCAACACTGTCTTTTTCAATAAGTCAATGAAGTAACAGTTAGAACTAAAACAGAAAATTGTTTCTTTTTTAAAGTAAGTAAATAATAAAGTATGGATACATTTTTCTTGACTGATGATTTCAATAAATGATAATAAATCAACAAAGCTAAGTCTGTCTTTCAAGTAAGTCTTCAAGTTCAGCAGTGAGCAAGCGGCAACTTATTTATGTGATCTTACTACCATGGCTTACAGGATTAAAATTCTTAGAAGTTAAGTTAGGTTGATAAGCAATAGGAAATGAATGGAAATTTTCAAAACAAATAAAGTGCAATGTTGGTATTTTGTGTTTCGGGAGTTAGAGATACCTAATAGATAGCCAGTACCTAAGTAGTTAGTTGAGGATACCGGGTGAAATGCGCTTCGGTTTTATTAGCGATTAATTTTATTGATATACCTACTGATAGAGGCTCTGGTTAAATACGAGAAATCGGGGTTCAATCCCTTATAGCTCCGTAAGACTACTGACGTAAACTCACTCCTAGATAGTCATTTTATATTACAGGATGGGTTAACAGGACTATTATGAATGTGTTATCGGCACATTAATAATAATCTTAATTTAAAAAAGAAAAAAAATCACGTTGAAAGCACAATGATTACCGTAAGAGTAACTACCTAATTAAAATAAAACAGAGAAGTTCTAAAATGTAAACAACAAAAACTACAATGAAGAGGTTGTGAGGCTGAACAGCATCGCGGTAAGAGACGACAACAATCTTCACTCATCATAGTTTTTAGTAAGTATCTATGTTAAACATGTAATCACCAGAGCCATCTCGATGTTCAAGGGCAAATACCTACGTAAAATGAAGGGACCTAACTAGATACATATTATGGTACAAGCGCCGAATAAGGCCCACCTCCTATCATAGCCCACTTTAAAAATACATAAATTTCAGTGGCAAGAACAATTTTAAATTTCGCGGGAACCTTGTAAATGCGTTTCTAAACAAAAGGCAAACGTCATCACTCCAATCGCGCGCGGCCATTTTGAACACAGTTGTCAGTTTGTCATCCTCTTTGGCAGCGTTGCCGTTTCGGGTAATTTTACCCGATTTCGGGTAATTTGGGCTTTGAGCGGGTAATCTCCGGGTAACATTTACCGCCGGGTAATTTTATTTTGGGTAGTTTTGCGACCAAAACGTTAACTACACGTTTACAAAATATTAATTTACTAAACTTATTTGCGCGTTCAGTCATATGACATTAAACGGAAATCAAAAGCCGTAACGTCACGCCCGCCGTGCCAAATGACATTTTATTTTTGTGACATTTCTATAGAACAGTCACCAGCATTAAGATGTGATGATGCAAAAATATCTGATCATTGGTGGAAGGCATATTATAGGCATATGTGCCTTCCACCAATGATCAGTTATTTTTGCAGGCTGTCGATAGTCACATCTAAATGCTGGTGACTGAACAAGCCTCGAACGAAATAGATGTTTGGCACGGCGTGACGTCATTCACTCAACATGGCGGTCTTAAGCGTTTTTGCGATAAGTTTAAATCGGAGTATAAAAACACAAAATAAATATTGTAAACGATCGATTTTTTGAAAAATAATGTATTGTTAAGATAAAATAGGTAAACTCGTTTTAATATGATTTTGAAATTTAGTAAATTATATTAAGTCAACCTATTGCTGCTTTGTTTGAAACGCGCCGTGAATAATCTTCATTCTGTTTGTTCTGAAAAAAAAGGTACCTACTTAAAATTCTTTCAGCAGAATTATGTTGTACGTACTTATTTTTTATTTTTATAAGTTCATTTTTAATTGATTATAAATCATACGTAAAAACTACAATATAAATCGGTTGAAATTTTCAACTTGAAAACATTTGAAAATTAACAAGTATTCATAATTTCTGTTAATTTCATAAACGTACCACTTGTCAAAATAAACCGTACCTTTAAAAAAAAACTACTGAACGGGTAATTTCGGGTAATTTTTTAATCCGTATCGGATTTTTTTTGGGTGACCTGCGGGGCGGCAACACTGCTCTTTGGTTTGTCATTAAGGATCAAAGCAGTGCACGCGTTTTAACCTCACTCACGTAAGTATATTTCTTTTTTCTAGCAGAATACTGTTATATTGCGTTTTACTTTGATGAATCTTATTACTACAGTGCTATCATTTAATTTAAGGTTAGTTTTAATGTTTTATTGGTATAATTTCATTTTTACGTGATTTTTACTGTTAGATGGCAAAATCTAACCCCAAAGAAGGCCCGGCCCGGTCTTTATTTGAAATACATTTAAAAGGGTTTTTTACTTTTTAAAATTTTGATTTTTAATTTGCTTAACTAGCAAAATTTCTTTAAAAGCTACCTATTACAATTTAAGTTGTCTTTCCTTTGAGTTAAATTACAACCACAGTTTACAGATACATATAAAAAAATGTAATATTTTTAGGTAAGTACTTAAGTAGGTACATTATTTGTTAACGTAGTTTTTCTTCCATAGGGTCACCACCCTATGGAAGAAAAACTGGCGCTGGCTACTGGAAAAAGAAAATCTTTTTAATAAAAATAGTTTTCAATATTCCTAACATGGCCCAAATTTCAAAAAATTGTGGCTAATTCGAGAATATTATTTGTATTATTTAGTTTCAAACAAAGGAGCTCGATCTCAAAATATATGCCATTATTAGTTTAAGCTTTGATTTTTTGTTTTAGAGCCATTCCAATTTTCTATAGATAAAGAAGGCCCAAGGATAAATTTTTGACTGATTTATTAACCTAAAAAACAAAATTTTGAATAAAACTGCAAATTTAACTTAATTTGTCAAAAAATATTTGCTAGTCTTGGTATTACATAGATATTCATTAATTCATAACGGGATTTTTTGGGCTACTAGGTTCCAAAGATGGCCCAATTGACCATGCTTTCAAAATTTTATTTTATTTCCGTTGCAAGGACACATAAAAATTAAGTGTTTTATAAAAAGTGCTTATTAATAAACATTTAATATATTTGAACCAGTTGTTTACCTTAACTCCCTTATTTATTTAATTTATAGTGATTTAAAATTAAGTGGGACTTATCCGGCGCTTGTACCTTATTCACAAAGGCTTTATTTTACTTAATGAAAATATTTAGAAATCCACTTTCAATCATAAGCTGCAAAATGTACAGTAAAGGAATGCCTGAAAGGACAGTAACTATATGATAGTAGCTTCCACACAGCTTTGCCTTTGCCTATGAAAAATCAGAAGGAATTTAAAAAAATACTACGGAAGCACGAGTTATCTATCTGTTCTGATCCGTTGAAGATTATGTTTTTTTTTCAAATCTAAAGGTTAGTAATATAATGATACTAAGAGTTTAGTAAATTTTCTGATAGTCTATGTCCTAGAATCTATAATAAACTTAAAGTTTTATTTACTTAATAAAATTTAATAACTTATACTCTCATCCTACACTCTCTACTTAATTACATATTTTTACGTACTCGTAAAAGTTCAATGACAGTAAAAAAAATTAAAGGGTTTTAACATTTTATTCAATAAAATATTGTAAAAGTAATAAATTTAAACCTATCTTTAAAGCCAATTCTTTGTTTTGCTTTTTAAGCAAGTTATCTTCTTCTTCTCACTGTTTCCCAATTTTTTGGATGTAGCCTCCTTCATAATTTGCCATTATTTTTAAGTACCTAAGTAGTATTGTAAATAGTCCTACATTAGACTTGTGAATAAAATAGTAAGGATATTTGGTAAATCTTACAAACATAATTTTTTTTTTGTACCTAATTTAACTATGTTATAAGAACACAACTACTTAGCGTTTATGTAATATTCATAAAAACTTAAAAAAATATTGAGATTATAATTATTGTTTCTTTATAAGTACTTCCAAGTCCGTAACATGATTAACAAGAGCGGTCCCAATAAGCATCCTTGCGCTACTCCCGGGTGTAACAAACGAAAGTTTCGTCGTCGATAACGGAGTAAACATCGTTCCTGTAGTGGGTCAGATTGTGTAGGAACTTGGAGCTACTGTTGTTGTGCATCTTGGTGAGGACTGGAGGAAGGGGGGCGGCTCCCGACTCCTCGGAGAGAGTTATGTAGTAATCACCCTGTAGTATTTTCAATGGCTGATAAAACATTACAATACAAATGTGTTATTTCAATTTAATTAGTTATAATTCGCTGAGCTCATAAAGAAATATGAAGTGAAAAAGGAAGGATACCTTGAAAAAGGAATAAAATTGCTTCCTCAAGTAGATAACATTTGCTGAAAATCCTATCGTTAGTAGGTTATAAATAACTTTTATAGCCCCTTATATGTATATAAGGCAATAAGCAGAAAAGCAAATTATTAGGTACTTTCCTAATTCACAAGAAACAGTCTTTCCATTTGGAATGATCTTGATTAAATACTTCCTTAGTCGTGTATGGAATGCCTATAGAATGCCTATGGAATTATCCATAGGTCATTCTTTGAACGCTATTCATAAACATCCAAAAACGGAGTAATTATTACCTACTTGACTTAAAAGAAAAAAAAGGACTACTAGGCTAGTGCCACGCATTGCAAACAAAGGTAAATGCGTTGCAGTCGAACAAAACTCATAACATGTCAAAACCACATACTTATTTATGACTGCAAAAATTAGACAACTGTGGTTTTTGAATTTGTGATGAAACTAGTTCTAACTTGCTTCGTTTGACTAGTTTTTAGGGTTCCGTAGCCAGATGGCAAAAAACGGAACCCTTATGAATTCGTCATGTCTGTCTGTCCGTATGTCACAGCCACTTTTTTCCGAAACTTTATGAACTATACTGTTGAAACTTGGTAAGTAGATGTATTCTGTGAACCGATTGAAATCGATTTGACCTGTTATAATTATGTTTGGACTGAAACGACTAACTACTACCTTTTGAATACAATTATAATCGTCTTGATTGTAGATACAAAGTAGTTTCAGGACACAGAAGCATAAGAGCAGATGCTTTAAAGACAGGAACGCGTGCGTCCTTTGGTGCTGCAAGCTTCCCTAAGCTGCAGTGTTTGCTTTCCATCATGCGGGTCACATGCTATTTTGCCAGCTCAAATACATAAAAGAAAATTGATATAGAAATGGAATTGGCTCCGTGGTTCAGTTCCTTAGTGGACAGATACCGCGGGCTCCAGTTTTTAGTGGGTATTACCCTTTCCTCTTCCGTACGGAAGGGGGATAGATAGAGCCTCACATAACCACGCCCCGCTTCTATAGTGGGAATGCTAAAAGTTGCATTGACAGGACTAGGGCCTTATTATCTACTCTTAGAGCAGTATCTTATACCATACCATGCATGTTCCCATACGAATTTCGCATAGTAAGATTAAAGTGATAACGGCTTTAAGAGGTGAGAGTAGGGCTTCTGTTCATAAAATAAGGTATTACCTGGTCGGGCCCCATCATGTGAGCCTGGCGCTTGGTGTACCCTCTCGCAGCGCGCTCCTGCTTCTCCATTTCCCAGTGCTTTGTCATCTGCTGCGGGGTGGGCAGGCTGAAGATGCCGTTCATCGACCTGACGTAGTAGCGAACCTGCAAATTCGAAGACCCCTATTAGCTGTGACTGCCTTAAGAGGACTTCTAGGTAGTCTAAACTTTCACTTTTTTTCAGAGCTTTTGGATTGCTGAGATTGAAGAGCAAAAATATGTAAACAATGGAATAAGTGAAAGTGTTTACATATTGGTACTCGTGACTGTACGTACTGAAGTTACTGGCGGTCTAATCTATGACGAATGACGAGACGGACAAAACCGTCTACCCTGTGTATGTACAATGGCGGACTCCGTCGCTTTACCAGTCTAAAGGTCAAAATCCCATGCACACCGCGTCGTCTATTTGGTACGGGCAAGCACCCGGGCGGTCGGTGCGCTTCATACGAAAATCGCTGCAAAGTCGTAAAGCGACGGTGACCCCGACCCGACCGTACATGTAGAATTGTAGATATACCGTTTTTATCTCATATTTCGAACACTCAGAAAAGACATGACAATAATCTCGTTAAAATTACTTTGTTCCTATGTAATTATCTCTTTGAGTAGGCATGTAGTCTTACCTGCAAGTCGAACATAGAGAAGGCGCATACATAGTAGGGGACACCGATAAAGCACATGCTGGGGTGGTAGATGTTGACCAGGTGTTTGTATAGCGGCTCCACGCAGTTCTCTTCCACCACGATGCTGCAGGACGGGTGGAGGAACGGGAAGTTGTATTGGTAACCTGAAAAATTTATGTTATTTGAACAATGGAGTCGGTAAACAAAAAAGTTGATTGATTCGAAGCGGTCAGATCAGCCTAAAAAACCATTCTTTACGTTATTTTAAGTCCTCAGTTCTTATAAATGTTTATTTCGCTAGATATATAGCTCTAGCTACTTCACTACTCGTGTGCGTAGATAGATAGATAAACTTTTATTGCAACAGTTCATATTACATTACATTATACTTACACTTAACCTAAAAAAAGAAACAAGTACGATACACAGTTACAATTTGGCGGTCTTATCGCTATAAAGCGATTTCTTCCAGACAACCAGTCGAATGGAGAGAAGTTATACACTTTAGAATCGGAGGTGCAAACATTGCGTTGGTGATCAAATCGTTTCGGTTAAAAAATGCATACCAACTATTTCTTCGACAGTACCTCATAACCCAGAACTTACAAAATATTATTGAAGTCATATAAACATGATATGAGATTTAATAAGAACACTCACCAGTACATAAGAATAGGACATCCACCTCTTCCTGAGTGCCATCTTTGAAAAACGCGGTCCTCCCTTCCAGTTTGACGACGTCAGATTTCTGTACCAAGTTATCAGGGAATATGGTCTTCGGCTGCTCCTCGAGATGGTGGCTGAGGATGACCTTGGTGGTGACGGCCGTGATCTCCAGGGCTATGTCCATGCCAGAAGGCCCGGCTCCCACCACTAGAACTTTTTTTCCGGTGAAGATCTCAGGGACACGGTAATCGTGACTGTGTAGCACATCCCCTGTATAAGAAAGAATAATTAAAGATATGAACATAATGAAGAGCTCAATGGCACAGTGGCTTGTGCCTTAAAGTTGCGATTGTGTAAAAGCAACTTTAAAATTGCTGGGTCACTAGATGAGAGGCCAAATAATATTTCAAGCTTGTACTTGCTTCGGAAGGCATGTTTATTTTTTATTTTTTTTATTCTACTACAGGTAAGCACTTGGCTTTCATCTCACCAGATGGAAAGTGACGATAAGGCCGAAGGTGGATGCGCGCAAACCCGGAATCCTCAACCACTGAGGAACAGCTGTCTTATCTCTAACAGTTGAAACACAACAATGCTATAAACATCGTTGTTATGGCGACAGACTTAGATAAGATGGTGGTAGCTAGCCAGGCGGAATTAACAGCCCTACCACCAACCAAACCGAGCACACAAAGTCGTACCCCCCGCTGGGAATCGAACCCGGGACCTTTGGGTCTGAGACCGGTGGCTTAGCTACTAGACCACAGAGGCGGTTAAAATGTTAAGTTGATCCCGATTTAACCATGACATTTTAGTTGTTAACCGTGTCCCGTAGCGGTGACAGAATACTACCACCCCCTCTCTTCCCTTGGGTGTCGTAAAAGGCGACTAACGGACTAAAGAGTCTAACAGCATCTAACAGCATAGGCGGCGATGGGCTCACAACCTGTCACGCTGAGCACATGTGCAGTCGCTATTTGGTGAAAAATAGGACTACTTTTGCTGTTTTTTTGTCTCTGACTAACCCTTTATTGATAATATACATTCTGTAAAAAAAGTTTCGGGAACGGATGATTTGTTTATGATTCCTTATTAAATTTTTTGTTTTTTTTTGTTGTTAGATTGGCACAACTGTTATCCATTTTGGCTCGGAGTTTAAGTTGCATCTGTTAATTAGATTAAATACAGTTCTGTTTTTAGCTAGTTTATAAACAAAGAGTTTGTCTTAAATTTTGCGCCGTCAACGGAATTTCGTGTTCGGAGTCACTGAAAATGTTACAGAAGGCTTACGGTGAATCGACTTTATCAAAAACTTATGAGTGGTACAAAGCGTTCAAAAGCGATCGAGATGTGAACTGAACCGAAACCGAAAAAACCACGCCAAAGTCATGTTGACTGTTTTGTTTGACTATCGCGGTGCTGTGCACTCGGAATTCTGGCCGGAAGGTCAAACAGTAAATAAAGAATAATATTTTAGCGTTATGCGGCGTTTAATAGAGAGCAATTTATCCGAAAAAGGACAAATTTGTGGAAAGAAAATTCTTGGATTTTGCACCACGATAATGCGCCTTCGCACAAGTCCCTCATTGTGAACGAATTTTTGACCAAAATCTCAACAAATACCATCGAGCAACCACCTTATTCACCAGATATGGCTCCAGCCGACTCCTTTCTTTTTCCTAAATTACCACTTCGTGGCACCCGTTTTCATTCGGTAGAAGACTTATAGGAGAATTCGCGGCGAGAACTGAACTCAATTCCGGAAAAAGCGTTTAAAAAATGTTTTGATGATTGGATTATTCGTTGGCGTAAGGTATCGTTTCTGAAGAAGCATACTTTGAAGGCGATAAAATAAATTTGGATGAATAACTAACATTTTGTGTAGGTATATTGATCTTTTACCGGTACTTTCTTGACCGAGTAGTACTTAGACTCGTGATTAAATGTATGTGTGTATGTGTAATTATAGGTTGATACCTGGTAGGTAGCAGAGTGTCAGGGTACTCTTGTTTTGTTTTTACCTTGAAACTGCTTGAGGCCAGGAATACGGGGAATGAAGGGCGTGTTGTAGTGGCCGTTGCACACGAACACGAAGTCATACTCCCTGGTCTCCGAGAGCCCGTTGGCGAGATTCTTGAAGGTCACATCCCAGAGCTCGCCTGACGGAACTGCCTTGGGGATGACCAGCTGGACATGGTGGCTGAACTGTGAAGGAACGTCACCAATTTGGTCAAAAGAATATAAACTTAATTTTAAAATACCTCTACAACCATCAAAACAGCGCACAATATAATACTGCTGCAAGAAGGCCATTTCCGGTGGAACCATAACGAGGAAGAGGGTCTGAGCTTAAAACAGACACCCTTAGGGATATCAGTCGGTCTGATGTATGTCATACGGAACCTTCAAGTTTTTGATTTGAATGATTCATTTACCTTGATGTGTGGAGTGACGCCGTGCTTGTCGGAATACAGCTGCAAGAAGGCCAACATTTCCTTGGCGGGCAGGTAGGAGCGGTCGCTCTCTGGCACGGGGAAGTCAGGGAAACCCATCACTTCTTTCGGCAGGTTGGTCCTAAAACATTATTTAACATCAACCTATATAAACGATTACACGACTTTGGTATTTTTTTCAGGTTTCCTACGTAAACAATAACATGCTTATAGATAGTGAAACGTAGAAACAATTACTGCCTTAGGTGCGAAAAAAACTCACGTCTTCCGCTTACCGAACGGCTGCGATAACTGTTTGCTGGTAATAAATATATATTTTATGGTGATATTATTTAAGTATTATGTTACACTATTATTACATATATATTTATTATGTAGTATAGTGGGGTCGCCACAGGTTCGATTCCCACCTGAGATGGGTAGTATTTTTTTTAACGTTTTTAAACGCAAATGAAAACATCAAATAAACGAATAACATACTAAAAGGTTACTGGCCGTACGCGGTTTAGTGGTTTTTAGTGGCATACAATTTACGACAGATTTTTTTTACTTTTATAATGAATTAGTAACCGAAGAATCACCTCAAATTTTTTGATGGACCTACGTACTACGTGTTTTGGGTGACTACACTCACCGTGGACGTATGCGATTACAAAATTCGCAAATGTCCACGGGTGACTATACTCACCCTGGACGTATGCGAAATTTTCGCGCTGGGTTACTATACTCACCATGGCCGTGACAGTGGCTAATGCATGACTAAGGCCGTCTTACACTTGTACTATTATGTATTTTGTGGTCTTACATGGATTATTAAAAAGTACCTATATGGGGGAGACTGTGTCTAAGACAAACCATCACGTTAGCTCAATGTGGCTTGGTGGGTTGTTGTCAGCTTAGAGGGGGGCGAATAATTGTCTTCATAGTCATGAACCCTTTAAAAGTGGGAGCTGGGCTTCTTGCATCGATAGTAGGTGCATTAGGAAAGAGGACCATAACCCACCAAGTACGCAGTAAAAGATAAGAAGGTGTTATGTATGGAATAACGTACTTGTTTATTACACTTAAATAATAACGGAATCTTTTGCTTGTTTCGGCAATGAACTCTCATATTCTGTGGTGCAGATTATTGTTAATAACAACACGGCGTACATCATTATTAATCATGTTTATTATCACACGGCAACTGTCCATTTGTAATTGTAAGATAAGCATACCTTGAACGCAGTACCTAGTCAATATATTGATTGCCAGAAACAATACGGAACCATTTTCTTAATTTTTTTTATGTAAGTATTGTAATACATTATATTGTTTTTATTACTTACTTTATATTGTTTTCTGAGGTTTAAGCGAGCACTACACATTGAAATGAAACACTTTTTTACGGATTAACTCGCGTTTAATTTACTATTTACATAGTTTTTTATATTATCCTGACGTTTCGAACCCTTTACAGGGTCTGTGGTCACAGGGAGACTCCCTGTGACCACGGATAGTAAATTAAACACGAGTTAATCCGTAAACTTTTAACTTTTTTTACTTACTTTATATTTTTGTTGAATTTTATAATATTGAAATAATGTTTTTTGATCAAAAGAGGTGTCCTTTGGTCACCCTTACGCTAACCACCACTAAACACGGACCTCAGTTTATGCCAATTTGTCTTTCGTGTTTTTTGAATTTGTTTTTTACTGATTTGACAGTTAATGGTAAAAACGATAATAAGTATCACAGAATGTTTGACTTTTCTATGCTAACTATACAGGGCGTCCCACGGATATGCCACATGGAGGGAAAGTACCTTGAATATTGTAGATGGAACATTTTACTGAAAGAAGATATTATTTTAATTTAAAAAACAATTTAAACTGCATTTATAGATATTTAAATAATTACATGGTTGAACCGGGAATCGAACCCGTTACATAAGAAAAATAATCATCCTGTAGCTTTATCATACCGATCGAAAGGCTTCATCATAAGGATTATTTTTTTCTAAATAACATAGTGTCACTAATAAAAGGAAGACAATGAATTTTAACATTTGATGTGAAATTTTGTTCAGAAAAATGAGAAGCTGACATTGCAGTAAGGACTTACAACTGACATTATCATAAGTACCTACTATTAATAAATGTAACCACTTGAGAAGTAACCAGTATGAAAGTGTCCACGAGCAGAACTTAGACGTATTATTCTAAATATCCACCACAACAACATCAAAAAATCGACAAGGAGTGAAATAATCAAAAGAGTATGAGTGTACTATTTAAGTAACTACTTACCTATGTTTTAATCAACGTTTTCAACAATTGAATTCGTAATATGTTGATAAATTTATAAATTGTAAGTAACTGTTTGTTCCTGAATAAAGAGAAAAAAAAAAGATTAATTTTGTATTAAAAATGTTAAAATTCATGGTTTTCCTTTTATTTGTGACACTATGTTAAATAACAAAAAATAATCCTTATGATGAAGCCTATTGATCGGTATGATAAAGCTACAGGATGATTGTTTTTCTCATGTAACGGGTTCGATTCCTGGTTCAACCATGTAATTATTTAAATATATATGATTGCAGTTTAAATTGTTTTTTAAATTAAAAAAATGTCTTCTTTCAGTAAAATGTTGCATCTACAATATTTAAGGTAAGTACTTTCCCTCCATGTGGCATATCCGTGGGACGCCCTGTATACCTAGTTAGTGTGGAGTTATATTACGAGTATTGAAATAAAGCTATGACGTCCAAGGCAAATATGTTATGTTATTAAGTCATCTAGTATGCACATATTTATTTACTATTACACATAATTATGGACTGTAAACAGTGCAACAGTGACGCAAGCCAGTCACTTATGCGATACTTAGATAAAATCAGAAATATATAATTTTCATGAATAAATAAATAATTTTATCAACAATTAATGGTCCATTGTATAATAATCTATAAGTTAAGAAAAAAAATCAACTTCACTGAATGTAGGTACGTTCGCGCAGAATCCTATTTATTATTTTTTGTTGTGTTTGTAATGGCCACTATGGCCAGGACAAGGTTTTTTATGTAAAAAACGGGATACGTGGTCATTACGTCACGCGGACGGAGTCGAGTCGTGGGCGGGCCGCTAGTTATGTAAGTAAATTTTATTATCCCTAATGTATATTAAAAATAAATACCTAAGACAAAGTTAAAATATTTAAAGAAACTATTTTAAGACGACATTCTGACCGAAATAATATATTATTATTTATTATTATCAATTTATATATTAGTAAACCGTGTAGCGGTGAAAGAATACTACCACCCCCTTCTTGCCCTTAAGTGTCATAAAAGGCGACTAACGGACTAAAGGCTGCACATATATCCAACAGCATAGAGCGGCGATGGGCTCACTACCTGTCACGCTGAGCACATGTTCAGTCGCTATTAGGTGAAAAGTGAACAGCTATGGTAGAGAACTGCTTTTGCGGTCCTCATTGCCTACTATAGCCTCTGACTAACCCTTCGGGGATAATAGTCGTGGTTTTATGTATGTATGTTTTAATATTGTATGGTATTACCTACTTACCTATGTTTTATTCACTACGACCCAAACATACATCATTAATACATTCTGTCATAGGTACACCTTCTGGACTTCGTAATTCTCTTTTTTAACCATACCTACATACAAACATGTTATTCACAACAACAGACCTATCAAATGAACCAAATTCTCTTTGAGATATACTAATTACAGTCACTTGTGGGTTATCTTATCACCAAGTGACCGCTTACACATGTTACTATGTTATTTTTTATAGCCAGACGTTTCAGCCATGTGATCAGTTTGGATGTGTCTAGTCTACATGTTACGTAGACAACGAATGATTAAGGCAGTTCACCTTTATTTATTATAAGTATTATTTTAGCTTTTTCTTCTCTGCATACCCCACGAACTGTCTACAGTCTACAGTAGGTACTTATCCGGTTTAGACCCGATTTCACCAATATCAAAATTACACGAGAATAGCTACCCGAGTATAAATTTACTACCTAGATTTATCATACGTATAACTTGTATTTCATTTCACCACGCTAATGTAAGAATAAGTTACTCTCGCATAGTTACTCTGTGCTATTGAACGAACCTATGTGGATCGAACGAATGAGCGTATTAACCACCAAAGTATAGTTGCAGTTTATCTCGTACGAGAGCAAAGGCGCTTGACACTTTTCTATTTTCTGGCGTAACATTGTTTGTCTGACGTAACGTTTCTGACGATGACATCAAAAAAATGTTGTTGTTGTTAATCTTCTAAGTAATTTGTTCTTTCCTTAAACCATCTCGGGCGTGGGCCTAAAATAATCTTCATCACTGCTATCAGATTCGTCAATCAACAATCCCAAACGACGCGGCATTTTTTATTTACAATATTAATTTGAAGGCTGCTTTAAATGACATTAGTGACATTATTATCTTAAGAATAGGGGCTAATACGGCCAAAATTGGCGGTATAAGAATTAACTGTAGTGTAGTGACTTTATCATTAGGTTAAGCGTTGGTGAAACGTAAAGTTCATTTACACGTGTGTAAATATGGATTTATACTTAGAATAAGACTTATACAACTTTGGTGAAATCCACCCTTAAACGTATAAAACATAATTTTCATTTTCACACGTAAATAATACTAGTACCTAGTTAGATACTTATCTCTTGTTAATTTAAAAAAGCTAATACGTACGATTAAAAAGTAAAAACCGGCCAAGTGCGAGTCGGACTCGCCCATGAAGGGTTCCGTAGCAGCAAGTAACATCATATAAAAGTTCTTGTAGTTCGTTGTAACTTTGATCGATGTTTAAATAATAGTGTTTTTTTTTACATTTTAATTATGACGTATTAAAAAAAACTACTTATTAGATCTCGTTCAAACCAATTTTCGGTGGAAGTTTGCATGGCAATGTACGTCATATATATTTTTTAGTTTTATCATTCTCTTATTTTAGAAGTTACAGGAGGGGGGGGGGGGGGCACACATATTTTACCACTTTGGAAGTGTCTCTCGCGCAAACTATTCAGTTTAGAAAAAAATGATATTACAAACCTCAATATCTTTTTTGAAGACTTATTCATAGATACCCCACGCGTAAGGGTTTGATGAAAAAAAAAATTTTGAGTTTCTGTTCTACGTATGGGGAACCCCCAAAATTTCTTGTTTTTTTTCTATTTTTGTGTGAAAATCTTAATGCGGTTTACAGAATACATCTACTTACCAAGTTTTAACAGTATAGTATAGTTCTTACAGTTTCGGAAAAAAGTGGCTGTGACATGCGGACGGACAGACAGACAGACATGACGAATCCATAAGGGTTCCGTTTTTTTGCCATTTCGCTACGGAACCCTAAAAATCATAATCATTAAATAGCTTTTCCACCATCACAGCAAATATCTAGCCCAAATAAAGCTTCTTTTGAAACATGTTTCTGCAAAACATTTTCATACAAACAAGCTTTACTTGAGTTGATGCCTTGGTCGGCCAGAAACTGATCAGAGGGCCTATATAGACAAGTGACAAACGCTTTCCCCCTGCCTATTCGTAATTCGTCGTAAGTATACAATGCGAACGCATTGCAGTATTTTTCACTAGCAATTAGCACAGCACTCAGCAGTGTACGACGAATTATGAATAGACAGGGGGCACTGTATAAACTTTAGCTTATTTATACTGCGCAGGGGGTGAGCGTTTGCTATACTTGTTTAGGTGGGCAGAGCGTTGCGATAGACGTCCACAGAACAGAGAGAACGAAGGAGGTCCAGCCGGCCTATAGCATGCGCAACACGAGAACTCTTCTCGACCCGTTTTCTCGTGTTTTATTCATCTATCTCTAATGTCTATCGACACTAAAGACACATGGATGCACTTAGAACTCTACATAATATGTCAAAAATAGACTTAGTAGTAGTTTTTGCATAAACTGTGGTATTTTGTCTACAAACCTTAAGACCACTTAAAATGATTTGTCGTCTCTCGTCCGCGACATATCTCATGTTGCGCATGCTAGGTCTACTGGTCCCCAAAAAACATCCAACTGATTAGATCAGCAATAAAAAAATTATGTAAAAGTACCTACATTTAATTTAAGGAACTGTGAGAGTTGAGTACCTTAGGGCGCATGACTTACCTCAAACTCTTGTACATGCTGGTGTGTATCGGCAGGCCGAAGTCGTCATAGCCTACGGTCTCCGTGTACACCCAGGTCCCGCCCAGCTGGGCAGCTTGTTCCAACACGTCCACGCGCCCAACAGTGGGCTCCGCGAGCAAGTGCCGCGCCGCGCACAGGCCCGCTGCGCCGGCACCGATCACGCATACTCGGCTCATCTGAAAAAGGTGCTTTTCAGTTATGCTCGCCTGGTATTTTTAACAAGAAATGGAATATAAAGGGTTTCTCCAAGTGTCAGCGGAATAAGTCCAAAGATCTCATGATAATTTGTCATATTATTTGAGTTTTGCGTTAATAACGTGCAAAATTTAATAAATAAATAAATAAATAAATTTATTTTCGATCACACCAATTATCTAGCCCAAGATAAGCTTCTTTTGAGACTCGTTAATATGGATATAGATAACGGATAAATATATGCATAAACATAGTAAAATACCTACCTAGATCAGAAATCAATTTAGAAAAACCGTTTTCTCTAAATTGACCCGAACGGGAATTGTAGTCAAGAAATGCTAAGAGTTAACATCGCCTGATGTTTTGATAGATGAAACTAATGATTTCTAATGATTTTAGTGGAGCTTTTTCCTTCTATTAGTATCTACAGACCTTAAAATTAGCTATGTTTGCCATGTTTTTTCAAAATTAAAAAGTTTTCTGGCCATCTAATGAGAAATGTGAGTTCATCGCCGCCGCTTTATGCTATGTGCAGTCTTAGTCCATTAGTCTAGTCAGTTGGCACTTGGCAGTATGAGCACATGAGTAACTCATGTGGTATGAGCCGCCACCACTCACATTAGGTAATGAAAATGTTAAAATGGATAATAGAAGCACGTAGATCATTTTAGATATTTTAAAGAGCTTAAAAGTTTTTTTGTCTACATCGGTTAATCTCTTGGCTTGGTAAGTGACGATAGAGCCGAAAGTGGTAGCGCGAACACACAAAGATGCACCCCCCGCTGGAATCGAACCTGGTTCCTCTGGGTCTGAGACCGGTGGCTTAGCCAATAGACCACAGAGGCGGTTACTTGATAATATTAATATCTACGCGCCTGCTACCAGACCTTTGTTGATTGAATCAAATACATAATAATTCGAGATAGCAACAGCACTAGGTACTAAGCTGATTAACACTGTAAGTTCATTAACACTAGTCAACTTTAAACAATAAACTTCAGTTCCTATGCCTATACGCCTTTATCTGAAACTTCCTAATTTATTGGTTTCATTATTAGTATTTTTTAGAACAACAACAATGAGATAAATGATCTTAAAATATTCCAACGAACATACGTGACCTTATCCTTGCTGTAACTATGTAATACCAGTAATACTTACTCGTAGCTAATCAATAATTTCCGCGGTCTGACGTTTTATTTACAGCGATCACCAAAGTTAAGTTACCTTGGGCGCGGTTGGAACCTGAATGGGTTCCAAAAATTTTATTAAATATTGATTTGGTCTTAGGTTTGCAATATAAGTGCAAGGGCGGCCGGAACCTAGTCAAACGTTATTTAATAAAGTTATAATAACGATATTACTTTAGTTGATGAAAAAATATAACGAATGCCGACGTAATTCAATCGGGACTCTTTCCGATCGGATTACAAGTTTTTATATTATTTTTACGCAAGATTTATTATTTATATAGATAATGTTGAAAAAATTTCACGAGCAGGGTTCGAACCCGCACCCTTTGATTGACGTTCGTGAATTTCGACGAGCTGATTAAGAGCGTATGGGAAATTACGTCGAGTCTTTATGTCGCCAATTCCACAGTCTTCAAGCAGTGCGTCCTACCTACCCGCCCGTCATGACATACGGAGCCGAAACGTGGAGACTGACGGTAGGGCTGGTTCACAAGTTTAAAGTCGCTCATCGGGCTATGGAAAGGGCTATGCTCGGAGTTTCTCCGAGGGATCGGATTCGAAACGAGGTGATCCGGCAGAGAACCAAAGTAACCGACATAGCCCACCGGATTAGCAAGCTGAAGTGGCAGTGGGCCGGCCATATCAGTCGTAGAACCGATGACCGTTGGGGTAGACGAGTTCTGGACTGGAGACCGCGTATCGACAAACAGCGAAGCACGCCCTCAGACAAGGTGGAGCGACGATCTTCGCAAGCTGAGAAGAGCTGGATGAGAGTGGCCGCGGATCGTGCTCAGTAGCGTGTTTTTGGAGAGGCCTATGTACAGCAGTGGACGAGTATAGGCTGATGATGATGATGATGAATAAGAGCTAGCTTAATTTGAAGAGCACCTAACCATTACAGTCAGTAGGGTGCAGGTTCAAACCCTGCTTGTGGATTTGTTTTTTTAACATTCAAGAGCAACGTGCAGGACGTTGGCTTTAAAGTGGCTAGGCTGAAGTGGGAGTGGGCTAGCCACATTGCATGAAAATTGGATTCTTGGTGCAAGAGAGTCCTAGAATGGCGACCATGGGATCAAAAGCGCACGAGAGGAAGACCACAAATGAGGTGAAAGGATGACATCAAGAAGGTGGCCGGTATCAATTGGATCCTTACTGCCAAGGCTAGAAATAAGTGGAGAAGTTTGAAGGAGGCTTACACCAGATCACTGGTTGACAAAAGCTAAAAAGAAGAAGAAATCTAATTTGTAACAAGTTAGCAGATCAAAATATATTTTTTTAATTTTGTTCCTTTTTTCTTGTTATTTATTTATCTTTCGTCATCTACGTTTTCCGCCAAATTGTTACTTTGTATTTACTATCAGTTTTTTAATTGGTAATTTATATAAGTAATGTTTTCAATAAAAATATTATTTCTTAACACTAAATACCTGCCTACACACATTTCTTACATAAATAAATATATAAGTCTTAGGTAAGTACATGTAAGTTTTAATTCTTTATTTTTGACTAAGCCCGGGGCTTAGTCAAAAAATTATAAAATATGTATAATGGAAATATATTTAGGTTTTAATTGCTGTTAATAACTTCCTTATTTCAGTGATTTCCTACAAATTATGTTAGAATAACAGCTATTAACCAATTGAATAACTGATAAGAATATTTGTTACCGGGTCAGAAGGAAACTGATATCATCACTATATTACACAGATTGTTCTGTCATACATAGCAAACAGGTTCGATCGACAACAAGATGCAATCGGAAATTTAATAACGTTTACATAAATATGACCGTGAAACGTAAGCGGTGAAAGAACATTCCCAACTAGCAAAATTTCCTCTTACACACATCCCAAGAGTATAATTTTACCAGTCTTATGGTACTCCGATAGACTGCTATAAGTGTGGATTTGGGCGCACTTAATAAGTCTATTTACCCTTAAATATATCTTAAAATGGTCTCGAGAAGTGTATTTCCAATCTTACAAAATTCTTGTTGGTGTTTTAATAATACCAAACAGACTTACAAATGATTTACAAAGGCATTCTTTATGGGCATTTACCCTTATAATGCCCTTACTAATGCTGTTCTAAGTGTGATATTACTTGTAGTGCTCTTTGCGAGCTTTTAGTAAGACATGTAATCAGATGTAATCACAGTCCGCGCAAAGGATTGCCAAGTGCTCGTGAAACTTTTCTGAATAATAAGAAGAGTATTAAAAACGTAAGTATTATGTACTGTCCTGTTTAATTCACTTTCCTACAAAATGTTTAAGTATAATTTCATGTTTATTACGCATTACTAACTGTTATTTAATAGCGACGTCGATTTTATCGAGTATTTTGAAATAACAATCACAATATTTTTACGGGCCATTTCAACAATGTATCTTTAATAATAAAAAGTATTATATTAAAAATGAAAAATATGGAAATGTCGCCATTATCACTAATCATGCCTTATAGTGGCTTTAACAGAACCAATATAAGTGCATTACCATTGTTTAAGGTTTACACCGCACTTCTAAAATATAATTCAACCACATTTTTTAATCCACGCGGCCATTGCTCATAACCTTTAGGGTTCCTTATTAAAGTAAAAGTAGGCTGAAAGACAAACAGGGAAGTTCCTGGTCGACCACCTTTTGACTTTTTTGCAATGCAATAGAATTCTAATTGCAATTATCTAGTTTCTAAGACATTTGACGTGCTAGTACTCTTTACTATCTTTTACAATAGTCACTTCTAAGATCGAGTGATCTTACAAAATGCATTCATAAGAGTTTATTAAGAATCAAGGGTAATTAGGCTTATAAAGTGCGCATATAATACTACTATTTTTACAAATGTTTTATAAAGTAAGCTTATATACATCTTTAAGAATAAGTTATAAGTAACAGATGATATCTAACAAAACACTTAGTAAAGTCACTTCTAAGATTGAGTGGTCTTACAAGGTGCATGTATAAGTGTTCATTAAGACTCAAGGGCAATTAGGCTTATAAAGTGCGTGTATAATACTATTGCTCTAATAAACATTATATAAAGTTTGCTTATATACGTCTGTAAGAATAAGTTATAAGTGTAACAGCCGATATCTAATAAAATACTTTGATAAGTCACTTTTAAGATTAAGTGGACTTACATAGTGCATGTATAAGTGTTAATTAAGAATTAGGCTTACAGAGTGCGTTTATAACACTACTGGTTTTATTGATGTCATTTCTCGTTTTCTTATATACTTCTAAAAGTATTTTTTACAAGTATATATGCTCTTATAGCTTAAATAGACTTATGATATGCCATTATTAGAGTCTCTATCTTAATCAGAACGTATATAAAATTTATTTAAGGACATAGCTTTTAAAAGCTTTCGTTTCTAAGGGTATTTTGCTAGCTGGGTTACCACCCCAACTCTTCCATTGGGTGTCGTAAAAGGCGACTAACGGACTGCATACATCCAACAGCATAGAGAGGCGATGGGCTCACCATCTGTCACGCTGAGCTCATGTGCAGTCGCTATTTGGTGAAAAGTGGACTGTAGTTATGAAAATGAAAAGTAAGGGCTGAATAGCTGGCCGGCCATAGAAAAAAAAAACAAAATAGGCAGGAAAGCGGCAATCCGATATTCATTTGTTTTTTCGAGTTCTAGAGTTATTTATACACGGGACACGATGAGTTCATCAGGAATAAATTAAAATAAGTAAGAAACTATTTTTTTCTTTAGCAAATTTATGTTTTTATTTTTGCGTTCCTTGTATTTGTAATGAATAGCACAGTGCTTACCTCGGCTGAAAGACTTGCTTAGTCCCTCGAACCAGGGACTGAATAACCCATAAATCTGGTACCTTAATATTGCGGTATGACGTAGTACTATTAGTTATTCTGTGGTATGACGTCATACATACCGAAAAATAATGGTTACCGAAATATTCCGATATCCAAATTTATTTCGGTACCGTAGTTTTGAGTACTTACTTATAGAAATAAAAAAGGTTTATTTCGGTATGGAAGAGACGGCTAACTACCATTTCAAGCATAAACGACTATATCATGGTTTTTCTCATCAATTTGCATTAGTTTACTTTGTTCTCGAGATCAAAACCCCTCACCCCGCGCCCCGCAACTGTCAATGCAATGTTTTCCGGTACCGAATTACCGATACCGCATAAGGTTAAATAACGGTATAGCCTTACCTCTACTTCATTAAGGTACACTTATTTTACACCGGTAACGTAACCTTATACCGTAACCGCTTTCAGTCCCTGCCTCGAACTATATTGGCGCCCGCGCTACGCTAAGCTCTACGAGCGCCAAACCCCGTCTCGGGACTATATAAGCTACTTTCACCCCTAGGGTAACAATGTACGTACTATTGTGATTCTAACCGTTTCATTTATAGAATGCATACCTTTAACTTGCCAATCATACAATGTGACAATAATAATGCGTAACAATTAACAATCTCCTCCAGGCAATCTAAGGTTATTATAATTTAAAAAATTAATGCAAGTAAATAAAAATTAATTGCCGAAATGTATGTCCGCGCATCATTTCAGAAGGGGTCAACTTAGCGGATTCTTTTTTTGTTTGTATGAAAGAAAGGACAGAAGGAACAGAAGAGACAGAAGGGACTGGCACATATTAAAGGAGGCCTATACAGTAATATTATTCTGTGCCTATACTACAGAATAATATTACTAGCCTATACCTAGCAGTGGGTGGTTGCAGGCTGATATGATGATAAAAGAAAACTCTTCGAAATTCGACTTGGATAAGCGGTATTCACGCAAAGTCGTTATAATAAATTTGAAAAGTTATAAGTTCTCATGTAAGTGGCCATTATTGTCTTAATGAGAATAAAAATCTTTGAACTGAAAGACGCGGGAGGCGGGCGGGCCGCCATAAAAAAAATCATCTTAGGACAAGCATAACTTTGTAAACGTCTGCGGATGAAATTAAAATAATATCTTTTGGTACTTATTATATCGATAAAATTCTTTCAAAACATTTTTTTTACTATAACGAGAAACTAGTAGCTAGGTTTATTTTGTGGAATGTTAAAAGGGTATGAATTATTACACAGTTGCAGGGTTACTTGGATGAATATACTTAATTAATATTCGTTATCTCCTAATCAGCATACACCTAAACGCCCACTGCTGGGGAGGCCTTTCCGCATTACAAATATCAAATATCATCATCATCATCATCATCAGCCTATTAACGTCCCACTGCTGGGCATAGGCCTCCCACTTGGACGTGGGGATATTGGGCCAATATCAAATATAAATTGGAATAATTTGTGTTATTATAATTTAATTTTGTATTTAAATGACTGTCGACCACCAGTAAAAAAAAATGTGATTTGTCTAATAATCTTCTAGTAATCATTATTCTAAATCTATGCTCTGCTAATACTCGTAATAAAGGCAAGCATAGTAAATAACACAATCGTGGTCCCTTTTTTTATCAATTTTTTTTATGCTACTACGGGCACTATTAGTACCTAAGTATTAGTTATTCTGTGCTACGAGTAAGCGCTCGCCCTTTATCTCAGGTGATGTGATGACTCACCGACCCGCATTGGGCCAGAGTGGTGGGATAACGGCCCAATCTCCCCATGTGGGGGCCTATGCCCAGCAGTGGGACGTTTATCTATGGGCTGATAATTATAAGCATATACGCACATTAACCGGATTCCTCAACTACTGAGGAAAGGTACTAAAAAGTTGAATAAAATAAATTAAGATTATATTAGCCTATCCCGAAACCAAAATTGAAAACATAAGTATAAAGATCTACATGGTATTAGGAGCCAGTTAGGTATTGACTCTTGTGGCAGGCCCTTGGGCTATTCACTTCCCTGCCCTATATGCGTAAGCTTTACCAAACTACACTGATTTTACATATTTACTTTTATTATTTATTTTTAACAACAGCAGTGGCACGGACTCATACTTATACACACACACACACATTTCAAGGGCTTCTCTGAAAATCAAAATTGCAGCTTTATATATTTTTAAAGCTGCAACATCATGCTGAGAGGGGACCTTTTCGTTGTAGTATAGTTTATTAATATTACGTTTAAAAATGAAGCCTGTTTGTTTAGCTACATCGAATAAATGTCTTGAATATGAGTTTGAGTTTGATTTCGTTAAAAAAAATATAAATCACATTACCTTGTTATAACTTCCAATTATTAATTTAAATCTCTAAAATGGTTTTCCGTTCACTTCACTGTAAGTACTGTCACAGTCGATTTTACTGGAGTATATTAATGAAAGGTGGGTATATGTTGACTACTCGACAAATAGCTTACAAATGCGACGCGCCGATGAGTGCTCACTGTTTTATGCGGTCCGGCCGGCGAAGATGCAGCCTTAAAAAAATTGACGTGACGGGGAAGCGACGGAAATAAATAAAGTGAAATCTATTTATTTTATAAACGTAATATACAAAATAAATTGGTATTATATATTGGTAGCTATAAGCTAATAGCTGACGTAAAAGCTGACACATAAGAAATTCATTATTGTAAAAGTAAAGGATAAGAAAATTTTACAGTTACAGTAATAATTCGTCGGGATAGACAATACAATGTACATACTTAATTAAGTTGTTCAATAAATATCATTAATAAGATAATTACCTATTAAGAAAAAGAAAGAACTTACGTTTTTACGTTTTTTTTCATTTATATTTTGAAACTGCTTACCAATTTAAGTAAGTACTTACCTAATTAATTAATTTATACCTCTTATGCTGTGCTTGCGTTACCCATACGTGATCGTAGGTGTTTATAAAGTGCTTTTCAAAGCAGATTATAATTATTATTAGGTACTTAACCCACGCATGCAAAGTTTAACCTTTCCTGTAATACATAAGCGAGTTACCTAAATCACTGTATAGTTTTGCGTACATACAAGTCTAACTGACTGCATTCCTTATACGCCAAAGGTTAGCGTAGTTCAAAATTTTAGATATTTCGCAAAAAACATGCGTCCGAGGTAGGCCAGTCGTCCTAGATCGCCCTCTTACGGCTGATAGTCTAACGGCAATCCTATCATGACCCTTCAAAATTTAAATTTCCCTACAGATGGTACAAGACCGGGAGTTCTGTGCTACCTGGTTGTTTAGATTATGACGAAACACGCAAACGGACTTGCACTAGACACCTTTCCGGCGTGTGCGACGGCAACATAAATAATGTTTCTGTCTCGCTCTTCCATGTTTTACTGGGAGAACTTAGGTTGACATCCGGGCGTGCTGTAAAGGCCAAAAGCAGCCCAGCACCATTTTGTATTTCATTTTCAAAGTAACAGTGGTAATGCAATAAATAGAAATTAATTTCTATTTTTTATTTTGATTATCTACATAAATAAGATACTTACTATCGTAAATATTTCTTTCGCGAGTGCATGAAAGTTTTGAAAATAATAGATTTTCAGTTATATTTTTTAAACACGACTTCCGCTGCACTGTTGTTGCTGTTGAAAAGTTGTCATTTTGAGATATTGTATCACTTTTCACAGCAGAAACAGAATTATTTTCAAGCATATTTGAACAGTCTTCAGTTTACAGAAAATAATTAAATCTTCCATTTGATTATTATTAAAAGAAAGAAGTACCTTTTAAATTTATACTATTTCATTATACATTAATTTTTATCATCAATTTCCCCTACCGCTCGTCCGTTGTTTACCAACAAACGACGCGCGGCGTCCCATCCCATAGCAAACGCATGCGCAGGCGCATGACGCAACAAAGCCGGCCGTCTTGCATTAGATTGGCGGCGAAAAATATGATCTGGTTACATCAGCTTTCTTCAACATTTTTTTATAAGTGTGTCAAATAGGTAGTCCTTGTAAAATGCTTGCATACATAATATCAAATGTCAAAATGCTTACTTTCAATGATTATAATAATTTGTTTTTTATCGTATTTTATTTAAAATATGTTTCCGCAATTAAGTATTTAAGTAAGTATAGAAAAAAAAGCGTTTAAAAAACAAATATCTGGTGTTAATTAGGTACTTACTTACTAAGTGTACTCGTAAGTATGTTTAATCATCAGGATTATGAAGAATTTTTTGAATAAACTTGCACTCTGCACTGGCCCCCTAGACACTGGGGTTCCCTACGCCATATCGAAACACTATTTACAGAAACACATTTCACTTACATATCGTTTTGCGGAATATTTATTTAATGTAATGTTTAATAAATACCGAGCGGTTATTAACCCGATGGTTCATTACCTAGAAAATTTATACTCGACTGGAACAGTCGATGTTTTGCTTAGCAATTCTATCATTTAAGAATATTTTCTCAGAGATTCTTAGACTGGTACAGCCACCAGCATTAAGATGGAGGATGGATTAAGATGAAGGCATATGCCTCTACAGGTATATGCCTTCCACCAATGATCAGATATTTTTGCACATCACATGCTGTTAATGCTGGTGACTGTACAAGGATTTTCTTTTCATTTATCCCGGTCTGTCGCCATAGAGCTATTTATTCGTATTATTTTTCACACAGTATGCAACCGACGGAATACTTAGTACATTGCTACCCTAGGGCCGAAAGTAGCTTATTCAGTCCCGAGACGGGGTTTGGCACCCGAGCGTAGCGGGGGCGCCAATAGTTCGAGGGACTAAATAGGTCTTTCACCCAAGGTAAACACTGTACTTTTCATTAGGTAAGTAACTAAAAATAAATACATGAACTAGCTAAAGAAAAAATGAGTTTAGTCCGTTAGTCGTATTTTACGACACCCAAGGGAATTTTAAAGAGCCCATGGCCGCTTTATGCTGTTGGATGTATGTGTAGTCTTTAGTCCGTTAGTCGCCTTTTACGACATCCAAGGAAAGAGAGGGGTTGGTAGTATTATTTTGATGAGCCCATCGCCACTCTATGCTGTTGGATGTATGTAAACTCTTTAGTCCGTTAGTCGCCCATTACGACACCAAAGAGAAGAGGGGTTGGTAGTATTATTTTGATGAGCCCATCGCCGCTCTATGCAGTTGGTTGTATATGCAGTCTTAAGTCCGTTAGTCGCCTTATATGACACCGAAGGGAAGAGACGGGTTGTTATTATTATTTTAATAATGAGTCACAACTACACATGACATGGCACAGGGTGGAAAAGTACTACTTTCCACCAGACCTGTGACCTTTCCGAGTATGAGGAATGGTCGTAAAAGGCGACTAACGGACTAAAGACTGCACATACATCCAACAGCATAGAGCGGCGATAGGCTCATCAAATTAATACTCCCAACCCCTCTCTTCCCTTGGGTGTCGTTAAAGCGACTAACGGGCGGGCAAAAGGCTCACCATCTAAGCACATGTGCAGACTGAGCAGTTGTTTCTTGCTGAAGCGTGGACTGTGTGGGCGTGCATGGTCTGTGTTGTCCATAGATTCAAATGATTACTAATTTTACCATAAACTTAAAATAAATATCTCAAAAAAGTTGTTGATTTATGTAAACAGTAATAAGTGGAGTCTTTATTCATGAATATTTTACATAAGACTAAAGTCTTTTTCGTTTTTGTAGGCTCATTGTCATTTGACAGACAAAATTAAAAAAAAAAACTTTTTTTCCTAGTGGAAGAAATGCTATCTTTTCTGATCCTATTATTCCATCCTAAAAGACGTACAAAATCCGAATCCTTATTATTCTACTATCTTTCACTAACTTTTACATTGCCTAAATGTGCAAACCGCACCAAGCCACTAAAATAGAAAACAAAAAGAATTGCTATTTTTTCTTCGCTCTGGTCGATATTCTATTTTTAAACTACACTACCGCACTAGTGTGTAATAAGCTACATTACGATGCTGAAATCAGTGTAATAAGAGCCACTTTACGAGCAATTGTGTTGAAATAGTACACTATGTTACAAGTTTGCTAACTTTCAAAGTAATATTTAACAAAAAGCCGCTGTACGAGTATGAATCAACAAAATATGTACCTATTTGAAAGGGACTTAAAATTTTATTACGCACGTTGATTCACTCACGCAAGTAAAAATAATGATAAGGCAAAGGACAACAGCCTAACAGCCTATACATATAAAAAATATAACAAACTAAACAATGATGTTACGAATTATGGTTAATTTATTGACAAAATAAATAATTTGGTGAAATTACTCCGTTTTTATTTAAGTATCCATAACAGTTTATTTATTCATATTTTAATCAAAATACTTAGTTAATTTATTTACAAAAATGTTTACCTTTAAAAAAAGTCTACTTATAAAAACTATGTTGATATTGTATTTATTTTAAACTAAATTACTGCGCTAGTGTGTAATAAGCTACATCACGATGCTGAAATCGGTGTAATAAGAGCCACTTTGCGAGCTAGTGTGTTGAAAAAACTATTACGAACTTGGTGCCTTGGTTTTGTTAAAGCCTTATCTTTTTATATCAATTTGATTATACGCAAAGTATCCAATCACGATGTATGTTAGTTAACATACATCGTGATTCAAAAGAGATTAGCATATTTTTTCATAAATAGCTCGATGGCGGGCTGACCGGGATGAATGAAAAGAAAATCCTTAGAATCTCTGAGAACTAATTCCTATATTATAGAAATGCTAACGTTACATTAATTGGTAGGTACTTTTAAAGTGGTACTGTATACTTGGTATTTAATAGTACATTTAGTATTGTATTTGTACGGTAGATTGAAATAAAATGGAGACTCACCACAACACGTGTTGTTGCTAAAAGAACATGGGAGAAATTCTAAACATATTAATTAATATTCCGCAAAACGATATGTAAGTGAAATGTCATTCAGGTAACGTGTTTCTGTAATTGTGTTTCGATATGGCGTAGGGAACCCAGACAATGGCAAACGTTCCCTGCTTATTTGTTAGCGTTTATCAGTACCTACTAAATTAGTAGACAAGTTTACAGATACTTGGCGCATGCTAACTCTAGTAGATTGCTACTAGAATCCTAATCCTAACCTAACTAAATATTATAAAGGCAAAAGTGAGTTTGTTTGTTTGTTACGCTTTCACGCTAAAACCTCTGAACCAATTTTGATACTTTTATGTTAATTGAAGAATTGAATAAATAATAATGTAAAGTAGGTATGTAGGTAGGTACTATGTCAATCAGATTTTATTTTCAGTGATTTGTTGAAAATGTACCAATTTAGTAATTGACTTATTTAAATAGGTATATTTGAGCGACATAAACTTGTTATAAACGCTAAAATAACAAATATAAAAAATGTATAAAACAGTCTAAACTTAACTAAATTTAAACTCGATCCTTTTAATAGAAATGAAACAAAATACAACCTTACTAGAAACCGATGCAATACGGTGATTATAGGGACGCTCAAAGACGCCACATACGTAAATCCTTAGAAAACGAAGATCCAAGTAAGCAATGGAAATTTTTAATGTCAATTGGGATTGGCAAATCTCACAACAACAGCCCCAATTTTAAAGTAGATATTAACCAACTTAATTGTCACTTCTGCTCGTCTACGCCTATTGATAGCGACTGCAAAGTTCAAACTTTGCAAAATCTTTCAAATTTGCCAACCCCCGATTCCTTCTTTATTCTACATCAGTTTGCAGACTGTGATGTTAAGAGAACAACACTTTCTGTTAACTCTACTGCTGTAGGAGTGGATTCCATTAGACGGAAAATGATCCTTTCCATCCTTGACGTCTTACTTCCCATAATTACCCATATCCTCAATACTTCTATTTTAACCGGTACTTTTCCTGCAGCCTGGAAAGATGCAAAAGTTACCCCACTTCCAAAAAACCTAAGCCTACCATTTTCTCCGAGTTTCGACCTATTTCAATTCTTTCCTTCCTCTCCAAAGTCATTGAAAAGCTTGATTATCATCAGCTTAATTCTTACCTTAATACTAATAACATCTTTAATCCTTTCCAGTCTGGATTCCGCAGGGGCCATAGCTACTGCTTTAGTCAAGATTACGGATGACATAAACCAGGGTATAGAAAACCGGCAGCTTACTTTTTTGACATTACTTGACTTTAGCAATGCCTTCAACTCTGTAGATTAAAGACATCCTCCTTGGCGTTTTACGGTCTTTTAACATATCTCCAGCTGCAATTGATTGGTTTCAATGTTACCTGCTAGGGCGTCGGCAGCGTATCCGGCTTGGAGATTTCTTTTCTGGCTGGTGCGACATTAGTGCCGGAGTTCCTCAGGGTGGCGTCTTATCTTCACTTCTTTTTTCTACATTTATAAATACTATCAAAGACTCAATTTCAAGTTCCTATCACCTATATGCGGATGACCTATAGATTTATACACAAGCTCCCTTATTTGAACTCCCATGCGCTGTGGCCGTCACAAATTCAAATCTAGCGCAAATTGACAACTGGTGTAAATCTTATGGTTTGATCGTAAATCCATCCAAGACGCAAACTATTATTATTGGAAGTCCTTATTTCGTTTCGAGGATCGATTTTGAACAATTTCCTGCAGTAACTTTTGATGGTACAATAATCCCATGCTCCCAATCCGTCAGAAACCTCGGTGTTATTTTTGACCAGAACTTTTCGTGGAGACCTCAGGTAGATGCTGTTAGAAAGAAGACTTTTGGTGCATAAAGCTCGCGCTAAACCGCCTGCGTAACTTTCTGCCAACCAAAATCACTCTAGCTAGCGCAATCTCTTATTTTGTCTTTAATCGACTACGGTGATGTCTGCTACACTGATTTGTCAGAGGAATTGCTAAACAAAATGGAGCGTCTGCAGAATGTTGGTATAAGATTCATCTTAAACTTCGTAAATTTGACCACAGGTCTCACTTTCGTTCCAAACTTAACTGGCTCCTAATTTGACGGCCGCAGGGACTTACATGCTCTACGCTCCTTTATTCCACACTTTTTCTTCTAACATTCCCACTTTACCCTAAAGATTGCTTTTCCTTCCGTTCCTCAGTTTTGCATTGTACTTTGTGTCCAACCTTTCCTTAAATATTCCTCAACACTCTAACGACTTCTTCTCCTATTCGTTCACTGACCATGCTTTCCGCTTGTGAAATTCACTTCCTGAGATATCAGAAAAGCTCAAACTCCTACGTCTTTTTGCGATCAAGTTAGAAGTTATTTTATTTCTTCTGCTCCTAACTTACTATAAGTACCTAACTTACTATAAGTACCTATATATTCCTTTCCTTATTTTCTATTTTTCTGTAATCCGTTTTTAGTTCATAGATATCTATTTATTATTCAATCCTTTCTTTGTTTAGATGCACCCACTCCCCTTATTATTCTATAATATTCTCTCTCTTCACCCAAGGTTGCCTGGGGAGAGAAAGAGATTGGTTATAAGCAATAAGGCCGCCTAAATTGTAAAAAAGAGAGTTTCTTTTTATAATTTGTCCTGTTTTTGTAGTTGTTGTTTTGCAAATAAAGTGTTATTATTATTATTAACTTTGTAAAAATATTTCTACATTAGGATGTATATTCAAAGAGGTTTCATTCCCATGAACTGTTGCTTTTAAAACGTATGCCACAATCGTTAAAAAATTCGACAAGCCTAACCAATACCACACTAATGCCTGGCGTTGGTGTGGTATTGGTTAGGCTTGTAGGCTTGTTGGCGGAGTGGTCAACGCAGCCGCCCGCATCGCGGAGGACGCGGGTTTGATTATCACCAGAGGTAGTCAACTTTTTTATTGTACAAAACCGCGTGTAATAATACCATTCGCTAAATGACTTATCGTTGACGTAAGAAGTCAAATCCGACACATTTACATTCTATTCCACATGCCAAATTCACTTTTTATTGTTTATTCTTTGGTTTTGTAACAATTAACTTATTTTATTTTATTAATATGTCTGTTTTGTATAATGGTGGAATCTTTACTGATTCATGTGTTTTGTTATAGTGTCTTCTGCATGTATTATTAAAATTGTTTGTTTACCTAATAATAATAAATAAATAAATAAATAAATTAAGCCACTTGTCTAGGCCCTGTGATGCACTCTCCGAATATTGCAGCCTATTATTATATATACATATTGACGTAGTAAATAGCTATTTACCAAGAGTACTAAAGAATCTATCGTCAAAACATCGTGTGACGTGCAGTGAACGGTGACGTTACGAATGGGCCGCTGACCCACATAATTTGTTGTTGTCAAAGTTTCCTTAACGTAGGACTTTTGATAACACCGATAGTTATTGACATCAAACAGAACGCCAAAAACACTTGAACTTGCAATGCAATTTTTGCTGTTCTTTTTCATCATCAACATATGCTTAATCGTTGTCCTGCTGTGTTGGGATGTTGGGACCTATCACTAACTTGTAATGGTAGCTAGCTAAACTAAGCGGACAACCTCTACGGACATAAATGTCAATTATGATTACAGGGTCACCGTCGCTTTACCACTTTGCAGCGATTTTCGTATGAAGAGCACCGACCGCCCGGGTACGTGCCCGTACCAAATAGACGACGCGATGTGCAAAGAATTTTGACCTTTAGACTGGTAAAGCGACGGAGACCGCCATTGTACCTACTAACGCGGACTCCTAAATTCCTTTGCAATCTAGTCGCGGAGGGTGCGCGGCGGGCGCTTGCGCTTTACCTATACGAAACGTTCTGCTATGCGATTCTCTAAGCGACACATAGTCGCTGCGCGCATGGCTGTGATTTGCTGTCTCTTTCCAGTTCTATGGCTATGAAAGAGACAGAGTTAATTCTCAGCCCTGCGGCAACCGCTGCTACCAAGGCTTTAACTTAAAGAATCGCACTACTGCAAACTGGTAAAGCGACGTTGACCGACGACGTGACGGAAAACCCGATTTACTAATTCCATAGTGGTTAAGCTTCCTGACCAAAGTTTCATGTAAAACACAATCGAAAGCCTTGGATAAATCACAAAATACCCCTAGGGCATCCTGTGATTCCTCCCAGGTATCGAATATTTGGATTAAAAGCTCAACACCGGCGTCAGTTGTTGAGCGACCCCTAGTAAAACCGTACTGTTTACAATGTAAAAGTTTATTTCTATGAAAATGAATTTGAATTTGAATATAAGGGTAACACACATGAGGGTAACTAGTTTCTTTTCAGTTAGTTTTTATCACCGGAATCTTGATTCCTTAATTTTATTAATAAAATGTTTAAAAAATAGTGGTGGTTCTGACCCACTTTTTTTTAGTCAATGGTAAAAAAATTACATGTCCACTCATGTCCACTCTGTGAAACCTATTGTATATGATTCTTACAAGTCTCTAGTAGTAATAAGTAGAAAAAAATATTGCGAATTATTTGCACAACTGTTTTTTTAATTTTTTTTTGTATATCAATTTTTACAGTCTCTAAAATGGTTTTTTGAAGAATGGTTAAAACACCCGTAAGGAACGCGGAACGAAGAGCTCTTTCGATTATATCTTTGAGACATGATTTTAATGGTGTTACGGAGCAATCAAACCAGGGTTTGGCAACACGAATGACGGAAATACCACGCGGAGATTTTTTGAAAATCCCGAGCCCTGTGCTGATATTTCAGGGTTAGATGTTACACTTATACAAAAATACACTTTATCATCGGAATATGATATAAATATTGAAAAATTTGAAAACTTAGGTCAAGAAACCAGACAACTTTACGTAAATCTCTATTCATGGTATTATATGCCCGTGACTGTTCACAAAATACTTCTGCATAGTGGTGAAGTAATTAAATCATCGCTTCTGCATATAGGCCAACTGTCCGAGGAAGCACAGGAAGCTCGGAATATATAGATTTCATAGTTCAACCTAGCTGTAAGAAGCAAAATGTAAATACAATTTCTAGTTTTCATAGTTATGCTACTCATGCATGATCATGACATTCAATGGATGATTCATCTGATGAAAGTGATGATAATGAGTAACTGAAATAGATGAACACTTTATTGCACATACACAAGGAACACACACATTACATAATTTTAAAATTAGTATGGGCAAAGGTGGCCTTATCGCTGAAAGCGATCTCTTCCAGACAACCTTTGGTTGGTTGGTTGGTTGGTTGGTTGGTTGGTTTGGTTGGTTTATGGAATCTGGGAAAGAGGATAGAGGAAGTGCGCAAGTACTAATTAATAAATTAATAAACAAAATAACATAATATATAAATTAATTATTAATAAACATACATTCTTATAGTAACAGATATAGTCATTAAGCTTAATTATGTTATGTTAGCTGTTATTAGGTTTTATAATTACTTTCTAGAAAAAATATTTTATAAATTATTTAAAAGGCGACTGCTAGAAACCGCAAGAAACTCCGAGGGCTGGTCAGGTCAAGTGTTTTCAACATGACAAAAATGACAAGAATCATTGCAGACTAATGTAGATACTTATAGCCCAGCTGACGCGGACGGGTCAACAGACGGGTGGGTCAATGGCCGTCCGCTGCCCGCGCGTTGTAAAGAATCGTTATTTTTAATGGTTTATCATTTAATTTTTGTTATGTTATTGCTTTAAAATAAATTAGATACTCAAAGACTATCCAATTAAAATTTACAAAATGAAAAAAGCACGAATTTCTTTTTTTGTCATTTTTGTCATGTTTAAAACACTTGACCTGACCAGCCCTTGAAGTTTCTTGCGGTTTCTAGCAGTCGCCTTATACAGGGTTATTGAAAATACGTAGCGATCCCTTTATGGGGTGACAGTAGAGATCATTAGCTATCAAATTGCCCTAGAGTAGATGGGGCAAAAATGTACCAAATTAGAAAAAATATTATTTCTCTTTTTTAAATTCCTGTTCTTTTTTTTACACTTATTAGATTGTTAGCAAACTTAAAACACACAAAACAACCATTAAATACGTAAATTTCTTTATTAATCCACTTTGATGTAGCCTGACCCACTTTTATTAATATTTTTAATATTTCTTTACAAATAGTTTTTTTTCGAAATCAGCACATTTTTGCCCCATCTACCAGAGGGCAATTTGATAGCTATTGATCTCCACTATCACTCCTTAAAGGGATCGCTACGTATTTCCAATAACCCTGTATAATAACTAATAATTAATTTATAATAATAATAAACATCATCAAAAAAGTACTGAAAGCTATATTGCTTAATTGTTATATATATATAATTGTTACGCTTAATGACCTCATTTAGAAATAAAAATCAAAGCAAATAATTTTGTCCAGCTAACTTGTTTTACACGAATCACTGTGCGATGTGCCAAATAAACCAGTAACAACAACCTATTACTTACTTACAAAATAAACACGTCAACAATTCCAAGTTTAATATAAAGTTGAAAACTGTAACAGAGATACTGCCCACGAACCCTGCAAAGTGTGCCGGATTCGATTCCCATTGTAAGGTAAATCGGGTTTTCCGTCACGTCGTCGGTCAACGTCGCTTTACCAGTTTGCAGAACGTTTCGTATAGGTAAAGCGCAAGCGCCCGCCGCGCACCCTCCGCGACTAGATTGCAAAGGAATTTAGGAGTCCGCGTTAGTAGGTACAATGGCGGTCTCCGTCGCTTTACCAGTCTAAAGGTCAAAATTCTTTGCACATCGCGTCGTCTATTTGGTACGGGCACGTACCCGGGCAGTCAACGTCGCTTTACCACTTTGCAGCGATTTTCGTATGAAGAGCACCGACGTGTTTATTTTGTAAGTAAGTAATAGGTTGTTGTTACTGGTTTATTTGGCACATCGCACAGTAGATTCGTGTAGAACAATTTAGCTGGACAAAATTATTTGCTTTGATTTTTATTTCTAAATGAGGTCATTAAGCGTTGACGTTATAGCTTTCAGTACTATTTTGATGATGTTTATTATTATTATAAATTAATTATTAGTTCTTATACAGGGTTATTGGAAATACGTAGCGATCCCTTTAAGGGGTGATAGTGGAGATCAATAGCTATCAAATTGCCCTCTGGTAGATGGGGCAAAAATGTGCCGATTTCGAAAAAAAACTATTTGTAAAGAAATATTAAAAATATTAATAAAAGTGGGTCAGGCTACATCAAAGTGGATTAAAAAAGAAATTTACGTATTTAATGGTTGTTTTGTGTGTTTTAAGTTTGCTAACAATCTAATAAGTGTAAAAAAAAGAACAGGAATTTAAAAAAGAGAAATAATATTTTTTCTAATTTGGTACATTTTTGCCCCATCTACTCTAGGGCAATTTGATAGCTAATGATCTCTACTGTCACCCCATAAAGGGATCGCTACGTATTTTCAATAACCCTGTATAAGGTGACTGCTAGAAACCGCAAGAAACTTCAAGGGCTGGTCAGGTCAAGTGTTTTAAACATGACAAAAATGACAAAAAAAGAAATTCGTGCTTTTTTCATTTTGTAAATTTTAATTGGATAGTCTTTGAGTATCTAATTTATTTTAAAGCAATAACATAAGAAAAATTAAATGATAAACCATTAAAAATAACGATTTTTTACAACGCGCGGGCAGCGGACGGCCATTGACCCACCCGTCTGTTGACCCGTCCGCGTCAGCTGGGCTATAAGTACCTACATTAGTCTGCAATGATTCTTGTCATTTTTGTCATGTTGAAAACACTTGACCGGACCAGCCCTCGGAGTTTCTTGCGGTTTCTAGCAGTCGCCTTTTAAATAATTTATAAAATATTTTTTCTAGAAAGTAATTATAAAACCTAATAACAGCTAACATAACATAATTAAGCTTAATGACTATATCTGTTACTATAAGAATGTATGTTTATTAATAATTAATTTATATATTATGTTATTTTGTTTATTAATTTATTAATTAGTACTTGCGCACTTCCTCTATCCTCTTTCCCAGGTTCCATAAACCAACCAAACCAACCAACCAACCAACCAACCAACCAAAGGTTGTCTGGAAGAGATCGCTTTCAGCGATAAGACCGCCTTTGCCCATACTAGTTTTAAAATTATGTAATGTGTGTGTTCCTTGTGTATGTGCAATAAAGTGTTCATCTATTTCAGTTACTCATTATCATCACTTTCATCAGATGAATCATCCATTGAATGTCATGATCATGCATGAGTAGCATAACTATGAAAACTAGAAATTGTATTTACATTTTGCTTCTTACAGCTAGGTTGAACTATGAAATCTATATATTCCGAGCTTCCCGTGCTTCCTCGGACAGTTGGCCTATATGCAGAAGCGATGATTTAATTACTTCACCACTATGCAGAAGTATTTTGTGAACAGTCACGGGCATATAATACCATGAATAGAGATTTACGTAAAGTTGTCTGGTTTCTTGACCTAAGTTTTCAAATTTTTCAATATTTATATCATATTCCGATGATAAAGTGTATTTTTGTATAAGTGTAACATCTAACCCTGAAATATCAGCACAGGGCTCGGGATTTTCAAAAAATCTCCGCGTGGTATTTCCGTCATTCGTGTTGCCAAACCCTGGTTTGATTGCTCCGTAACACCATTAAAATCATGTCTCAAAGATATAATCGAAAGAGCTCTTCGTTCCTCGTTCCTTACGGGTGTTTTAACCATTCTTCAAAAAAACCATTTTAGAGACTGTAAAAATCGATAGACAAAAAAAAATTAAAAAAACAGTTGTGCAAATAATTCGCAATATTTTTTTCTACTTATTACTACTAGAGACTTGTAAGAATCATAAACAATAGGTTTCACAGAGTGGACATGAGTGGACATGTAATTTTTTTACCATTGACTAAAAAAAAGTGGGTCAGAACCACCACTATTTTTTAAACATTTTATTAATAAAATTAAGGAATCAAGATTCCGGTGATAAAAACTAACAGAAAAGAAACTAGTTACCCTTATGTGTGTTACCCTTATATTCAAATTAAAATTCATTTTCATAGAAATAAACTTTTACATTGTAAACAGTACGGTTTTACTAGGGGTCGCTCAACAACTGACGCAGGTGTTGAGCATTTAATCCAAATATTCGATACCTGGGAGGAATCACAGGATGCCCTAGGGGTATTTTGTGATTTATCCAAGGCTTTCGATTGTGTTTTACATGAAACTTTGGTCAGGAAGCTTAACCACAATGGAATTAGGGATGCTGCTTTGAGCCTTCTAATCTCATACTTGAGTAACAGGACTCAGAAGATCGACATTAACGGTAAAAGATCTCCGGGATCAGTGATTACAATGGGAGTTCCGCAGGGTTCAATACTAGGTCCATTCTTGTTTTTGGTTTATATTAATGACTTACCTTATTTTGTAAAAGACAGTCATGAGATAGTATTGTTTGCTGATGATACTTCACTTTTATTCAAAGTGAAACGACGACACCCAAATTATGACGATGTGAATAATGCGATCTCAAAGATTGTTCACTGGTTTAGTGTAAATAACTTGCTATTAAACGAGGGAAAAACCAAATGTGTAAGATTTGTATTGCCTAATGTTAAGCAAGTAACAACTAGTGTACAAATTAAAGATAAAAATGTGAATCCTGTGGACACCACTGTGTTTCTAGGCATCACGTTAGATGCCAAGCTTCAGTGGGGCCTACATTTAGCTAAATTGTCGAATAGACTTAGCTCTGCGGCTTATGCAGTAATGAAGATCCGTCAGTTAACTGACGTTGATACATCTAGATTAGTTTATTTCAGTTACTTTCATAGTGTAATGTCGTACGGCATTTTACTGTGGGGAAATGCTGCCGACATTCAAACTATCTTTGTGCTTCAGAAGAGGGCTATTCGAGCAATCTATAACTTAAAGGCTGGTGACTCTCTCAGAGAGAGATTTAAGAATATAAATATAATGACAGTTGCATCACAATACATATATGAAAATTTGATTTATGTTCATAAAAATACTGAAATGTTTTCAAAAAACAGTGATATTCACAATGTAAACACTAGGAGTAAGAACAAATTAGCAGTACCTTATACTAGGCTCCATAAAATAAATAATTCTTTTAAGGGTCTGTGTGTAAGATTTTACAACAAAGTACCAAATGATATTCAGAAATTAGATCTTAATAAATTTAAAATCAAAATCAAAGAAAAGCTTTATAAAAAAGCTTATTATAAAGTGTCAGATTACACAGAAGACAAAACAGCTTGGATCTGAAATGCTCCAAGCACTCCAACAGCTATTTCTAACTGTCTTTATTTAATTGATACTACATTGTATTGTAGTTTTGTATTGCATCATTTGCATTTTTTAAATTCATATTTTGTATTGACCTGGTAACGACATATTCTTTTTTTTGTGTGTAAATGTCGTTGCTTTTGTACGCTGTGGTTTCTTGCGCCCATTCTTTGCCACAGTTAAAAAATTATGTCCTGAATGGGTGGTAGGTTAAAAAAGATTTGGACGATTCAAAGTACTTATTAATTGAGTTTATTGAATAAATATATTTTGACTATTGACTATGCAATTCATCACAAAAACACTCGCAAAATATTATTTTAGTAACTTAAACAACGTTTGAAGTAAGGCGTAAAAATGCAAATAAATGCAATTTGAATCGTGAACATTTTATAAACTTAAGTACCCAAATGACGTTCCAAGTGATGGTACTCGTAATTACGAAAAGTTATAGGTGTATTCCGTAATATATAGTCCTAATGAGTTCCTATTAATAAGTACCTTTTAGAAATTTAAAGGTCGTTTTTGTCCAGCTAACTTGTTCTATCGGCCAGCCCGCGCCTTTGCCCACGCTAACTTATAAACATCATCTGCGTGCTTTAAAAAAATAGCTTTTTTTTAAATATATACAACATCCCTGTGACCACGGACCCTGTAAAGGGTTCGAAACGTCAGGATAATATAGAAACTATGTAAATAGTAAATTAAACGCGAATTAATCCGTAAAAAGTGTTTCATTTCAATGTGTAGTGCTCGCTTAAACCTCAGAAAACAATATATACAAAATATAATTAATTAAAAAACCATACTCAGTTATCGCTATGGCCGCGGCCGCGGGCACGAGCTCTGCGTCCTGCGGGGCGGCCGGTGGAGACGCGACCGACGCGACGGACGGGCGGGCGGCGCGCGGCGTGTCGGGGCGCTTCAAGTTTCAATGGCGCCCCGCCCCGAGTTCGTAAACGGTCCCGTTTAAATACATGCATTGGCATAGAATACATAATAATACAAGTAAAGAAGATTGACTCCACAAAGTAATTTAAATAAATACCGACTCTTGCTAAGACACAATAAATTGCAATTCAAGAAGCACACCGCTCCCATACATACAGTTAAATTAATCTAGAAGTTGCCCTTTCTTTCTATAGCTTACTATCGCGTAGCTCATAAGTATCTCTTCTACCGACTGCAGGGTGTTCGCGGGAGTCCGTTCGGTCGGCTACTTGTAGCTTCAGATATAAAACGCGGAGAGCACCAGCCCAGGCCTGGCATTGGGTGGGTGGAATGGAACACGCCGCTCTCCCGCGCCGCTGCAGCCGCCGCCCTGTTCGTGCCCGCGGCTTTTAGTGAAAATCGCATAAAAAATTAATAAGAAAACGGAGCCACAGAAACAGGAAAACGGCGAATTCACATTATATATGGAAATTATATCGATTTCTAATACATTACATATTATGTTATATATTACCGATACTTTGTTATCAATTTCTTTGTTCGCTTGCATATTCTTTAATTGTCGCTACGTAGTCGATTTGACCTCCACATGATCCGACATTGACTGAAATGCTCAATTGCGGTTAAGCTTCATGTAGTAATCGTACTATGCTGTTATCTCGTCTTAATTAATGTTATCGAAGCTGTATAGCGGTGGAGCAACATTGTTGCGCCAACATGATAAAAAGGTTCATGCATTTCACTGGCGATGCATGGTTACAGTAAAAATCCGGCCAAGTTGTATCTTGTATGGGAGCCCCCCTTAATTAATTTAACTTAAATTTAATTATTTATTTTTGAAGTTAATACACAACTAAATATTCTGTGATTATTTCAAACGTCTACCCACCTGTTGTTGCCGTTATTAATATCGAGCAAAAATCGGCAAAAAAAATCACGTTTGTTGTATGGGAGCCCCCTTATATATTTATTTAATTCTATTTTTAGTATTTGTTGTTATAGCGGCAACAGAAATACTTACATCATGTGTGAAAATTTCAACTGTCTAGCTATCATGGTTCATGTGATACAGCCTGGTGACAGACAGACAGACGGACGGACGGACGGACGGACAGACGGATAGTGAAGTCTAGTACCTACCTAATACGGTCTTGTTTTTACCCTTTGGGTACGGAACCCTATATTTAAAAACAAGACATAAGATAGGTACCTGTCTATGTATTTTTTTTAAAGAAGTAAGTAACCTTATTTTTAGGTAGGGATATACTCTTTAAGGATACTGGCCATCGAACCGTACTGCCCGTAAGTTTATTGACAGCTTCTGTCTCCTCCCTTTTTCATGGCAAAAGCACCCGGCGGCCAGGAGAGGCATGCAGACTAAACCCTAGGGGAATCGCAACCAATGTGGAATGAACGCAACGTAGGTCCCAGGGACTTAAGCCAAAAAAGAAGTAATCATTATAAATGATCATAGATACGTACTTAAACGTTCAATTGCTATTTTGAATTATTCACAATGTTTTATTTTTTATCAATAAAGATTGACATTCGGTGGGAAACAAATCTTCCGAATGATCATCCTAGATTTGCTTTTCATGTAGAGTTATTTAGCCGGCGATCCCGGGCTACGCTACGCAACGAAAAATTCGATAAACTCTTTGCGCGACATGGGAATTGAACCGAGGACCTCCGGATTTCAGACAGCGATTGACGACTCGACCACCGAGGGGTTACATAACTAAAACAGTGAGAATTATTATCATCGAACCAAAAATTGCATCCTCTTGCTAAGTTAATGAAGCGGTTAATTGCAGTTTCAGCTCAGACAACAGCATTTACTTTATCTTATCTGCCCAAAGTTCATGAAGGACAGAGATCAAAGATTTACTACGGGTTCTCGCATAGTTTCAGTTAATCGTAATTACGTATAAAAGTAGTTTTTTTTGTCATTCTTCAAAAGAACTAACATACTTAGGTACGATTTATATGACAACATTAATTTAATTACTTAAATAAAACGACACAAAAAATTGTGATTAGACCTCGAAAGCTGGAAAAGTAAATTCAATTTACTTTTCACTTTTAGCAATTTACCAAATTGCTCGGTGCCTTTGTTTTTTTATTTCACAGCCATAATAAGCCTTCATCATAACTGATGGCAAGTGACGATAGGACTATAGGACTGAAGGTAGGTGAATCATCAACTACCGAGGAACTTGCTCACCTCTTGGAGCACGACAATATTACATACTTAGAAAGATGGTAGTGGCTAGCCAGGTGTAAGTAACAAACTTTACAACCACTAGCTAACATTATGCTATGAAAATAACTAAAGTATACCAATCTGGCTGTGTCAATTTCAGTAAATTGTCAATTTTTTATAAATTTATCTATGATGTGATAATGGACAGGAAATTACGTCTTAAACATCTAAAGAGATTTGATTTGAGAGTTTCGAAAGACGAAATGCTATTCTTTTTTCGAAACGAGTTTCGAGTTAAGAAATATTTTTCTTTTATCGAAACCAATTTCGAAAGAAGAAATATTATTCTTATTTAAAAACTGGTTTCGAACCCTGGCTTCGAATGTGGCCGAAACGGAGAAAACAACTCGAGACTCTGTGTCTGAAATCGGTGGTTGTAATTTCGTTAATGTTATTCTCGTAGATGATTGTAGGTACCAGACTATTCTGGGAGACCGGCATAACCGTGGCGCGTAGCGGTGAAAGAATACTGCCACCCCCTCTCTTCCCTTGGGTGTCGTAAAAGGCGACTAACAGCCTGAAGACTGCATATATATCCAACAGCATAAAGCGGAGATGGGCTCACCACCTGTCAAGCTAAGCACATGTGCAGTCACTATTCGGTGAAAAGTGGACTATTATACTCACCCTCATTGCCTATATAGTCTCTAACTAACTCTTCGAGGATAATAGTCGTGATTTTATGTACCTATGTAAGTATGTATGATTGTACCAGATAATCCTCGGTGACAGTGAAGCAACCACCAGTTTACACTGGTCTGCCCGGGTCAGGGTTATCGCTACCGGCCTACATCTGGTTTTTCCGTCCACACTTGGGCAATAGAAACTCAAATGTGTGGCTCTGAAACAACAAATATTATTTAAAGTTAGAGGAAAATCGTTGTTAAATAGGTACCTACCTACCTAATGAAAAGATTAGGTATACCCTATTAAGTTGTTATAATCATTAAGTAACTGTTTTGATTTATCGCCTTACCTAAGTCTCCTACATCCTTACCGGTTGACTGGTATTTCTACCAGTGCCTCATGGCGTTAATAAGTCCGCCTTTTGCAGTTTTTTTTATGTGCAATAAAAATGAAATAATTAAATAAATCTCTTTTAGATACCATATAATTGCAACATCTGCAAGGATTAGAAAGTTTGTTCATTTTATGAAGATGTTTCGTGATGTTTCAACTCTAAAACTCCTGAAAACCATCTATGCCACGCTTATGCCTATCAATTATCTCGTACTGCATCTCGGCGTATTGTGGGGGTAGATGTTGGTCGAGTCTCTAAGACTGTTTGCTGAAACAACTATCGGACAAGAATGGTTTGATCTATATCGCTCATGGCGGTTATTATTTATAATTAATATCCATCTCTCTATTTAACACTCTTACGTTCTATTTAAAATTATTGGGGAAAACACTGAATATTAAGCTGCATAAACTACATACCTTTGCCTTCTCATTAGTAGAAAGAATTAAGAAGAACTAAACGTCAAATCAATATTAAGTCAATCAAATCAATGTCAAATTTGTTGTGAGTGTGAGTGCTTTGTGGGATGTAAATAAACAATGTAAAGTTACGAATATTATTTTAAATCAGTAAATAGATAAGAATATTCAAATGGCAAACAATAAGCGTCGCAAATCACGTTATTCAGATAAAGTTTAAAATGGAGGAAGATGACCCCCGTCGACCGCTTTTAGGTAAGTTATTGCCGGGTTATAATTTACAAACATAATTATCATTAATTAATAATGTTCTAATTTTAACCAGTATTATGTGCATACAATATTGTAATACAGTAAAACATTAAAGACATTTTCAATAAAGTTATCATCATACATATTGTATAGTTTATTTCTTTTAATAAACTTTAATTAGAGATATGAAAGTTAATTTTTTTTTTTAACTATCTTTTTATTCAGTAGGTACTCAATACAATATTATATTCCACAATTATTGCACAATAGATGGTAGACTTAGGACTTGGCCAAATAAGGTAGCCGTTCTGGAGTGATGTACTAATACAATAACATTTAACACCCATTAGAGGAAGAGGGTTAATTATACAGGTTATTAGAATTGTAATTTGTTATTAAAAACCTTTATTAAACTAATACTTAATTGTACTTTTTATTAGGTATTTCTTATTATTATAGATTGGGTATTTCAGTGTAACTGATATCTCCAAATGCTTTTTAAATTGTGCTTGGCACTTGTATGTTTCGCCATTGTTACTTAAATTTAACCCCTTGAGGATCGATCAATTGTTTTGCGACCGCCGGCGGTCTTATGATCCTTGACCTATTAAATTAATTTCTTATACATGGTATTCACAGAGGTAACTAAGCTAAGTGTAAGTATAGGAATAGTAGGTGAGAAGTGCAGTCAATCAATCGTAGACAGAGACGCAATCACTGCAATGTATTTTTTAAATATTTGTGAAATTACAAATTCTCTTCGATCATGTAATGTGACTAGATAGTTTTGCTTGACAGCTTAAACTGTCTCGAACACTATGTCTGGTACTTCACAGAGACCTAAGTTACATGTAGTAAGACCCAACAGAAGCTAATTTATTTCTCTTTGGTAAAAAAACACTTAGATGGAATATAAAATTTTTCATACTCCTAAAGTACCTACCTACTTTACTACAACTACTTAGCAACATGACATTTTTTTTTAAATTCTATTATTAAAAATTTATTACCAAAAAAGAACAAACCACAAGCATGTACCTATGCTTCAAACGAAAAATGAAAGTGGTATTACGCACAGTTAAAACTACTCATAATAACGTGCAATAAAAGAAGTTTAACTGATATGAATGGAGTAGTCAGACTAAGACTAGACAGAGGTTAACGTATTGCGTCCATAGTAATATAAATAATCATTGTCATGTGATTACTTAATGATATTGGTTTAGATTTAGTATGTCCTTATGGTATGACTGGCATGACTTTTTTATGGTAATATAAAATTAAGGTTAATGTTCTTGCCACCTCATGTGCTGCTTCTGTGTGTGAGAGCTTCATAATATGGGAAAAAAAGTTTAAAATTCTAATATAAAATTTTAAAAAGGAGTCTCAATCTTTCTACCAGAGTTTTTCGAGGATGCTAATCTTTGAGTGACAAAAAGTCAACTAATAGAGCAGCTTGGCTTGCTGAGTTGGTGCAATATGAAGTCATTCTATTGGTATATTTTACCTCGCGTACCACTTAGCTACCATCTACAGCTCTTATGCAAAAGGCCCACATATTAGAGAGGATAAGAGGCTGTAGGCTAAAAAAATATTTTAGACAATTCAAAAGTGATTATCAATTATTATTATTAAGCCTTTATTACTGAATTGTTCAGAGTGTCTGTGATGACACATAGGTCTATTTAAACTTTTTCCATTTTTCTTTTACAGTTGCTATACCTACTTATAAAGTTTTTTATTTCTTTTTTCCTTAATTTTTTCTTTGGTTTCTTCTTTAATTTTTGTTTGTGCTGAAAGATGGTAGACTATATCGACCGACAACCATGGGGACCACCACCGTTATACCTATCCAACTAAGAAGCGAAGAGGAGAAAACAAAATTCTTTCTCTTCTTGTTGACGAATCATCTCTCCTCTCCTCTTTGCTTATTCCCTACTTTAGTGGGTACTAAAACGACGGGCTGGCCATGCCTAAAGTACGCCGCTTTTGCCATCGAGCTTAAAAATCTAGGCATTCGAATGTTGCTGCTCTAAACCAGTTTAGTTAACGTCCGAGGCTAAGTTAGGCTCTCTCTCCATACCACAGCTAGTGTTTACTGGAAAAGATTTTAGGGATAAGCTCCCTTTCATATAATGTGTTGTGTAACATCTGTTTCAATACCTATACAGCTACCTTAGTGAGTAGCTTGTTATCTGATGACAGCTTAGAGTTACTCCCAATAGCCAGGAGAAAAGGAATATGAGCTCAGCTGACTATCTACTACTATACTATCGGGGTCACCGTCGCTTTACCAATTTGCAGAAATTTTCGTATGAAGCGCACCGCCCGCCCGGGTGCGTGCCAGCCAGCGTGCCCGTACCAAATAGACGACGCGGTGTGCACGGGATTATGACCTTAAGACTGGCAAAGCGACGGAGTCCGCGATAGTACCTCTAGGAGTCTCCGAGACTGACAAGGGATTAAATAATAAATAGAACACTATTTTTTAAGTCTTTCCGACGCCATAGCTAAGCTAGTGTTGTCTGGAAAAGATCTTGTTTAGATATAAACTCACTTTTGTCTAATGTCTGTGTTACGTGTTTTTCATCACATATGGTCTCTACTCTATGTTACACACGGCGTCAGATCAACCTACCTAACTGTAATTGTTTGGTTCTAAAGATCAATATTGATTGGAGAAATTTGACAGTTTAGGGTAGGTTGATCTGATGCCGTGTGTACAATAGATTTATAAAGGATTCCTGGAAGTCCTGGGTTCAATTCTCAAGTCGGGAAAAGTGTGTGTTTCGGATTTTTCAATGACTTAATTTCATTTATTGAGGCCTTTCCAGCAGTGGTACATAGACAATATATTACTTCCTTTACTTGTTATTTTATCAAAAACATTTTAATTTCTCGTAAAGGTGAAAAAAATGATTTCGCATATTTCCTACTTGTGTTTAGTACAATAAAGTTTGGTTGTTTAAATACACAATCGTCTGTCGTATTGTTCAAATAGGTTTGTATTAGTAGTGCGTCTGCCGTATTATCGCAACTGTCTTAACGCTTGTTTAATTGTCTTTATCCTAGTTTTAACACGGCTTGTTATTATCATAATCCGGCGGGTTTACACTGCGAGCGATGCGATACGAGTAATATATCGAGCTGTCGTGAACCTTTGCTCTCGAATCAAAATTTTAGTATCTTAGGTTAAAGTTAGAAAGGAAATTTTTTTTACTCATAAAAGTACAATCAATAGGCATTGTATTAAAAAAAATCGAAGAAAAGTCGACCCAAAAAAAGATATAATTTTTTTAGAGCCGTCTCGTTGTTAAATTATAAAATAACGAAAAAAACTGTAACTCGAAAACTACAAAAAATCGTAGAACATACATGGGGGTTCAATAAATACGTATGGTAGTTCCCTATCACCACACATCGGCTTGTCACCTTACAAGAAACACGCTGTATATATAAATATACGACGTACTGATAATGAAATGCAAAGCGCAAGCGCGTCATGTGGCCGCGCAGGTGGCATGCCGTGGCGCGTGGCTGCCACTCTTGACGATCATCATCATATCGAATGGCAAAACTGCGGCGTCCTAAACCTTAATTTTCAAGTTTACTCTTGACGATTCACGATTGCCATCTTACGACAACAACCAGGAAGGATCAACGGTTATACCTGCCTCCAAAGCACGGACGAGCTCGATAGATGTTTTTAAATCAGTCGATCATCCAGTGACTCGGTATTGTAAAAGTTGCTCAACGGGCAAGATCGCAAATTGAACGCGGTAGCTACTGCACCATCGAGCTCCTCGAAATATACTAATTTTAAGTTAAAGATATATTTTTTTTCTTTATCGTTTATCAAAAGTATACATAGTAAGCAACTTTGTGTATTCATTGTTTGTGCACATAGAGAGATTGAGTCAGAACTGATTGGGTTTAGTGTATTATTATATTTGAACAGTATTGCATTTACAAATTTTCAAAAAACTTTAATAAGAGCATTTTAAGATGACTTGTTAGCTTTGGGCCGGCGTGGTGGGTTATGTCTCAACCTCCCCATGTGCTGTTGTCCATGTGGGAAGGCCTGTGCCCAGCAGTGGGACGTTTATAGGCTAATGAAGAAGATTGTTAGCTTTAGGGTGGGACTTTCCCCCGTGACAGTTAGGCGTGGGTGGGTATTGTATACATTCTCTTCCTTTTTATCCGAAACACGATGATAACGCCTGTTAGTTATTTATCGCTTTGAATATTTTAGCTATTACTATGAAAGCGCTTTACCGAAGTAACGTCAGCAGAAACGCTCGCCTTATTCATTAGTGCCGCGTTAGCCTCATTCAGGCCTATTCGTGTAGAAAATATTTTTACCTGTGGTAATGTAATACTATTTAGCTGTCGATTTGCCGAATATAGAATTTAAACTCTGTCACTTTACGATAAAGTTGATAACGGTAATGTAGTGTGGTCGGTCCAGTTAACTGGTTCGTGGCTCGAATTTGAAATGAGTGGTGTAATTTGCAGCGAACATAACGATATGACAGGTAACCGGTGCTTGTTTAGTGAAATAAGTTAACTTTTGTAACATAATTGCACACACACGTCCGCAAGCATCATTTGGCTCTCTCATCTGCTAGTAACACGTTATAGTTTATTTTATAATGTATGTATGTATATCTTTGTTTTTGTTTGTATATATGTTTATAAATAAATGTACTTATATTAACTTACTGTCCATTATACTATCTATTTATTAAAACTTGCGCACTTCTTCTATCTCCTTCTTAGGAATTGTTCCCTTTACGTCGAATCTATTGTTCTTGCAAAATATTGCTTTCTATTATACTATTACCGTTACGTCGAGTTTGTTTAAAAGGTACAGTCAGGATATAAATTAAAAGCCATTACTTATCATTAAAAAAATATTTTATTGTTTGTTGTTAATACACTATGATTAAGTAATTCAAATAAGCAGGTAACAATCTCTATTAATAGTGTAATATTATGTTATTAAGTAATAGTTCTTCTCAAATATAGTCTCTTTTTAAGCTAAGGTATAAATTGCAGTATAATCATCACAATTAGTGTACTTAAATGTAAACCAGCATAAACATTAATTATAATTCTTTAAAAAAAATAGCTTTCTTAACGTACCATAAATCACAGTATAATCATCACTACTAGTGTTAATGTATATCAGTATATAGTTTTACAGTAAATAATTCTTTAAAAAAAACTGAATTACTTATAATAACATAATACTACCGCCCGGCCCCATCCCTTACCTTGAGTGTCGTAAAAGGCGTCTAACGGACCAAACACTGCTCATACATCCAACAGCATAGAGCGGCGATGGGCTCACTATCTGTCACGCTGAGCACATGTGCAGTTATCATTGCCTGGTTTCTGACTAACCCTTCGGGGATAATATTCGTGATATACTTACCACACTTGAAATGTTACATAAAACATACATATTATGTATGTTGTATGTAACATTTCAAGTGTGGTACGTTGGGAGTAGAGGAGCTCGATGGGTAGAAGCGGCGAGATGCGATCTTGCCTCTACTTGTCCGAAACGAAATTTCGCCCGATTTTCGTTTGCTTTTTAAAGCGGTTTCGAATTGCTAAAAATCAAAGTGGAAACTGCGACTGAGTAGTTACCAGTTGACTGAGGAGTTGACTGAGCAGTTTGAGAACAATCTTAGAAGTTAAATAAATTTAATGACAAAAAATGTATTAAGTATCCATTTGTTCCTCTGCTTCATTACTTAATTAGGTATTGGGACTTAACCATTGGGCCATACTTTACATGATGTGTAACTGAATATTGCTGTTTTAAAAGCAAGTTATATCCATAATCTAACCCTAAGGCTCCGACACACTAAACACACTTCGATAGATGATTGAAGCAGGTCAGAAGATACGACACAGGCAGTTTGAAGGCAGGCCCGCATTACGATTGCGTCCGGTGGCGAGTCAATATGACGGCCAGAGTCAATCAGGTTAATTTTAAAATGCTGTATTAATTTACAATGCAAATAAGATGCAATAAAATAATAAATATTAAAATAATTTCATTGGGGGTAAAAATTTATTACTGGGTTGAGTTCATGTGGGATGAAAACGGAACAACCCGTTTTTACATATTTTCATTCATTATTTTCAATACCTACCTACCTAATCTGAGGGTGCAAAGTTCCATTGTGTAAACTCTACAACCTCTTCACTGTACATAGAGGCGTGCCTAAGGTTTCAAAGTAGGGCAACATTAGTTTCTTGTGATTTTTAACAATTCATTAACTACGTATTACTGCCCCTACCTGCTCCCCCGGCGACGCCCTTGCCGCTGGCTAAAAAAAATTATTTTCTTTGATTCGATACAATTTGCTCACTCAATACTGGGTACCTATGTGAATGGTGTATTAGGTAATGCACTGTCGATCAATATCGATTGGTGATATTTGACAGTTTTGGATGGTTGAGAGAACCGCGTCGCGTAGCGGTGAAAGAATACTACCACCTCCTCTTTTCCCATGGGTGTCGTAAATGGCGACTAACAGACTAAAGACTGCACATACATCCAACAGCATAGAGCGGCGACGGGCTCACCACCAGTCACGCTGAGCACATGTGCAGTCGCTATTTGGTGAAAAGTGGACTATGGCAGAGGACTGGTTTTGCTGTCCTCATTGCCTAGTCTCTAACTAACCCTTTAGGGATAGTAGTCGTGATTATATTTATTAATTATGGATAAGTTGATATTTTGCAGGCCTGTGTGGTTTTGTACTATCGTTTATATGTGTGAAAAGACTCATCAAAGACTATTGGTAAAAGTCATCTTTAAATACTTTTAGTTTTCTTAATAAAAACAATGATGATGATGATGGTATTTTCAGGTCAGACCAGGAACAGCAGGGTCCACCGCGTCGCCAGGAAGCTGTGCAGCTCCGAGTCCTGGAAGCGGAGGCTGCCCATCACGATATGGCTGCCCAAGTACACCGTGGAATGTTTGATCAGGGACATTATAGCTGGTAAGTGAAATAGTTTTTGATGCATTACTTGAACATTGTTTAGGTACTTACTTCTTAGTTTTAAATGCGTGTTTCTATATTATATGCGTTATAATTTTTTTTTATTTTTTCCAAGAGTCCAATTACTTAGTGTTTAATAAGTATTTAATATTTTTTTATAATCTATGTTTGCAATTTGGTACTTTTTATGGTAAAGCTGTATTTCAATTGTGTGTGCCTTGAAATTTCGGTTAGAGACCAATATTTTCCAGGGGGGAAGGCCAGTCTCCATGGGAGAAGATCAGGGGGGTTACTCTCGAACGCAAACTCAATCTTAATAATACAATTCCAATGCGATTAATATGTATCGATATTGGGATAAGTAAAGATAATTTCGAAACGCCATCTCGATAATAATTTGTTCAATCAATTTCCACGCAATTTCATTCCAATGTGGCGCTATTGTCGCTTACAAAAGTGCCATTTGACATTTTTTAGATTTGATATTGGAAATTGATTAATGCAATTCTGTTTCAAGAGTAGCCCACCTGTGCCCAGCAGTGGGCCATTTATAATTTGATGATGATAGAATAAAAGCTCTAAATCCAGTCCATTTACTAGCCACGCCTGCGGAACTGTCAAAACTGTCAAATTTCTCCAATCTAATATATATGGTGCTATTAAATCGATGGCGTATATTTAAAATATAGGTAGTTTACGCCATAATAATAATATTTTACTCAATAAACCCACCAATAAATAGATTTTAATTTTTCAAACAAAATAATTTATTATTTAATTGGCAAAAACTGCATCATACTGCAGATGCCTTAACTCACACACGCGACTGCATTGTGGAAGTTTGCATTCACACTGACGACTGCGAGGCATCAGTAGTATGATGCAGTTTCTGCAATAAATAATTTTGTTTGAAAAATTAAAATCTAGAAACCAATGACAAAATACTACTGTTAATTGGGGAACATATTTTTATTTTGGCGTGAACTACCTGTACCTACTTTAAATATACGCCATCCTTATTATATATGGATCATTATGTCTCTAGTTACAAAGTTCAAAATGTATTAAAGAAATTTGACATTTTGTGGTAGGCTGTAGCGCTGGCGTCTGTACTGACACTAATGTAGCAAATCTTACTTTTTAGGTGTGACCGTTGGTTTGACGTCGATACCACAAGGCATTGCCTACGCCATCATAGCTGGAGTACCACCTCAGGTGAGTGCTTATAACTCTTTGGAACCCCTGTCAGTTCTGGCTGTCATACCTTTAGTTCTGTCGGTTAGGTTAAGTTAGACTTTTGACAACTGAAGGAGGGGGGCCTCGGGCCCCCTCCTTCAGTTGTCAACCAACCTATTTCTTAATCATAAGTGTGCCGTGTGTAATGAAATAAAAACAATATTATGAGTTCAAATATTTTCTTCATCATCATCATCATCAGCCTATAAACGTCCCACTGCTGGGCACAGGCCTCCCACGTGAACAATAGCACGTGGGGATATTGGGCGATAACCCACCACGCTGGCCCAGTGCGGGTTGGTGGGTTTTAACGGCTGCTATCTTACGACAACAACCGGGACCAACGGCTTAACGTGCCTTCCGAAGCACGGAGGAGCTAGAGTTGTTTTTAAATTTGGTCACCCATCCAGCGACCCGGCATTGCGAAAGTTGCTTAGCGAGCAAGTTCGCAAGCCGAACGCGCTAGCCGCTGCGCCATTGAGAATATTTTCTTAGTAATGCCATTATTATTAAGAAAATTATCATAATTATCTGTTATGAAGGAAACAATTATGTAAAAAAAAATTATATGAATTTAAACATCTTCTTCAGCGTATCATCGTCCACTGCTAGACGTACGCCTCTCCAGTCCTCCTCCAACCAGCCCGGTCGCCAGTGAATCTGGTCCAGATCGGCCCTGCGACCGCCTTGATGTCATCGGACCAACGAGCTGGAGGTCTGCCGATGCTCCGCTTCCCCGTTCTTGGTCTCCAGAATAGAAGGCAGTTGCTCCATCTCTCATCATCACGGCGACAGAGATGACCGGCCCAAGCCCACTTCATCCTTGCAACTCGGTTCCCGATATCGGTCACTTTTGTGCGGTGTCTTATAGTATCATTCCTTACTCTGTCGCGCATGGTTAATCCCAGCATACTGCGTTCCATCTTTCTCTGGGCGACTTTGAGTCTCCGAACTTGCGTGGCGGTGAGAGTCCACGTTTCACATGCGTATGTCATGGTCGGGAGTACACATTGGTCGAATACCTTGGTCTTTAGCGACTGTGGGATATCGGACCGGAACACAGTCTTTAGCTTTCCGAAGGCTGCCCATCCAAACTGAATTCTACGGCTCATTTCTTTGGCTAATGAGTCCTTTCCGAGCCTTATGAGTTGCCCAAGGTAAACATACTCGGATACTTGTTCTATCCCTCGGCCGCCCAGTGTGATCGGGGCATTTGTCAGATCAGCTATAGCCATAACTTTGGTCTTTCCCATGTTCATCTTCAGTCCGACTCGTAAGGAAGCGATATAAAGGTCTTCCAACATGTCTTGCAGGTGGTGTTCGTATTCTGCTATTATTACAATATCGTCGACAAAACGAAGATGGTTAAGATACATGCCGTTGATATCTATACCTTTCCCATACCAATCTAAGGTCTTAAATAAGTCTTCAAGGGCGCTAGTAAAAAGTTTAGGAGATATAACATCCCCTTGCCGTACCCCTCTATAGATGGAGATTGGGTCAGTATTTTCTCGCAGCTGTATCTTCATAGTTGCAGACTTATACAGGTTTTGTAAGATCTGAATGTATCGGTAGTCAACCTGACATCTCTTGAGGGAGTGAAACACAGCCCAGTGTTCTACAGAGTCAAAAGCCTTTTCGTAGTCAACGTAGGCGAGAAACAGTGGCTTGTTATATTCATTTGCCTTTTAAATGACTTGCCTTAAGGTGAATATGTGGTCGACTGTGCCAAAGCCTCTTCTGAACCCTGCCTGCTCCCTGGGTTGTTGCTCGTCTAAGCGCTGTGTTAGCCGTGTGGTAAGAACTCTTGAAAAAACCTTGTATACCTGACTTAGCAGTGATATTGGGCGGTAGTTTTGTAAGAGGGCCTTATCGCCTTTTTTGTAGAAAAGCGCCACTATAGAATCCTTCCAGTCTGAGGGTACTTCACCAGTAAAGAGGACCTCGTTAAATAGCATCCTTAGTTCTGCCACCACTGCACTTCCACCTGCTTTTAAGAGTTCTAAAGTGATACCATCTTCACCAGGTGCCTTGTTTTTCTTAAGACGTTTTAAAGCTTGTTTGACCTCATACGAGCTGAATTCTGGTAAGTCTTCGTAGAGGTGCACGCCTGTCTCTTTGTTCCGTATCGCAAGGTTCGGCTTGGTTAGATGCATATAGATCTTTATAGAACGTCTCGGTGATCTTGCGGATGTCATTTGCATTAGAGTTAATTTACCGTTTGGTTTCCTCAGTGTTGTAATTTGCCCACTTCCGCCTTTTCTCTGAAATACTTTGAACCCTTTGTTACGCTCAATGAGGTTTTGGATTTGTTCAGTGTTTCGGCGGCGAATAAGGTATCTGGGGGTCTTATTAATCTTTTTATTCAACAAACGGTGTTCTTCACTGTTGAAATGGTCTGATGCTACTTTACGGCGAGTCTCCATCAAGGTCTTAACTTCTTCTGAAATATCCGCTTTAGGTTTTTGGGCTTTCGGAAAGTGAACTTTTGCAGAGTTAGTGAGTGTCTTAACAAATCTGTTATATTTTGTTTCGAGGTTATCTTCGAAATGTTGCGTAGGTGAACGACGTAGAGACTCTTTAATTTGAATTCGAATTGAATTTAAACATGTTCTTGGTAAAGACAGTATTAATTAAAAAATATGATGACTGTCTGTTATGAGTTCCGATTTTAGTAATAAAAATTTATAAACAAAAAAGAAAAAATTTATGAAGAGCGAATTATGAACACAAATCGCTAGTAAAAGAAAAAGTAGGAAATATAATAGTTTTATGTGAGCTAATATGGACCCGAAAAGAAGGCAAACATGCAGGTCACCTGTCCTAAAGGCAACTAATCACCGCCGTCCATGGACTGGACACCCGCAATACCGAGGAGACGCAGATGCATTGCCGGTCTTGAGAAAGGAGTATTACTTAGTAGAATCTGTGGATGGGGAGAAGGGCCTCCGGTGCCTTCACTCACCGGCCGAAACACAACAGTAACGAGTGCCATTGTGGGAGGGCGGTATTACGCCACGCGAGCCGGCCCAATCGCGCCGTGGCTTTACCACTCAGAAAGTCTCACTCATTTTGCACCACCCAGGGGTCACGTAAAGGGACTCAAGGGTAAAACCTACAGACTCGAGACTAATACAACTCAAGGACCAGGAATACTCATTGCCCAATACGTAGTTTTTATTTATAATTTAATAATCATCATCATCAGCCTATAAACGTCCCACTTTTGGGCACAGGCCTCCCACGTGGACAATAGCACGTGGGGATATTGGGCCATAACCCACCGCGGTGGCCCAATGCGGGTTGGTGAGGTTTTAACGACTGCCATCTTACGACAGCAACCGGGGACCAACGGCTTAACGTGCCTTCCGAAGCACGAGGAGCTCGAGATGTTTTAAATTTGGTCACCCATCCAGCGACCCGGCATTGCGAAAGTGGCTTAGCAAGCAAGATCGCAAGCCGAACGTGCTAGCCGCTGCGCCATCGAGCTCCTAAATTTAATAATATTTGAATCTAATTAATTTTATTTTATTTAAGTTATTTTAATTTCAGTTCATTCATTTATTTCCATTTGTTTTTAATTTATATGTAGTTTTGGTTGTATTTTGATTGTAAGTATTTGATTTTAATTTTTAATCTAATTTATTTTATGAGTAAAATTAATTTATTGTATGTCTAGAAAGTCCTGCTGTGTACACTGCTTGATACACTGCTTTCTAGCAGTTGTGGATTATTGTCTAGCCAATTTTACTTAAATGAAAAACATTTTGCCAAGTACTGATTGTAATCTGTTTGTGTACCTAATTTAAATAAATAAATAACAATACGCTACTAACTAACGTTGGTGATGATGACAATGAATATCCATGCGCTCACGACTATTTTCCCCGAAGGGTTGTCAGAGACAGACAAAGGGAACCGCAAAAGCAGTCCACTGCTACGTCCATGTTTTACCATACAACAACTGCACATGTGCCCAGCGTGACAGGTGGTGAGTCTTCGCCATTGGATGTAAGTGTTTGTCGCCTTTTACAACACCCACGATTAGAGATGGAAAAAAGTGCTTATTTTATTTTCACGTTTAAGTATTGTAGGATTTACAAAAAGCATGCTTTTAAAAATGTTTTTTACTTTTTTGCTTTTTACTTACAAAAAGCTGGCTACGTTGTGTTGAAACGGAAAACGTAAAGCGTACCTACTTAGCCACTTACACTTACCGCTTCACACGGAAAAACGTACTACTTTTTACTTAAAATAGCAAGACAAAATCTTTAACATTAACCGACCAAATTAAGTGTAATTCATGCAATGCATTTTGTCGCATAATAATACGCATGCACGGTGCTGCCTCTTGTCTTGTGGCGAAAGACTGAAATACTGGAAATATTAAAGTAGTTTTATAGAGACTTCATAGATGGCGGGATGTACACTTTTTTAAGTGAAAAGCATAATAAGTGTAAACCTAAAAGCATGCTTATTACTTTTGCCAAAAAGTATACTTTTTTAAGTGCTTTTGCTTTTAACGCCCACCTCTACCCACGATAAGAGATGATGATGGGTTGGCACTGTTGGCAGTATTATTTTAATGAGCCGCTACCGGCATAACACCACCAGCTTTTTAACTAAAATTGCCGCAATACATTGACTTCTTAAACTACGTATATCACGGTATTTTCTGGTCTGAAACAGGTATTGAAAAATACCAATATGATATAACCGTGTCACGTAGTGGTGAAAGAATACTATACCACCCCCTATCTTCCCTTGGGTGTCGTAAAAGGCGACTAACGGACTAAAGACTGCAAGGGCTCACCACCTGTCACGCTGAGCACATGTGCAGTCGCTATTAGGTGAAAAGTGGACTATGACAGAGGACTGCTTTTGCGGTCCTCATTGCCTAGTCTCTGACTAATCCTTCGGGGATGATAATCTTGATTATATGTGTATATAAATCCGTGATCACGGTATTACGGAATCCCGTATTATCGGTATTAAAAGCCACGCCACACACACAGCATAATATTTATTATACATATGTAGCTACCTACACAGCTGCAAGACACAAATACGACGCGCGCTCCCGCGCTTCGATGTTACATGTGTCTCGTCCGATGGCCCGATGCGAATATTTATATGCGGCGCGCATCGACAGCCACGCGACTGCCGCGAGCCGCTTCAGCCGCTGCGTCATGCCAAACGCAGCGCACCCTAGCGTTCATTTATGAACACTTAATAAACTGCTTTGTATATACGCCTCTAGTTGTAACATGTAAAATTTGTATATATTAAGCTAAGTTTTCCAATAAATTCATTCCAATCTCAAGAATAGATGGTGTTATTAATCTCTAAACCCCCATCGGCTAAACATACATTCATATATTCGTATGCTCTAAGTATCAGAGGCAGAGAAGGACAGGAAAGAACTTATGTCTACTTTATGTTCTTCCCTGTCCAGTCTACTTGATTGGTTCTTTCCTGTCTTCAGGTGGGTCTCTACTCCAGCATATTCCCGGGCGTGGTGTACATGCTGTTCGGCAGCTGCAAAGACGTGACGGTGGGCCCCACGGCTATCCTGGCGGCGCTGCTGGCCAAGTACGTGGCGAAGTCGGTGGCGTTTGCCTACCTGGCTGCGTTTTTGTCCGGCTGCGTGATATTGTTACTGGGAGTGCTGCAACTCGGTAGGTTTACTTGTCTTTAACCCCTTGTGTGTCAAGCGACCTCCAGGAGGTCGCTAACTGTCAGACCCGTATGTGTCAGAAGCCTCCTGGAGGTCGCTCTTTACCCCGTCATATTTAGAGTTGAATTGTGCTCATAAAACTATTGCTATTTCTTTTGTCTTTCAAGGCTTGTATCATTTGATTTCTTGCGTTATTTATTACATACCTACACTAGGGATGGCGATTCCTTTAAAGAAGGTCGATTTTTAAATCGAACCGAATCCCAATCTAATAAATCATTTCACCAAAAATCCGAGTTCCAATAGATCGATTTCTCATAAATCGATTTATTTTAGATACTTTGTATTCAAAATACTAACAAATCCAAGATTACAAAACGTAATTTTTTTTTCATTGCTTTTATTTATTAAAAAGAGCCGAAGAAAACTAAGCACACAGCTATCTCTTAAGTTTATGAGTAATTTAGCGGAAAACAATTATTTCTGTACATGTGTTTGAGTATGTTCAACTTGCTGTACTTACTTAAATCATTTTATAGTCCATAACAAAACTGAAAAAATCGAGTTTCGATTTTCTATTTTGAAATGTCGATTCACTGAATCGATTTAGTACGTTTCGATACAAAAAAATCTATTTTTTTGGTCCCGTGAAATCGATTCTTAGATTAATCGATCTCAGATCGCCATCCCTAACATAACACATACATCGCGCCTGCTTCCGGGAGGGGTAGGGGGAGACCACAGATTTCCATTAGCTGATCCTGACACACATCGTTTGCTTCACTTACTCCCATAACGTTCTTCATACATGCTCGTCGGGTTAGGGTACCCTGACCTTTAACGGAAACGTCACCGATCTGATCTAAGTACATTCGCCGAGGTCTTCCTCTTCCTACTATACCATTCACTCTCGCCTCATGCACCTTTTTTGTGATTCTCTTTTCATCCATTAGACGACCTCCGTGGTCGAGTAGTTAGCACGCCGGGTCTGGCGACGCGCCATCTCTGGGTCCCGGGTTCAATTCCCGGTCTGGTCAATTTAGAAAAAAAACTGTTTTTCTAAATTTATTCCGGGTCTAGGTGTTTTTTCTATGTTTATGTATATTTATCCGTTATCATACCATATTAACGAGTTTTAAAAGAATACTCATCGTGGTCTAGTTAATTGGTGTGAGCGTAAACAAATTCATTTTAAATTTTAATAATCTATCCTCTCTATGACTGACTATGATCTCATGACCAAACCATACATTGACGGTACCGACCATAGTTAATTTCTTACATATTTGTATATTGTTTGTAGCTTACACAATAAAAAAAATAAAAAAAGAACAATCCAGGTGTAGTCACCTCAGCAGACCCTTTGAGTTACATGCTCTAACGTGCCCGCACTGTATTGCAGGCTTTCTCCTGGACTTCATATCGAAACCGGTCATAAGTGGGTTCACGACGGCTGCGGCGCTGCAAATCGCCGCTTCCCAGCTAAAGTCCTTGTTCAGAATATCAGGTAAGTACCTACTCATAAATCTTGATATACAATCTATAATATTAACTTTGCTTTTTTTAATACAATAACTTTTTATTTACTACAAAAATGTTAAAAATTATGGAGAAATGGGCTTGTTTGTTGTGTTAAGGTTTGTATGTTTATAATATACTTACTTATTTATATTTATCCGTTATTTAGTATTAATATTACAAGTCATGCTTATTTTACTAAAGCGTGCAGTATTAGCACAGATTAAACAATAGTTACTACGTGTATTAGTTCCTATATTTGGTTTGTTAAAATTAATCTCGATGCTGTTGTTAAATCAAATGCTTATGACATTAGTTATGTATTGTATAATAAATAAAGGTAAACAAGATAGAAAGATGAATGCTCACTTCTTATGTTATGTTTTCTTATTAATTGTGTACCAGGCTCGTCCGGGCACACGTTCGTGAGCGCTGTAGTGAATTTTTTCACCAACATCGGCACGGTGCACTTGTGGGACACCGTGCTGGGCGTGGCCACTATCCTATGCCTTGTGGTGCTTAAGGTAAGCCAATATGAAACATGTGTATATTGGTTGTTTGGTAATAGGTAGGTGTATGTTCCTTAAAAATTCGTCACCTTACAAGTATAAGTTGTTTTTTTCTTATACATATAGCTTAAACTTTGTGTGATTTGCACATTTAGCCAGTGCGAAAAACGGCAGGAACAGTTAAGGCGAGGTATTCCGAGCGCTTCTCTCTCGCTCTCTCGACCGGTACGACGACGGTACGGGACGGGTGTATCAGCGAAGCGGCGCGAATAGGCGCGGCTTATAGGTTTTTTGCCTCTATAGGAAAAGTAAGTGAAATAAAAAAAATGTGTTTTTGCATTCACTAGAAAAAAGTTTCTTTTATTGGTAAAAAAATTAAGGCATTTATTAATGTATTATCTGACTTACAGCTCTCTTAAAACGTTGACAGAGCTATCTTTGATTTTTTTCTATCGATTGAAGTATTACCAATCATGTTTCTGTCTTTAAGAGTCATTAGACAATATGTTCAACTATATTATATAAGAATTTTAGAACTGTATGTTTTATATTGGTGGCGGTACAATCAATCGAAATTGTTAAAAACGGGAAAAGAGCGCCTTGAATATTGTCTTAACTTAAAGTAGATGATAATGAGTATAATAGGAATGTTTAATGATAAATTTGATCGTCGACCAACACTCGCGCACCCACCCACCTTTACTACACATTAATATTCAAAAATAAAACAAAACTGGCAGAACATGTATGACGCTTCACTTTCATGCAAAGAAGTCTAACATATATCTTTTTTTTAAATTTGACTCGTCATATTGACTACATCCTGCCTGATGGTAAGCAGCCGATCGATGCAGTCCGAAATAATGAGAGTGCTTCTCACCATGGAACATGCACGGTAACAAGCGCACCCATTCATGACGGCCTGAATGAATGCCGTTTCACGCCCAGCTTAAAATACCCGGGACTATAGGAGCTGGGAAACACAAGCACAAAGAATTCCAAAGCCGATTGGTCTTACAGAAGAACGACTTGCCAATTTTTTTGGTACGAGTGCTGATAGTTTGCACGGTATGATGGTGGTTCCTAAGACCAGTATGTGTAGTCCGGGAGAGGAAAGGAGAGGGCGGGATTGGATCAAAATGTGCTTCAGAACACTCTCCGTAGTAATTTCGGTAGAATACACTGAGAGAAAAAATTGTGTCTGCGCAGTTGGAGGACCTCAAGAGAGGCTGTAACCTCAGCATCTCCAATAATGCTTACCGCTCGCCTTTGCACTCTATCAAGTGCATCGAGGAGGTATTTAGCGGAGCCGTCCAATAGATGGGAACAATACTACATACTCGATCGCACCTGAGTCTTGTACAGCAAACAGCGCTGCTCGGGAGTGACAAACCGCCTCACCTTATTGAGAATACCCAACTTACGGGAGGCAGACAAAATATCACTCTCGATGTAGCATTTTGGATTCAGTTCCTGGCCGATGTCCATGCCAAGAATGCTGAGGTCTACGGAAATGGGTAACGGAGAGTTCTGAAGAGAGGGAGGAGTAAGGAAGGGAGTAACCTTGTACGAGAATGCACAAACCTGGGTTTTGCTGGCATTAAACTTGACCAGGTTTCCAGATCCCCATTTAGAAACGATCGAGAGTCAGGTTCAACAGGTCAACCAGTTCTTGCCTTTTCACTTCGATATCGGCTTGCTTTGCCGCAGGATGTCCTACATACCCCTCATGCACCGTACTTCCAGATAACCACCCGTGTGGTAACAGCCGCAGTGTGGTACGTGGTAGTGCGCGCGCGCAACGCACTGAGCTACTATAGCGGTGTACGGTAGTCCGTACTGCCATCTTACGACAACAACCGGGACCAACGACTTAACGTGCCTTCCGCAGCTCGGATCAACAACATGCAAAGGATGTAACCTTTGCCCTCACTCCCGCAGCGCCTGGAAAGGCGTTCTAGATCGTTTTTTATAAAAAGACCGCCTTCGCCCATACTAGCTTTAAGTTTGTGTCATGTGTAACTTTTTCTTGTGCATGTGCTGTAAAGTGTTTATCTTTCTATCTATCAGCGCCTGTTGATCTCAGTCCCCGAGTCTGCGTCCCGCTGCCGCGTGAGTGCCGCGCTGGTGTGGCGTTACGTGGTGCGCGCGCGCAACGCACTCGTGGTGTTTGGCGCCGCTACAGTGGCGTACGTGCTGCATCACTACGGACGGACGCCGTTTGCGCTTACGGGTGAATATAGGTGTTTTTATTAAAATTAGTTTGTGTGACAAGGACTGGGAATGATACACCTGTAACTGAGATAGGTACATTTATTGTGCACAACCACGCAGCCGTCGAAAAAAATGGAGAGAGTCGCTTTTTTTTCGGAGTGTGAGTGCTGTCGGTCTCAGATGACCCTTACAGCTTTACCGGGCTTGTTTGGGGGCGGCGAGAAACTTAAAGGTTCCTCAAGCCGTGAGGTCGAAATTCCCCGGAGGGTTTCCGGCGGGGGATGGCATCTCGTCGCAAGCGGCGAGTCTCCGATCCCCCCTCCAGATCCTCTGGGGGTTCGAGCCGGTATGGAGCGGGAAACCCGAGGGCGCCTCTAAGAGGCACTGTACCTCGGCTCGGGTTTACCGTGTCGTGGGGGGTACGTGAGAATCAGGTACATTACGAATGTAACCTGTTGTAGAGCGGGTGTAAACTGGGTCTACGCACTCTTGTTCTACGAGTGCGGTGTCTTGGTCCTAAACTAGTGTCTGGATGAGTAGACTAGTGTCGGGCTTGGGCGCGTTGCAATCGTTATTGCATCATCGGGGTCGTCTAAAACGTGACGCGGAAACCGTCGGATCGGACCTCTCGGAGGGCGAAAGCTGCCAACATCGTAGTTGGCAGCTCCCGCCACCAGAGGATTCGGATGGCGAAAAGCTTTGTCGAAGTACGCCTGAGAGGCGTCCTTAATGAAAGAACGGATAGTCGGAAGATCGAGATCGCGATGGAGATATACATTGCGTAGGTACCATTGGGCGGCCGTGGCGCCTCGCATGAAACGGTTTTGAATGGTCTGCAACCGGTGCAGATTAGGGTTCGCAGCGTGAGCGAATACTACACTAGCATACGTCATGACGGTACGGATGCAGGCTTTGTAAATTGTCGTCTTATGCCCAAGATAAATTTTACTCCGCCTGCCTACGAGATAGTAGAGTCTACCTAGAATAAACGCTGCCCTATTTCAGATAGCTTTGATGTGTGGTGCAAACGTCAATCGACTGTCGAGGATGACACCGAGATACTTGACCTGCGACTTCCACGGTATAACGCGGTCGAAGAGAAGGATAGGGGACTGACGGAGAGCGGATGAGCCCCGATGAAAGTGGATCGCGGCACTTTTCTCGGGGTTCACTTCGATTCTCCAGAGACGAAACCAATCGCCTGGGGTGGTGGCGGCAGATTGAAGTCCCTGTAAATAGCGCGGTGTCATCAGCGAAGAGAGCCAACTTAACGCGAGGCGTCCTGGGTATATCGTTAACGTAAAGCGAAAACAACAATGGCTAAAGCACGGAGCCTTGCGGGACTCCGGCGCGAATAGGGCGGGGGGAGGAGCGCGTTCCTTCGACGCGGAAACGAAAGGTGCGATCTGACAAGTAGTCTCGAATGATGTGAACGAGTCTGTCTGGCACGCCAAGTTTGTAAAGCTTATAAAGTAAGCCATTGTGCCAAACTTTGTCAAACGCTTTCGCAATGTCGAAAAAAAAGAGCTCCCGTGCCCCGCGGACGAATCGAGCCATTAAGGCCGCGAAATATGTGCTCCGTGAGGCGGTGCAACTGATGCGTGCACGAGTGTTTGGGCCGGAAACCAAACTGCTCATCAATTAAGATATTATTAGAGAACACAAAGTCCTTTAACCAGGCTACGAGAACGCGTTCGTAAAGTTTTCCCAACGATGTGAGAAGACTGATCGGGCGATAACTAGACGCGAGAGACCTATCTTTACCGGGCTTATGAATGCCAATCACGTCGGCCGGCGTCCTTCCACGTTTTGGGAAAGATACCATTGGTCATGGCGCTATTGAAAATGGCTGCCAGGAGGCAGATCAATTGAGCGGGTAAGATCTTAAGGATCTTGTTAGATATACCGTCAGAACCGGGGGCGCTGCGCGGTTTGAGTTGCCGGTTTAACGTTTGCACCTCATCACCTCATCCGGGACCGGGGAGAGAATCACGGTGGGACCGAGCGAAGAGAGCCTATCGACTTCGTTATCGACCATGACGATATGATCTTGGTTGACCGGAAGTGTGCTAGGCGAGCACTGCGACTCTAAGCTGTCGGCCAGGCATTCGGCTTTATCATCGTCGTCGAAAGCGATGGAGTGGTCGAATTTCGTAAGCGGCGGCAGAACGGTCACTGCGTCCGTCTTGAAGGTTCTCGCCAACTTTCAATAAGCTTGGTGAGAGGGCGAGATCTCTTCAAGAAGAGTATCCCACCGCGTGGACCGGAGCTCCCGCATGCGCTGCTTGACAGCACGCTGTAAGGAGCGCATCCGGGCCCGGTTGTACGCGGTGAGATAAGAGTCATGTGCGCGGGTGGCGGCGTTCTTCGCTCTCAGTAGTTCCCTCGCATCGTCTGGCAGCCTAAAGCGATGATCCGGCATCACTGGAACCCGCCGACACGATTCGCTAATAGCGTTAGAGAGATGACTACTGAGGGCGTCGACTGCGGCCACTATCTCGCGAGGCGAGACAATGACATCTGGAATTGTGCTAAGCGGCTGACTGTCGGTAGACTCGAGAAGTTTCTCAAGCTTGGCCCAATCAGTCACCAGCTTAGTGACGGGCGTATGGAGAGTAAAGCTAGTGGATTGGCGCTGTCTACGGTCTACGGTAAATACAGAAAGTACAATGCAAACAGCGATTCTAGCGCCATCTATATATAAATGTGTGAGACAAGAGTTAGTGCAACAATTGTGCAGATTGCATTCCTAGCTAAATCCCCTTGTCTGCGTTAGATGGCGTTAATATACAACGGTTAGTTCAGAATTGAGGATCAAAACGGTACCTTTAATAAAGAATGTATAGGTCAGACATTAAGTATAATAATTAATTAACTAAGTACGCCGCTTTATGTAATTTACTATAATTTACTTGATTTTTTTTCTTGTTTTCTTAGCTACGTTGTTACACTCACAGTTTGAATGCAATCGCGGCGGCGCGCGAAACGGTACTTCGCACTCGCTGGCTTAAATCACTCGTAGTTACAGAGTTTCCAATTTGCAAGAAATGCAAAAAAACAAAAGGAAGCTAATTGGTATGATTTGTTAGATGAATTTTGCGAACGCATTATTCAGTAGCAGCTAATTTTAGAGTCGCATTTTTAGCGAAAGCTTTATTTATGTTCCTATAATTTATTATTAAATGAATTTCGCGATCTCCTTTTTTAGTTGCAGTAAATTTCAGAGTAGGTAGCATTTGTAGCCTAACCTAACCGACAGAACTATAGTTTTACATACTTAACTTTTTCTTTATAGCGGGGGGTCTCAGGCTCCCTGACCCCCCGAGCAGGAGGGCCAGCCCCCGATGCATGCTGCATAATTGAAATTTTTTTACGCTTAAATAATGCTATCCTGAAATCCGCTGCAACTGAATAAGGCGTTCGCAAAATATATCTAACATTAAATATTGATTCGCAAAAAAATGTGATACTGAAATCCGCTGCAACTGAATAAGGCGTTCGCAAAATATATCTAACATGAAATATTGATTCGCTAAAAAATGCTACTCTAAAATTCGCTGCATCTGAATAATGCGTTCGCGAAATTCCCCTAACAAATACAAGAACACGACACAGAGACAAATGTTGCAATCAAATTTCGTTTACAAACTTAGTTTGGCTATTACCCGTCTTGTAATATTATGTTTATCTAATTGTGTTACAGGTGGCTATGTGAATACCAACAATTAGAAAGTAGTTTATGTCATTATTATTTATTCTTGATACATAATTATCATTACAGATATCCAATACGATTGCTGCTTAATACTTGCCAGCGCCTTCTCAGTCGAAGACGCCCCTAAAATCCGAACTGGTGGTATATTAGTTAGGTAGGTAGGGTATTAAAGTTAGTTGATAAGAGTTAACTTTTTTATATTTTATTTTATGACATCAATAAGTATTACCTACCTGTAAAGGTTTATCTATACTAATATTATAAAGTGGAAACATTTGATTGTTTGTTTGTATTGAAAAGGCTCCGAAACTACTAAACCGATTTAAAAAAATCTTTCACCGTTGGGAAGCTGCACTATCTCCGGGTGACATAGGTTATTTTCAAAAAAAATAGGGATCCTTACTAATACTAAAATAAATTCCTTATATCGCGTGCGCTAAGAAAACTATTTATGATAGAATAAAATAATGTACTATGGCTTTGCAGAACACACCATTATCTACAAAAAGTATCGCGACAGTATAGGTCTAACTATTTTAGTTACGTCTCAATAAGTGTTCTTGTGACGGGAGTCATTTTGAAAATTCGTCACGGGGTACGGGGTCTACGCGAACGAAGTCGCCGGCGGTCTGCTAGTATTGAATAAAGCATTGGACTTTGTCTTACTTAATCAACCTTAATGTAACATGTTAACTAATAATACTTTCAAGCTATGATAGTTAAATATATTCGAAACGTCAGGATAATATAGAAAACTATGTAAATAGTAAATTAAACGCGAGTTAGTCCGTAAAAAAGTCTTTCATTTCAATGTGTGGTGCTCGCATAAACCTCAGAAAACAATAGTAAAATATAGTTTGTCCGTAGGTAAAATCGAGGGGGGTCTACCCCAATTCGGTCCGCCGCCGTTCAGCGCGCAGGTGGGTAACGATACCCTCAACTTTGAGGGAATGCTGGAGGTGTTCGGCGCGGAGGGGTTCGTCATGCCGCTCGTGGCTATATTGGAGAGCATCGCCATAGCCAAAGCTTTCGGTGAGTGATGGAAACATTTATTCGAAAAATAATGAGTTTTCGTGCTGTGTCGCGTATAGGTGAAAGATACTACCACGGGAAGAGAGGGCTCTTCTCTTGAGTGTCGTGAAAGGCGACTAACGAACAAAATACTGCACATACATCCAACAGCATAGAGCGGCGATGGGCTCTCCACCTGTCACGCTAAGCACATGTGCAGTCGATATTTGGTGAAAAGTGGACTAAGGTAGAGGACTGCTTTTGCTGTCCTCATTGCCTAGTCTCTAACTAACCCTTCGGCGATAATAGTCATGATTATATGTATGTGTGTTAAAGTATTTTACAACAACTACCTCAACTGTCAAACTTCGGCAACTAGTGCTGGGGTACGGTGACATTAGGGGTGTGCCAATCCATTGATCTAATGGTCGTCTAACAGTACGCGCACAACGCACGCACAAACGCACACGTAGATGTACACACGGCGTCAGATCAACCTACCCTAAACTGTCAAATTTCTCCAATGAATATTGATCCATAATGCCAGACAATAAAGTTCAAAATTGATTGTAGAAATTTGACAGTTTTGGGTAGGTTGATCTGACGCCGTGTGTACACACACATCTATTGCACTTCTATTGTAATTGTAACATTCTTTTTATATTAATCTTTGCTTTTTATTACAAAGAAGTGGCGGAACTTCTTAAAACGAAAGGGAAGCTCTGACCTTTTGTTTGTAACGTCCAACGTTGCTAATAGAATTATACTTAGGATAAAATGTTTACTAGAAAAAATCAACCAGTCTCAGGAAGCTCGAATGGGATGGAAACATTTTATCCTATATCTATAAAGCATTGTGAATGCAAACATTTCAATAATAAAGAGAATTAAACTTATTTCTATTTCAATTTTTTGACGTGACAACGTCTTAAATTAGGTTGCGGCTGGGAGTCACTTATGAAAAAGTGTAACGCTCGGTAACGTTACGATGAGTCACCGAACGAGAGAGAGGCCCGCCGAATGCCTTGCGTCTCTCTCCCACTCAACTATGTTTTAAATATAATTCTTTGTTTAAATAAATGTTTTAAATTGTTACTATTATTTCATCCTTCTTCCTACTATACGAATGAATATTCACATTAAAATTATTTTACCACTCAAATTCGTTGTCACGTAAAACTTTCGCCCGTATACCGACTTTACAGGCAACCAATTTTTTTTATTTTTTTTTATTATTAAATCCGTTTGCGCAGCGGGCAGTTCGCCCGTGGACGGCACCCAGGAGATGGTGGCGATCGGGCTGTGCAACGTGCTGGCGTCGCTCGCGCAGTGCATGCCGGCCACCGGCTCCTTCACTCGGACGGCGCTCAACCACGCCAGCGGGGTCATGACGCCCGCGGGGTCACTCTTCAAAGGTTACGTTTCTTATACTATATCTATTGTATTGTTTCTCTTCTTTATTATGTTTCTATAGAATGAAATATTTAGTGGGCAACGGATAGCAATTTAAAATAGATACATAAAATGATTAAAATAAAGTCTATTTATCATAGCTTGATACCTATGACAGATGTCTAATTGTCATGCCTAGTGTTGGACGTAATTGCGTCAAATGTTAATTGAAGTTATAAATAATTGAATATCATTTTCCGTCTTTAATCGGTTTTTGTTTTAAATATTATTTATAAGACTATTTACGCTTATTTTATTATATTAAATAGATTTTGAATGTTAAATAATTAACAAATTCTTATTAATTATTTTTATGGTGGACAACCTAAATCATCACTATCATTATTTGAGTCACTAGAACAGTGCTATAGATTAATAATAAATTCTCGATCACTAAAGTAGTCTTTTACTTCACGTTCCCAGTCTCCTTGAATTAATTCTTTAATTTTAAAAAACAAGTTTTGAATAATCAGAAATAATAAAATCACAAGAAATTTTTTAAACTTCAATATAAACGTCATATAGTTAATACTAATAAATTAATTCATACAGGTAGAATTAAAAGTGTAGAGATAATTTTAATTGATTTCTTATTGAATGTCAACTGAACTTAAATTGATTTAAGTACTACCTCAACATAGTATTTTTTGTATTGAAATGACCTTGTGAAGGGGTAGCTTTTTTATTATAAATGCTTTTAAATAGTGATAAATGAGTGTTTTGCGAGTTTATTGGGATACATCTAATCTAACGTTAAATAAAGATTCACAAAAAATAATTGTAGATATTAGGTGATAATTTATTTTAATGTAGTCAAATTAATTTATACTCTTTTAAAAAGTCACGGCTTCGTTTTTGATGACATCTGTCGCACGTTTCAAGCTAGACGTCATTACGCGAACAAACATTTGGGGCAAATGATTTTTTAAATAAAAAGCGCTTTGTGTCATTTTGAACATCCATGAATGACACAGCAGCTTATGCTGAGACAGGGGTCTTTACACTCTTCATTTTATATTGCAGTACTTATCTGTTATTTTTAATTTTATTTTTGTCTACCTGTATGCTTTATTATTTTTTTTTATTTTTTTAGTATAATTATTATGTTAGCGTGTACGTATGTTATTGAATGTTTAAAAGAAATATAGTAATATAGAAGTTGAGGCCGCTATTGTAAACATGCCCGTTGTCACAGCTTCGCTAGTGCTGCTGTCAGTGACGCTGCTGGCTGAAGCGTTCTTCTTCATCCCGCGCGCGACCTTAGCCGCGATCATTATGGTGGCGATGGCGTCGCTCATCGAGCTGGCCATCGTCAGGCACCTGTGGAGGAACAGCAGTGAGTCACGGACGATTCATACATACATACGACTCACGACTATACCTAGTCTTGCCATAAGTTCTGTCCCAACTTAAATGAGAATATTTAAAATAAATATGATGGTAGTACTATTATTAGATGGCATTATATTAAGTAGGTTTTATACTATTCATTACGATCTAACTCATAGCTGTGTAAACATGGAGTGGGGTACCACAGAGAATCGTGACAGCCAGAAAGTTGTTGCAGAGACACGCAGACGGTGGCCACCGGACAATTCTCTTTACGGATGAAATTTTTTTTGTGTTGAAGAGAAGGTCATCAAAACGATAGGGTGTATGCACACAGCTCCCAAGCTACTGAGAAAATTCCAAAGGTCGAAAGAGGCCACCACCCAGCATCTGTGATGGTTTGGTGGGGCGTGTCCTACGAAGGCGTGACAAAGCTCCATGTTTGTGAACAAGGGGTAAAAACACGAGCAACTAACTACCAAAGCGATATTTTAGAGAAGGTGGTTAAGCCACTAAGTAACACTGTGTTCGCTGGTAAACAATAGATATTTCAACAAGACTCAGCATCAGCGCACAAAGCGAAATCAACTCAGAAAGCCTGCTCTAAACCTCATCAAATTATCAAGTCGTTAAAGTTTTTTCGTCCGTAAATAGAATTATCCGGCGGGCACCGTCTGCGTGTCTCTGCAACAACTTTCTGGCTCTCACGATTCTCTGTGGTACCCCACTCCATCTTTACACAGCTATGTGTTAGGTCGTAATGAATAGTATAAAACCTACTTAATATAATGATATGTAATAATAGTACTACCGTTATATTATTTATTTTAAAATACCCTCATTTAAGTTGGGATAAAACTTATGGCAAGACTAGGTATAGAGATCTACACTGTAAAAACACTTGTTTTATTTTATTTTCAAAACACGATTTGTCTGGTTAGAACTAGTTTTAACAAATTTTTGACGTGACAACGTCTTATAAATTGGTTTGCCGGGTGACACTTCAAGAAACTGCGTTACGCTCCGCTCACGTTATGCGCTCACAATGAGAGCGAGTGAGAGGCACGCGTCCCTTCCACTCGGGCATGGTTAGCCCGCCTAAGATTTTGTTAATATGAAATTCAGTGCGAGATTCTTTGTATAAATTAATGTTTTAAATATAATTCTTTGTATTAATTTAAAATTAAAATATTAAATTGTTACTATTATTTCATCCTTCTTCCTACTATACGAATGAATATTCACATTAAAATTATTTTACCACTCAAAGTCGTTGCCACGTAAAACTTTCGCCCGTATACCGACTTTACAGGCAACCAATTTTTATTTTTAAACAGCAGTTAATTCTAGTTGTGAAAAAGGTATTTCGTGAAAAAATTACTATCGAAAACGGGTTTTAACTGTAACCTTATTCAAACAAAACCGTAAGAAATCCTAATTCCTTAATATAATATTTTCCTGTTCTTGTTCTTGAACGAACACACCTCACGCTTGTGACAAAGGAGGGCGCAGTGTGCAATTTTGGTCTTATGTTAAAGTGACACCAGGGCCTTAGGACTGGTAACGCGGCGGAAGTTGTAATAGTACAGCTGTGAATATATAAGATTATTTAAAGTTTTAATATGTATGAAGGCACATTGCTCCCATTATTAACGGTGGTAGGCTCCATAACGAGGGACTTAAAAGTCAGTAGGCGTGGATATTCGGGCGAGGAAAACTAAATATGGCCGTTTAGTTGAGATAATTACTTTACTCAATTTCTACTTAGATTTAACTCGAAATACACTTAGGAATCAAAAGGGCACTATCTAATTATAAGGAAATCGCCGACGCTCCACCGAACACGTAACTTGCGCGCGCGATGCAAACGGATTACAACTCGACTGGCGCCGTGGCCGTCGTCGTCCCGCGCTGTCACACGCCGCACACTAGCGCCCGGAGTTGCGGCAGAGTGGTTGTGACGTCACATCCGCTTGTCACGCCACTCTATGGTCGACGCGCCGTCATGTATTAGCTTTATTCAACACTTTTCCTGTGTCACACAAAGTAATTGTCGTCCGCCAGAGCTGCAGCTGCTAGTGTACGCGATCACCGTAGTGACGGGCGCGTGCGCCGGCCTGGAGTACGGCATCGTGGCGGGCGCGCTGGCCGATGCCGCGCGCACGCTGGCCGCCGCCGCGACGCCCACGCCAAACGTGCACGCGCTCAAGGTGTGTAAGGAGAATACAATATCATTTATTTCCAAAACTGGCCACAAATTGTGCTTAGAGCATGGAATACCGGCATGATTTTCATACCGGTAATGAAATTCCAAATACCGGTATACCGAATTTTCGGTATTTTTTCGGTATTTTCTTAAATACTGCTAGTTACTGTTTAAATGATTCTAATAACGATTAGTAAGTCTCGTTTGCGGAGAGTGATTAAAAGCAGTTTTCTACTCTATATGGCAGAAACACTCATTATCAACTCCCTAGAAACCACAAAATGAGTTACAAAAGTATAGGTTATTAAAAATACTGAAGAAAATACGTTATTTGATATTAATATTAATAATACCAATAATTATTTTTATTGTTTCATTGGCACAGATATCACAATCAAATAGGTATTAAAATCAGTCTTACTCTCTAATGGTAAAAAACATGTAACAAAAATTTTAAATATTTCTCTTAGTCACAGCTTATACTATGAATACGAACGTATTCTTAAAACAAAATCAAATTAAACATGAAGGTACCGTAAAAAGTAATTAATTTGATATAAACCAAAATATAGACGCAGGTCAAGTCCATCAATCAGGCAGATCGCGTTTGTTGGAATATTGAATGAAGAAAACACAACGCGTCCAAACTTGCGTCGTTGAAAGTTGCTTAGCGGGCAAGTTCGCAAGCCGAACACGCTAGTTGCTTCACCTTCAAGCTCCTCAAAGAATAGTACATACCTCGTTCAAAAACAAAAATTGCAGACGTGGGCTCCTCAGTTTAAATAAATATATTTTTATCCATTATGTGTAAGTGTAAGATAAACAGGAGTGAAAGGGAGTTACTGGTGCAAAACCATTACCTAAACACGTGCCATGTAGGTGTATTATTGAAAATATTAGTGCAACCTAATTCTCATATGGCAAGGTCGGTGTATGGTATGGTTTTGGCATCAATAACTCCTAATTCAAGTTAGACTTTAAATGTTGCTTCACACATATCAGAGAAGGCACAGTTCCGGCACAGTACCGGTTTTTCATACATTATCTATGAACGCATTCCCACCTGTCAGTGATAATGCTCTCAGTGTCAGTGCCGCCACCGGCAAATCACGGACGTATTCGTTTTGACAAAATTCATATAGAATGTATGAAATAATATTTTTCACTGTGCCGGTACTGAGTCGGGACTGTGACTTCACTGATATGTGTGAAGCAACCCTAAGTTTAAGTTTTTGAATTATTTTAGTTTAGGATATAATGAGGCTGACATGCTTCTGTAAAGCAAAACCCTCTAAAAAACTGTAGATCCTACTAATATTATAAACGCGAAAGTTTGTAAGTATGTATGGATATTTGTTGTTAACTACTCTTTCACGTAAAAACTACTGAATGGATTTGGATGAAATTCGGCATACAGATAGTTTATAGCCTGGATTAACATATAGGATACTTTTTATCTCGATGTCCCCACGGGAACGGGAACCATGCGGGTGAAACCGCGAGCGGCCGCTTGTTTAAAAATCCATGATGTGCGTGCGCAGGTGGGCAACCAGGACTGCGTGTGCGTGTCGTTCGCGGGCGCGCTGCCCTACGCCAGCGCCCAGCGCGCGGCGCGGCGGCTGCGGCGCATCGCGGGCGGTCACCCATCCGTGCTGGTGCTGGACGGGAGGCACCTCGCGACTGTGGACGTGGGAGTCGCTGAGGTCAGGGACTATTCTGATTTTATTTTTTAAGTTTGTGGTACAGGCTCTTCCTAAAAAAAATACTACCCATCTCTTCTCCTTTTTTTTGTATAAACAAACATTTTCACAATGAGGTTTATTAAGATAAAAGCTGTTTACCCGTGGTACTACCGGTGGTCCTACTGGTAGTGCCACGGGAGATTTTACATTACCCGTGGTACTACTTATCAATGTAATATTCCCTACAAACGTATTTCGAGGTATGCATAAGCTTAAAAAATCGAGTGTTGTAAAACCTTTGTTATTGTTTTTGTTTTTCGTTTGTTTCTCTTTTATTTTTTTGTTTTCTTTTTGTTTTATACTTTCACAGCCAACCAGTACCTAATTTGAAAAAGGTTCTCGATTTTTCAAGCTTATGCATACCTCGAAATACGTAACGTAGGTAATGTTAAATTGATAAGTAGTACCACGGGTAATGTAAAATCTCCCGTGGCACTACCAGACAGGACAGCAGTACCACGGGCAAAAAAAAATTCCCGTGGTACTACCAGTAGGACCACCGGCAGTACCACGGGAAAGTACAGGATAATAGTAACAGTAAACCAGCACCGTTGACCACAGATAGTTAAATAAAGTCTCTTGGGTGTCTTAAAAGCAGGGCTTTGAATACTGGTATTTTAATTACCGGTACCTTTGACTTAAATAAGGTACCGATATCGATTTGATACCGGCAATTATAGTACTGGTTAACCGATAAATACCGGTAAAAGATTGTGCTAGTACCGGTATTATACAGATATAATACTGGAACTTATACCGGTACGAAGTAACCAAATTAATTAGTGCGAGCGGGAGATACCGAGTAGATAAATAAGTGGATTGGCTAAGTGCTATGCGATTCTCTAAGCGACACATAGACGCTACGCGCATGGCTGTGATCTGCTGTCTCTTTCCAATTCTACGAATATGAAAGAGACAGAGTCAATTCTCAGCACTGCAGCAGCTGCTGCTACCAAGGCTTTAAGCTAAACGGAAACACCGCTAGTGCCAATCGGATTGCTAAAATTTGAACGCCAGTGGCGCGCTGTGCTACGATCACATATGGTGTTACCAAAGCGCGCGAGAGATCGAATCACACACCGTGTGACTAAATCGTTCGATGGGTTAACTTAGAGAATCGCACTGCAGCACTGCATTTCGCATGGCGACAGTGCACACAGTGCACTGCATTATCACTTCACAAACAGACTAGCAACGTAGCAAATAGATACCGGTATTCACGTGACAAACAGACTGGCAACGTCGCAGGTAGATACCGGTACTATACCGATACCATACCGGTACTCGTGGAAAAATCGGAATCCAGAAACCGAAATGGAAAATACCGTTACTTACCGATATAATACCTGTATTTTCAGCACTGGTTCCAAGCCCTGTTTAAAAGGCGACTAACAGAATGAACACTGCTCATACATCCAACAGCATAAAGCAGCAACGGGTTAGCCGATTGCCGCAAGTGGTAAGCCGCTATCGACCTATCACGCTGAGCACATGTGCTTATTTGGTGAAACGTGACTACGTTGATCAGAGACTTCTGACTAACCCCTTCAGGATACATTATGATACATTATTGAGGATGTATGTATTTTATACAAAAATTGTACTGATGTGGGACCATAAAAATTATCTAACGAAATGTATAATGCTTCTACTACCCTCTTCCCTTGGGTGTGGTAAAAGGCGACTAACGGACTAAAGACTGCACATACATCCAACAGCATATAGCCGCGATGGGCTCACCACCTGTCACGCTGAGCACATGTGCATTCGCTATGTGGTGAAAAGTGGACTATGGTAGAGGACTGCTTTTGCAGTCCTCATTGCCTAGTCTCTGACTAACCCTTCGGGGATAATAGTCGTAATTATATGTATGTGTGTATGTATAATACATTTAATAGAGTGGCCAACGCAGCCGCCCGGATTGCGGAGGACGCGGGTTTGATTCCCGCCTGAGGTAGACATACTTTTTTCAACGTAAGTAAATAGTGTTAATTAATTTCGGCGGGCTGGATAAGTCCACGGTAGCTTACCTGGAAGAGCATCTGACCCGGATTGTCAGAAGGGTGCGGGTTCGAATCCTGTTCGAGGAAATTTTTTAACATTTTTCGATTTGTAATATGAAACTTTGTTTCAGAACCTGATATCTGTGATATTGGACTTGGAGGGCGGCGTCCGCTTTTTGCTGTGGAACTTCAACGACGACATCCGGGCGCTGTTCGAGGATCTGCAGCCGGGCTTCGGGAGGCACTTCGTCAGCGGACCGAGCATAGACCAGCATGTGTTAGGTACCTATCTCATATATTATGGGTGATAATAATACTACTCAGCTATTTTATAATAGATAGATAGTAAATTATAAAAGTCAAAATATATTTATTTAATTAACTCAATTTATAAGTAGGTACTTAGAATCGTCCAAATCTTTTTCAACCTACCACCGTGAGCGTCAAGTTGGCAGGCACACCATGGAATTAGATGGTTTTGACTATGTCAAAAAATTGTGTATAAATAGTGATAAATAGTGACGTATAGCATATAAATAGTGATACTATGGTTCAAAAGATATTTGAGTATCTTGGTGTGCCTGCTAACTTGACGTCAAGATAGCAGGCACATTAAGAAATACAGTTCGTATCAATGTGATTTATATGTCAAAAAACTGTGCATAAATAGTGAATCGAATACGCAAAATTTCAACAATTGTACTTCAATACAAACCGAGATATTACGGTCTCTAAGTGGGCTGCCAACTTGACGATTCTTGCGATGGCGATTCCAGAGAAACGGGTTGAAGTTTTAAACAAATAAATACATGAAAAAATTGTGTGTGAAATTGTGAATCTTTCAATATCAATAAAAAAAGAATTCTCCTTTGCTATTTTCCAAAAATCTAATGTAAACTTCTACCATACATTCGATTTTAAGTACAATCGTGCACAATTTTATTTATTGACTTAAGATACTGACATAAAGTCTAATTATTTTTAATTCAAGTCATAAAATTACACTTAAATCTATCGTTGTAATGTCAGTTTCTCGTTATTTCTATGGAAACTTATGTCAAGCAATTTGTAATTTTAGTGACTCGAATTAAAAGTCTCGGGATAGTGGCGGACGAGCGAGTTTCGCGAACGACCGAGAGATGGCGTGATTTTGTTTACATGCGGTGAGCCGGTGATACGAGAATGGTGCGCGAAAAGTTTTATTTGTTTGTGTTGAAATTGATAAGCAGTGAGTACATTTGCATCAGAAGTGAAAGTGTTTAAATCGTTTAATAACAACCTACATTTTTATAGGTACGCAGCTTATTTTCTATTATGGTATTTACAAAAAAGATATACCTAGGTACGGTCGGGGTCGCCGTCGCTTTACCACTTTGCAGCGATTTTCGTGTGAAGCGCACCGACCGCCCGGGTACCTACGTGCCCGTACCAAATAGACGACGTGGTGTGCAAGGGATTTTGACCTTTAGACTGGTAAAGCGACGGAGTACGCTATTGTACCTAATGTGAGGTAGATATATTGAAAATGTGTGCAGCGGAGTTGTCCCCTGTGTTAACGCGTCTGTACCGTCTCTCGCTCTCTTCGGCTTGTGTGCCGGAATCTTGGAGAGAAGCTAATGTGCAACCGATCCCTAAAAAAGGAGATCGGTCAGATCCGACTAATTACCGCCCTATAGCCGTAACTTCAGTGTTGTGTAAGATCCTAGAACGAATATTGAACAAACAGCTTATTCGATACCTAGAAGATCACTCCCTAATTCACGATCGTCAATATGGGTTTCGGCCAAAACGGTCAACGGGTGATCTTCTAGCGTACGTCACACATCTCTGGGGTGAGGCTATTGACAAGCGTGGCGAGTCACTGGCAGTTAGCCTTGACATAGCCAAGGCTTTTGATCGGGTCTGGCACAAAGCTCTTCTCTCCAAGCTCCCGGCATACGGTTTGCCCGCTCAGTTCTGTACCTGGATTGCCAGCTTCCTGCATGAGCGTAGAATTCGTGTCCTTTCGGATGGATGCGCTTCGCGGTTTATGTCAGTGAACGCTGGTGTTCCTCAAGGCTCCGTTCTATCCCCCACGCTGTTCCTTCTGCATATCAATGACATGCTTCCTCTTGGAAACATTCATTGCTATGCAGATGATAGCACAGTGCATGGGGGATATAACGGGCACCTAACGGCTGGGCGGGTAGACACCGAAATGAAGCGAGCAAATCTTGTCATTGAGCTCAATCGGATGTTGGACCTCATTTCTAAATGGGGCTCCGATAATCTGGTGGAGTTCAATGCCAAGAAAACACAGGTGTGCGCGTTCACAGCAAAAAAGTCGCCATTCCTTCCCCTTCCCTCTCTTCAGGGTACATCTCTAGGCCTGCAGAGCAGTATTAACATGCTCGGTATGGATATCCGCTGCGATCTGAACCAAAAGGACTACATCGAAACCGTGATTAAAAATGCCTCACGTAAACTCGGTGTCCTGAACAAGGTGCGGCGATTCTTCACGCCTGATCAGTTGTGTCTATTATACAAGACACAGGTGCGGTCTTGCGTGGAGTATTGCTCTCACCTTTGGGACGGCTCCGCAAGTACCTTCTCGATGCCTTGGACAGATTGCAGCGCCGCGCTGTGCGCATTATCGGCAATGCAGAGGTCACTAAAACTCTCGAGCCTTTGCAATTGCGTAGAGATATTGCGTCACTCAGCGTCTTTTACCGTTTATACCATGGCGAGTGCTCTGAAGAACTCTTTGACCTCATCCCTCCTTCTCCCTTCCTCCATAGGAGTACGCGTGCTGCTCTGCGGAGTCACCAATTTACAGTCTCTAACATTCCATCTCGCACAAAGAAATTTGGTGACTCGTTTCTTTGCCGCACTTCCAAAAGATGGAATAGTCTACCAGCACACGTATTCCCTCCTACCTATGACATAGGGTCCTTCAAACGAGGCGTGAAGAAGCACTTTGTGGGCCGGCAAAGTGAGGATGACTGATGCTACGTCTCTTACGCTGCACCAGTTGTCCTCGCGCCTGGACCTCATTTCCACTTAACATCAGGTGGAGTGAAGTCATTTGCCGGGCTTAATATAAAAAAAAAAAAAAAAAGATATTTTCTCAGTCATTCAAAACTTTTCATATTTACTACTTGACCAACATAATTAATCGCATTAAAGCTAGACGTTTATCATAATTGTTCAATGATTAAGAATCTAAATTTATTGCACTTCAATTAGTTTGCACATGCTGAGTGGTCAGATTTTAAAATGGAATATCGAAGAAAATACGTTTAGTTGGTAAATTATTGAACAACTGTGATAAACGTCTAGCTGACATGCGCCTAATTATGTTGGTCGACTAATTACTTCGTAGTAGGTACTTACCAAGCTAATCTTTCGTAAAGTTAACTAGGGTCAAGTATATTCCTAGTGCATTAAATGTTAAAGTTACCTGCCTAGTCTTTTATGAGTAATAAACTGTCATTTAAACGTAATTTTCAATTAGAGTAAAAGAGACAAAACACGGAATAACTATTCGTAGCTCATTCTTTGTTTATTAGTCATAAAAGACTAGGCAGGCAACTTGTCGGTGGTCGAGTAGTAAATATGAAAAGTTTTGAATGACTGAGAAAATATCTACCTCACATTAGGTACAATGGCGGACTTCGTCGCTTTACCAGTCTAAAGGTCAAAATCCCTTGCACACCACGTCGTCTATTTGGTACGGGCACGTAGGTACCCGGGCGGTCGGTGCGCTTCACACGAAAATCGCTGCAAAGTGGTAAAGCGACGGCGACCCCGACCGTACCTAGGTATATCTTTTTTGTAAATACCATAATAGAAAATAAGCTGCGTACCTATAAAAATGTAGGTTGTTATTAAACGATTTAAACACTTTCACTTCTGATGCAAATGTACTCACTGCTTATCAATTTCAACACAAACAAATAAAACTTTTCGCGCACCATTCTCGTATCACCGGCTCACCGCATGTAAACAAAATCACGCCATCTCTCGGTCGTTCGCGAAACTCGCTCGTCCGCCACTATCCCGAGACTTTTAATTCGAGTCACTAAAATTACAAATTGCTTGACATAAGTTTCCATAGAAATAACGAGAAACTGACATTACAACGATAGATTTAAGTGTAATTTTATGACTTGAATTAAAAATAATTAGACTTTATGTCAGTATCTTAAGTCAATAAATAAAATTGTGCACGATTGTACTTAAAATCGAATGTATGGCAGAAGTTTACATTAGATTTTTGGAAAATAGCAAAGGAGAATTCTTTTTTTATTGATATTGAAAGATTCACAATTTCACACACAATTTTTTCATGTATTTATTTGTTTAAAACTTCAACCCGTTTCTCTGGATTCGCCATCGCAAGAATCGTCAAGTTGGCAGCCCACTTAGCCACTCACCAGCCCACGACCGTATATACAATATGGCTCCTACCGTCCACTCAATCTGACAGCTGTCCGAAAGTTGGCCGACGCTGACCCGAGACTACCCGAGCTGACAAAAAAGCTTAGAACTAACCCATTGCTAAAGCTATATCAAAACCTAAACTACATACCAAATGCTTAGAAAACTCAGTATTTTAAAAAGTTAATTACGAAAAGCTACAACAAAAATGACAAAAATGAAGATTCCAAGACAAAACACAAAAATATTTTTTTTATATCGACATTTAGAAGTCGTTATTACTTGGAAGTCACTGTTTCAAACTATAAAGAATCATATCATTTTCGATAGTTAAAACCATAACGATTGTTTTGATGTGCACATTATTAGGAAGAACGATGATTACGAAGAGTAATTAACACATTATTAGCACAAAAAAATCCTATGCAAAATAAATGGCGAACCGTCAAAATTGTCAACAATTTCATTTTTTTACTAAAGGTACTCGTACACTATGCCATAGTTTCAATTGCTCTACGGATCAATGGGCGATTTTCCGAAAAAAAAAAAAAAGAATTTGGTTCGTAAATGACTTCATAGATGGCGCTTAGCATAGATTAGTATGGCGCATGGTAAAAGGCGGGTTCATGAAGAGCACATGTATGGCTGCGTAATATTTATTCTATTCCAAAATAGAAATAGGTTCTGGATGTCCTGAATATATAGGTAAGGACTTACTTTTTTTTTATTCTTTTGGTAGACAAGTAAAAGTGTAGAATTTATTACAGCCCTTAGGTAGGTACGGCTGGTGGCCGGCTTTTATAAAACGACATCTATCGGGTGTTTTTGAACTAACTTTTACTTTTTAATTTGGGCTGTCAGAAAATCGCCCATTGATATCCATAGAGCCACCTCAAATTTTCTTGCGGAACTACGAACTAGGTGTAGTGAGCAACAACCTTAACAAAGAACGTTGCCGTGTTTATGGCGCTTGGTCAGAAAAAAAAAAATATTGGAATGTCACTGTCTACAAATGTAAACAAACCATAATAATCCTTAACAATAATTAGTATGCGATTGTTTTGATGTGCACTTATTTAGGAAATACGGTGAGTAGAAGAGTATTTCGACATTTTTAAAAACGCTTACGTTGCAAAATTCCGTTTTGGCGAACTGTCAATTCTCGCCAATTTCATTATTTTTTTCTGTGAAATTATGTTTGTCATTAAATAGATTTCTTTTACTTTTATACTGAATTAGTAACCACAGAATCATCTCAAATATTTTAATGGGCCTACGTAATACGTGTTTTGAGTAATTACACTCACCGTGGTCGTAATGCGAGTTTGCAAAATTAATTTAGGCTGAGTTACAGAAGTTACCAAGGACAGGAGGGGTTATATGTCACTGAGTTACAGAAGTTACCATGGACAGGAGAGTGGTTAGAGATCGTAATATCTCGGTTTGTATTGAAGTACAATTGTTGAAATTTTGCGTATTCGATTCACTATTTATGCACAGTTTTTTGACATATAAATCACATTGATACGAACTGTATTTCTTAATGTGCCTGCTATCTTGACGTCAAGTTAGCAGGCACACCAAGATACTCAAATATCTTTTGAACCATAGTATCACTATTTATATTCTATACGTCACTATTTATCACTATTTACACAATTTTTTGACATAGTCAAAACCATCTAATTCCATGGTGTGCCTGCCAACTTGACGCTCACCTACCACCCATTCAGGACGTAATTTTTTAACTGTGGCAAAGAATGGGCGCAAAAACCCACAGCGCACAGAGGCAACAATATTTTAAAAAAAAGTATATGTCGTTACCAGGACATAAAAAATACAAAATATGAATTTAAAAAATAATAAATTATGCAATACAAAACTGCAATATTTTGTATCAATTAATTAAAGACGATTAGAAATAGCTGTTGGAGTACTTGGAGCATTTCAGATCCAAGCTGTTTTGTCTTCTGTGTAATGTATACTTTGTAATGAACTTTTTTATAAAGCTTATTATAAAAAAAAACACACACATGCTTAGGCACAAATAAAGAACATTTACTTGTAACATGTTGTTTGGTAGCTTGTGTGCCGCAGCGGCACAAAAGGGCGAAAACTCGGTGATTTTTAAGTAAATAATCCCGTAACTGGTACTAAGTGCAAAGAACAACCTATTTATATGGGAGCAAGTTGACAAAATGAAAAAAAGACAGCTGTTCCATACATTAGGTCAAATACAGCTGATAATAATAATAAATTGAATAGAATACATACATTCATATAATAACGACTATTATCCCCGAAGGGTTAGTCAGAGACTAGGCAATGAGGTTCTCTAGTTCTCTACCATAACCCACTTTTCACCAAATAGCGCCTGCACATGTGCTCAGCGTGACAAATGGTGAGCCCATCGTCGCTCTATGCAGTTGGATGTATGTGCAGTCCTTAATTCGTTAGTCGCCTTTTACGACACCCAAGGGAAGAGAGGGGTGGTAGTATTCTTTCACCGCCACGCGACACGGGTTTTAAAATAGAATACTAGTGACTACATTAAAAAGAATACTTTGATTATACGCTAAATACGGGACACTTTATAATAAATAAGTCGTTTAAAGGGCGGCCTTATCATAAAACCAATATCTATTAATTAACCCATGAGTTTTAGACCTTGCTTTGGTACACGGACATCTATTGATGACGTAATCGTTTAGTCGTGATGACGTCATAAATTCTATGAAATAACGTCTGTCAATTCGTAATTTCAGAAAATGATTGTTGTTGTAATAATTTTTATTCTATTTTGTTACAGGACTAGACATCGTCAGAAGAGATGTTGCATTCTGATTTGACCGAGAAGATTTTATGTTACTGTAGCTATTAAAGTTTGATGTGCCTCCTTATAAAAATGAACAAGCCAAAATGTTAGTTACTTACTGAGTGTACTTACTAAACATTTATATCTATTTAGCCATGGCTTTGCAAAATACAGATGTATCGCGAAGATAAAGATGCAACAAACACGGTAGTTGTTTTAAGCACTGTTTGTTATTCTTATTACAATGGAATAAGAGTCAAAATAATGTTTTAATATTTACTCAAGAATATTTAAACATTCACAATCTGGAGGGTTACTCTTGAACGCAAACTCAATCTTAATACAATTCCAATGCGATTAATATGTATCGATATTGGAATAAGTAAAGATAATTCCGGAACGCCATCTCGATTATAATTTGTTCAATCAATTTCCACGCAATTTAATTCCAATGTGGCGCTATTGTCGCTTACAAAAGTGCCATTTGACATTTTTTAGATTTGTGATTGGAAATTGATTAATGCAATCCTGTTTCAAGAGTAGCCTACCAGTTATATTGTCATTATGGTCAATTGTAAAGGAATAGTGTTTTTAGTATTCATATAAAGCAAAATATATGAAACAATATTTAGGTATTTCGTTACAAGCCCTATATTGTCCCTCTGCTGTTCAAAGGCATCCCTCCTCTCTTTCCAAATTCGCGGTTTGTTGCATGAAGCTCGTCCTCCATCTCCGACTATGCAAATACAGAGTTAATTTTGGACCCCCCGCCAAAAGTAAATATGGGGTAAAAAAAAGTAATAATAAAATATTTAACGTAAAAATAATAAAAGTTTTCTTTTTTAAAATACAATTTTTAGCCTGCTTTTTATATCCTATAGTTCTAGGCAATGATATTATATGTGTAGATACGTTGTCTGCCCTCCGTAATGACTAGAACAAACTCAGGTAATTGCCCGAGTTTCACTCAGTCACACGTCAGTCAGTGTCACGTCAACACGATTTACACGATCGTTACCTTTATAAGTTTTTGATTTGTTGATTGGTTAAAATGCCTTCCTATGTATCCAGAAATTGTAAAAATTATACTGCAACCGTAAGAGACAATAAAAATGTCTTATTTCATTCGTAAGTATTGTAAATATAAATTTAAAACACAAATTTTCATTTAGTGATGACATTTGCCATGTTGCCAATCCGATACGCATGAGTGACGAGCGTATACTATGTTTTCTGTAAGAGTGAAAGAGAAAAACAATGGCGGCCGAGATAGCGCATAAATTCTATGAGCTCATTGGTCAACTACCAAAAGTCAAAATATTGTCTATCTCTTTTTAACAATAGGCTAATGATATGATTTTCCCCTCTCAACGTGTATTACGTCATAGAAACAATTTCGCCATTTTAAAATGCAATTCATTTACGTATAACTAGTCTATTTATAAAAGGTCATTGGTTCTAGGTGCGTGCGCTCACCCTCGCGGTTAAAGCGACGGCGCGCTGTGATTGGTGCACGGGGTGAATAATAGCGGTCACGCGCATGCGCTTTGGTAACCGCGATAGGCCGCGCGCTAGGTGACAATAATTTTAATTTTCTTATGGAAAAGTTGAGACAAAAAATGTAAAAAAAAATAATATTTTTTATTTCATTATTTGGTTGTGCTGCTGCTATAGGATCTCGTAAAAAAAAATTGGCGGGGGGTCCAAACTTAACCCTGTATAGTTAGTTAAATATATTATATCCTACTTATACTACAAACGCGAAGGTTTGTAAGTATGGATGGATGTTTGTTACTCTTTCGCGTAAAAACTACTGAATGGATTTGGATAAAATTCGGCGTACAGATAGTTTATAACCTGGATTAACACATAGGATACTTTTTATCCCGATATTCCCACGGGAACGTATAGATGGATGTTTGTTACTCTTTCACGTAAAAACTACTGATTGGATTTGGATGAAATTCGACATACAGATAGTTTATAACCTGGATTAACACATAGAATACTTTTTATCCCAATATTCCCACGGGAACGGGAATCACGCGGGTGAAACCGCGAGCGGCTGCTAGTATTTTAATAAAACAGTCAGCCCCCAAAAATATGTGGCAAACGCTTCTGTCTGTCTATTAGTAATTTGTACAATGCGCGCGCGCAGCTCTATTGTTGACTAGCAATTGACACGTACACAGCAGTGTACGACGAATTACGAATAGACAGGCGAAAGCAGCTTAGTCAACGTTTTTTATTATAAAACTTGTAATTAATGGTTACCATTTTAAGCCAAAGTCAGCTATTAAGAGTAGAAATAAGAAGTATTCCAGTCATAATAGTTTAGAAATAGAAACAATTCCAGTACGTACACGGGGCGTCAGATCAACCTGCCTTAATCAGTCAAATTTCTACAATTTTGAACTTTATGGTTTGGTTTTAAGGATCAATATTCATTGAAGACATTTGACAGATTAGGGTAGGTTGATCTGACGCCGTGTGTACATATTCATTCGTGTTATATTTTTACATTTTTTTTGTATATAATGAAGTACCTACATAATATACCTATTTACTAATAGAAAGTTAAGTCTTAAACGATCAAATCGTTTTATGTACAGGTTGTTTTGATAAGTGTATAACACCCATTGGAAGGAATGTACATCAAAGACAACTAAAACATGATACTTAGTAAGTTTTTTTTTCGCTATTTCTGGTTCCGTAATAAAAGTCCAACACTTTCGAGATCATTCATTTTCTGGATAAACCCTTTTCCAAACAACCTGTGTCGGCATAGCCTTTTTTATGGTGATATAAATAATCTGAAAGATAATTTTCTTCATACTTTACAGGGAGTCATACATACTTATTACCTTAGATTAGAGCGATATTATGTGCGATTAGTATAATAATAATATTAAACGGTCTGAATGTAATCGAAATACTATTAGATTAATAAGATAATTTATAAATATTATGTAGGACAGTCATAAATCATGTAAATATTTTATTTTAATTTAAGATGACTGTATAACGAAATATTATATTTTATTAATTATAATTCTTGTTTTATTGCACATGTATCACTATAAATATACCACGACTAGGGTTACCATTTAGGAATTTAAAAAGTCCTGACAAAAGCCTGACATTTCGATAAAAGTCCGGACTTTTAGTCACTAAATAGAAACACTACTCACTTTTTATACTTATTTTGTTTTTAGATAGATGAGAAGTTAATAAAGATTAAAGACTTATTTGATATTACTTAATATGTAGTTTTGTTACTCATATTCTAAAATCCGGACAAATTAAAAAGCCAAACTAGAGTCTAAAAATCCGCACATGTCCGGACTAATCTAAGACGGATGGTAACCCTAACCACGACCGAGACGTCGAGGACTTCTTGGCGGGAAAGTGAAGCGCCATGTCTGCAGTTTTGTCTTATTTTCTAAAATTTGTGTATTGCCGAATATTAATGTGAAATAATGGTGGATTATTAACCGATATGTGTTCGTGAGCGTGCATGAGTGTTGGCAAATAAAACAAAACAGTGCAACATCACTTTTCAAATTCTTTCAAGAAGTCCGTGTGATGTTCAGTAAAGTCCCACAGCTTTACTGGAACTCAAGGGATTTGGGGGGGGGGGGGGGGGGGGGGTATCATTTAGCTTAATCATCACTCATTATCATCTTTCATCTTTTATCCGCTACACTCTTGACAGAGCGGTCGTGGTCGTCATGTAGTAGCGATTTGGGCAGAAGTTATTCGCCTCACGACAGCGCGCCACTTTTCTCTGTTGGAGGTCATCCTGCTGCAGTCGTTTAATGGACCTCCCACGGCTGACTTAATTTGGTCCGTCCATCGCATGGGAGACTTTCCACGCGGCCTTGTGCCCTCCATTTTTCCCTGAACGACAAGAAGTTCGATGGACTGATGGTCGCGTCGAGAGACGTGTCCGAAGAATGTGAGTATGCGAGACTGTACTACTGAAAATAGACGCTGCTCAATGCCGAGTTCTTGAAGTATCGAGACGTTAGTGCGAAGCTCGGTCCACGATACTCCAAGCATTCTTCTCCAGCACCACAACTCTAAATCATCTATTTTCATCCTTTCCACTTCTCGCATTGTTCAACGTCTCTGCAGCGTACAGGAATATGGGGAAAATAAGCGTTCGTACGAGTCTGGTTTTAGTAGTTTTGGTTATTTTCTGTCCCTCCATATCATCATCTCCATCCATATCATCATCTTATAAGCATAATAAATGAACTCTATTATTTCCACTGAAGGACTAGTATCCATGGTAAAGAAACAACTTATCAAAAAAAAAAAAACCAAGACGTTGACATTCGCTTGACACTACCTACGCGCACGCTACTGTGCGTACGCGCGCAAGGAATGGACCGCGACCGTGTCGCGTAACGGTACTACCACCCCCTCTCTTCCTTTGGATGTCGTAAAAGGCGATTAACGGACTAAAGACTGCACATACATCCAACAGCTTACGGCGCGACTTAGCGGCGATGGGCTCACCAAAAAAAATGTTCCTAAGCTATTTGGTGAAAAGTGGACTATGGCAGAAGACTGCCTTTGCGGCCCTCATTACCTAGTCTCTGAGTAACCCTTTGGGGATAAAAGTCGTGATTATATAGTGTCCATGTCTACAGCTTCCTCATTCGATATAGAGAAATTCTAAGCATACCATATTTTTGTGCATATTATATGCAATCAAACGTTTCAGTCCTAATTTTTGTGCCACCACAACTTCGTTACTATGAGTTGTTTTATGTGTGTAAGCTGGAGACACGTGTCACCAGCTCGCACACGCCCGTTAAGACAAACCAGTGAGGTTAGGGTTTTGGACTATAGCTAGAAATTTTGTGCATAATTTGTGCACTAGGAACAAAAAAAACTAACCATCACACTCAAATACTGTTGAAACTACGATCATAAAACTGTGTGCGAGCTGGAGACACGGGTCTCCAGCTCGCACAGCTGTATCTTCGTAATTGTTCAAGCTACGGTTATGAATTATACCTCAAAATTTTGTGCAGAATTTGTGCATAAGGCACAAAAATTTTCAAAACTTTAACTCAATAGGTTTTTGAGCTACGAACCGATAAGTATGTGTAAGCTGGTGACACGTAACACGGGCTAACACATGGTGAATTATTGTAACTGTATAAGATAGCGCTTCGTTTTAAAGATAAAATAATACGTTATAATTTGTGCACACACGAGGCAAAATTTCAAATCTCTGGGCCTCTTACTTTATAAATTATAAGCCAAAAACTGTTTTCCCGCCAAAAAATTCAAAATAATGGCTCGGAAGCGGCTAAACGCGCGCCGACCGCGCTGTTGCCGTTCCGTGCGCTACACTATTGCAATCGAGTTTGAACTTGAGAGCTAGCTTAATTTAGTGTCACTTTAATTTGCGCTCTCGATCGTTTCGTTTCTACACCGAGAATTTTAGACTAGGAGACTGCTGATATAGGAAATTGGTTAATTTAAAATAAAAGCAGTCTATTTTATTTATGAATGTTCATAAAATATCGCTATGCTTTGTTTTAAGTATTTACAATAACCTCATTAATATGATAAGTAGTGATAAAATTAGTCTGCCTGTATGTTTTTATTACCACGTTTTTATTCGGTAGCTTTCTCGTTTATTTGTTTATTTATTTGTCGACAAATGCAAACGATTTTATAGTAGCTTCCCGATGAGCTAGACTTGCAACTTTGAACATAGGTCAGAACAGAATGACAATGCAATATTATGGTGTCATGAGCTGATCTGATGATTCAGCCGGAAGAGGGCCACAGGATCTCTGTAAGAAAATTATGAAACCCCATTCAGGCTCATTTGATTAGTTTTGATGAGCACTCTGACGGGAGACGACTAGACGAGGTCCATGGTCTGATGATGAACCCGAAGGAAGGCCACAGGAACTCAGTATTGAAACCATGCAACCCCATCAAGTTTGGGCTCGTTTGATTCATTTTGACGAATACTCTGTTAGAAAAAAGGGTCCAGGGTCTGATGATGGAGCCAGAAGAAGGCCACAGGAACTCGGTATTGAAACCATGCAACCCCATCGAGTTTGGGCTCGTTTGAATCGTCTTGACGAGTACTCTGTTGGGAAATAGTGTTTAGGGTTTGATGATGAAGCCGGAAAAAGCCCACAGGAACTCTATAATAAAACCATGCTACCCCAACGAGTTCGGGGTCGTTTGAATCGCCTTGACGAGTACTTTATCGAGAAATAGTGTTCAGGGTCTGATGATGGAGCCGGAAAAAGAACACAGGAACTTTATAATAATACCACACAACCCCATCGAGTTTGCGCTCGTTTGATTCGTCTTGACAACTACTCCCATAGGTGATGAAGAATTTTTAGTTTTGGCACGTTAACTAAAAAACAGTTACTACGCTACGATAACTAAACCATCAACCATTCTGACAAGGGGTCGGTCAGCCATCAACACATAGAAGAATTGGTAACTTGCAAACTTTTTAACTTTTAAATAGAAAAAGTAAGAATTACTTACTACTGGTAAAATAAAAATTTGAAATAGCTTTATTAAAAATAATAAAAGTATCTTTTTTTCGTTATCTGTGGATTGGGTTTGAAATAGGTACATATAAAATTTAGCATCTACCTACTTACTAGCATTTGAAAATAACTTTAGGTACTTCCTCATAAGATAACAAAGGTACGCCTACTATTGAATCTCGGTGATCTACTGCGGATGGACAACATCTACATAAAGAAGCCATAACTGGAGGTTAGTATAGGTAAGCAGCAGAACGATTAGATAGAACACAATTAAATTATTTTTTATTATAGTTCTTTTTCTATAGAATTTACAATAATGACGAAAAAGGCCGGCGCACGGGAAGATGCGCGTAATAAAATGCCCGCTTGCAAAGTGTTAAACTATAGCTACATAAATTTAATATCGGTGATAACAGTATCGACCATATCTACGGACTATTAAAAATTCATGCAATATCGTGTTTTTTTCCACTATATAGTTTCAGAACGCATCGAACGTTTATAATTATTTTATTTTATTAAACTTTTACAAGCACATTTGTTTGTTAAAAACTACAGATTAATGATAATTCAATAAATATCAGGGATACGGTACAATATTCTTGAATTCGATCACGTACAATATAGTGATCTCAACGCACACCGCATTCCTGACGCGATATAGTGTTTTCCAAAATAGGTATAGTTTCAGAACGCATCGATATCGGATTTGACGATATTGATGCAATAAATACGTTTCAGTAACCTTATACGATTTGTATCGCCTACTCCTAATTTTATCGAAAAAAGTGGAAGAGGTGATTGCGCTTTATTACATGTCGGCAAATAATTACTATTTATTGCATCTTTATTATTATTATTAATTATGAATTCGTAATATTGTATTACTTTTAATACTTTATCGTTACTCCAATCCATAATTATCGAAACAGAATAATATCGATAGTCGTATTTGCAACACGTTCACACCTCTAGTTGTCTAGCAGTCAACTAAAGTGTGCGAAGGAAATGTGGCCGCACGAACATTATCGCGACAAAATCCTTGATGTGCGGCAATTTACCAACAGCGCGGCGCGTCAACGCCATGATACAACGCGCTAACGCGAAGTGTTTGGCCAGACGTGTCGCGAAAACGCAAATCTTCGCGCTAGCGCGATAATGTGGCCCTAGCATTACATTGGGATGCCCCAGCAGACTAATCGCAAAGTCATCGATCAACATAGAGTACATTTATTTTTATTTATTTATTTACATTTAACCATGGGAAGTAATACAATCTAATATTAAAATAAATTACTTTCAATGGTTAAATTTTTTTCTGTGACGGTCGATAGCGATTAGTTTGCTGGAAAGCATCCGTTCTTTATCGAATTAGGCTAAGTATTCAACCATTTTGTCGTTCTGCACTCCTCCATAATGTTTATCATTATGCCAAATCTAATTATTCAATTGTCTCAACAACAAAAAATAACTAAGACATTCGTGTGTGAGATATCTAAAATAAAAAGTAGGGTAGGTTATTAGGTACCTACCTGCCTATAGTAAAACTAAATTAGTCGCGTCGCGCATCGCTTTAACAGACGGCTCCTAGTCTAAAAGTGGCAATAGTGTAGCGCACGGAACGGCAACGGCGCGCTTAGCCGCTTCCGAGCCATTATTTTGATTATTTTGGCGGGAAAACAGTTTTTGGCTTATAATTTATAAAGTAAGAGGCCCAGAGATTTGGAATTTTGCCTCGTGTGTGCACAAATTATAACGTATTATTTTATCTTTAAAACGAAGCGCTATCTTATACAGTTACAATAATTCACCATGTGTTAGCCCGTGTTACGTGTCACCAGCTTACACATACTTATCGGTTCGTAGCTCAAAAACCTTTTGAGTTAAAGTTTTGAAAAGTTTTGTGCCTTATGCACAAATTCTGCACAAAATTTTGAGGTATAATTCATAACCGTAGCTTGAACAATTACGAAGATACAGCTGTGCGAGCTGGAGACCCGTGTCTCCAGCTCGCACACTGTTTTATGATCGTAGTTTCAACAGTATTTGAGTGTGATGGTTAGTTTTTTTTGTTCCTAGTCATTGAGGTACATTAAATAGAGTAGACGTCCCATACAAAGATTGTGCTCCGCTAGATGACAGCGGGCATCACGTGATACGTTGGGGAGGGGCCTTGGTTGTTATAGAATAACTCCGAGCGCGCAGATGCGACACACAATTAGTACAGTTTTATCGTGTATTATGAGAATATTGTTAAAATATAAAAATCAATGGGAAGTTACTTTTTATGTTTTATTGAATGTTGTTAATTGTAATATTTTAAAATAAGTAAAATAATGCTAAGAATGTATAAGTAAATAATAATAGGCTTGTGTCCACTAAGAATAAATCGGGTGGATTGGCGTTTCTAATGATCAATTATGATTTATAGAAACAAATTATCTAAAATATTCATTATAAAAAATTGAGATTATTAATATTTTTAAAGAAAAAAATCGACAAATACACATTCAGTCATATGACATTAAACGGAAATCAGAAGCCGTGACATCACACCGTGTCAAATGTCATTTATTGTTGTGATATTTCTATAGAACAAGCCTCGAACGAAACGGATGTTTGGTACGGCGTTACGTCATTTACTCAACATGGCGGTCTTAAGCGTTTTTGCGGTAAATTGAAATCGGAATATAAAAACGCAAAATAAATATTATAAATGATCGATTTTTTTAAAAAATTATGTATTTTAGATAAAATAGGTAAACAGGTATCGTTTTAATATGATTTTGAAATTTAGTCAACTAGCCTATTTATAAAATCTTTTTCTTTTTTAATCAGATGTCAATAATATATTAATATGATATGAGGTCTTCCTGCTTCATCTGACATTACTTATTTTACGAACTTATGTAGGTACAAATTTTATCAATATTTCCCTATCTTTAAGGCCCAGGCGTAAAGATTGAATAAACAAAATGTAACAAAATTATCCCAAACAAAATGAAATAACTATTTTTCGTCTTGTAATAACTACAGTCAGTTATTTTCTAAGTATGTGTAAAATTATTACTTTCCGCAGTAAAAGAAACGTCAACTAATTCTACCTACACTTTTTACATACACAATGTCACATCTTAACTTTTTTACTCTATGACAAATGACGCAACATGGCGTCTCCGCTAAATATTTTGCTTGAATTAAGTTTTAAAATGATTTGCTCGTTACTTACCGACGGAAAGTTATTCCTTTGCACTTCGCTGTATTACTAGAGTTATTAGTGCAATTAGACATGGGCGCCGAGTAAAAAAAAACCAGCGGCGGCGCGCCTTAAAAATATGCTCGGCGGCGGCGTGAAGCCGGCGGCGTGGGATTTTTGAAGTCGTTTTTGGTTAAGTAGTTAAAGGTAGAAATAAGAGTGATAAATAAAACCAACACTTCATAAAGATTTCAACAACGAAACATTATGTCGTTGCCGTAGAGCGATAAGTCACTTAGTAGGTAAAATTGATAATTTAGTTCCTCCTTGCGTCGTGTTCCTCAATGCTGAGAGTCGTGACCTCCCTTCTGCATCACTTTCTCTCTTAGGGTTTTCCTCCATCTGTTTCTGTCTCCGGCGGTGTGGAGGGCGTTATGAACTGAAGAGTTAAGAGTGGTGCGGATTTCGTCAGACCTTACGTATTGGGCTGCGTCCTCGAGGCCGTTTCACGTCTACTTTGCCGGTCACGATAAGCTTCTCGAGGTTGTCACCGTCTTTCCTTGCAATGTGACTGAAGTATTCGAAAATTCTGCGTAGACATCTGAGGATGACAGCCGCGATGAGATTTTGAGTTCTCGCTATGTAGAGACGTTAGTCCGAAATGCTGTCCAAGGAATACGGAGCATCTTTCTCCAACACCACATCTCAAAAGCGTCAATGCGTTTGCGGTCTGCAGCTTTTAGTGTCCAAGTCTCAGCGCCGTATAAAAGATCGAGAAGACAAGAGTCCGTACCTGTCTGGTTTTGGTTTTTACGGAAATGTTGCGATCTCTCCAGATTTTTGCAAGCTGAAACATGGCGCTCTTAGCCATGCCAATTCTCCTGCGCACTTCCTTCTCGCACGAACGATCGTTACTGATGTTGGAACCCAGGTATATAAAGTCGTCCACTATTTCTAGGTCCAATGCGCCAGTGAGTTCCAACTTCCCAAATTTATAATATGCGAAATCTGAACTGGCAGTCACTGAGGAGATCATTGGTCTCAAGGTATGACAGCAGTCGAGAGTTCACTACACGTTCCATAATCTTGCAGAGTATGGACTTGACTGAACTCGTGTTACAGTAAGATGGATCGGCACGGGTATCTTATTTTGGGCACAGGTTGCACATTAGCCAGCTTCCACGACTGAGGGACTAGAGCAGTCTCAAGTGAGAGACAATACAGGCGTGTTAGAACAGTAGACAAGTTAGGTGCACAGTTACGTAGGACAATGGCCGGGATTCTATCAGGACCACTAGCCTTATTCACGTTAGAGTACGGAGGTTTTGAGTACCTCTTTGCTGCGGATGGGAAGTTCTCCCATGGAGAGGTCGGCTATAGGCAGCTTAGGTGGAACCTTGCTAGCGACTGCCAGACGTGAGTTCTTTGCAAAAGAGTGGCAAACAAGTTAACTTCTCAGCTGCATTGTGAGCAAGTGAGCCGTCAGGCTTTATCAGCGGTGGAAATAAAGGTATTTCCAAATGTTTCGCACCCATTTGTATTACCTATAACCGGACCCCTTTAGGGGGTAGCTTCATGTCCGCGGCGGGGAGGTACTCAAAGCTCTCCGTGGACATAAAGGTATTTCCAAGTGGGTGCGAAGCTACGTAATGTTCTTTAACTGGAGCTTTCTCAGTGTCTGGGTACCCGACGATTTGCGCGCTCGAGCATCAGCCAAGGCTAAGAAAGCTGACGGGGTTCCGGTTACAGTTACAGCAGTGTGCCATACTCCCTAACATTTCTAAGATACTATGCCAACGCGTTGGTGTGGACGTCTGGCACGTTCGCGAAGTCCCCAAACAAAGGGCGTTCTTCTGATTCTTCTCCCTCTTGATGAAATAAGGTCGTCTTCGTCCTCATTGAGCACCTGAGCTGAGTAAAGAATAAACTGAGATTTGTTGCAAGAGCCCAACACATTGGAACAGTCTAGTCGGCGCGAAATTTTGAACAGTCGGCGGCGGCGGCGGCGCGCCATACCTAAACGGCGGCGGCGAGCCACGGCGGCGCCCATGTCTAAGTGCAATATCGTAACACACACGAGGGCATATTTAATGAGTTTTCACCGTTTTTTTCGTTTTAAACAAACAAGTTTAGACGCTCAAGAGCTAGCAAGCAACTGAGTGAAGTGCGGCCGGCTGGCCGCACTTGAACGGAACACAGTAGTGATGAGCGGTGTCTTCTCTATACGTAGTAATAATAGCTCAATGTTCCTAGTGCACAAATTATGCACAAAATTTCTAGCTATAGTCCAAAACCCTAACCTCACTGGTTTGTCTTAACGGGCATGTGCGAGCTGGTGACACGTGTCTCCAGCTTACACACATAAAACAACTCATAGTAACGAAGTTGTGGTGGCACAAAAATTAGGACTGAAACGTTTGATTGCACATAATATGCACAAAAATATGGCATGCTTAGAATTTCTCTATGTCGAATGAGGAAGCTGTAGACATGGACACGATTATATAATGTATGTGTTCGTTATTTATATCGGAGAAGTTATGTTATCACTAACTTACACAGCAAAATTATTGTAGGTAGGTAAGTAGGTAAACAAAAAAGCGCTTTAAAAAAATCAATGAGTGTAGGTATTGATCATTATCCCTTCCTTAGCTTCGCTGTAGTGTAGTTGGGTAAAAAGAGTTAATTTTTTTGTGGAGTAATACGCGGTGATCAAGCACTTTGAATCATACAACTTACCGCCTTAATTATCTACTTATTGAACCGCCTCTGTGGTTTGGTGGCTAAGCCACCAGCCTTAGATCCAGAGGTCCGAGGGTTCGATTTCCAGCGGGTGGTTTGGTTAGTGGTAGGGTTTGTTAAGTCCGCATGGCTAGTTACAACCATCTTACCTAATGTCTGGCGCCATAATAACAATGTTATGAAGCATTGTTGTGTTCTGACAGTTGAGAGATTATAAAACCAGTTCCTGTTCCTCAGTGGTTGAGAATTGCGGGTGAAGCGTTCTCACCTTCGTCCTTATCGTTACTTACCATCAGGTGGGATGAAAGCCAAGTGCTAACGTACCTATACATGGGTACACACAAATAATCACGGCTATTATCCCCGAAGGGTTAGTCAGAGACTAGGCAATGAGGACAGCAAAAGCAGTCCTCCGCCATTGTCCACTTTTCACCAAATAGCGACTGCACCAGTGGCGTAGCGTGGGTGTCGGCCGCCCGGGGCGGAAGACAATTTTGCCGCCCTCTTATTTAGGTATCTTTCTGTTACCTACTCTTTTCATTTTTGATCCAAAGCTAAAAAATAGGGTACTGGCACATAGGAAGGCCAACCTTATTTAAAATCTCAATAAAAAAATTGTTTTAAAGGTTTTACAAAAATAACTATTTGTAATGATGTGTAACACACACATTATTATCCTTCTAAAAATAATCAACAGATTACAATTTTCTTACTAAAATCTATAGTAAATAAGGTTTTTTTAAAAACACTAGTGGGCCTAGTTGAAGCCACAGTCCCTTACTAAGGCCCGTTTATGACTAACTGTTACTCAAAATCTACCTAATATTTCAAAAAAATAATTAACAAATCACGTTAAACAGTTTCAAATATAAGTTATTCAACCTATATTTATTTGTAATCAAAAAAAAAAAATTATTTCTGATGACAAAATGGAAACTCTAGACACTATTTAATTCAAGAATCTAATTAATCAGTTCTCATTTCAGGAGTGTCATTTCAAAAGGACTTATTTCCATCTTAACAGATTTCGCAATAAATGCAAAATACCTTCATGTGATTTATTGTGTTACATATGTATATATATTTTTTTTAGCTCCATAAAAGAGAATCGTATTTAGCTGATTATGACACTAGGACATTAATTTTAAAGTTTATTTTTATTAGGAAAACATTAATCAATTATTTGGAAATAAATCACTTTGTTCAGAACTACAGGTAAATAAACCTCTGTGTTAGGTACCCTGTCACAACCTGCCACAATCTGTCAGTAGGATTTAAAAAAAATAGCAACTTTTTTTGGTTCTATGGTCTTGGCTTCTAGGTCTTGCCGTTTTCAGCTCAAGCGGAAACCCCAAATTTGACCCACTTCCTGAGTGGGTCAAATTTAAGTTGCACGCACTAATTTTTGATTTAAACCCGCTCATCTTGGGTTGAGCCGGTTTCTTGTATGTTGACGTCAAAGTTATGACACCGTCGTTTTGACTTTTAGTATTATTATTCAATAACGCATGTATGTACACTTTTGTAACTTTTTATGGTTTTTAATGTGTCGAGAAGGATCGAATACAGTTTTCAGTGAGCTTATACACATTCTCGTTTAGGCGTTGCGATATTTTTACGGATTAAATAAAAAGCGCGATTACTTGAAATTTATGAATATTTTCGTAAATCTAATTCTGTCACATACACCGAGATTTTTCATTGGTTTTGGAGCCGAAACCCTTTTCATGTTTATCATCAGTAGAAGCTATTTAGCTTGTAAAACTAAAAATATGAGCATAAAAAATCATTAAAAAAATATCAATAAAAATTTTAAGAATCCTTAGTACCGGACGATCTTATCAAAGTCAACGACCGAGGCGCTTCAAACGCGCCGTCTACCCCCCGGCGGGGCGGGGCGGGCTCTCCCGCTCCGCCGCCGGCGCAGGCCGTTGCATTAGTGCAAACTGCAAAGTGCATTTTTTTACCGGCCGGCTAGTCTCGAGAAATTAGGTCAACAGGTCGTACGTAATTTTGGCTGTAGTCACTGTTTCGCCGCGAGTGCATCGTTGTAATGGATCGACACTATGAATACTCAAACATTGAGTATTTAGCGATGATTCGATTTTATGCCTTATCTGGCGATAACATTAACGAAGCCCGAGCCACCCGAGCATCTGCAGTCGCTGCGCATGCAAGGGATTCGCTCTCCTCAAGTCGCGATAGTGGACGCTTTTAATGTGGTAAAAAGTGACAGAGACACACTAAGAAGATTAAAAACCAATTCAATAAAACGTGCGAGAATGTGCATCCAAGTTAATGGTAGACATTTTGAACAATTGTTACGGTACAGAGAAGTGTAAAGTTGTGTTTTAGTGTTTATAAAAGATTCACCAAATTAAGGTAATTTAAATGATTATTAATTATTGTAAAAAAATTTAATCGACCTACGATTAAAATTTTTAAATACGCCGGAAATAAGTAACTCGTTTAGTACCTAAATAATGAATGTAATAAAAAGTAGTTACGTACTTATTTTAGTTAATTCGTATTTTTTAAAGTAATTTAGTACTTACCTAACTTATTTCTGACGGTCCTAAGCCCGTAAAAAGTATGAATGAAAAGTTTAAATCGTATTTCAATAGTGATTAGAATAACAAATAGAACAAAAATCAGCTGTTCCACAACGCGCGTGTAAGTAGGTACGAGTGCATACGCACACTCGATCGACTGCGAGTTGCGACTTGCGCTCGAATGCGTGAGTTCATAGGGGTCACGGTCACGGTATGTGTGTACAAGGTGATAAGGAGAACGTTACTACGTGTTTTCGACAAAAAGTCACTTTTACAACTTTTTTATATTTGCTAGTAAAGCGATTATTATTTCTTAAATAGGTACAACACTTTTTTTGTATTATAACGTTTTCGGCTCCAAAACCAATGAAAAATCTCGCTGTATACGCACAAATTAAGAGCCACTCATATATGTTTAGTCTACAGGCGCACATACAATGGCTTTAGAGATACACGATTCTGCAAAACGTTACTCCAGCAGGAAATGCAATTTCTCGAAAACCTAAAGAAGCACAAATTTTATTTTCGGCGTACATTTTTGCACTAGTGTAAGTGCTCTGCCCATGCACAATTTACTCTCTCCGATCATTCGTTTAGAATTTTCCTGCTGGAACAGCGTTACTGCAGCAGAAATCGTTTTTTTCGTTTTTCATAAAAACGACAACACGCACAAATTTTTTATTAGGTGCACATTCACAGCAGATTACGCACTAATTATACATTCCACTCATAACACTCTAGGAGCTACTTTCCTGCTGGGGTTACGCACTTGATTTGCAAGTCAAATTTAGAAAGGAATTGAGCGTTTCTTCAATAAACAATTTAGATTCCCATCATTAGTTACTTTTTTACTAAAAGTGGAAATAAGTCCTTTTGAAATGATGCTCCTCATTTGCCACTCAATTTTTAAGTGAGCCTTACTAGGGCTATAGATTTTTATTTCTTTAGCTATAGAAACAACTTTTTAATTAAAAAATCCCCTTCAGTCCAAAAGTTTATTTTCTTGGGTTGTGGATTCATGGATCAAGGATCCATGATCTAATAAAAGAAAAACTAATATTAGTTAATACTAAAATTCTCATTAATAAGTATACATAATAGAGTTCAAATCACCTACACGATATTGTGTCTATTTTGAAATACCTTCATTAGTTTGACATGAAAAAGAAATAAACTAAACAAACCCATTTCGTTTTATTTATCTTAAGTATTTCAATACAATCCAAGCGCATTTGCCATTTTTAAAGATTTAGTAAAGCCCATAGGCCCCTCCCTATGTAGGCCCGGGCCATACTACTGATTTTTCATAGTGGTGGAAAAATTAACATAAAATCACAAATAACTAAATAGTCGGTGAACTTACCATTGTATTCTATTCTCCCATGATTATTTAACAATATGATGATAGAATCACTCGAAAACTGACGCTATTTCAAACAATCACAACGAGGTGAACGAGGTTATAAGCACGCGACATCGACGACGGCGTCCAGAGAGAAATGAACGAGTTGTAACAAAATGGAGGCGCATAAAAAGGAAAAAACGGAACCTTTAGGGTTGTCCGTCTGTCTGTCTGTCTGTCAAGACCTTTTTTCGCAGGAACGAGTACTTACCTACACATATAAAATTGAAATGTATTATCAAAGATTCCAGTCTACGGCCCCTTTAAACTGTGGTAAAATCAAACTTGTAGGTCAACACGATCAGATAGGACCATTTATGTTGTAAAATCTCGTAATTCTCGTGATATCACAAGGCAATCAAAACCTACAGGGTATTTTCCGTTGAAGATCCTAGATTTTGACAGATTCATTGTCGAAAACCACACAGATCCCCTGATATCGATTTTTAAAGCAATCGGTAGAATAACTAAAAAGTTCAAGATGGAGGCTATTTTGTCTCATACTAATAACGGAGTCGTTGTCAGAAACCACACAGATCCCTAGATATCGATATTCAAAGCAATCGGTTGAATAACTAATAAGTTAAAGATGGCAGCTACCTTCCTCATTCTATTATCAGATTCATTGTCGGAAACCACACAGATCCCCTGATATTTATTTTCAAAGCAATCGGTCGAATAACTAAAAAGTTCAAGATGGAGGCTGTTCCCGCCAAAGCCGGAACGGCCATTCAAACCATACCGCCATCTGTAAGGCGGTTGACTCAGCGGTTGTTGCCAACCGTCTCACTAAGAGTCGCGGACGTACATGGCCATCTTCACACAGCCAGAGCTTTATTGGACTGTGGCAGTATGCTGACATTAATAACGTCACGCATGGCACGACTTTTGAACCTGCCATCAAAACCCACTTCTTTAAAAATTACAGGAGTTGGGAATCAGCACAAACATGAGTCAAAGGCGGCAATAACAATAGTATGCCGACCCACTCACAATGATACTCCTACAATCACTGCCACAGCTCACATTTTAAAAAGCGTCACTGGCTACCTTCCCTTAGAGAAGGTACCAAACATTTCCCACGTACTAGGCCAGCCACCCGTGCCATTGGCTGACCAGCTTTACCACACACCAGCCCCGATCGACCTCTTATTGGGGTCGGACGTTCTTGGCCAGGTGTTGGACGGGACTAAGGTCTCGTTGGGCCCGGGCAAGCCCATAGCCTTCGGCACGATTTTCGACTTCGCGTTGATAGGACTCATTGAGGACTTGTATGCGCAGCCGGCGCAGCAGGTTAACTCAGCTCACGTCGTCAGCTCACAACCAGACTCAGCTGAATCAGTCCAGGACATACGTCAGAGTCTGGAAAGGTTCTGGGAGTCTGAGGAGCCCCTCCCTCAATCTCACACTCATAATGATCCCCTGGAGGAACAATGCGAGGAAATCTTCCGCTCTACCACTACACGCGATCCCTCAGGCAGATAGATATACGGTCGCTCTGCCCTTTCTAAAGGACGCCCCTCAAATAGGTAAAACTCACCCTATCGCATTACGCAGATTCCTCAATATTGAGAAGAAGCTAATGGCGAACCCGTCTCTGCGTTCTAAATACGTCGACTTCATGGCCGAATACATCGACTTAGGGCACATGGCTCCCTGTCACCCAAATACATTCGCCCATAAACCTCACTTCTACATCCCTCACCATGGCGTATTTAAGTCAGGGTCGGACAAGCTGCGCATTGTTTTTGATGGTAGCTGCAAAAGCTCCAATGGTGTCAGCATAAATGAATGCCTACACACAGGCCCCGCCCTTCAACAGGACATTGTGGACATCATCATGTCCTTCAGAACGCATCCAGTCGTTTTCAGCACTGACATCCAGAGGATGTTCAGAAATGTGCTGGTTGCCCCAGACCAGAGACGGTATCAGCTGATACTATGGCGGTCCTCACCAGATCACCCTCTGCTCACCTACGCCCTCAATACAGTCACCTACGGCTTAAGATCAAGCCCATACCATGCAATCCGCACTCTGCTTCAGCTGGCTGATGATGAAGGCCATCGCTACCCTGGAGCCGCTCAGGTTCTTCGCAAGTCTATCTTCGTTGATGACATCTTGTGTGGTCATGACACAGTTGAATCCGCCCAAGCACTTCAGGACGAGTTGATAAGTCTGCTAGACCTAGGCGGCTTTCAGCTCAGTAAGTGGACATCTAACTCGCCTAAGCTGCTCGAGAGATTTCCCGACAACCAATGCGACATGCCCAAGGACTTCGACATGAACCCACAATCCACGTCCATTAAGGTCTTGGGTATACAGTGGAGCCCTCAGTCAGACGAGTTCACCTACCGCATCTCTCTGCCCCCCCATCACACATGTCACAAAGCGGTCTATTTTAAGCACCGTAGCCTCACTTTATGACCCAAACGGCTGGGTTTCTCCCGTTATCTTCCGCGCAAAGCTGCTGCTTCAGCAATTGTGGCTACTGAAGCTGGAATGGGATGAGCCCACTCCCTCTGAAGTACAAACGGAGTGGCACCACATCTCAGAGGATCTGCCGCTGTTGTCTAGCATTCGCTTCCCTCGGCACATTTGTTCAGTTCAAAGGCTCAGCTGCATACTCGCTTCACGGGTTTGCAGATGCCTATGAAGCCGGGTTTGCCGCCGTTGTTTACCTCCATGAGCTCGATGCCTCCGGAGATACTTTGGTACACTTGATTGTCGCCAAGTCGCGAGTCGCACCAATCAAGAATCGCCTCACAATCCCCAAGTTAGAGTTGTCGGCCGCCACTCTACTCTCCCAGCTCATGATCCGTGTGTCGGTTCAGTTATCGGCCCATATCAGTATACAACAACACATATGTTGGTCAGACAGTACGATAGTCCTGGCCTGGCTCAATACACCGCCTCACCGTCTTCAACCCTTTGAAGCCAACAGGGTAGTTAAAATAAGCTCAGGCTCACCAGAATGTACCTGGCGACACGTACCTTCCGAGCTCAACCCGGCAGATTGCGCAAGCAGAGGGATGTCTGCGCAATCCCTGTCAGCCCACGACCTATGGTGGTCTCCCACGTGGCTTGGACAGCCTTGTGAGTCTTGGCCTGCGATGCCCTTAGCTCTGGGCCATCACGCCCTGCCCGGCCTTAAGCCCAAACACGTCCCGTCACTGGTCACAGTGCCCGGTCTTGACTTTGACCTGCTCACTCGGTTCAGTTCACTAGACAAGCTCGTCGGAGTGACAGCTTGTCTAAAACGCTTTCTGCACAACTGCAGACACCACCCAGATTCGCGACGCTCAGGCCCCTTGTACGTCAGTGAACGAAGAGAGGCCCTACTTTACTGGGTGCGCAGTGTTCAGCACAATGAATTTGCAGAGGACATCCACCGCCTTCAAACTGGCAAAATCTGCTCCGTCAGACTCCAGCGGCTGTCACCTCTCATTAAAGATGAGCTCCTTAGAGTTGGTGGACGACAGTCCCATGCGTCTATGCGATATGACGCGCAGCATCCGCTCATACTTCCCAGCTCTAGCCCACTTGTAGACCTGATCATTGACCACTACCACAAAATACACTGCCACCCTGGCACTGACACCTTACACGCAATCCTACGCCAACAATTTTGGATATTGTCCGCGCGCCGTATTATTAGACACCGAGTCTTTAAATGCATTAGATGCTTTCGATGCCGGGCCCAGCCGCAAGCGCCCTTCATGGCCGACCTGCCAGCCGATAGAGTTACGCCTCAGCCAGTATTTAGTCAAGTCACGACCGATTTTGCCGGCCCATTCCTCGTTAAATCTAGTACCCTACGTAATGTTAAACTCTTAAAAGCGTACTTTTGTATATTCGTGTGCCTCTCGACTAAGGCGGTTCATTTGGAACCGGTCTCGGACCTCAGCACGGAAGCGTTCCTCGCGGTATTACAGCGTTTTATAGCACGCCGCGGTGCCCCGGTTCTCATCCGCTCGGACTGCGGTACAAATTATGTAGGCGCTAGAAATCAGCTCATCGAAGTACAAAACTTTCTTGCCTTGAATAATGACACGATTGCGCACAAGCTCGCTGGTCAGCACATTACTTGGTTGTTGAACGTCCCTAAGGGACCATGGTTCGGTGCGTTACATGAGATCAACGTAAAATCAACAAAGCAACTTTTATATCGCGTAATTGGCGAACAACACCTCACATTCGAGGAATTCTCCACACTTTTAGCTCGGATCGAAGCGGTCCTTAACTCAAGACCTCTCTGCCCACTTTCGTCTGATCCCTCAGACTTTGAGCCGCTTACAGCCGGACATTTCCTCATAGGCCGCCCACTAACGGCCCTTCCCGAACTATCCGTGGAAGATAGGCCGATCTCCACACGTAGGCGATTCCAGATGGTACAGGCCCTTTCCCAGCGCTTCTGGACGCTGTGGACCCAGTCCTACCTTCATACCCTCCAAACCCGCTCCAAATGGTTGTCCCCATCCTCCCCTCCCCGAGTTGGCGAGCTCGTCCTCATCAAGGAGGACAACCTGCCTGCCCTCCAATGGAGACTGGGGCGCATTGCTCGCACCCTGCCTGGGAAGGATGGCGTCGTGCGGGTGGTAGACCTGGACACCGCGAATGGACATCTTCGGAGGCCTGTATTCCGGATCGCCAGGCTCCCATTGGATGAGCCCACCCTGGCCCCCGGAGGATGTTCCCGCCAAAGCCGGGACGGCCATTCAAACCATACCGCCATCTTGATTGACGACCTCCTTGGTCGAGTGGTTTGTACACCGGTTTTCATGGTGTCGCCATCTCTGAGGTCCCGGGTTCAATCCCCGGTCGGGTCAATTTAGAAATTATTGTTTTTCTAAATTGTCTCGGGTCTGGGTGTTTTCTATGTATAATAAGTATGTATTTAAGTATTTTAAGTATGTTTATCCGTTGTCTAGTAACCATTTAACGAGTTTCTTCGAAGCTTCTCTTGGGCTAGATAATTGGTGTGATTGTAGGAAAGATTTATTATTTATTTATTATTATCTGTAAGGCGGTTGACTCAGCGGTTGTTGACGACCGCGTCCGCCTATCTGCCGCGGCGCCACCGCTGCGCGACTCGCGGCCGCGCGCTTCGTGAATATACCGCGCCGACTCGTCTGCAAGCTAGCTAGCTACCGCGCACGCCACAGCCTTTGGTTAATAGTGACTCCTGAACCGAATGTGAAGAGAACGCCTAAATGCCCATTGTGTAGTGTAGTGACTGTGCGCCAGGAAACCCACCACTACATCGCCGCCCGTGGTCAGCTCGTCTCCCGGCTCCTGTGACTCATCATCCCTGTAAGTACTTCACTATCCATACCTACCCAGCCCACAACCTTTATTTCGTCGCTGTTACTGCGAACGCCTTTCGCCGTAACAGAGGCTATTTTGTCTCATTCTAATAACGGAATCGTTGTCAGAAACCACACAGATCCCCAGATATCGATTTTCAAAGCAATCGGTTAAATAACTAAAAAGTTTAATATGGCGGCTACTTTTTCTCATTCTAATAACGGATTCATTGTCAGAAACCACACAGATCCTCAGATATCAATTTTCAAAGCAAAGTTTAATAACGATGAAGTGTCGTAGTATCTTCTAATTCTTATTATTTTTCACCATTAAAATAACGCGCGCTCAAAAAATATTCTTAAGTAAGTACTCCAAATATCACCTAAACAACCAAACGATTTATTTAAAAGAAAAAGCCTTTTATTTAGTAATAATAAATCATTATTACCTTTCAAAATCAGCAGGATGTCTAAAAAAAGGAAAGCTCAGATTTTGAAGCAGCCGTATACTACGCAATACACTCGCGAAATTTTTAAAAATCGCGCGCACAGCGCCCGCAATATGCAACAGTGAACACTTCGACGCCACACGCGCTACTGAGAGCACTGCGATGTCCGCTTAGGGGCCCTGTAATGACGTGCGTCTGTGGGCGTGCGTCGATTCGAGCGTTTGTACGTAGCTTCCGTACTGCTTTAGCTCATATATTTACTGTGGCACTAGTGCGTAGCTTATTACATTACGATGCTGAAATCGGTGTAATAAGAGCCACTTAACGAGCAAATGTGTTATAAATATTATTGTATCCGCGGGCCAATGGACATCATCATCATCATCAGGTCATATAGATGTAACTCAAATCCCATGAATCGTGTTACAATATATAATACGAACGATTAGTCGTATTATATTTTAGTCATTTAATTAAGTCCTGTAAACGTTTACACAACCAAATTATATGACCATCTTATAAAGATCGTAGCTGTGACCTTTAAAATACATTCACTCGTTTATTAGTCTCGTTTACGACCACTTTACGCCTTCTTGATGTAGTATAAAAGTAATTTGTATGACAATCATAATCTGGTTATAATGACGACCATAACACTGTTTTTTGTCAGTAATAAGATTTCTACATGACAATCATATAAAGTCCATAAATTTAACTCTTATAAAACGTACAGCTGTATACACGTCTCTTATAGGATTTTTTGACTATCTTCACACGACTTTTATATAATGTTTAAAAGCCCAATATTCAGATTTATATGTCTTATATAACTTATGGGTTTAAAATGCTTATATAAGTTACTTATATAAATATTTTGATTATTTAATGGTTTTACGTGGTACTCTTTTACGAACTGAACTTGTATATTTTCCGTTGTTGTGACTTTGACTATACAAGCTTTTTATATGATAGCTATGATAGTGTCAAAGAATCAAAAGATGGTTCCGTAGTAAGAAATAGTATCTGTGAAAAAGGATGCATATGTACATAAACAAAATGAACTTAATATTAAATAGGTAGCTTATCGTAATAATATCTAACACCTGTCAATTATCATATCTTTTTTTTTCTTAAAATTTAGTAAGTTCAAGAAGTAATCCTCAAATAATCATCGCAGATTTGCAAAATGATGATGAAAATGATGATTATTCGTTTGAAACCCAAGACGATGATGATGAAAACAGTAATGAAAATAAGAATTTTAAAACATCTTCAATTATCACTATATTGTGATTTCAATAAAATGTTTATCCCACGGGTTTTTACTTCTTTACGGTATCCTAAAAATGGCGGACGACAAAAGAATTAAAATCGTAGTATATGACTTATAGTCCTAAGATATCATATAATAGGTATCATCACTACCTAAAGTCGTATAATTGTAAAAGTACTAGAAATCTTAAATAAAATGGAATTAATTATTTTTATTTTGCAATAATTCGAAGGGAGCATTAAAAATTTGTGAAAAATTGTATATACAATCGTCATGAAATTTAATTTCCCTTAGAAAAGTAGATATTGTTACCTACTAACACCAACTACAATATAGTTAATAACATTCAGTAATAAATATGGCAGACATAAGATGGTGACAATTTGTAAACAGTTATTTTGTTTTTCGTTTGTTTTTTGTTGTCTCACTCCCACTGAACTGCGCTGTAATAGCAAGCATCCGGATAAAGGCTATGCTAATGACTACTTCCCAATTTTTATTAAGTTATACGACGTCTATTGGATCACTACACGACAAGATGGTTATAATATTAATCACTTTCACGGCTACTATACGAATATTTATCGTATATCTGATATTAATATGACTATTACCTTCCTAGTAGCCACTAATACGACCTTGACACGATCGCTATACGAATAAAAGTTTTATTATTTCCGCCTATTTCGCGTCATATATACGTCAATACGACAGCTACATAACCAAAACAGTCTGACCTTAAGTTTTGCTAGTTGGGTGGGCATGGGACCATATAGGCACGGAAGGCGTGCGCTGGGCATGGGACCATATAGGCACGGAAGGCGTGCGCGTTGTGACGCAACGCGCAACGGCGCAATAAAAGCGACCGCAATAAAAGCGACCGCAATAAAAGCAAAAAATAAAAAGCAGACTGCATGTGTGTGTGTGTGTGTGTATGTGTTGCAGGCTGATGTGTGGTGTACGTGTTTGTACGGGCTTATTGTGTTCATGCACCGTATAGGTGCGGGCTGACTACATGTGTTTGTGTACTACTAATAACTAATTAATTTTTATTAGGGCACGAGATATAAATAGTAAAGTTACGGGAACAAATGAATTAAGGAAATAATGGCACAAAAGGAAAATAAAAAGATGACTATCTTTTGGGCCGAAATAGTTATTTTATATATATAGCGGACTGTATTAAAGTTAGGGGGTGATTCGGGGCTGATTATGTGTTGTGCTACTGCTGCGACCCATGCGGCTGCCTCGCGTGCGCAGACGCATGCAGCGGACTATCGGTGGGTCTCTGCCTCGGGGTGTCCCGTAGGTGGGGCGGTAGCCACCGCGCCGCCGTCTGTGGCTGGCTCTGCTGCGTCGTGTCGTCCGGTCGATGAAGGGACGCGTGGTGCTCGGTGCGCCCACACACCTTGCATCCCTTCACCGACTTGCACTCGTCCGGGTAATGTGGCCCGAGGCAGCGGGAGCAGCGCTCGCGCGACATCACGAAATCCCACCGGCCCTGCGTCGGCTGGGCATTATAGCGGGCGCACGTGATGAGCTTGTGCCCACTTTCCCTGCAATAGGGACAGTAGGGCGTATTTGGGCTAGGCCCGGCTTGCGCGTGCATTGTGAATGTAGGTGTCTATGTGTTATATATATATGTTATATGCGTGGCACGAGTCGAGGCGAAAATATTAAATGTGGCGGGTAGGGTGTAAATAAGTGGACTGTTGCTGGGATGTATCCGGCTCGTAAAGGATCAGAATGTATCCGCGGGTCAGTGAACACCGCCAGATACAGCAGAGAATGGATGAAGGAAGGGGGACTTACCGGGAGCAGGCTTTACGAGGTCGCTGGCACCGGGACACGAGCTGAACGTGGTCGCGGATGGCGCTGGCGGAGCGGGCGCTGTAGCGGCCTTCGTTGATGAGGACAGTCGAACACACACAGTTCACTTCATTCACTGGTGTTCGTTAGGCGTTCGTTAGGCGGGGCGAGCTGATAGCACTAGCTCTGTCACTGTACACTTCACATAGGGCGTTGGGGCTGAGTTCAAGGGCGCGTCACGCGTGGCTTCGCCTTGAGATGTCGTTGCACACTGGTGGTGCAGCGGCGCAGGCGGCGCGGCGCGCGCTTCTTCGGCTGCGGCCCGCTCGCCTCTCATTGGCCGTCGAAGGGGCGGCAGCGATTGGTCGATGCGGTTGTGGCGCAAACAATTATTACGGAGTAGGTACGCGAGTGTACAACTCGCACTTGGCCGGGTTTTTTTTTATTTTAATAAATTAAAGCTTGAAAGCCTAACATAAATTACTTTAGTATAGACGGTGTTGCCAGCAGTCGCTACAAAATATCATTCAAAGAAAGGGGATTCCCCGAATTCGTCACAGAATAAGAAATGAAAAATTCCGTGCCCTATCAATCGGTCAGAATTTGTAGTTGCGATAAAAATAGGAAATGGTTCAAATATTTTTATTATTTATTGTGAAATTTTGCCGCCCCCTAAAAAGTGCCGCCCCTGCCGCCCCCACTACGCTACGCCACTGGACTGCACATATGCTCAGCGTGACAGGTGGTGAGTCCATCGCCGCTCTATGCTGTTGGAAGTATGTGCAGTCTTTAGTCCGTTAGTCGCCTTTTACGACACCCAAGGGAAGAGAGGGGGTGGTAGTATTCTTTCACCGCTACGGGACACGGTTAACAAGTATAAATTAGTTAGGTAATATTTAATTTTTGGGTTAATAACGCTTCAGTAAACTCAAAGGTAACGAAACGTTGAAAAAAAGGACTATGATAATTATGGAGTGGTCAACGCAGCCGCCCGCATCGCGGGGGACGCGTTTCGGTTCCCAGCTGAGGTAATCATTTTTTTCAACGTTATCAACAAGAATAGAGTTTAGCCGCCGTGATCTCTTCACTCGCGCCACATTCCAAACAACAAGCAACAAAGCCGCCTTCCTCGAATCCCGACCATTTATTTTAAATCGTAAACACAGCGCCGAGGATTGCGTCTTATGCCCCGTTCTATCCGAAGCGGCGGGCCGTTCAAATTGTTGACAATTATTCGCTTAGAAAAGCAATTTTATCTAAGGCCAGTTTATGTATTTCGAAGGGAGGATATAGCAAAATGCTGATTTTGAATGCTTACAAATACTCTTTTGGCAGGCGAATTTTTAGTAGGTAGGTAGGTAGTTTTGGGGGTCAAAGTTGCTCGCGTCCGTAGGTTTACCCTTGAGACCCTACACGTGATCCCTGGGTGGTGCTAAATGAGTGACACCAACTGAGTGGTAGAGCCACGCTGCGTTGCAGCACACATTGGGCCGGCTCGCCCGGCGTAATACCACCCTCTCACTAATATTCGGCGTGAAATAATGGCACTTGGTGCTGTTGTGTTTCGTCCGACCAGTGAGGGTTCCGGAGGCCCCTCCCCCCCCCCCTCCTCTCAATTCCTATTCCTTCCTTAAACCTATTCCTCCCTTAAAGGCCGGCAACGCGTCTGCGATTCCTCTGGTTTTGCGGGTGTCCATGGGCGGCGGTGATTACTCTCCATCAGGTGACCCGCCTGCTCGTTTGCCTCCCTCTTTTATAAAAAAAAAAGGTAGATAGATAACAAGATAATAAGAGACGTGTGGTATAGCGGCTCACTAAAAGAATACTTCCAACCCCTTGGGTTTCCTAAAAGGCGACTAACGGACTAAAGACTGCACATAGCTGTCTTTTAGACTGGCGGTGGGCGCGAGTGCTAGTGCGGGCGCGTGTAAATCAAATCAAAATGTACGTAGACGCCCGCCGCGCCGCCATAGAAAACATAATACTTAGTAGGTACAAGTGCGCCGCTAAGCTGGTTTCACGTTTCAGCAGCGCTGTTGGAGCGTGCGCGTTCGGACCGGAGATGTTGGAGGGTAAGTAGTAGTTGCGTTTCAAGGTCGCGCGCTTGAGCCGCTGCTCAAATACGCGACTTTGAAACGCAACTACTTACTCGTTTTTGTAGCGGCGCTCCGTTCGGTAAATGCACTTTGTTCGCCGGGGTGCTGCCGAAGAAGAAGCCGCCTAATTTAACAGCGCGCTCAGCAGCGCGTCAGCGGCGTGACTATAAAACCAGCGTCACAGTGCCGTGTTTCTAATGGCTCAGTCAGTCTGCCCGTACCGTTCATAGTAGTGTAGCGTCTGTTCGTGACTTGCACGTCTGGTTCTAAACCATTTCGATTCACCCGCCCGGACGCTGGATAGCGATGGATATAAATATGGAAGAATTCATATCTGCAGTACAACATCGTACTGCTATTTGGCAAAGCAAACACCCTCAACATTTAAAGAGAGCAGCGGCAGAATGTAGGTTACGTCCAGAAATCAGCGTATAGTAAATTTAGTTCTCCAAACTCTTCCCTTCCTTTACCTAGTACCAAACTTCACATAATGCATACTTATCCCATTTAAAGTAGGTACGAATTTTCCATAAGTATAACCAAATATTCATCAATGATTGATTGTATAACTACGTTGCAAAGTTGGAGAATGACCGTACACACATACACACACACGCGCAATGAGAATCGTACTCGTTCGGCAAAAGTTCGGCGCTGTGAACACGCACACGCCAAGACCGGAGCGCCCGCGCTCGCCCCCGCATCCGCTAGTGCAGACTTGCAGACATCCAACAGTATAGATCGTCCTCGATGGGCTCACCTCTGTCACTCTTAGCACATGTGCACTCCTTGTATATAATTTTCTCATATTCATTCTTAACATTAGTACTTTACAAATTGAGACTATTTTATGCCAAACCAAAACAAAAAAAAAACAAATACAGACGAATCAGAGCCCCTCATTCGCGGGTGCAAACGCTCCCGGGACCCCAGTTAAAATTCAGCGAGTTAATCCCGGCTGAGTAACGGCGCGATTGTCGCGACATCTATAATGTTTCGTGAATAACCCGATGGAAACAGAATCATGAATTCGCACCGTGAGTGTAAAGCATGCTGTACACGCTCGCTGCGGTCTTTCTGTAATCGAATGCAATGAGAAGGTTATAAAAATATTAACAACAATGATAATACCTGCCGAACAGTGAGCAGGTTTTTGTAACTCTGGAAGACTGAAGCACACAACACACATAAAATCTCGTAGCACATCCTGTAATTCTTGGGTTTTACCCGTAGTTACTGCTTGTAGCTGAGAAAAGGGAAACCACTGAACGAGTAGTGTAAAACAATGGAACTGAAATTCTTAGTGAAAAGCTAGATCAACAAATTTTTTACCTATCGCCAGGAAGATGCCCGATGTATACCTATATTGCACCTATAAAAGTTCGTTAGCTCACCTGCCTCAACACCAGACATAATAGAAATTCATTGTTAGTGACCTCTAGGGGCCATAGTGACAGACAAGGTGACAGTTAAAAAAAAACGCAACGCAGAATTCATTTAACACTTTTATGAATTCTTCTTCTGAGATTTAAAAAACAGAAGAAATCTTTTCTTCGTGCCGCAGCGCCTAAAACCTTATATTTACAAGTATTCCTATAAAAGACAGACGTTTGGCAAAAGACAGCCCGGTTCGCCCGCCCGCATCCAAGATTTAAATCATACTGTTAGAAATTAATTTACGTTTAACATACGTATACACACGTATAATCACGACTATTATCCCCGAAGGGTTGGTCAGAGACTAGGCAATGAGGACAGCAAAAGCAGTCCTCTGCCATAGTCCACTTTTCACCAAATAGCGAATGCACGTGTGCTCAGCGTGACAGGTGGTGAGCCCATCGCCGCTCTACGCTGTTGGATGTATGCGCAGTTTTTAGTCTGTTATTCGCCTTTTACGACTGTTTAAAACCAGCAATAAACAGGGTAGGATAATAAAAGTGTCATGGCGGTAAAATTGACATTCGTATGACAGTTCACTTCGCTCCGGTTCGGTTTTCGGAATAACACGTAATGGCGGAGGTCTGTTAAGTTTCGGTGCTGATTTTTGATTTTCCTACGGTACGGGACTGCTCAGACCTCATTATCGGGTGTAAAAACAACCGCGGGTTGTACGCGTTTATATTTCTGACGGCAGAATTCGCGTCGCGTTGTTGTGACTTCAGTTTCGGTGTGTCGGTACATGCCCACGTGCATTCGTGGTGAATTAACAGTTAATCGGCTTATATCGTACTAATCGCCTTGCGAACAGCCAGCGGAGGCTCCTATGTGTAATTGGCCGGGGTGCAACGGATGTGTGCGTGTGTGATTTGGACTGGCCTACGAGGATTCGGCAGGCGAGGTACGCTACCACGAGGCAGGCGTCACACCGTCACGGCAGCTGGGCAGCGACCATCCTTTCCTTCCTACCCATGCCTCTGTCCTCTCCTCAGGTTGCAAGGCGGTTCAACCATTGCCGCATTCGGTGAGTTTGTATTTAAGTTTAGTATTAGGTTAGTTAAGATTAACGCTGCGTAGCGCAGCTGATTCCAGGCAGGCCTTGATCGAGTGACCTGGTGGTCCAGGGTCTGGTTGGATCAACGACACCCAAGGGAAGAGAGGAGGTGGTAGTATCTTTCACCGCTAAGCGACACATTTACGCGATGCGTTTAACACTATTAAAGAAAAGGCGAGTAAAAGAGTCAGCTGTAAAATCGACGACACTAATTATAGGTACTTATATAGGACTAGACTAGCGGCCCGCGCGCGACTACGTCCGCTTGGACCTCGTACATCGTGACGAGTTTCCAAAAAAAATTTCTCATACAAACCTGGTCCTAAAAATTACAAACATAACCTTTGGGCGGAGGTTGCCAAATTCGGATTAGGTTCATAACTAACTTTTCCAGTATCTTATTTAATTAGCTTCTGGGGTAAATCAGGTTTTTCTAGGGTTGGATTCGGAATTGGTCAGTCAAAAGAATTATCCAAATGGGTGCAACCGTTCTTAAGTGATGCGCGTACAAACATTTCGGCAATTGATTTTTATTAATATAGGTAACTACTAGCAGTTTCGTTAAATTAAATTACAAACTAACTAATTACAAAGAGCGGCGATGGGCTCACCATCTGTCCGCTGAGCATATGTGCAGTTATCATTTGGTGAAACGTGGACTGCGAAAATGAGAATATAGTACACTATAAGAGTAGGCAGCAGTACTGTGTTATATTATATAACATAGTACGTTATAATTAATAACATAGTAGGTACTGCCTACTCTTATAAGTATATAGTGTACTAGAAACTTGTAAGTTTAGTCCTGAGATTTTGTTAACATTTGATCATGCTAACGAAAACTAGAATGTGTACTGCAAATTGTTTCTCACCTCGTTTGTCACTCAATGCGATTCGTAAGAGCTCGATCCGAAACTCGATGAATCCGCAGTGAGTTAGCTGTAAAATTGAAAACCCGCATTATCTGAATTCGACTCTGCCGTCTGAAACGTCACAGAGGTCTTGCTTTCTGACTCTTGATCGGAACGTGAGGGGCAAGTTTACCATCGAACTTTAGAGAATCGACATGCAGGTATGGCACTCAATCTTCAGCGTCATACAAAACAAAGATTTTTTAATTTTTTTTAACTTTTAGTGAAAAAACTCTATCTCATCACTCCCGGTTATATCGAAAACAGAGCCAGAGTGTGTATAGCCCCTAACCCGATGAAAACACAATCATTTGTATCGCCCTAAATATCCGTAATCCGCGGGGGACGTACAACTTTGTCACTCTAAACTTGGTAACAAATTTTGTTTGTTCAAGGGTGCAAAGGGATTTCAATTATTCATACTTTTGTGCCAATTGAGGCGCTTACTGGCACCGATACAGATTAAGATTACCCCAAGTTTACTTTTCACTTGGGCGCAGTTATTTTATAGGCTTTGGGAGTATTTATAACCTTTCATGATTGTTCACCCACCGTTCCAATTGTTTGTATTAGGAGGTTATTTGGATGTTTTGTAATTAGTATAATATAATCCCGTAGCTGGGGCATCCTATTAAGTGCAAATAATAAGTATTTATATGCGAGTCACTTTGAAACTGAAAAAAAACCAGCTATTTCATACATATAGATCAACAGTGTCGCGTAGCGGTGAAAGAATACTACCACCCCCTCTATTCCCTTGGGTTTCATAAAAGGCGACTAACGGACTAAAGACTGCATATAATTCCAACAGATAAAGCGGCGATGGGCTCACAACCTGTCACGCTGAACACATTTGCAGTTGCTATTTGGTGGAAGTGGACTATGGTAGAGGACTGCTTTTGCTGTCCTCATTGCCTAGTCTCTGACTAACCCTTCGGGGATAATAGTCGTGATTATATTACGAGGGCTGCTGTATATGTACCTATCCGGAATAACAAAGTGAAACAAACATGTAGCATTTATTATAGTTTTATTGCTTTTCAAAATGTTTGCCACGATGATCGATGCACTTTTGCATACGTTGGAACCAATTTTCGTAGCACTTTTTCCATTCAATCAATCAATCAAAATTTCATTATTCAGTAAACTTATTATAAGCATTTTGAATCGTCTAAACCCCACCCCACCCCACCCATTCAGGAAATCTTGTAGCTGTGGAGAAGAACGGACGCAAAAACTCCACAGGTTTATAATAATATAAAAGTAACGACATTTACAAAACAATATGTCGTTACCAAATACAATATACAAATATAAAAATTGTGAGCGTCAATACAAATTTGAAAATGCTCTCCCTATCATAGAAGGACATTTTCCATTACAACAAAAAACATTAATTACAATTACACATACAAAAGAATATTCAATAAAAAACAGGTATTGCTCGATTTAAAATAAAACGAACAACGTCTTTTTGAAACAAAAAGAAAGACTATTAAATACTACCAATAAAAAATAAGATTGCAAGAGCAGACCACTGCTCCACAGGCGGCACCCGTTCACGAGTATGACATGTGAATCAGCCATCGCAACGACCCGACGCACATGCCACCACCGCAGAGACACTTTGAGAGAGACACACTCCAGCAACTCCAACGAAAGCAAGAGAACATTTAGACAACTTTAAACGCAACATAAATTTTGACTATTGATTGAGGTATCTCCAAAACGTGCATTTTATTTGTGCCTTTTTTGTTGGTTCGAGTCAACAGCCTCTTCATGGCTCGAAACACACTGAACACGTCATTTATTCTTCACGGTTGGGAATAAATAGAAGTCGTTGGGGGCCAAATCGGGGTACAGCTCCGACTTGGCCCCCAGCGACTGAGGCGGTGGATGACCTGTTAATTCGATCTTTTGATCCTTCAAATACCGAGTTGTATCGGCCGATGTGTGGCAGCTAGCGTTGTCATGATGATGAAGGATTCTGCGTTGTCAGTTGTTCTTTCTTATTTCTTCAAAGACGTCTCGCAAGCGAATGGTCGTGTACCATTCAGAATCAACCGTTTTACGATTATCTAGTGGCACTGTAGCCATATGTCCAATTACACCAAAAAAACAAGCGACCATTTGCTTCAAAGTGCTTTTTGAACGAATGATTTTTGTTGATCTTGCTCATCTTCGAACACCCAACCGTTGGTTTTTATTTAGTTTCAGGATCATACGCATTTATCCAAGATTCATCACCTGTGTAGATATTATAGACAGGTTTTGACGCACCCTGATTGTTTGTGGGACAGATTTTACTGAAATAAATGCACTAAAACGTAAAAAAATAATTGCTTAGTTTAGTTTGTTCAATTTACTTGCAATATTAACCTTAATTTTACTCAATCTTATAATCTTAAAAAATATTTTTGGAGTCGGTGCCAGCTTCATACGACAATGCAGCAATACCTAATAAAATGTACTAATGAACACGACAACTGTTAAAGGCTAATTAAACATATTTACAAATAAAAACGACAATGGGGTTAAACGGCAGCGAGGGCGACCCAGACGGAGGTGGAGAGATGAGCTTGATGCTTACGCGAAGGATTGGCCAACACACGCAAAAGACCACGAATACTGGAAGGGGAGGGGGGGGGGGAGGAGGGAGGCCTTTGCCCAGCAATGAGACAATATGGGCTAATATAATAATAATGTCTTTTAATGTTTATATGTTTACCTAAGGTGGCACCGACTCCAAAAATATTTTATAAGATTATAAGATTGAGTAAAATTAAGGTTAATATTGCAAGTAAATTGAACAAACTAAACTAAGCAATTAATAGAATCAGGCGTTACTTTGCGGAAATCCATGATATACAAAAATGGAATAAAAATATCTGGTGTTAATCCCGCTAACTCACTAATTTATCAAGCTTGGATGCTGCATGCAAGCACCGCCCTCCCGCCCGCAATGTATGCACATGCAAAAGGAGCGATGGATGCTAAATAAGGCATGCAAACCGAAACCCGACACGTGTTTCGCCCCTCCACAGGGCATCCTCAGGAGCTGTTGACTGGTCGAGAGCTGCGCGCCGACTGACTTTTTCAGAGTTAGCGGGATTACCTAACACTAGATATTTTTATTCCATTTTTGTATAAACTAAGCAATTATTTTTTTACGTTTAGTGCATTTATTTCAGTAAAATCTTTTTGGAGTCGGTTTTTTTTAAATGTTATTATAACTTTTTAATATTTTTCTATAACTGGCCAGTTTCGGATACATGAATAGCAGCCCTTGTATGCATGTATGTGGATCGAATTGAATTCATTTGCAGATTTGTATGGAACAGATGATTGTTTTCGCACTTTTAAGAGTTGCTCCTGTACAAATGGTTGTTCTTTGCATTTATAGGATGGCCCATCAGTTTGCGTAATTGACTTGTTACCAAACACGCTGTATATGATGGCACACCGATAGGAAACACTTACATCATTGCAGAGAAAACGGTGCAAAATGCTAGTCTGATGCAAACACCAATAATAAACGTGTACGACAAACACACATAAGAATTACAAATAGCATAGCTTTATAGTCTACGGCTTTACAAAAAATAATTGAAATGCATGAAAAATGCAAAAAATAAATAAAAATAATACCATATTTTATTTAATATAACCGTTAAATATACATATTATGCACAAAATCTAAATTGAAAAGTAAAGTAATAATGATTTTATAATTGCGAAGTATTTTGTTCTAACGTACATCATAAAAAGTGAAAAAGTAGAAAGTGATAAAGTTATAATAGGTAACCTTGCAAAATTAAATTAAATAAACTTGTCCCGATAACAACTATAACAATAATAAAACAAAGACAAGTTTGATTAAAAAAGTTCTCCGCTCGAATCAGAATTACAGATTTAATTAATATAGTAATATACATATAGATGTATATATACATAAGAGAAATCACGAGATCTCTCCAACCACAAATGAAATAATGTTAATTGGAAAATAGCAGGGCGCAATTATTAGCCACCTAAGTCGGCCCCGCTGCGTCTGCGGTGTGGAGTTAATCTTAATAATTAAACTTGGATTCCGGATAATTGCTCGACTTAAACTTAACTTTCAGTTTCTGTGGGAATTCTCGGAGATACTGCGTGCCTAGCGACTACTATGTAGTAGGACTTCAGCGCTCTTGCAGCAGCCAAATTATAGTAGCAGGCTGATTCTTCATAGAAGAGGTTCCTGCTGCATCAGTTCCATGGAAACATTTTTAAGTTAGGATATCGACAGATTTATTAAGTTTATATGCTTATGTTAGAAAGAAAGAAAGAAAGAAAGAAAAAACATTTATTTGGGACACAACAGGTAATTTACAAACAAAAATAAAATTAAAAAACATACAGAAAACGTCCCAAAACGGATTCCGACTCAGCAAAATGCTGGCCTTGCGATCAGCGCTGATCTTCCGTCGGAACCGGTTCGGTGATGCTGCGATGGGCAACGTGTACAAAATAAAAACAATTACAAAAATTAAAAACAAAACAAGACTTTAAATTAAAACATGAACTATTAACTAGTAGCTGTATACAGCAAACCCCTTCGCCTTATTAAAAAAAAATTACAGATAATTAAAAAAAAATATTAAAAAAACTACAACAAAGAGGAAAAAGAATTATTAGACGTGTGTCCAACATGAAAATTCACAAAATAATAAATACACCTTGTAATGTAGTGAGACAGAATACAAATATAGTTACAGATATGAAATAAATGGATAGAATTTTGAAAAAGAGTGAAACACAAACATTTATCAGAATTTATGAAATGTTAATTTGACGACCTCCATGGTCGAGTGGTTAGCACGCTGGGTCTGCGTCGCGCCATCTCTGGGGTCCCGCGTTCAATGCCCGGTCGGGTCAATTTAGAGAAACCTGTTTTTCTAAATTGATTTCGGGTCTGGGTGCTTTTCTATGTTTATGCATATTTATCCGTTATCTAGTTTAACCATATAACGAGTTTCAATCGAAGCTTATCGTAAGCTAAATAAATTGTATTAATTTTATTTGCCGTGCCGTGCGGAGTAGCGGCTCACTAAAAGAAGTACCGACCCTTGGATGTCGTAAAAGCGACTAACGGACTAAAGACTGCACATACATTCAACAGCATAGAGCGGCGATGGGCTCACCACCGGTCACACAGAGCACATGTGCAGTTTTTATTTGGTGCAAATGTGGACTATGGCAGAGAGCTGAATTCACGTTCCTCATTGCCTAGACTCTGACTAAGACTAACTCGTATGGGTACTATTGTGTATTCTATGGTATGGGATAATAATTGCGAGTGTATGTAATCTTTGTATTTAAAAAAGTCTCCGATCATGGCGTCTTAAGCACTGTTTTGTAATAAAATGAAACATAATACACCCTTAATTTTTATTCGTTTAAAAAAATTAAGGGTGAGTTTCACCCATGGAACTGAACAACTTTCCCCAAGAAACCTATGTGCAAAAATGACAAAAAATGTCGACCTCCCATACTAGGTATTGTTGTCAGCTGATTGGACAGTTTTGGACACAATAACAAACACATAGGTTTCTTAGGGAAAGTTGTTCAGTTTTATGGGTGGAAATCACCCTTAATTTGTTTTAAACGAATAAAAATTAAGGGTGTTACTATAGTCGTGTTAGATGATGTCTCCGGGTGCGGCAAGAAAGAACAGCCAACTGAAGACCTAAACCTGATCTTTCGCCAGAACTCCGGACTTTTTACATCAACCGTCGCGTAGTTACTTACTTAATCTAAATTTATGACAACGATGATGTTATTCTGGCAACGGCGCGCCGTTTTATTGGCGGCGTTTTTTTTGCTTATTACGCGCGTTACGTTATGAATTTGGCCAAACATTAATCTTGGCAGTTTGGTAAGTTTGAATTAATTCGTGTTGGAAAATTAGATTTCATTGGAGACATATTTCTTTTTCGCGAGAATTAAATTTTCGCTGTAACCGAATTGCTACGTTAGTCGTTTAAGATAATTAAGTTTAGTTTGATTACCTTGCAGGTGTCGCTCGAGTGGCTTTCGTTCTTGGCTTACTGACAATAATTATAACATTGAAACGTTTGGGCAACATTATTATTTTAGTTTGTTCAGTTTACTGAGGATCTAGCAATTTACTTGTTTTTATGGAAAGTTTTCATACATCGTAGGTGTCTTTATATTACTTTAACAACAGTTGAAACAGAGAAGAAGTGAAAGTTTACAGTACAAATTTTCTTAGACGTACTTAGATGTTCGGTGACGTTCTCTTTAAAGGTCAGGTCAAGAGTACCCTAAACCGAGGAGCATGTATGAAGAATGTTATGAGAGCAAGTGAAGCAAAGGATGTATGTAGCCCGGAGCGGTACGCTCTCTGTCGCATACTAACCCACTTATGCGCTCCTGGCCGATCAACCTGAATGTGATGTGTATGCGGATGGATGGAAGGATATCTTTAAAAGTTGTTTAACGTTTTTCGAGAAGGATAAATGCGCGTCTTTTTTTACTTTTATCTGTTATTCCGTGTTTTAGTTTTTCTTTATTTTATGTTCTCATTTTGTGTTTACTGTTTGTATGTGTAATATGTACTTTACTATTTACTTTACTTTACTATTGACTGTAATTGGTGTTCGCACCGTTGTATTTAGAAACAAATAAATAAATTTAAGAAAAAATGTCAGGATCGTAGCCGTTGGAAATGTATGGTCTCTGCCTACCCCTCCGGGAAGCAGGCGCGATGTATGATGTATGTATGTATGTCGACGACTTACGATTACAAAGTTCTGATTAAAAAAAAATTGTCTGACAACAAAGATCCATAATGTGGTTAGTATAACAAAAGCTTAACTCATACATTCACCTTGTTTGTCGGCATGTATGTCGTCTTGGGAAGTTGTGTTGTGTCACATATCATAATTATCAAATTTCATGGGTATTATGTATAAGTAGTAGCATTGTGCGTTCTGCTGTTATGATTATTATTATATATTATCATTGTATATATATTATTATGAGAACAATTTTATTATGGTATCTTATTTGTACACACATACGTTATTTATAATAGTAATGTATAGGTAGATATGTTGTGTGTATGTGTGTATATACAGGGTTATTGGAAATACGTAGCGATCCCTTTATGGGGTGATAGTAGAGATCATTAGCTATCAAATTGCCCTAGAGTAGATGGGGCAAAAATGTACCGAATTAGAAAAAATATTTTTTCTCTTTTTTAAATTTCTGTTCTTTTTTTACACTTATAGCAAACTAAAAAACACTATTAAATACGTAAATTTCTTTTTTAATCCAGTTTGATGTAGCCTGACCCACTTTTCTTAATATTTTAAATATTTCTGTACAAATATTTTTTTCGAAATTGGTACATTTTTGCCCTGTCTACCCGAGGGCAATTTGATAGCTATTGATCTCCACTATCACCCCTTAAAGGGATCGCTACGTATTTCCAATAACCCTGTATATGTATGTGGGTATAATGTGTATATGATATATAGAAGTATGTGTGCTTGTACGTCTTAGTAACGGAGTTCAGTGTCTGGTACTTTTCCTTCGTCATGCAAGGGCTTGTACTGAAAATCAGCGCTACGTGTCCTGGGATCAGGATCCCGTAGCACATGCTGAGTGCAGGCCCTGTTTGGCGACACTGTGCATGCAGCATCGTATGCTAGCTAAAGTATCGTTATTTTAAGTTTTGATTTTGATTTTTTGTTTATTTTCAAATGTATTTTTTTTTGGGTAATTTTTTTTTTGTTTTGGTTTTAAATTTTTTGTTTATTTCTCTTTGTTGTGTGTACAGTGTTGTTTAAATAAAAAAACATTCTATTCTATTCTATATGTTAGCACTTAAGTTCATCATCATCATCAGCCTATTAACGTCCCACTGCTGGGCACAGGCCTCCCACGTGGACAATAACACGTGGGGATATTGGGCCAACCTACCACGCTGGCTCAATGCGGGTTGGTGGGTTTTCACGACTGTCATCTTACGACAACAACCAGGACCAACGGCTTCACGTGTCTTCCGAAGCACGGAGGAGTTCGAGATGTTTTTATAATTTGGTCACCCATCCAGTGACCCTGCATTGCGAAAGTGGCTTAGCGAGCAAGATCGCAAGCCGAACGCTCTAGCTGCTGCGCCATCGAGCTCCTCCAGCACTTAGGTTATACGAAATAAATTACTTTATTCAAATACTACCACATTCAAACGAAGGCTAATAACAAAAAGTAGAAATACTGACCTACGCAGTCAGGACCAAAGTTCCAAAACAAAATGAAACGAACGAGTGGATTAATCACATCTGTGTAATCAATCAATTAATCGCTAAATGTATCGCCGAAGCCTCAATTGAAAGGCTTTAGGGTGACAAAACAAACGCGATATTTCGCGCCAAATAAATCGCTCCACCGCAACCGGATGGAATCACTGACTGTCATGATTCGATTAGAATATTATCTAATCCAGTCTGCGATCGATCGTCTATGGTCGAAGAATCTACGTCATCCAGTCATCTATAAATGTAGCTCATTATAGAATTCTGTTACTGGCTTGATTTCTCTGCTCTGTATTGGGACTGGGACAGTATTTGGGATATTATTATATCACTTTTTATGTGGAAACAAATTATAAGTATTTACGTAAAATTTTTAACTCTGAAAAATACATATTTTTCCCAGAATTGTTTGTAAAGGGAATCCAACAGCTCGATCGAACGGCGAACTTTCTGGGAAGCAGAGCGGGTCGTAAATTTTAATAGTTTGCCTGAAACAAATAACTTATTTACCATGTTTTTATGAAGTTTGTAATAGATATCGACTGTAGTTAAGTGTTGTTCCCAAAATAATATTTCAATTCTCGACTTCGGGGAATAACGACAAAAGATGGTACAAATATATGTCTATCAATAGATTTTACTTGAAAAATTACAGGCAGTTTACTCCGCAGAGAGAAATAAGATAGTGTGGTGGGAGATGAAATATTTATGAAACATATACATGTGATCGAACTACTAAATATTTCTGAGTGAAGCTGCCAAGCTGCTTTGCAGCACGCATTGGGCCGGCTCGCCCGGCGTGGGTAATCTCACGAATATCCGGCGTGAAATAATGGCACTTTGTGCTGTTGTGTTTCGTCTGGCCAGTGAGGGTTCCGGAGGCCCATCCCCCCCCCCTCCAGCCTCTCAAAATTCCTATTCGTTCCTTAACCCTATTCCTTCCTTAAAGGACGGCAATGCGCCTGCGATTCCTCTGGTTTTGCGAGTGTCCATGGGCGGCGGTGATTCTCTCCATCAGGTGACCGTCCTGCTCGTTTGCCTCCTTCTTTTATAAAAAAAACTACATTAAACTTTATTGAGAAACAATAGTTTGAAATTTCAAGACAAACAAAAGATGTTGAATACAAACCTCTAGAGGAGGATTCGAACCCAATAGACTATCATTATTGTATGTGACTACGACTAGACTTTTTTGCAGCCGTATCGCGTAGCGGCTCATCCAAAGAATACTTCCACCCCCTCTCTTCTCTTGGATGTCTTAAAAGACGACTAACGGACTAAGCACTGCACACACCTGTCACGCGGAGCACGTATGCAGTCGCTATTTGGCGAAACTTGGACTATTAGAGTGTAGTAATGAAGGAAGTGTAGTATAGATAGAATACTTTATATTTCAGTCCCCGTCTGTGCATCCCCGAAGTGGGTGTTATTAAGCTAAACACGTATATTCACTATTCTGTTTGCTGAAAACAGTTTGAAGCTTCTCACGTCTCCCAAACGGCGGGCGGAGTTGCTCTAATGCTCTTATTAGTTCTAAGGTGAGGTGGCTTCTTTGTACAGAGCTTTTACTTTGTTGCGAATTACCTAAATGTCATGCTAATAAGAGATTCCTGTTGTTTTTTCAGTGTTTAAAATTTTACTTAAGTATATTTAAGCATTAATAAAACGCTAAAATATAAAACATTAATCTATAAACGCAGCTTCATTTCTTTCGGATCTCAGAGGTGAAAACTTCTAAGATTTGATGAAGCAATGTTGACTAAAAGCATAAGCATCAAGCACTGACAAATTTCGACGGTTGAAAGCCAGACCTCGGTAGCCAAGTGGTTAAGGCAGCCGCCCGGAATGCGGAAGGTGCGTGGTTCGATTCCCGCCTGAGGTTGTCGTCTTTTTTCAGTCTTTGAAATTTTACTTAAGTATATTTAAGCATTAATAAAACGCTAAAATATAAACATTAATCACAAAAATATCGTTAATCATGGTCAATCGACCAGGACCGCGCAATTGAACTCTGACTCGCCCGGCATCCACGAGTTATTTTTTATTGTGCCGGACAAATGAAATCAGTGTTGCCTGCCACCTCAGATTTTTTCTTTACCCTAACGCTCGGCGAAATTACCCCAAATTAGGCACTTTTTTTTTTAAATAAAGTGTGTGTGTGTTAAATTATAACAACAAAAATAAATCAATTTTCTTAATAATGCAATTTATTAATAACATCAAGCTAGGTACGTTCGGAAACACTTTTTTAATGAATCACTAATTTGCTTGTAAGGAGTTTTAAACATTCTCTAAATTATTTTATCCTGAAAATTACCCTAAATAATTTTCTACCCTAAAAATACCCTAAATTTAGGGTAAAATACTCTAAGGTGGGGACACTGAATAAAATAAATAATGAATAATAAATAAAAATGATGACTATTAACGTTACTGAGTGATATAAAAAAATATGTCCACATATAAAAAAAAAAGCGTTTTTTATGCGAGCAGAGTTTACCTGATGGAAAGTGATCACCGCCGCCCATGGACACCCGCAAAACCAGAGGGTCGCAGATGCGGTGCTGGCCTTGAGGAAGGTAAGAAGTAACTGAAGATAATCTAGTGAGGGAGGAGTAGGATTTTTGACGAAGGAGTCGAAATTGTGAGGGGCCTAGGAGAGAGATGAGAAGGTACTTAATTTTTTTTAAATTGTTAAGGGGGTGCTGCTCGATCGCAAAAACTGACATAAGTCTCTTACTGAACTTCAAAGCAAAATCAATAATATTGATATTTAAAACTAGAACAATTCTGCTTTGCAGTTCCAGACCTAGTAATTTGATTAGAGCAATGTTTTTATTCTGCGAAATGCACAAATTCATCACGCGCTTGTGTAAAAATTAAAATGTACTTTTTAAGATGGGGGTGACCTTACGGAATATCAATACAAATATTTTCATGTAAGATTTATTGTTTCATGCGTAAAATTAAGAAAGTTCTCGAAAAAAAAAATGTTTTTAGAAGTCATTAGATTTATGTATTGTTTGTTATTGTTTAAAAAATTGGTTTCAAAGTTCAACAAAGCCACGACCTTGTGCAATGATCAGGCTCACTTACGTAAGTTCTTTTAATGTATTTAACTAATTCAGCGCATTGTACAAGTAACTTAAAATTACGTAAATTTTCACAATTTAGAATACTAAATAAAATTAAGAATTTGTGCCACTAATTTGCAAACTAACAAAGCAATTAGATTGTCTTCAGTTAGATGCCTAAAAGCGTCATTGGCTACTTCTTACCTTTCTCAAGGCCGGCCCGCATTCGCGACCCTGGTTCTGCGGGTGTCCGAGGGCGGGGTGATCACTTCCCATCTGATCCGCGTGTGACCCGCCCGCGCGTTTGAATCTTATGCAACCTTCATCATCAGCCTATAAACGTCCCACTGCTGGGCACAGGCCTCCCACGTGAACATTAGCACGTGGGGATATTGGGCCACAATCCACCACGCTGGGCCAATGCGGGTTGGTGGGTTTTAACGACTGAAATCTTACGACAACAACCGGGACCAATGGCTTAACGTACCTTCCGAAGCACTGAAGAAGCTCGAGATGTTTTTAATTGGTCACCCATCAGGCGACTCGGCATTGCGAAAGTTGCTTAGAGGGCAATATCGCAAGCCGAACGCGCTAGCCGCTGTGCCATCGAGCCCCTCAACCTATGTGCAAGAATGACAAAAAATGTCGACTTCCCATACTATAGTCGTCAGCTGATCGGACAGTTATGTATGGTAAGTCGAAATTTTTTTGTCATTTTTTCAAATAGGTTTTTTTGGGGAAAGTTGTTCAGTTTCATGGGTGGAACTCACCCTTAATTGTTTTTGGATTAAGAAAAATTAAGGTTGTACCTACATATTTTTTTACTATCCTCGTCTAGATCCTTTCGCCACCTGTTTCTGGACCAACCTCGGCGGCGTCTTCCATCTCCAGGAACCCATTGTCTAGCGGTCTGGATGTATGTAGCTAAAGCCTCCGTTTTAAATTAAGAAAAAAAGTCGCCTGTGTAGTAAGTAGTCTCAATTTCACAAAGCAGATAACGATGCGCGCGGTGACTCGCCAACCATAACGCCTCGTCATCTGATAAAGTTGTCCAATGGTGTGGAAACTGATGGATGTACCGCAGCTCGTTAATTATCATCCGCGATACGAGAGGCCTTTGTAGGGGATGTAGGGACGGAAAAATGTTTTGGTGTGGTGACTTAAAATAAATGTTGGAGGGCGATATTGTGCCTCTTAAGTATAAAACATGCATGTAACTTAGGTAAAACCACATAATAGATAAAGAAGGTAGTACAACACCGGATTAGTAAACAGAGACCTTTTTAAAATTGCAACGATCTTGAAAAGTTTATCTCGCTTTGATTACTCTCATATCATTATTCATACAAGTACGCGAGTGCTTATTACAAAGAAGAATGGGCGTTTTTGTATGAAACCCGTCCCACCCCTTGTAAGTTCCCACATGGTAAGTTTCGAAATAAATAGTGTATTTTGTTGTAAGGACAGCAAATATGAACGAGCGAATGAATGAATGGAAAAAACAAGAAAAAAAAGGAAAAATAAAAAATGAAAATGAAGGTGTTTTAATTTTTTTTATTTTATACGACTACTACTGATTTTATACGACTACTACTGATTTTATACGACTACTACTGATTTTATACGACTACTACTGATTTTATACGACTCATAAAAATCAGTGGAGTTTAAATTCAAGAAAAAATCTTGACTTCAATTTTATATTATCATTTATTATTTTAATTTTCTTTTCTCAATAACTTTTTTCTCCAATCCCTGACAGATTTGCTGTCATGTAATAAAATGCTCCACTTTTCTAGTACTTTTATTTGATGCATAGATGTAAGTGTTACAAGGGGGGGGGGGGGGGGAAGACGACGTTTTGACCATTCTTCTCTAGTCTTGACGTGACCATTCAAGAAACGTTTCCGATCTGGTTGAAGGTAGTTCGATAAAGTCTTCTTTATCCAACTGTCCCATCCACACTAACGTCATACATATTTTAAGCAGCCATAAATATAAACAAAAAGATGAATGTAATCCTTAGAAAACAATGAAAAGATGAAAATTCGGTACCCCCGTACCGCGCTTGGTCGTACAAGCTGGTTAGTTGCGAGTTGGCAGCGTCGCTCGACTGACACTAACTCTCAACACACACACACACATCTTGTCTGCCACCACGAACAACTTAAAATACCTAAGAGTCCATGGTCACGAACTTTCCTAGAGGTAGATAATAGTTGAATTTCTAGTACGACCGCTGAGCTCTCCTATGTATGTTGCGTAGGACAATGTTTTGACTCACACTACTAAGGGCGTGCCGTATCTTTCCCCTTTTATGATTATATCTATAATAGCAGCGATGTTTTCAAATTATAAAACCGTCTACATCAAATTTAAAGCGGCCCCTGCTTGTTTTCGGTCGAAAATCAAGTATCCGATCGCGGGCGGGTCGTGATTATTAGTTTATGACCCGACGGACGGCTCACGGGCCGCTGGAGATTTTCCACTCCATTGGGCGAAGGCTCCTCGGGGCTGCTATGCTAATTTTAAAGTTGAATCTCTTCCAAATTTGTTAGTCAATAATACTAATGAAGCTAAAGAGAGAAAGATGATCTAAAATCCTTTTAGTATCTTTCGTTTAAGTTTAATTATAATCATGAACAGTCAAAAATACGCTTAGAGAGCAATTAGGAAAAACAACTGGGAGTATTTGTATGGGAACAACTCCGAAACTGCGAAATAATCAGCTGTTTTAGGTTTAATTATCTTTGTATTTTGAGATTGTTAAATTTTTATCTAAATGAAAATGTAGAACGAAATATATAATGTGTTTCTGTTTGGCGGAATGTATTAGTATAGTTTAGCTTTATAATAAAGGCAGAATTCTAAAAATTGTTTCAGCAGCTCTTCAGATAACCTCTTACATCCCTTACTAGAAAAACTTATTTCTCATCTTCCTATTTAATATGGGTCGAAATTACATGTTGATATTTTAACGTTTTAAATTTTACGGTCTTAAGTCATAACACTTGCTTTTAAAACAAATAAAAGAATTATTATCATGTTTTTTGTTTTTTGAATACTTACCTACCTATTGCATTAAGAAAATATTGACTTCGATCGATAAAAAGGTAAATTGAACGCCACCATAAGGAGCCTTGTTTGTATACAAGAGTTTATTACCACCGGGCACCGAGCACAGTAAGTTCCAATTATGTGTCTGTATATCGATGGTCGACGTTAAACGACGCGGGGGAAGGCGCGGGGGGCGGCGCGGAGAGCGTGCGCTCGCATACTAATATGGCCTGATCACAATATTTTAAAGGTGCTTTTTGAGAAACCTTTTAGGGGCACGCGGTGGACGATTCCTTCCTTATGGTACTAATTAGTTTCGGTGAATTATTGATTGTTTTTTTTGGGAGGTGAATACTGTTTTTTTTATTACACAATGAAAAATTTGTTGGCTTTAATCACACCTAATAACTAGTGTAAGTCACTGTATGTACACAGTAGTTAGGCAAAACGAAAAATACACATTATTATTTTCGGCAGTAGATAAATGAGTTGTCAATTGAACACAGAAAATTTTGTAGTAAGTAGTTTTATTCCACATCGCTAACCGTGTCCGTGGGCTTACCACCTGTTACGCTGAGCACATATGCAGTCGCTATTTGGTGAAAATCGACTATGGCAGAGGGCTGCTCTTGCGGTCCTTATTGCCTAGTCTCTGACGAAACCTTCAGGGATAATATTCTTCATTATTATGCATGTATATTGCTCATAGAAAATGGTTTCCTATATATAATATACTATACTATTTAATGTATATCGGTTTTAGGCTGAACCGAGTTGTAACTGCACTCCGGGTTGTAGTTGTTACGGATATTATGTTGCATTTTATTATTAGATATCTATCCCAGTTCATCTTGGATATGTTCTGTACTAGATCAGAGACTTTGTAATGCAATATTTACATTAGTTACGGCAAAGTTTGCTTACAATTATGTTTAGCAAACCGTGTCTCGTAGCGGTGAAAGAATAGTACCATCCCCATCGCTTCCCTTTGGTGTCGTAAAAGGCGACTAACGGACTAAAGACTGCACATACATCCAACTGCATAGAGCGGCGATGGGCTCACCACCTGTCACGCTGAACACATGTCATTGTGCTGTCGCTATAAGGTAGAGGACTACGTTTGCTGTCCTAATTGCCTAGTCTCTGACTAACCCTTCGGGGATAATAGTCGTGGTTTTAAGTAAACAGAAAATAAATAAAATATGCAGCATCGCAGAAAATTCTTTTGCAAGTAAAACACATTTATCTAAATGACAAATTCTCGATCACTTACACAAGTTTATACTACCTGCCATACATTACCATATAAAATAATTGTGTGGAATATCATCTTTCTACTTTATTATCTACCAGCCTATATAATAACGCCTGAGCACGGTACGGGGAGAATTTTGTTTTTGCGGCGTGTTATTCGCACAGCCAGCGGTGTGTGAAATCTCCAATACGCCGTGAATAGGGGAGGCACCATTGAAATTATAACTGTGACTCGATTGGAATACTTGCTTCGAGCATTCGCAAATTTGCGAACCGGCTTTGAACTGACTGAAGTATGTTTGATTGCGTTTATTTGGCGATACGAAATCAAAAATTTACACAAAATTCATTGATTCGTAAATAAATAGGTCACGGGTACAATACATTGGGGAGACTGTTAGATAGTATCTCAATACGGACTTCGAACAGCCAGCCATTTAAAATATATTATTAGGAATACATACTAGAATTTTGCATTATTTTTTCATGTAGGTATTACGCTTCTCAGGGAAACAAGGCGACAGGAAGTAGGTCAATGATAAGTACGCTTTTTTTTTCCTGCGAAACATGCGTTAGACTGCATAGTGTAGGTCTGAGACTGCAAAGTAGAGATTTGTAATATTAAGCATGAATTGATTATCCTATTTAGATAAAAACGGTAAATACAACTGCAAAATTACTACAAAATGCGAAAATGGGAATTTTATGCAAAAATCACAGTCATCAGTAATAGGCCTCTTAAAAATATACATTTTAATCATTGCTTCGTAGGTATTTCCGTCTCATTATTTTTAAATGTTTTCAACAAACTAATTTGATCCCTGTGTTTTATACTTTCGCAAGCAAACTTTCATAAAAATTGGCTTAATGGTTTTTAAAAATTTCGACTTGGAAGTTTGTATGGAAAACCGAAATGAGTGTCGATAACTTAGTTTCAATGAGGCATTTGAATAGCATTGGGACTGCATAAGCTATTAACTTTACTACCCTTACTTGAGCGTTTGTTTCGTTGGGTTGTTGTATCTTTGCCACAAAGTAAGTTCGTCACATTTTGTACACTCCGTACATTGACGACCTCCTTGGTCGAGTGGTTTGTACACCGGTTTTCATGGTGTCGCCATCTCTGAGGTCCCGGGTTCGATCCCCGGTCGGGTCAATTTAGAAATTATTGTTTTTCTAAATTGTCTCGGGTCTGAGTGTTTTCTATGTATAATAAGTATGTATTTAAGTATTTTAAGTATGTTTATCCGTTGTCTAGTAACCATTTAACGAGTTTCTTCGAAGCTTCTCTTGGGCTAGATAATTGGTGTGATTGTAGGAAAGATTTATTTATTGAAAGTTAATTTGCCACATGCATTAAAACAAATGTGTAAGTTCGTCACAGGTAGGTACGTGTTATCGTAAATTAGTCACAAGTAAATTCGTCACATCATTTTTTATAAAGTACCATCAGCAAGCAAAGTTTTTGGTTTTTTGCGCTCTAAATAAAATATGAAAATCATAAATCAAAATCAAAATATTTTTATTCTATGTAGGCATTTACATGCACTTATTTTCCTCTTATGTGTCAGGACAAGGTTTGTTTGAAAGGAAATTGGAATGTCGTCACAGGACACGGGGTGTTTATACGGACGAAGTCACGAGCGAAGTAGCTAGCTGGCGAGCTACTAGTTTATACATTGTCATAGGGGTGGTACTTCTAACCTGTTAAGGCTAAGTACTACTTACATCTAAATTCATCGACAAATAATAATGAACTTATAAAAAAGTGAGTTTAAATCACAAAATAATTAAGTAATGATTTTTTTCTCACCAAAATAATCACAACCTTACGAAACAAAGTTATTTATTAGTTAGCCAGTGTCACTAGCTACCGTTTGCCAATTTTTTCATGTTTCTCCGACGTGTGAAACCTTTGACATCGCATAAAGTAAAAATGGTCATAAATTATAGGGAGAGGGGGTAGGACCCCCCATATAATTTTTTTTGAATTTAGATGTAGTACTTAGCCTTAACGGGTCAGAAGTATCACCCCTATCACATATATTAAAAACTGAAAAAAAGACATGAAAAAGTTAGACTTGCAACAGATGGGATTCGAGGTAACTCTTCCAGTTATCTTGTTACCCATTCAACCTGAATCAAGGGGAGAGCTTTATTACACCGTAACGGCATGCCAACTAAGCCGAACGCCCTGCATTCCTGGCTGGCGCTTGCTCGAGGAAATCTAGATAACCTCCTTTGAATATTTCAATATGGCACGTCTCCATCATTTTTCTCGAAACTTGTATTTCCCGCTTCGGAGGCGACACATCTTTTCCTCGAGCCGCCATAAAAGGGATAAAGGGGAACGCGGCGTGGTTTTTATTTTTGCAAGGAATTTTATATGACACTTTTTATGGGCACACACGCTACGTGCTCTCGCCCTTGTATTGTTGCGTACCTGCGGCTGTCTTTTTATTCTCTCCAAAGTGTTAGTCTGGGTATATTTTTGGACGTTCATTGTCTACGCAGATGTAATACCGCCACCGCCGTGTCGTTATTCTAATTCTGGCTGCTTTCCCTTGAAAATGTTAGAATTGTACCACTGGAAAATGAAAGGAATTTCCCCCTTTGTAAAGCTTAAAGTATAACACAGCCTGGATACTGTCACACTGCAAGACAAAGGCCTTCATTATTTTATACGACTACTACTGATTTTATACGACTACTACTGATTTTATACGACTACTACTGATTTTATACGACTACTACTGATTTTATACGACTCATAAAAATCAGTGGAGTTTAAATTCAAGAAAAAATCTTGACTTCAATTTTATATTATCATTTATTATTTTAATTTTCTTTTCTCAATAACTTTTTTCTCCAATCCCTGACAGATTTGCTGTCATGTAATAAAATGCTCCACTTTTCTAGTACTTTTATTTGATGCATAGATGTAAGTGTTACAAGGGGGGGGGGGGGGGGGGGAAGACGACGTTTTGACCATTCTTCTCTAGTCTTGACGTGACCATTCAAGAAACGTTTCCGATCTGGTTGAAGGTAGTTCGATAAAGTCTTCTTTATCCAACTGTCCCATCCACACTAACGTCATACATATTTTAAGCAGCCATAAATATAAACAAAAAGATGAATGTAATCCTTAGAAAACAATGAAAAGATGAAAATTCGGTACCCCCGTACCGCGCTTGGTCGTACAAGCTGGTTAGTTGCGAGTTGGCAGCGTCGCTCGACTGACACTAACTCTCAACACACACACACACATCTTGTCTGCCACCACGAACAACTTAAAATACCTAAGAGTCCATGGTCACGAACTTTCCTAGAGGTAGATAATAGTTGAATTTCTAGTACGACCGCTGAGCTCTCCTATGTATGTTGCGTAGGACAATGTTTTGACTCACACTACTAAGGGCGTGCCGTATCTTTCCCCTTTTATGATTATATCTATAATAGCAGCGATGTTTTCAAATTATAAAACCGTCTACATCAAATTTAAAGCGGCCCCTGCTTGTTTTCGGTCGAAAATCAAGTATCCGATCGCGGGCGGGTCGTGATTATTAGTTTATGACCCGACGGACGGCTCACGGGCCGCTGGAGATTTTCCACTCCATTGGGCGAAGGCTCCTCGGGGCTGCTATGCTAATTTTAAAGTTGAATCTCTTCCAAATTTGTTAGTCAATAATACTAATGAAGCTAAAGAGAGAAAGATGATCTAAAATCCTTTTAGTATCTTTCGTTTAAGTTTAATTATAATCATGAACAGTCAAAAATACGCTTAGAGAGCAATTAGGAAAAACAACTGGGAGTATTTGTATGGGAACAACTCCGAAACTGCGAAATAATCAGCTGTTTTAGGTTTAATTATCTTTGTATTTTGAGATTGTTAAATTTTTATCTAAATGAAAATGTAGAACGAAATATATAATGTGTTTCTGTTTGGCGGAATGTATTAGTATAGTTTAGCTTTATAATAAAGGCAGAATTCTAAAAATTGTTTCAGCAGCTCTTCAGATAACCTCTTACATCCCTTACTAGAAAAACTTATTTCTCATCTTCCTATTTAATATGGGTCGAAATTACATGTTGATATTTTAACGTTTTAAATTTTACGGTCTTAAGTCATAACACTTGCTTTTAAAACAAATAAAAGAATTATTATCATGTTTTTTGTTTTTTGAATACTTACCTACCTATTGCATTAAGAAAATATTGACTTCGATCGATAAAAAGGTAAATTGAACGCCACCATAAGGAGCCTTGTTTGTATACAAGAGTTTATTACCACCGGGCACCGAGCACAGTAAGTTCCAATTATGTGTCTGTATATCGATGGTCGACGTTAAACGACGCGGGGGAAGGCGCGGGGGGCGGCGCGGAGAGCGTGCGCTCGCATACTAATATGGCCTGATCACAATATTTTAAAGGTGCTTTTTGAGAAACCTTTTAGGGGCACGCGGTGGACGATTCCTTCCTTATGGTACTAATTAGTTTCGGTGAATTATTGATTGTTTTTTTTGGGAGGTGAATACTGTTTTTTTTATTACACAATGAAAAATTGTTTGGCTTTAATCACACCTAATAACAAGTGTAAGTCACTGTATGTACACAGTAGTTAGGCAAAACGAAAAATACACATTATTATTTTCGGCAGTAGATAAATGAGTTGTCAATTGAACACAGAAAATTTTGTAGTAAGTAGTTTTATTCCACATCGCTAACCGTGTCCGTGGGCTTACCACCTGTTACGCTGAGCACATATGCAGTCGCTATTTGGTGAAAATCGACTATGGCAGAGGGCTGCTCTTGCGGTCCTTATTGCCTAGTCTCTGACGAAACCTTCAGGGATAATATTCTTCATTATTATGCATGTATATTGCTCATAGAAAATGGTTTCCTATATATAATATACTATACTATTTAATGTATATCGGTTTTAGGCTGAACCGAGTTGTAACTGCACTCCGGGTTGTAGTTGTTACGGATATTATGTTGCATTTTATTATTAGATATCTATCCCAGTTCATCTTGGATATGTTCTGTACTAGATCAGAGACTTTGTAATGCAATATTTACATTAGTTACGGCAAAGTTTGCTTACAATTATGTTTAGCAAACCGTGTCTCGTAGCGGTGAAAGAATAGTACCATCCCCATCGCTTCCCTTTGGTGTCGTAAAAGGCGACTAACGGACTAAAGACTGCACATACATCCAACTGCATAGAGCGGCGATGGGCTCACCACCTGTCACGCTGAACACATGTCATTGTGCTGTCGCTATAAGGTAGAGGACTACGTTTGCTGTCCTAATTGCCTAGTCTCTGACTAACCCTTCGGGGATAATAGTCGTGGTTTTAAGTAAACAGAAAATAAATAAAATATGCAGCATCGCAGAAAATTCTTTTGCAAGTAAAACACATTTATCTAAATGACAAATTCTCGATCACTTACACAAGTTTATACTACCTGCCATACATTACCATATAAAATAATTGTGTGGAATATCATCTTTCTACTTTATTATCTACCAGCCTATATAATAACGCCTGAGCACGGTACGGGGAGAATTTTGTTTTTGCGGCGTGTTATTCGCACAGCCAGCGGTGTGTGAAATCTCCAATACGCCGTGAATAGGGGAGGCACCATTGAAATTATAACTGTGACTCGATTGGAATACTTGCTTCGAGCATTCGCAAATTTGCGAACCGGCTTTGAACTGACTGAAGTATGTTTGATTGCGTTTATTTGGCGATACGAAATCAAAAATTTACACAAAATTCATTGATTCGTAAATAAATAGGTCACGGGTACAATACATTGGGGAGACTGTTAGATAGTATCTCAATACGGGCTTCGAACAGCCAGCCATTTAAAATATATTATTAGGAATACATACTAGAATTTTGCATTATTTTTTCATGTAGGTATTACGCTTCTCAGGGAAACAAGGCGACAGGAAGTAGGTCAATGATAAGTACGCTTTTTTTTTCCTGCGAAACATGCGTTAGACTGCATAGTGTAGGTCTGAGACTGCAAAGTAGAGATTTGTAATATTAAGCATGAATTGATTATCCTATTTAGATAAAAACGGTAAATACAACTGCAAAATTACTACAAAATGCGAAAATGGGAATTTTATGCAAAAATCACAGTCATCAGTAATAGGCCTCTTAAAAATATACATTTTAATCATTGCTTCGTAGGTATTTCCGTCTCATTATTTTTAAATGTTTTCAACAAACTAATTTGATCCCTGTGTTTTATACTTTCGCAAGCAAACTTTCATAAAAATTGGCTTAATGGTTTTTAAAAATTTCGACTTGGAAGTTTGTATGGAAAACCGAAATGAGTGTCGATAACTTAGTTTCAATGAGGCATTTGAATAGCATTGGGACTGCATAAGCTATTAACTTTACTACCCTTACTTGAGCGTTTGTTTCGTTGGGTTGTTGTATCTTTGCCACAAAGTAAGTTCGTCACATTTTGTACACTCCGTACATTGACGACCTCCTTGGTCGAGTGGTTTGTACACCGGTTTTCATGGTGTCGCCATCTCTGAGGTCCCGGGTTCGATCCCCGGTCGGGTCAATTTAGAAATTATTGTTTTTCTAAATTGTCTCGGGTCTGAGTGTTTTCTATGTATAATAAGTATGTATTTAAGTATTTTAAGTATGTTTATCCGTTGTCTAGTAACCATTTAACGAGTTTCTTCGAAGCTTCTCTTGGGCTAGATAATTGGTGTGATTGTAGGAAAGATTTATTTATTGAAAGTTAATTTGCCACATGCATTAAAACAAATGTGTAAGTTCGTCACAGGTAGGTACGTGTTATCGTAAATTAGTCACAAGTAAATTCGTCACATCATTTTTTATAAAGTACCATCAGCAAGCAAAGTTTTTGGTTTTTTGCGCTCTAAATAAAATATGAAAATCATAAATCAAAATCAAAATATTTTTATTCTATGTAGGCATTTACATGCACTTATTTTCCTCTTATGTGTCAGGACAAGGTTTGTTTGAAAGGAAATTGGAATGTCGTCACAGGACACGGGGTGTTTATACGGACGAAGTCACGAGCGAAGTAGCTAGCTGGCGAGCTACTAGTTTATACATTGTCATAGGGGTGGTACTTCTAACCTGTTAAGGCTAAGTACTACTTACATCTAAATTCATCGACAAATAATAATGAACTTATAAAAAAGTGAGTTTAAATCACAAAATAATTAAGTAATGATTTTTTTCTCACCAAAATAATCACAACCTTACGAAACAAAGTTATTTATTAGTTAGCCAGTGTCACTAGCTACCGTTTGCCAATTTTTTCATGTTTCTCCGACGTGTGAAACCTTTGACATCGCATAAAGTAAAAATGGTCATAAATTATAGGGAGAGGGGGTAGGACCCCCCATATAATTTTTTTGAATTTAGATGTAGTACTTAGCCTTAACGGGTCAGAAGTATCACCCCTATCACATATATTAAAAACTGAAAAAAAGACATGAAAAAGTTAGACTTGCAACAGATGGGATTCGAGGTAACTCTTCCAGTTATCTTGTTACCCATTCAACCTGAATCAAGGGGAGAGCTTTATTACACCGTAACGGCATGCCAACTAAGCCGAACGCCCTGCATTCCTGGCTGGCGCTTGCTCGAGGAAATCTAGATAACCTCCTTTGAATATTTCAATATGGCACGTCTCCATCATTTTTCTCGAAAACTTGTATTTCCCGCTTCGGAGGCGACACATCTTTTCCTCGAGCCGCCATAAAAGGGATAAAGGGGAACGCGGCGTGGTTTTTATTTTTGCAAGGAATTTTATATGACACTTTTTATGGGCACACACGCTACGTGCTCTCGCCCTTGTATTGTTGCGTACCTGCGGCTGTCTTTTTATTCTCTCCAAAGTGGTTAGTCTGGGTATATTTTTGGACGTTCATTGTCTACGCAGATGTAATACCGCCACCGCCGTGTCGTTATTCTAATTCTGGCTGCTTTCCCTTGAAAATGTTAGAATTGTACCACTGGAAAATGAAAGGAATTTCCCCCTTTGTAAAGCTTAAAGTATAACACAGCCTGGATACTGTCACACTGCAAGACAAAGGCCTTCATTATTTTATACGACTACTACTGATTTTATACGACTACTACTGATTTTATACGACTACTACTGATTTTATACGACTACTACTGATTTTATACGACTCATAAAAATCAGTGGAGTTTAAATTCAAGAAAAAATCTTGACTTCAATTTTATATTATCATTTATTATTTTAATTTTCTTTTCTCAATAACTTTTTTCTCCAATCCCTGACAGATTTGCTGTCATGTAATAAAATGCTCCACTTTTCTAGTACTTTTATTTGATGCATAGATGTAAGTGTTACAAGGGGGGGGGGGGGGGGGGGGAAGACGACGTTTTGACCATTCTTCTCTAGTCTTGACGTGACCATTCAAGAAACGTTTCCGATCTGGTTGAAGGTAGTTCGATAAAGTCTTCTTTATCCAACTGTCCCATCCACACTAACGTCATACATATTTTAAGCAGCCATAAATATAAACAAAAAGATGAATGTAATCCTTAGAAAACAATGAAAAGATGAAAATTCGGTACCCCCGTACCGCGCTTGGTCGTACAAGCTGGTTAGTTGCGAGTTGGCAGCGTCGCTCGACTGACACTAACTCTCAACACACACACACACATCTTGTCTGCCACCACGAACAACTTAAAATACCTAAGAGTCCATGGTCACGAACTTTCCTAGAGGTAGATAATAGTTGAATTTCTAGTACGACCGCTGAGCTCTCCTATGTATGTTGCGTAGGACAATGTTTTGACTCACACTACTAAGGGCGTGCCGTATCTTTCCCCTTTTATGATTATATCTATAATAGCAGCGATGTTTTCAAATTATAAAACCGTCTACATCAAATTTAAAGCGGCCCCTGCTTGTTTTCGGTCGAAAATCAAGTATCCGATCGCGGGCGGGTCGTGATTATTAGTTTATGACCCGACGGACGGCTCACGGGCCGCTGGAGATTTTCCACTCCATTGGGCGAAGGCTCCTCGGGGCTGCTATGCTAATTTTAAAGTTGAATCTCTTCCAAATTTGTTAGTCAATAATACTAATGAAGCTAAAGAGAGAAAGATGATCTAAAATCCTTTTAGTATCTTTCGTTTAAGTTTAATTATAATCATGAACAGTCAAAAATACGCTTAGAGAGCAATTAGGAAAAACAACTGGGAGTATTTGTATGGGAACAACTCCGAAACTGCGAAATAATCAGCTGTTTTAGGTTTAATTATCTTTGTATTTTGAGATTGTTAAATTTTTATCTAAATGAAAATGTAGAACGAAATATATAATGTGTTTCTGTTTGGCGGAATGTATTAGTATAGTTTAGCTTTATAATAAAGGCAGAATTCTAAAAATTGTTTCAGCAGCTCTTCAGATAACCTCTTACATCCCTTACTAGAAAAACTTATTTCTCATCTTCCTATTTAATATGGGTCGAAATTACATGTTGATATTTTAACGTTTTAAATTTTACGGTCTTAAGTCATAACACTTGCTTTTAAAACAAATAAAAGAATTATTATCATGTTTTTTGTTTTTTGAATACTTACCTACCTATTGCATTAAGAAAATATTGACTTCGATCGATAAAAAGGTAAATTGAACGCCACCATAAGGAGCCTTGTTTGTATACAAGAGTTTATTACCACCGGGCACCGAGCACAGTAAGTTCCAATTATGTGTCTGTATATCGATGGTCGACGTTAAACGACGCGGGGGAAGGCGCGGGGGGCGGCGCGGAGAGCGTGCGCTCGCATACTAATATGGCCTGATCACAATATTTTAAAGGTGCTTTTTGAGAAACCTTTTAGGGGCACGCGGTGGACGATTCCTTCCTTATGGTACTAATTAGTTTCGGTGAATTATTGATTGTTTTTTTTGGGAGGTGAATACTGTTTTTTTTATTACACAATGAAAAATTGTTTGGCTTTAATCACACCTAATAACAAGTGTAAGTCACTGTATGTACACAGTAGTTAGGCAAAACGAAAAATACACATTATTATTTTCGGCAGTAGATAAATGAGTTGTCAATTGAACACAGAAAATTTTGTAGTAAGTAGTTTTATTCCACATCGCTAACCGTGTCCGTGGGCTTACCACCTGTTACGCTGAGCACATATGCAGTCGCTATTTGGTGAAAATCGACTATGGCAGAGGGCTGCTCTTGCGGTCCTTATTGCCTAGTCTCTGACGAAACCTTCAGGGATAATATTCTTCATTATTATGCATGTATATTGCTCATAGAAAATGGTTTCCTATATATAATATACTATACTATTTAATGTATATCGGTTTTAGGCTGAACCGAGTTGTAACTGCACTCCGGGTTGTAGTTGTTACGGATATTATGTTGCATTTTATTATTAGATATCTATCCCAGTTCATCTTGGATATGTTCTGTACTAGATCAGAGACTTTGTAATGCAATATTTACATTAGTTACGGCAAAGTTTGCTTACAATTATGTTTAGCAAACCGTGTCTCGTAGCGGTGAAAGAATAGTACCATCCCCTCTCTTCCCTTGTGTGTCGTAAAAGGCGACTAACGGACTAAAGACTGCACATACATCCAACTGCATAGAGCGGCGATGGGCTCACCACCTGTCACGCTGAACACATGTCATTGTGCTGTCGCTATAAGGTAGAGGACTACGTTTGCTGTCCTAATTGCCTAGTCTCTGACTAACCCTTCGGGGATAATAGTCGTGGTTTTAAGTAAACAGAAAATAAATAAAATATGCAGCATCGCAGAAAATTCTTTTGCAAGTAAAACACATGTATCTAAATGACAAATTCTCGATCACTTACACAAGTTTATACTACCTGCCATACATTACCATATAAAATAATTGTGTGGAATATCATCTTTCTACTTTATTATCTACCAGCCTATATAATAACGCCTGAGCACGGTACGGGGAGAATTTTGTTTTTGCGGCGTGTTATTCGCACAGCCAGCGGTGTGTGAAATCTCCAATACGCCGTGAATAGGGGAGGCACCATTGAAATTATAACTGTGACTCGATTGGAATACTTGCTTCGAGCATTCGCAAATTTGCGAACCGGCTTTGAACTGACTGAAGTATGTTTGATTGCGTTTATTTGGCGATACGAAATCAAAAATTTACACAAAATTCATTGATTCGTAAATAAATAGGTCACGGGTACAATACATTGGGGAGACTGTTAGATAGTATCTCAATACGGGCTTCGAACAGCCAGCCATTTAAAATATATTATTAGGAATACATACTAGAATTTTGCATTATTTTTTCATGTAGGTATTACGCTTCTCAGGGAAACAAGGCGACAGGAAGTAGGTCAATGATAAGTACGCTTTTTTTTCCTGCGAAACATGCATTAGACTGCATAGTGTAGGTCTGAGACTGCAAAGTAGAGATTTGTAATATTAAGCATGAATTGATTATCCTATTTAGATAAAAACGGTAAATACAACTGCAAAATTACTACAAAATGCGAAAATGGGAATTTTATGCAAAAATCACAGTCATCAGTAATAGGCCTCTTAAAAATATACATTTTAATCATTGCTTCGTAGGTATTTCCGTCTCGTTATTCATCCAAGTACACATTTTCCAATACACCGTGAACCGGCTCTCGAGTGTTTCTTCAAACGTTATAATTGATTGATTCACGGCTCTATTACGAATGATTAGTTCATAAAAGAAACGTACCGAGGTTGTATGTACGGTTAGTACATTTACTTGTTAAGATAATGTACCTAATTGGATGTTTAAAGTAAAGTAAACAATTATTATTATCGTGATCATAAACGTCCCACTGTGCAAGAGCCTGGCCATGTACAACAGCACATAGGGTCTGTGGTGTCTCACCTGCACCTTTGGGATTAGAAAATAACCAACACATCGACATCGACATCTTTGAAAATAATTTGCAAGTGTTCAGACGGTGCGTTCTTGACGTTTTTTGAGATTTTTCGGTCGCTTCCCCTTTACCAACACCATATAAGTTTTACTTTTGTTAATGTTTAGTTTTAATTATTTTGTTTCAAGTCTAATTGGATTCAATTTTGCATTTATTGGTTTTATGAATTTTTATAAAATTGAATTAATAGTTAATTTTTTTTTTTAATATTTTAGCGTTTTATTAACGCTTAAATATACCGTCGAAATTTGTCAGTGCTTGATGCTTATGTTTTTAGTCAACATTGCTTCATCAAATCTTAGAACCAAGTGGTTAAGGCAGCCGCCCGGAATGCGGAAGGTGCGTGGTTCGATTCCCGCCTGAGGTTGTCGACTTTTTTCAGTGTTTAAAATTTTACTTAATTAATAGTGTTTACTTTATTTAATTCCCTTTATTTTTATACTTAATTTTTTTAAAACTTTATATAGGTACTTAATCAATGTTAATGCGATTTATTTTTATTTAATTTAAATTCCCTTTAGATTTGACTTACTGTTCAACAAATATGATTGTATTTTGATATTGCATGTCCTGACTACCTATAATTGAGACAGCACTTAGCATTAAGATAAACTTGTTTTTTTTGTTACATTTGAATTAGTGTAATGTTTTGTTGGTAGTTCAATATAAATAATTAAATAAATAAACACAGTTTCTTATTCAGTGCTCGGAGTGAACAACATCCGCTTCCCGCGGCTGCGTCACGAGTGGCCCACTCTCCACTCCGGCTAGTTAATTGTTTAAAAAAACGTCACAGAGGGCATCACCGCGCTGCCGACCATGATGATTCCTTTTTAACTGCCTCACAGAGGCATTTAAAAAGGAAGTCTAGTGACTAGTCCACCGGTCTTAGACCCAGAGGTAATTGTTTGGCGGCAGAAATAGATATTGGGTGGTCGTCATCCAGCCGTCCAGTTTTTCGGTGTTTCGAATTTGGCAAGCGTGGCGGTTAAGGCAAGACCTATTAAGAGGGTTTACGCATTTCGGTTTCCCATACAAACTTCCAAGTCGACATTTTTAAAAACCAATAAGCCAATTTGATGAAACTTTGCAAGCTAAAGTAAAACACAGGGATCTAAATAGTTTGTTAAAAACATTAAAAAAAAATGTTTTTTTAGCTAAGTTATTGCGATTTTTAACTTTCTATAGTGGCCTTTAAATCGCAATAACTCAGCTAAAAAAAACATTATTTTTAAATGTTTTCAACAAACTATTTTGATCCCTGTGTTTTATACTTTCGCAAGCAAACTTTCATAAAAATTGGCTTAATGGTTTTTAAAAATTTCGACTTGAAAGTTTGTATGGAAAACCGAAATGAGTGTCGATAACTTAGTTTCAATGAGGCATTTGAATAGCATTGGGACTGCATAAGCTATTAACTTTACTACCCTTACTTGAGCGTTTGTTTCGTTGGGTTGTTGTATCTTTGCCACAAAGTAAGTTCGTCATATTTTGTACACTCCGTACATTGACGACCTCCTTGGTCGAGTGGTTTGTACACCGGTTTTCATGGTGTCGCCATCTCTGAGGTCCCGGGTTCGATCCCCGGTCGGGTCAATTTAGAAATTATTGTTTTTCTAAATTGTCTCGGGTCTGGGTGTTTTCTATGTATAATAAGTATGTATTTAAGTATTTTAAGTATGTTTATGCGTTGTCTAGTAACCATTTAACGAGTTTCTTCGAAGCTTCTCTTGGGCTAGATAATTGGTGTGATTGTAGGAAAGATTTATTTATTATTTATTTATTTATTGAAAGTTAATTTGCCACATGCATTAAAACAAATGTGTAAGTTAATAATAATAATAATAATAATAATAAATCTTTATTTGTATCTTATTTTAGTTTACAAAGATGTGATTGGGTTCTCCATTTGAGAGCATATGCACCCGTGTTAGGAGATCCCGCTCTTCCATTGCAATGATATTAATGATACAATACAGTAAGTATATAATCTTATTTCTATCTAATTATCAATTACCTATTTATTAATAATTTCAAATTACATAGTATATGTTCAATTTAAATAATAAAAATTCCATGCAAAAATAAGGCCAAGTGGCAAGTGTGTGTGTGTGTGTGTGTGTTGAGTGTGCGTGCGTGTGAGTGTGTGCGTGTATGTGTGTGTGTGTGTGCGTTGAATGTAAATATTTTAATATGTGAGTGACTATTCTCGTAAATAGGTAGGTACGTGTTATAGTAAATTAGTCACAAGTAAATTCGTCACATCATTTTTTATAAAGTACCATCAGCAAGCAAAGTTTTTGGTTTTTTGCGCTCTAAATAAAATATGAAAATCATAAATCAAAATCAAAATATTTTTATTCTATGTAGGCATTTACATGCACTTATTTTCCTCGTATGTGTCAAGACAAGGTTTGTTTGAAAGGAAATTGGAATGTCGTCACAGGACACGGGGTGTTTATACGGACGAAGTCACGAGCGAAGTAGCTAGCTGGCGAGCTACTAGTTTATACATTGTCATAGGGGTGGTACTTCTAACCTGTTAAGGCTAAGTACTACTTACATCTAAATTCATCGACAAATAATAATGAACTTATAAAAAAGTGAGTTTAAATCACAAAATAATTAAGTAATGATTTTTTTCTCACCAAAATAATCACAACCTTACGAAACAAAGTTATTTATTAGTTAGCCAGTGTCACTAGCTACCGTTTGCCAATTTTTTCATGTTTCTCCGACGTGTGAAACCTTTGACATCGCATAAAGTAAAAATGGTCATAAATTATAGGGGGAGGGGGTAGGACCCCCCATATAATTTTTTTTGTCGATGAATTTAGATGTAGTACTTAGCCTTAACGGGTCAGAAGTATCACCCCTATCACATATATTAAAAACTGAAAAAAAGACATGAAAAAGTTAGACTTGCAACAGATGGGATTCGAGGTAACTCTTCCAGTTATCTTGTTACCCATTCAACCTGAATCAAGGGGAGAGCTTTATTACACCGTAACGGCATGCCAACTAAGCCAAACGCCCTGCATTCCTGGCTGGCGCTTGCTCGAGGAAATCTAGATAACCTCCTTTGAATATTTCAATATGGCACGTCTCCATCATTTTTCTCGAAACTTGTATTTCCCGCTTCGGAGGCGACACATCTTTTCCTCGAGCCGCCATAAAAGGGATAAAGGGGAACGCGGCGTGGTTTTTATTTTTGCAAGGAATTTTATAAGACACTTTTTATGGGCACACACGCTACGTGCTCTCGCCCTTGTATTGTTGCGTACCTGCGGCTGTCTTTTTATTCTCTCCAAAGTGTTAGTCTGGGTATATTTTTGGACGTTCATTGTCTACGCAGATGTAATACCGCCACCGCCGTGTCGTTATTCTAAATCTGGCTGCTTTCCCTTGAAAATGTTAGAATTGTACCACTGCAAAATGAAAGGAATTTCCCCCTTTGTAAAGCTTAAAGTATAACACAGCCTGGATACTGTCACACTGCAAGACAAAGGCCTTCATCATTTAAATCATGTTATCGCTACATCTGAGAGGTAGCGGCCTAATAACCACGCCTAGGAGCTCGATGATGCAGCGGCTAGCGCGTTCGGCTTGCGATCTTGCTCGCTAAGCAACTTTCGCATTGCCGGGTCGCTGGATGGTTTATAGGCTGATGAAGATGAACCACGCTTGCCAAATGTGAGTTGGTGATCACAGCCTCTCTTGAGGACCTCCAGCTGCGTAGAGACATTGCTTCTCTCAGTGTCTTCTACCGGAACTACTACGGAGAGTGTTCTGAAGAACTTACCCTCTAATTCTAATCCCGCCCTCTCCTTTACTCTTCCGTACTACACATGCTGGTCTTAGGAACCACTATCATATTGTGCAGAATATCAGCACTCGTAACAAAAAATTTGGCGTGGCGTTTCTATTGTAAGACCTTTCGGCTTTGGATTTCTTTGCCGGTTTATGTGTTTCCCAGCTCCTACAGTCCCGGGTCTTTTAAGCTGGGCGTGAAACGGCATTTATGCAGGCCGTCATGAATGGGTGCGCTTGTTACCGTGCTTGTTCCACGGTAAGGAGCGCTCTCGTTTGCATCGGCTGCTTACCATCAGGCAGGATGTAGTCACTATGGCGAGCCATATTAAAAAAAACAAACTTGGGCTATGTATCAAAATATCCAAAACTAAAGTTGCCCGCCCTTGGAATTGAACGGAATCTCCAGTTATCGAGCCGTGCGCTTGGCCACTTAGGGGTTGTAAAGCTTACATACATACATATAATCACGACTATTATCCCCGAAGGGTTAGTCAGCGGCTAAGTAATGAGGACAGCAAAAGTAGTCCTCTGCCATAGTCCACTTTTCACCAAATAGCTACTGCACATGTGCTCAGCGTGACAGGTGGTCACCCCATCGCCGCTCTAAGCTATTTGATATATGTGCAGTCTTTAGTCCGTTAGTCGCCTTTTACGAGACCCAAGGGAAGAGAGGGGGTGGTAAGTAGTATTCATTCACAGCTACGCTACACGGGTTCTGTAAAGCTTACTTTTAGATAATGATTAAATACCGTTTTATATAATTTAGTTTCATATCTTAGGATCTCGTGTTTGATTCCGATTGATATTAGTTTGTAGGTACCTGTATTATTATTGTGCTCAGTTTGGTTTGGATGCGCGCTTTACCGGCCTATACGCATGTCTGACCGCTTTTCCTCTTCACCCGCTGTAGTCTGTAATCTGACTCCATGCAATGCCTTGGAGAATATGGCAGTGTACGGAGACACGCTTGTATGACAGCAACCCTAAAACTTCGTAGAACTGTTCAGTCACACTCTTTTTAGGACGATTACGCTGTAAAGGCCATTAATAGCCTGCTATTGTACTAATAGTTATAATAGCCACCAAACAGAACATTGTTTTAGTCAGATTTGATGATACATTTTCTATTATTTAAATAATTACACTACAAAAGTATTACACACTTTCCCAGAAATCGGAAACATTTTGTTTCCAAATTAAAACTCGTCGAACTGAAGTTCCAGTTAACTGGTAACCGCTGTAATTGAAAATGGTTAAAACAGTGAGTTGAAACAACCGTTCGTTCCCCAAAGTTTAATATTAAAAGTTCCCACTTCCAATGTTGTGTTCACAAACAACCTTTATAAGTACTTGTATGTTTCAATATTTGCCAAGACCTTTAATCACGTTTTCGATTCGGCATCACCAGCATTTTTTTTTCTCTTTATTTGCTTCGGGATTTTTAATTCTTAAGAATAAGCCAATCCCATAATAACCAATACCTTCTTACTCAAATATACCAGGGTCATTGTTGCCATCTAGTGACTAGGTTACTCAACCTTATTGCTGCCTCTGAAGTTGGCTCAGATAGAATAACCTGTATGATGCCTACGTCAAGCAAATTAATCTTTAAGTACTGCAACAGTGACTCTCGTTCCCTTTGGTTCTTGACACATTCCATCAACAAGTGTTGCACGTCTTCTAATCTATTACATTCTTCGCAGTTAGGTGAATCAGCTTTCTTCATTAGATAAGCAAACTTATTGGATGGAAAGTGTTCCAAACGAAGTCTAAAAACTAATTTTACATACTGCCTACTTAACTTTACATTAATAAACCATGGTATACGAGGAGGTTCCGACTGCATTGTTTTGTACCAAATTCCTTTACTTTTTGACATTTCATCAAAGTACCTACTCTTTCTAAAGATTATAAGATAATTTAATAAATTTCGGTAACACTTCAGTAAAAAAAGTTTACCAAGAATTCCTGACGCATCCTACGGGCAGCCGTAGCTACTGGCGTCTGGCCAAAGCCGTGCAATCCAACTTCTGCCAATCCTCGCTGCCACCACTGAGATGTCTTGACGGAACTTTAGCTCACAAGCCGCAGGAAAAGGTCGATCTCCTGGCCAAAGTCTTTGCGGCTAACTCCCGGGTCGATGACTGTGATGCACAGCCACCCTCAATTCCTAACTGTGGCCACACAATGTCTGATATTAAAATCAGGCAGTGTGATGTCCGTGCGGAACTGCAATCAATCGATGTCCGGAAAGCTAACGGTCCTGATGGCATCCCAGCAATAGTCCTGAAAATGTGTGCAGCGGAGTTGTCCCCTGTGTTAACGCGTCTGTACCGTCTCTCGCTCTCTTCGGGTTGTGTGCCGGAATCTTGGAGAGAAGCAGCTAATGTGCAACCGATCCCTAAAAAAGGAGATCGGTCAGATCCGACTAATTACCGCCCTATAGCCGTAACTTCAGTGTTGTGTAAGATCCTAGAACGAATATTGAACAAACAGCTTATTCGATACCTAGAAGATCACTCCCTAATTTACGATAGTCAATATGGGTTTCGGCCAAAACGGTCAACGGGTGATCTTCTAGCGTACGTCACACATCTCTGGGGTGAGGCTATTGACAAGCGTGGCGAGTCACTGGCAGTTAGCCTTGACATAGCCAAAGCTTTTGATCGGGTCTGGCACAAAGCCCTTCTCTCCAAGCTCCCGGCATACGGTTTGCCCGCTCAGTTCTGTACCTGGATTGCTAGCTTCCTGCATGAGCGTAGAATCCGTGTCCTTTCGGATGGATGCGTTTCGCGGTTCATGTCAGTGAACGCTGGTGTTCCTCAAGGCTCCGTTCTATCCCCCATGCTGTTCGTTCTGCATATCAATGACATGCTTCCTCTTGGAAACATTCATTGCTATGCAGATGATAGCACAGTGCATGGGGGATATAACGGGCACCCAACGGCTGGGCGGGTAGACACCGAAATAAAGCGAGCAAATCTTGTCATTGAGCTCGATCGGGTGTTGGACTTCATTTCTAAATGGGGCTCCTATAATCTGGTGGAGTTCAATGCCAAGAAAACACAGGTGTGCGCGTTCACAGCGAAAAAGTCGCCATTCCTTCCCCTTCCCTCTCTTCAGGGTACATCTCTAGGCCTGCAGAGCAGTATTAACATGCTCGGTATGGATAACCGCTGCGATCTGAACCAAAAGGACTACATCGAAACCGTGATTAAAAATGCCTCACGTAAACTCGGTGTCCTGAACAAGGTGCGGCGATTCTTCACGCCTGATCAGTTGTGTTTATTATACAAGACACAGGTGCGGTCTTGCGTGGAGTATTGCTCTCACCTTTGGGACGGCTCCGCAAAGTATCTTCTCGATGCCTTGGACAGATTGCAGCGCCGCGCTGTGCGCATTATCGGCAATGCGGAGGTCACTAAAACTCTCGAGCCTTTGCAATTGCGTAGAGATATTGCGTCACTCAGCGTCTTTTACCGTTTATACCATGGCGAGTGCTCTGAAGAACTCTATGACCTCATCCCTCCTTCTCCCTTCCTCCATAGGAGTACGCGTGCTGCTCTCCGGAGTCACCAATTTACAGTCTCTAACATTCCATCACGCACAAAGAAATTTGGTGACTCGTTTCTTTGCCGCACTTCCAAAAGATGGAATAGTCTACCAGCACACATATTCCCTCCTACCTATGACATAGGGTCCTTCAAACGAGGCGTGAAGAGGCACTTTGTGGGCCGGCAGAGTGAGGATGACTTATGTTTCGTTCAAGTTGTCTCTATTTCTGGGCTGAAGTGTAAACTATGTGCTTTTAGTTATAACATTTGATTGTAAAGGCGTGGGGCGATGGAAACAGAAAGACTTTTGTATAACTTGCTGAGAAATCAAGTTAAGCGATGTTACGGGAAGCAGGTTACACAGATTGGCGCTCTAACTGGAGTCGCAGCACGACTAGTAGGTGGCTCTACATTAAACAGTCTGTTCAAAGTAACAGTTTGTCGAACTCAGACAAAACATGCGCCAGCAGCGAGGAGAGACGACATTCACCGACATTTTTAACGCCTCTTCTTTCAGGAAATTAAGTAAATAAGGGTAATGCGTCAACAGTGGCAAAATGTAGAGTCCTTGTTCGTAGACGAGATATCTTTGGTTCTCTTTGGTAAGCCTTTGGCGGCATAAACGTTATGCTCTTGAGCAACCTCATGCAGCTTCCGCCAGGAAGTTAGTATTAAGTAAGAAAGTCTTTCCTGTTCCAGCGCCCCACGCTTTTACAATCAAATATTATAATTAAAAGCACATAGTTTACACTTCAGCCCAGAAATAGAGACAACTTTAACGATCCATAATTTATTTTTTGATTTTACGTGCATTTATAAAAGCGTGTTTTTCTAGTGTTTTTAAAACTATTATTTAAGCTAACTTTTCTTCGCTCGTAGGCGGCACAGGAAGCAAGCACCAAACAACCTTAATCGAATTGACATCATTTGATGAATTGAATTTGAGGTATATTACATTAATACGCCCAACCAACATTTTTAATTTTAATTTGAAGCTGTTCTTATAATTTTTTTTTTATTCAACTAATAATTATTAAATAATCGAATTGACTGTTAATAAGTAAACTGTTAGCTCCCCAAGCTATCCACATGGGAAGATCAGACATAACTCACCGCTCACCAATGTGGGTTAGTGAGTTCGATTACCTGTTCGGGCTGTTAAGTCCGCCCGGCTAGCTACCACCATCTTATCTAAGTCTGTCACCATAACAACGATGTTTATAGCATTGTTGTGTTCCGACAGTTTGAGATGAGATAGCCAGTTCCTCAGAGATTGAGGATTCCGGGTGAAGCGCTTCTACCTTCGGCCTTATCGTCACTTACCATCAGGTGAGATGAAGGCCAAGCGCATACCCGCTGCCGAATAAAATAAAATAAAAAAAACCAGCAATTTACTCGATTCCTGTGGTAGTCAAGCTTTCAAGTCATTAGACATAGGTCATAGGATAGGCTACCATAATTATTTGTGGTGCTGGAACTCTATGCTTGCTCGCTTGCTCGCGGTGTAGGTACCAAAACATCCTCGTGGCAGTGAAGGGATGTTATTCATGTTTCTAATGGGTAAACTCCTTTCTCCGAAGACCTTTTTGCTGCTGAGTCCGGGTGAAAATTCCCACACCTGGAGTAGCACCTGGTCATAAGGCATGTGTAAAAGAGTACATTACCTAATATAACAAAGGTTTTCGCAAAATTTAGAGTATCTAGATACACGGGACTATTGCCCGGCCTAGGAGGGTAGTCACGTATATCACCTTTATTCGTTTACTCGATGAACTGATTACCTTATCCCACCTTCCTTCCACAGTCTCTTCCTTATAACTGTATCATCCTATAAGACCTACTTGAGGCTGTATAACCACACTAAGCACTAGTGCTCTAAATATCGTGGCTAATGATATCCTGCAGCGGTAAAGGCTAAGAATCCCAGTCACTGCGGTCACCAACCTTGCCATCCAAGCGTGGTGACTATGAGATCTTTCCTAACTCATGAAGCGCAACCCAAATAACTTCCCTTCTCACAACATCCACTCCAAATGCAACCCATGCTGATCACGATCCTCAGACATAACAGAGGCGACCGACCCAGAGAAAGACTCACAACAAAATTCAGTCAAAGTTTGTGAGGCTGCGCGTCCAGTCAACAAGGGTTTTAATGTAACGCGATTAAAATTGTTTCAAAATCTCTTTGCCAAAGCATAGTTTTTAATTCCATGAAACAAAACTTAAATTACTACTGTATCATAGCATTTAAGATTGTCTGTTCGAAAGGTGCATTTCGGTGTTTAACTTCTAGGTTTTTCTTCTTTGCCAAACAAAGAGGTAAATCGAAGTAAACATAAGTAAACTTGTTTACCCGTATCTTTGGCATCTAATTTAAGAGTATGTTTTGTCGTTAAATGTCCCCTAAAGGATCATAAAACCAGACACAATTAAAAATCAATTGTTTCGCGACCGCCGGCGGTCTTATGATCCTTGACCTATTACATAGCAAGTCACATATAATTATCTCAACTAAAAAGATTTAACTACATTGCTCTTTGTTGATATGTACGAGTATGTTAGGAATCCTAGCTCCTTTCTACACTTATCCTATCCTACTTCCTACTAATATTATAAACGCGAAAGTTTGTAAGTATGGATATATGTTTGTTACTCTTTCACGTAAAAACTACTGAATGGATTTAGATGAAATTCGGCATACATATAGTTTATAACCTGGATTAACACATAGGATACTTTTTATCCCGATATTCTCACGGGAACGGGAACCACGTGAGTGGGAGCGGCCGCTAGTCTTATATATTGTACAGACGTTTTTCGACATCATGCAGATTTTATTTCCGACGACCTCCGTGGTAGAGTGGTTAGCGCGCCGGGTCTGGCGGCGCGCCATCTGTGAGGTCCCGGGTTCAATTTAGAGAAAACGGTTTTTCTGAATTGATTTAGGGTCTCAGTGTTTTTCTATGTTTATGTATATTTATCCGTTATCTAGTTCAACCATATTAACTAGTTTCGATAGAAACTTATTTTGGGCTAGATAATTGGTGTGAGCGTAAACAAATTCTATCTTAAATATAATTATATGAAATTTATTTAATCAAAAAACTGATGTTTAGAAATTGTCTCTTGTATCCCTTACTATGTTAGAAATTAAATTTTCGACGGCTGAATATCAGATAACTTTTAAAAGGATACTTCTGTTTTTGGTAAAAAAGAAAGAATTTACCACGTAAAATCACATTTTTTGGACGAATATAAACACTAGACTATATTTACACTTTTCAACTTCGCGTTGCACTAAAATTATAAACAAACATTTAAGCGAGGATTAATGCTAGCTACATAAGAAAGGCATCCTACGCACACTTCTTTGTACCTGACGTTTCGACCGGTGCAACTAATATACTTATTTGTTTAATTAAAATCAAACTATTAGCATGTACATGGAATCTACAGTTGCAACTACAAAGAGATCAAAATGTTCATCGTGCGATTAAAGCTAAGTGTGGCGGGAATTCGACAAACGAGTGCAGGCGGCACGAATTAACTGCTGCACGCAGAGACATTAACTTACATTAATATGGGAACGGAATGTCAAGATGGAAGTGCAAGAGAACATATAACTAAATGAAAGGGATAGCATGTTACGCTAGACTGACGAGTGAGGGGGACAACCGTATATAAATATATAATATTATTTAACGTTTATGTTGGTTTTTCGGTAAAAGACGCGGCTGATTGCGCTTGCTTTTTACTGTAAATAAATAAGATAACAGTATATTTGTGTTCTTATTTTGCCCTCCCGATTTCCCACATTGTTTTTGCCCAATGTTTAGGATTCTCTCCAGAATCCATGAGAAGGGCGACGCTATCCTTATTTCTATTTCTGCCGCAAAGCAGCACTGTTAAGGTTTACTTGTAAAGGGTATTATCTTATCTTAATGGGGCCTGCAGAGGTCTAAATCTCGCAGTGCATGTTGAACCATTGAATCTTTGTTCAAAGAAGGGTACTTTATCCAGTGAAATTAAACTGAAGCTTCCGGGTCGAGAACGCGCTTCCAATAACCCCATCAGGTAAACTAGCTCATCTGCGAAATTCACCTAACAGCCGGCGGTTCGCCTCCGAATGTCTGATTACTTCAGTATTTTCGCTCGAGAAAAAAAGAAGTGATATTTTGGCAACGCAAACTCGCGGTTGACAAGACTTATGTATGAATTCATGAGGATTGCGGCGGCCCTAATGTAGACTCCGTGTTCGCGTTCAGCAATATATTTTCGGCAAAAAGAGACTCGTCGTGTAATCAACAAAATCGTAGAATACGCCGTTGGTCTGTAAATCTGTTTTAAAATTTATGAAGTTACCCTGTTAAGTAGTAATGTCTGCTGCTGTCTTTTTGAAAGAATAATGTTGTAAATGGCTTAGATGTTAAAACATGCGGTATAGCGGTGTGTTTTGGTTTTATAACACGATAGTTTTAGATTTTATTAACGATATTACTTATTACTGTTATTTTGCTGTCATTGAGTAGGTATTCGATAATACGGCACATTTGTATTCTTCTGTTTTTTTGTAAATGTCGTTGCTTCCGTGCGCTGTGTTTCTTGCGCCTGTTCTTTGCCACAGTTAAAAATGAAGTCCTGAACGGGTGGTAGGTTAAAAAAAGATTTGGACGATTCAAAGTACTTATTAATTGAGTTATTGAATAAATATGTTTTGACTTTGACTTTGACTTTGACTGTTAAGTGAGTACTTGCTTAGTAGTACTAGTACATACTTACTAATATCATTAAAGTTTTTAACAAAAAAGGAAATTCATCTCGCCCGCTACAAAAAAATATGAAAACTGCATTTACTATGAATGTTTTGAAACAAAACAATGATCGCTGGGTGTGGGCCGATTATTTCGCCAGGATGCGCCGTAACAATGCAGTTTGAACTAGTTTTAACTGGCGTAAACTGGCGTGAACGGGCGCTGCGGAACTTTGGATTAAGGTGGTGCTATTTACAATTGCCTCGCTACAGTTACAATTACGCTGTTTTGCAATTTGTCTACCTACTGTTTTTTTTCCGTTGACGCTTTTTTTGTTTTCCAACTGTGCCGGCAAACAGGCATGTCTGACTTATGGTAAACGCCTGACTGCAACTTTTGTGAATTGGTCAGACAACCGTTCTCAAATTGAGAGCTATTGGGTTCTACTCCTAGCAAATATTGTGCTCGGTTTAGTTAAAATTAAAGTGATAGCATACAATCGTTAATTCAATTTGTAAGTAAAAGTTGACCTAGAAATCTTTCAAACCAATCCGTAACTAACAGTATCAATCAATATAGCTTATAGCACTCGCTGTGGTACACAGGTAGAAGGCGATGAGGCCTACAATGTCTCATTGTAATGTACAAGATCACATAATCGTAATTCAAACTTAGCCTGTACAGTCAGAACAAAAGCAGTTGAACACCTTAGCACTTTGTCCAACCAATTAAACAATGTCAGTCTCATTAATAAAAATGGCCTTCTGCCTTAACCCGGACTTAGGTACGCTTGTACTAGCTAAATCCAGATTAGCCAAGTAGTAAGTTTGACTTTACATCGTAATAAATAAACATGGAGTTAGCTTGGACTTACAATCCATTCCAAACGTGTTTTCAATGGCAACTGTTAAAGCTAAAAAGTAAAAAAGAATGAGTTTTGAATTAACTCCACGTTAATTGCTATTATTTTGACATTTAAGCTATTAATATTTCTGCGTTGTCATGGCAACGAATGGCCAGTTCTCGCGGTCGACTTGCATTTATTGTTCTGAGACTTGCATGCTCTATGACAGCCGTCACATAACAGTCAGCACCTGACAGTCCGATGTAAAATCGACAATTTAAACAATTACTTATTAATTTATTTTTTTAGAGTACAGGAGTTTTTATGAAATATTTAATTTACAACTTCATCCTAATAGAAAAATAGCCAATAACAAAATGTCAAACTACACCATAATGACACTACTCCACTCTTACGGGGTACCGCCGAGGTTTAACTTTTACCCGGAGAGTAGAGTCGGATTAGTGTACTCATTCATTACTCCATGTTTATAAATAGTGAAATTTGTTAATACTAACTTAATACTTTAAAGTTATTCTTGCCTTAGTCAAAGTTTACTATTGAGTAAGTAATCGATCTAATCTAACATGATTGTTTAACTGGTTGGTTGCGCAGTTCTAGTGAAGCTTTATGGCATCGTACTAAAGTCGGTGGCTTCCAACGCGCACTGTACCTGTACATATGACTTGAACGCCAATCAGCCCGTGGGCCGATTCGCCCAAGAGCTGACAGGTGACAGCGGCTGTCACTGCGGCTGACGTTAGCATTTGCTCGCCGCGAGGCGTGAGTGAGTCCGCTGCCTCAGCGATTTTAATATAAATGCACTATGAACACGAACATGAATGTGTATTCATATTACTCCTGTTAACCCATTCAGACACAGACACACGCACACAAACCTGGGAATTGAACTGAGAGCCACTGGATATCAAAGGCCGACACATTGTCACCGAGACGTTAAACTAAATTAATTTCATACATACATACTTACATATGATCACAGTCTTTGGATCACGACTGTTATCCCCGAAGGGTTAGTCAGAGACTAGGCAATGAGGACCGCAAAAGCAGTCCCCTGCCATAGTCCTCGTTTCACCAAATAGCAACTGCACGTGCTTAGTGATGGTGTTGAGTCCATTGTCGCTTTAAGTTGTTAGATGTATGTAGTCTTCTGTCCGTTAGTCGCCTTTTATGAAACCCAAGAAAAGAAATGGCTTAGTAACATTATTCAAATAATGGGCCACTACCACAGACACACAACCGTGTCGCGTATCGTAAAAAGAAACTAACGGCCTAAAGACTACACATACATAATCGAACAGCATAGAGCGGCGATGGGCTCACCACCTGTCACGCTGAACACATGCGCAGTCGCTATTTGGCGAAAAGTGGACTACGGTAGAGGATTGCTTTTGCTGTCCTTATTGCCTCATGATTATACGAACCATACAGATCCTGTCACCAGACAACTCATAGATATTATACTTAGTCTCTAAATAATAAGTTAATGTCGATGTCAAATACTTAGTAGCGTTAAATATAAATTTTATTGGCCTCTATGTGCTATGGTCATATACTATAGTCTTATAAAATTGATGTGTAAAATACTAAAAGGTGAAATAATAATTTTATTTAAAATAATATTTTTAAGAAACTTAAAATCAAAGTGTATTAGAAAATCCTTTCTGCACCGACATGAAATTTTTAATAACGTCTTGCCGGAGCCTTACGACAGCATCCCGCGTCCGCAGTAATGAGCCGGGATGACGATAAGGATAAGGATAAGGCTGCCATCCCGGCGGCTTACTGCACGCGCCCGATCGCGTCATTTGTAGCCGTGCCCTGTTACATTGCTCCATTTCCATTAACATTTATTTATGTACTAGCGGCCCGCTCGCGACTTCGCCCGCGTGAAACCTGTATCCCGTGACAAATTTCCAAACATTTCCTTTTACATAAACCTTGTCCTGGCAATTACAAACTCAACAAAAAAGAATCAGCCAAATCCGTCGAGCCGTTCTAAATTGATGCGCCTACAAACATTTCGGCAATTGATTTTCATTAATACAGGGTCTAACAAAATCAAAAAGCGAAAGTGTAAGGGCGGTATCTATAGGTACATCATTCTGAATACAATGACAAAAAATGGGCTCCAGTTTTATAGTGATTCTTCAAAGTTATGTTTTCTAACAAACTAAATCAATTAAAATAATGCACATCATGAAACATGCTGTATCTTTACTAACACGAAAACTTACTTACTTTTGGGGGTTAAAGTTGCTCGCGTCTGTAGGTTTACCCTTGAGACCCTACACGTGATCCCTGGGTGGTGCTAAATGAGTAACACTGACTGAGTGGTAGAGCTGCTGCTGCTGCTGCCACGCTGCGTTGCAGCACGCATTGGGCCGGCTCGCCCGGCGTAATACCACCCTCTCACGAATATTCGGCGTGAAATAACGGCACTTGGTGCTGTTGTGTTTCGTCCGACCAGTGAGGGTTCCGGAGGCCCCTTCCCCCCCCCCCCCTCCTCCCAATTCCTATTCCTTCCTTAAACCTATTCCTCCCATAAAGGCCGGCAACGCATCTGCGATTCCTCTGGTTTTGGGGGTGTCCATGGGCGGCGGTGATTACTTTCCATCACGTGACCCGCCTGCTCGTTTGCCTCCCTCTTTTATATAAAAAAAAAAACACGAACGTAAGCATCAATAAAAAAACTAGTGTGCATGTTCTGTATTTTTTGGTGAATTATGATAATGTTTTGTTGATTATCTCGGTAACGAGCCTGTAGTTTTGGACCAAAGTTGGTGAGCATGCTCAGTGTGATGTATAGATGCACCCCTTAAACGTTCGCTTTTTGATATTGTTAGACCCTATATAGATTAGTGAGGTAGGTATTAGTTTACTAACGACAAAAGGTAAGTACAATTAACAAAACAACATTTTTTTAAAATTACCCAGTCACTGTCACTTTCCTGTCGTCATCATCATCAGCCTATAAACTTCCCACAACTGGGCACATGCCTTTAAACATTGTCAATAGAACATGAACATTTACCACCCCCTCTGTTCCCTTGGGTGTCGTAAACAGCGACTAATGGACTACGGACTAAATACTGCACATACATCCAACAGCATAGAGCGGCGATGGGCTCACTACCTGTCACGCTGAGCACATGTGCAGTCGCTATTTAGTGAAAAGTGGACTATGGCAGAGGACTGCTTTGGCGGTCCTTATTGACTGGTCTCTGACCAACCCTTCAGGGCTAATAGTCGTAATTATATGTCTGTATGTTTGCAATAGAATATGAGGTAATTGGACCAGCCGCACTATCAACTAAAAATATGGATATGGACATGGGCTTCATTTGACATTCGAAGCCCAGATTTTGTCCTTATATGGGCATATTATAGGTTTCAAATGTCATATTCATATTTTTTAGCCGATAGGGTAGCAGGAGTCATGACTTACCACGAGGGTGGGCGCAAACACTACAACACTACACACATTGATATTTAAAATTCAAAATCCTGGTTTTTATTACGAAAATATATTAACCCGCGGAGGTCATGGTAAGATATGTAGATAGATAGGTAGATAGATAGATAGGTAGATAGATAGATAGATAATACTTTTATTGTAACATAATAACCAGTGGTCGGAGTAGGTATATTGAATTAAGGTCACTGACATCAAACGTATATGTTAATATGGATACTCCTCCGAGTTTCCGGATTATTATGATAAAAATACCGAAACATCGAAATTATTACATGAAACTAGTTAAAAATGTATCAATACTTTCAACGCTATGCTGCTAGTGGCGCTGGTCTCCATCTCTAATGTTAGCCGTATCCATTGTCTCAATCTCGCAAAAGAAAAGAAATCACGTCTTAAATTATTATTAGTGATTTTTTTTTGTTAATCTTTAAATATCTTGGAAACGGTGCGTCCTACGCTAAAATGGACGAAATTTTGTCCCCCCTTTATAAAACCCCCGTCTAACGCTAACCAACCATCACGATGGTACAATTATTAATAATTGTCGCTTTTTAATAATTATTTAGGGTAAGTAACGATTAACTAGTTTAGGAAATGTAGTTTATAGATTTGTTGGGCTTATTTCCCCTTTGGAACTCATTGACTCACTTGGCCGCACATTTGGTCGTTGATTGTAGAGGTTAAGTCACTCTCACACAGGCCGGTCAACGGATAGGTGACCAAAGCTTTATTGTTTCGACCTGTTGGCTAATGTTGAGCCGGCTCTTTGGCCTAAATAAAAGTGTAAGGCCTAAGTAAAAAATCAAAATGTAGAACTTGTAACCGATGAGGATTAAAAATAATTATTTTTAATAAAACTGTAATAATGATTATTTGTATTAACAATAAACAATTTTGTTTGCTTACATATGGTTTTTTATTTTATTACTCTATTTACCAAATTTTTGGAAACTCCGGTACATTCCGGAAGAAATGCATGTCCATGTTATGATATCATGACGCAAGTATCTAAAATCAATATACCTACTCCGACCACTGATAATAACACAAACAAGGTAGCTAGTCACGCGGTTTATAACAAACTCTATTAACAAACCTAGTACATTATACTCCCTCTGGGAATTAAGTCTATAGACCACAGAGGTTAAAATACAACGCAGTCACAATTCCGAAAGTTACCTCGCTAATTGTAACGAACGGTCACTAACTCCAGAAAGCTTCTAAACGCAACTAACCACTCCAACCTCGCGCATTAGCGGGAATTAAAACGCATGTAAAACGCAAGGAACATTACGGTATTATAACTAGAAGACGACACCGCGACGCAATTCCTTGCGAACTGGCTTGCTGCCTATGAGCTGCCAACTTCTCAGTGATTGTGATTGTGGAACTTGAGGTGCCAAATTAGCGCAAAAAATTGCTTTGCGATTACGTCTCTAATTATAACACTTCAATAGCAAGAAAGCGCTCGCATAGTTATAATTAACGCACCGTTATTTGTCCACACCCCCCCTTCACAGCTTCCCACGGGAGCGCACCGCAAAACTTTCCCGTTTATTTATTTTAACGGGCCCGCACCACAGAGTAAATAATAATTCGTGCGGTCGCGCTGGGGATCGTGAAATATGATGCCTACTCTGATCCCGGGCGGGGGATTAACGGTATCGGCTGGCCCGCGAGCGGCAGCTTTATTATTTGCCCGTGTTTATTGACTCGTATAACAAATAAGTAGTTGCCGATTACGTGTCTGTTACTTTGTTACCGCTTACGCTCGTCTCTTGGGTGTCGCAATTGGGTAGGAATACCTGAAACCATGGAGCATAAATTATTATTGGGCGTATATCAATAAAAACATGGTTGGTTTAACAAAATTCCTTGTTGGCTGCACTTAACTTTTACAGCGTTACCTGACATTAATAAGAATATTATATGAATAGCACGTTAGCATGTTATTTAGACGCATGTCAATGCCGTGGCGGGTAGCTGTAAAATAATACTACCACCCTCTCTCTTCTCTTGGGTGTGGTAAAAGGCGACAAGTGACTACAGACTGCACATACATCCAACAGCATAGAGCGGCGATGGGCTAACCACCTGTCACGCTGCGCACATGTGCAGTCGCTATTTGGTGAAAAGTAGACTATGGCAGAGGACTGCTTTTGCTGACCTCATTACCTAGTTAAGACTTTAAACTATCGCGTTGCATTGCATTAAAACTGTTTTAACGGGACTAAACACGATTAATTTTGTAAGTACATCAGTAAGTACATCAGTTCGCTTGTGACCACGGCCGCAGCATCGCGGCCGAAACGTCAAGCAGTAAGTAGATATGTACTTACTTACAAAATTAATCGTGTTTAGTCCCGTTAAAACAGTTTCATTACCTAGTCTCTGACTAACCCTTCGGGGATAATAGTCGTAAGTCCATGTTTATTTATGTATGCATAAATAGCACTAGACCGTAGGTTTACCCTTGAGACCCTACACGTGAACCCTGTGGGTGGTGCTAGATGAGACACTGTCTGAGTGGGAGAGCCACGCCGCGTTGCAGCACGAATGGGGCCGGCTCGCCCTCCGTAATACCACCCTCTAACGAAATATCAACGTGAAACAATAGCTCGTTGCTGTTGTTTCGTCCGATAAGTGAAAGTACCGGAAGCCATCTCTCCCCTCCCCTCACAACTCGTAGGTACTCCTTCCTATTAGGTCCTAGTCCTTCCTCGAGGTCGGCAACGCATCTGCGCCCGTCTGGTTTTGCGGGTGTCCATGGGCGGCGGTGATCACTTTCCATCAGGTGACCCGCTTGCCCATTCGCCTCCTTTTTATGTCGAATCATCAGCCTATTAACGTCCCATTGCTGGGCACAAGCCTTCCCACATGGACAACATCACATGGGGAGGTTGGGCCATAACCCACCACGCTGGCCCAATGCGGGTTGGTGCGTTTTAAACAACTGCCATCTTTCGACAGCAAACGGGACCAACGGCTTCACGTGCCTTCCGAAGCACGGATTCATATCCTTTTCATATAAAAAAAAGTAAATTTTCCCACTCTAGTAGGCCAAAGAACAGATAGATAGGTAGGTTTATAGTTTCGGGCGTTAACTACCACGCTTGCCAATGGCGCTTACAAACTCGGGCTACACATCGAAAAATCCGAAACTCACTTTACCCGACCTGTAGGCCTAGCATGTTCAACACAAGATATGTCGCGGACGATATTCTCTCTTCCTTCGATGGCGGGAACGACAAACTATCTCCGTTAGTGCTTGTTCACGACTTCACGTTGGAACGCGCGGGCGCGGCGGAGGGTGTGGCGCGGTAGACGTAGCGAGCTCGTGTTCACGCTAGCCGCCAGGCGTTTCCGCGTTTCTGACGTATTCTTAGCTGACGTGTCGCGAGTAAATCGCGCGCTCCGCCGTTTGTTCGACGTGAACACACACAAACGTCTCAAGCGTTTGATACTGCTGCGAGCGCGGTGCGCGCGTTATCGCTAGTTTGCCCGCTACTTACACCGCACGTGCGTTTTGTACATGAACCTTGGATATAACGTCATATGTTTGATATTTCGTGACCGCGCCCGCCACCGCGCTCGCGAGTCAACGTGTCTCAACACTTACAGTTGTCAAAACTCGATTAAAATATGTTGCATGGTTGTATGTTAGGGTTTGTAGACAAATATAGGCATACCAAGAGCAAAGGAAATATACCACAGACAAGCAAAGACAACTAATATGTCTATTTTTGACATATCGTGTATAACACGATAAAACGGGTCGAGAAAATTTTCTTGTGTTGCGCATGCTAAGCCTACTGGTCGTTGAACCCAGGCACTCCGGATATCGGGCCTAGCTCTTCGCCTCTCGGCCAAAGTATATCATTTAATTCAAGCCATGGCTACAACTTAGCTAGTTATTAGACCTACTGCATCTGCTGAGCAGTTTGACTGAGACGGTGCCACTTGGTTAAACATATTTGAACTTAGTCTATACTAGAGCCATTAACCGTATCGCATAACGGTGAGAGAATAATACCACCCGGTTTCCTCCCTTGGGTATCGTAAAAGGCGACTAACGGACTAAATACTGCACATATATTCAACAGCATAGAGCGGCGATGCGCTCACCACCTGACACGCTGAGTACATGTCATGTGCGGTTGCTATTTGGTGAAAAGTGGACTATGGTAGAAGACTGCTTTTGCTGTTCTCAATGCCTAGTCTCTGACTTACCCTTCGGGGTTAGAAGTCGTGATTATAATACGTATGTTATATGTATGTAGAGCCAAAAATTTACATAACGTTTGGAAACCAATTATTCACAGTTCATTGTGACACTCAAATTTTTACTGTTCGTTGTTTTCTCGGTAACCTCTTTCAAAAAACAGTAAAAATCCGCGTGTTACTCGATATGTCTTAGGAATGGTGAATAATTTGCTTCTAAACTTTCTTCATGGAATTTGGCCCTATATTTATGTAGCAATGTACAATGTACTCGTACATGGCTTATAATCATTCGCGTATTTTGTAAAGCACCACAACTATGTAATGAAATACCTCAAGATATTAAACAGTTCGAAAGGTTCAACATATTTTGGAGTTAAATGAAAGAGCTATTATTGGAAAAGGCTTATTACATGGAATTTATTAATGATAAAATAGTACGAAATTATTTGTGCAGAATTTTGAATCACGAAGTATACTTTAATTTTTAAATATGAATTTAAAGCAGCATGCCATTTAGCAAAATACTTTAACTTTGCTTAAGTTATAGACATAAAAACTTCTCTTTAATTATCGTTCCGAAATATGTAATTAGCCTAAAAAAAATTTCATTTAGGTACTACAGTTTTTTAACAAAGTTAATGTGATTGTTTAAACAACGATTTTTTAATGTATAAAGTCGGGCTACGGTCTATTCACATGGCCTACTCTATGTCTTTTTATTATTTCAAAACAGATGCAGTGTTTCTATTCTAGCACGTCCGTCACTAACATTTTACAACCGACTTCACTCACCTAAAATATCCAATATGAGGAATCCAATTTCAGCTGTCGACGTGTTTTCATATGATTATGTCTGACACTAAAACTGAAAGTTTGTGATGAAGTTGCAACACTTGGATCATAAATTTTATGGGTTATAATTATAATAAGTAGGTACTTACATGGAAATAAAATCATTGCACAGCTGTGTGCAATGCATGGACTTTAATATGTTCATGATGTAATGTATTATAGCTGACTTTGACAAGCTTTGTAAATTAAAATTGTATAAATCATTTAAAGGGGGTTAAAACGACATGGTGTTAAGACGAAAAATCCTTATAAGTTCACTTTTCTCGGAATCAAACTCAGCAATTACATACAAAAAAGCTACTCTGATTCGGAAGTACAAAAAGTGTTCAACGCGCTGCCTTCTGGTCCACTAGATTTAAACAAAGTCCTAACGATCGAATCGCTAAGAAGAAGTAAAAAAAAGAAGATCATCTAATCAATTGTTACGACATCCAGCGCCATTTGCCCTTTCCATTATTGCACAGAAAATCTGAGATCTCTCACAGTACGCGTAGGAATGAAGCCTTATAACATCAACGATACCGGGGCGCGGGAGGGGTGGGAGGGGTACGTTTATTACGTGTTGCGGCGATCTGCGCAAGCCTTGGAGCCATAGACAAGTGGACATTAGTAGAGCAACTTTATATTATATACACACAGACAATAATAAATAATAATAATTCATTTATTTATTCATTTATTTTACACCTATACAAATTACAATAAAATATCAAATTAACGAAATAAAATTAAAATCCGAATAAAATAAAAATTAAATCAAAATTTAAAATGTATAATTAAAATAAAATTAAAATAGAAAATCAAAAATAAATTAAAAAAGATCAATCTAAATTCAATAAAATAAGAATTCAAGAATTTTCGACTTGACCGACTTATATTTACTTAAATATATACACCTAGATGTCAGAAATCCAAAAAAATTTTTTTCAGTGTCACTTTTGGGCCACCCTGTATGTCAAAGCTGCCACTATTCTATTATGATAAGTATAGGATTCTGTATCTAGTTTTATATGTGATCGAAAGGTCACACCCACTTGTGGGGTCACCTTGGTGGGTAGTGGTCGTCGGTCGTGGTGCAAGCTTTAGGGGGATCCCACTTCGTTCCTAAATGCGTGGGGTGTTACTTTGTGCGATATATTACTCCTCCCTCCCTGGGGCAAAGGCATAAGGCGTTTCCCCAAATAAATAAAAACAGGCCACTGACACACGATTGTAAACACTTTAAAACAGTAGCTTCAAGGCCCGGTTAGTGCTGGGCTTTCTGCTTCTTCTGTCTTCCTAAATGAAATAAAAAAACAATTCACAGCAAAAAAAAACCAACTTAAAACATGACAAACTGTTTTAAGTTCTCATACATAAAATAACGATATTACTAACGGTACGTTTACTGTGGCGACCTGTCCGATTATTGAGAATCTGGAGGCAAATATTGAGCCAATAAACGTCAAATAATAGAGTTTTTTGGCGGGCTGGTCGGATACTGTTGTTGCCTTCCACTGACTTTAAAAGGAGTCAAAAGTGAAACAAAATACCAATATAGATGCGTAGTGATAAAATATAGTCAACATGTAAGTTTTTTTTTTGGAAAATTAACTAAATCTTTTGACTGTAGTAAATGGCGTATATACATACATATAATCACGACTATTATCCCCGAAGGGTTAGTCAGAGACTAGGCAATGAGGACTGCAAAATAAGTTCTATGCCATAGTCCACTTTTCACCATATTATAGCGACTGCACGTGCTCAGCATGACAGGTGGTGAGAGCTCGTCGCGGCAAGTGTAGTCATATTTTACGACACCAAAGGGAAGAAGAGGGTGGTAGCATTCTTACACCTCTACGCGACACGGTAAATGGCGTATATTTAAAAGAAATATTTGAAATGCGAGAGCAGGTAGTCTTTGATGATTCCGTCAACAAAAGCGTAAATTATAACGTGCAAGGTAAAACGTCATCGTATAAATATAAACGAAAATGTTAAAATACAACCGACCTAAAAGTACAAAATTAACTGAGACTTAATGGAAACTGTTTGATAAAGACATGGTACTATCCCTTCTCTGGATGACGTTTACCTACCAGTATTGTATTTGGGTGTACTTACATTACAACGAACATTTATTCACTTACCAACTCTAACACGAAAAGAGACAATAAAACGATGGTAACAAAGACACGTCATATTGAAACCAGTCTACCATTTTCTTGGTTCAAAAATATATAGTGAAAATAATGAATAATGCAGGATGAGCCGTGCAAGCGACAAAACATCCGTCGTCATAATAGAGTAATGGAAGGGTAACGTGGGGAAAACTGGAGCGCGGCGGGCACTCCCGTTAACGACAGTGCAGTAGCCCCAAAGGTAATTTAAATTGTCACCACCATCAGTCTGTAAACGTCCTGGCCATTCCACATGGACAACAGCATATTGGGAGATTGGTACCCGGCATTGCGAAAGTTTCCTAACTGGCAATTTTGTACTTTTTAATAACTTCGGTCATTAATAAAAAAATGTGTTTATTTACGGTTCCTTAAAGTAAAAGGCGGACTTTATTTTGAGGTGTAACAAATAATAATGCTTTTTAAAAATTTCATTACGTTGCGTCGTAATGTTGTCAAATAAAAGTGCTGATAGCCTCCCAAAATAACGATATAATTAGTTAAAATAATTGTCACCTGATTAGTATTCTAAAAACATGCGACTGGAAATTGTTCAAATTCTTTAAATCTAGAGAGTTATGATTACGTTTGTAACGATGCCTTTTTTTCATTTAGGTATTTCAAACAAGAGCAAATCCAATGTACGCAATACAAGTACCTTACCGACACAGTGGCACAAAAACCCCCCAGGTGGTAAAAATGCAGGAAAAACTGTAAGTGGGTTCGCAGATGGGAAGCGACATTGCATCTGTCCACCTCGCACACACGGCAAAGTGCATCGGAAGAGCGAGAGAGAGCATCCTTTTTCAAAGTAAAAAGTGGTTGTTAATTGCGAATTGTTTGCAATTCCTTTTTTAACGCAGTCTGAGGTGGTTTTGCGTAAATTGTAGAAAGATTACGTTGCGTTAGTTATTCGAGTTCATGAAAATAAAACAGAAATAAGTATTTTATTAAAGAACTTTAAGAGACTGAGAAATGAGTTTTGGTATAATTGTATTTCGCATAAAGTTAATAATAAAAGACTTAATATTTTTACAGTCTGTATAAAAACAAGGACTTAGAGCGGTTTAATGCTCTAAGGTCAAGGATCATAAGACCGCCGGCGGTCGCGGAACAATTGATTTTCAATTGTGTCTGGTTTTACGGTGCTCAAGGGGTTAATCAGTACTAATCTCTTAACCCGAGTCACTTTTATTATTAGTATTAGAGGTGTTTATGTAGCTACTAAACTGAAGACTGTCGAATATTTTTCCAACATTGTCGTACATTTGTAAAACAAACTGACTAATTTGAATAACCACTTAACCACTGAGAGTCCCTTCGCTAATGAAATACGCCGCTGTGAATAAGTTAATCTAAAAATATACTCAGTCGCGTTAAAAAAAAACAAACAAATAGATTATGCAAATGACAATATTTACATTTTAGTCCAAACAGCCGTATATCTGAATTCATTCGTGCGGACCACGTTGGATGTAAAATTTTTAGTTAAAACAAACGCAAATGAAATAAAACGACGGGACACACTCACATATTTCATTGGCGTAAAGAACACTGACATATTAGGCAAACATCCATTTTGTTTACAAGCGAAATGCATTCAAAATGGCGGCATCCATCATGGCGGCTCAGTTGCTCGCTGTATAAATTTGGCGGGAAGCTCGTTTAGGGTTTCCATGCGAAAAACTGAAAAAAATTCAAGGCAAAAAAACAACAGAATTCATAGCTAGCATGCGGTGTGAATAAATGGAAATAGACGTGGACAGCGAGCAGCACTGCTTGAATTACGTTTTTATTTCAAAAGTTCTGTGCACAGTGCGTCTGCTCATTTTTCTCCAAGGTTTTATTTTGTCTCAGTTATAATACCGGAACGAAGGCTGGCAGGCCATTCAATGTTAAAAAGCATGACAATGAGGTACCAGAATTCATTAACAATACGTAAGACTAAGATGCTTGAGTATTTTTAATAATTTTATGATTATTATGTGCTTAGTTATTTAATTATGAGGCTCACGCTTACACACTACCGATGTGAACGGACAGAGAAGACGCGTATGCCCTACAGTGGGTTGAGAAATGCTGACGAAACGGTTAGAGAAATGATGATGATGATGAAATGCGCTTCCATCATCAGTCATCAGGTGAAAATAGAGTAACAAAAAAACAGCATCAGCAGGGTCTATTAATTTTGAATTTACCCCATACCTGCAAAATGTATATTTGTCATAATAAAGTATATGTGAACCAATCTAGATAGCTTGCTAATCACTACAAATAAAAAAAAAGTTTTTTTTTTAATTTGTTAACTTTTAACAAGAAACAAATAAATAGCTATAACTATTATATTGTAATTAAAGCATATTGTTGTGTTTGCTATAAAATAATTAAATCAGTCTTTCATCATGGCCACCCTACACCATCGCGTATTGTTAAATTACCCAAAACTAATGGAAGTTTCTAGTAATTCTTTTTGTCATCTGCATACGCTTTTAAGTCAGTGCCGTTGGTTGATTCCAAAATGTGTTGAATGTAACAGCGACAAATGTTGCACATCTGTTTATATTTTCTTGATAGCGTGATAATCTTATCTTTTAAAAACGAATTTCCTAACTTTCAGTAAAGATGTGCTATTTATATCTCTATCTAGAGGTACACCCAAGACAATATGGAGAGATGTAGTGTTGAGGGACATGAGAGAATGCCAAGTTTCCGCCAATGGCGTAGAGGACAGAGCGAAGTGGAGGCAAAGTATAATGAAAGCTGCTGCTGACCCCACCACCATTTGGACCTATTATATAGATACATTGTGTTTGGTCATTTTAGAGTTTTCATATAAGCTTATTTTTTGGAACGTGTGCAAGGATTAAATAATAATTTTAATATTATTCTTTAAAGCATAGATTTATTCACTTTATTGTATGATTTAATTACACCCTATGCAGATACATTAGAGAATTGAGTTAAGAGCTCCTGAGTTAAAATTAGTAATGTCATCAATGTCATTTATAGGTACTAAAAGGTTAACATATACGTAACGTACTTATAATTTCAATAAGTCCTACTAATAAAGTAAGTAAAATTTATGTCAGTCAGTAGTGTAAAAGAGCTATTAATATTGAACTAGGCTTTCTCGACTTCAAACCCAATTATCCGTTCGGCTACCGACACTTTAAACATGGCATGAATGTTAATTGTTACAATCGACAATATTAGTAATATATAAACAAAACAAACAAGAGGAATTTTTTTTTTATTTAAAATATGTCATGCACAAGTAACGTAGTTTAATAAGTAACTGTGTGAGGTCAGTGTGTTTACATGTACGTTTGTCGTAACTTCCTCTATTAATTATTTCAAGCTCAGTACTACTAACAGCGAAATGCAGGCTTGGTTGGCTCTGTCGTTGGATGACTGTACCTATAGTTGCTTTAGTTTCTAACTTAAACGAGGAAATCTCAAAGGAGTTCAGCAACATCCCGCCTTGGACCAGCTTGGTGGGTTATGACCCATTCACCCCTTGTGCTGTGGTCCATTTCGGAAAACCTGTGCCCAGCAGAAGGACGGTTATAGACTGATAACGTTGAGTATCATATCGTTTATTGCATGACACATAACACAGTGAAATGGTATTTTGATGTTTGTGTAAGGCACATAAGTCAGAAATAAATGTTATAAAGCCACATTTTAAGTTCTGATCGTAAATAAAAACTGTTTTTACGGCTTCATTCGTTTCATGTCGAAATAAATGGCGTGAGTGATCGATTCATACGGATGGCGAACTGTTGGCAGAATGTTTTAAAACTATTATTTTGGCATATTTAAAGGACTTGCCGTGTTGACCGAAAGAAAAAGCGCTCAGCCCGATTAGAGGATGCAGAACCGGACCTCATTTAGGAACCGGGTTTTCCGGTTCCATTTTACCGAAGAACCGGGTACACGGTTATTTTCGGTGCTTTTGGGTTCGTAAAATAAAATAATGTTTAATTCGTTACCTATGCTTTTATTTAGGAAGTCTATAATCACAGTTAATAAATTGACTAGTAACAGATTACAAAAAAGTTATCAAATAATCAATAATGTCCACTTTAATATCAATAAAGTTTTGCTGTCATCACACTCATCCACTGTGAGTAAAAACAAAATGATGTTTTTTTCAATTATTTTTATATTGGCACGTCATAGTGACCACATCCTGCCTGATGGTAAGCAGCCGATGCAGTCCAAAATAATTAGAGCGCTCCCCACCGTGAAATAAGCACGGTAACAAGCGCACCCATTCATGACGGCTTGCATAAATACTGTATCACGCTCACGTCCCGCCTAAAAGACCCGGAACTACAGGAGCTGGGAAACACCATGCGCCGGCAAAGAATTCCAAAGCCGAATGGTCTTACAATGGCACGACTTGCCAAATTTTTAGGTACGAGTACTGATCTTCTGATCAGTATGATGGTGGTTCCTAAGACCTGCACGTGTAGTCCGGGTGTGGAAAGGAGAGAGCGGGATTAGATCAAAAAGTTCAAAAATTCCGGTAGTAGACACTGAGAGAAGCAATGTCTCTACGCAGCTGGAGGTCCACAAGAGAGGCTGTAACCTCAGGTAATCTCAGCATCTCCAATAATGCGTACCGCTCGCCTATAAAAGCTATCAAGTGCATCGAGGAGGTATTTAGCAGAGCCGTCCCATATAATATGGGAACAATACTCCATGCACCTTGGACGAGAATGCACAAACCTGGGGTTTGCTGGCATAAAACTCGACTAGGTTTTCAGATCTCCACTTAGAGACACGATCGATCGGTTCAGTTTGGTAGCCAGTTCTTTCCTTTCCACCACGATATCGGCTTGCTTTGCCACAGGATGTCCCAAGTACCGCTCATGCACCGTACGGTCATTGCCGTACTGTCATCCGCATAACAATGAATATTGCCCAAGGACAACATGTCATTAATATGCAGAAGAAATAGAGTAGGTGTGAGCACAGAACCTTGCGGCACTCCAGCATTTACATTGTAAAACGCGGAGGAACTACCCTCACAAAGGACACGAATCCTCCACTCTTCTAGAAAGTCTCCAACCCAGGCGCACAAACGGGGCGGCACACCGAAGGCCGGCAACTTGGAAAGATGGGAACGAAGCCACACTCTATCGAAAGCTTTGAAAGGCGATATCAAGGCTAACTGCCAGGGATTCGCCATGCTTGTCCATCGCTTCACCCCATGCGTGAGTAACGTACGCTAGAAGATCACCCATTGATTACTTGGGTCTGAAGCCATACTGGCGATCATGGAGCAGCGAGTGATCCTCTAGGTAGTGAATGAGCTGAGAATTAATTATCCGCACAAACGCATTGCACAGCACAGAAGTAAGAGCGATGGGAATAAAACAGTCAGTAATATTTTTTCCACGCCAAATCACGGTGTAATAAAAGGTCTCAGTCTTAAAAACTACTAATGACTAATATTTTTTTCATGCAAAATCAGTAATTTACTTATACCTATCTACTTAATGGAAAATTGTGATTTATTTCACGACATTGATAAGAACCGAAAGAATCGAAAGAACCGGGTAAAACCGGGTCTTTTCCGAACCGGGTAGAACCGGGTGCACGCCCTATGCCCGATATCTGGTGTTCCTGGGTTAATTTCCTAAGTAGTTTACATTATCTTTACAGTTAAAATTAGAAATATACACAACATTTTACAAAAATGCGACAACAACAAGTCAACTCGTACCTAACAAACCGGCCCTTCACACTAGCGGTTTTCCAAAGTAGTCGTTCAACAAACGTATATGCAGCACAGACGCTACGACTACGTGACGTACGTTCGTTACGGCTAGCTACGCAGCGCATATGCCACGACTACGCGATAGTGCGTTACGTCTAGTTACGCAGCGCAGACGCTTCGTCAACGCGTCACTCTTTTCGTTACGCCTAGCTACTCAACGCAGACGCTCTACGACAATGCGTCGCACTGTGTGGTAACGGCTAGCTACGCAGCGTAGATGCTACGACAACGCGACGCACTGTGTGTTACCCGGCCCGCCCACGACCTTGCGCGGAGCGGAGAGCGGATTAATGACCTTTGCGCTTTGTACTAGGGAAGTCATGGTCATTGAAAGAACGCAATATACAAAGTATCAGCTCGCCGCTCCGCACACAGCGGCAAGGTCGTGGCTGAGCGGTAGATGATACGACAAAGCGACGCACTGTGTGTTACTAACACGAACAGCGTTTACGTGATCTATGCAATGCGCTGTCAAGGCTGTAAAGATGGTAACCATTTAGGCGAATTCTAGTGACCCTTGGACCTAGAAATATGAAATCAATTGCACAGAGGTTCCCTTTTGACGTAGTACTGGACAAAAGCACCACCCTATGGTCGACTGGTAGAGAATGCCTCATCAAGTACGCCATGTAATATAATGTTGCAAAAATTTAAACAATTCAATAAATAAGAGCGAGGTTTTTGATATTTTTAGGGTATTGTGTTTACGCGGACAAAGTCGCGTTCAGTCGCCACGGTTGTAAACATTCTAACAGATTCTGTGAGGGAAATCAAATCAAATCAAATCATTTATTCACAAGAAACATGATAAATACAAAGATGTTAAATTTATAAAAAGATTCGCTAATTTAGCATGCAAATGTCAATTATTGTAAATAGTTACCTACTACAATGTCAATTAATTAATAATCCAATTCTCCGTTTATAAATTACAATAATGTTAATCCCTCAAAACTAAAAATTTTGAACCCTACCAGCTTCAAATGAAAGTTAATAAGACGTGCCCGCCGCCGCAGCTCCACGCCCCAACATTCGGTGCAATGAATCCAAACAACGCGCCGACGCCCCATGAATACATGAATGAATTCGCGCTCGCGGCTGTTGTGGGCTGTTGCAGCTGCTCGTTAATTAATTACTGTGCAATCGACATTGTTTTAGCGTAGCCTTAAACTTAAACCCACCCAAGGCCTACAGGGTGGGATGCTCCATTTGCTACAAGTTATCTAGCTTGCTAGTTTTTGAGGATGTCACACATGAGCTGCCAACCCAGAAGCACATGAGTAAAGAAATGGAACAGAGACAAAGCTTCATACAACCGCGCCGTCGCGAGTCAACTACTACTAGCATACGGCGCAAGTGTGCGTGCCCACTAGCCGCTGCGTCGCGTACGCGCCGCCACTGGATAAAACCGGTTGACAAACGGAGAGACTCGCCAGTGGACAAACGGAGAGACTCGCGACGGCGCGGCGGCGCGTTGTATGAAGCTTTGTCTCTGTTCCGTTTCTTTACTCATGTGCCAGAAGCTTCAGTTCTTGTAATAGGAAACTTAAGTTCATATAAAGAAAGTACAGCCTGCATACTGAGCCACTGCTGGACATAGGCCTCCATCATTAAAATCAAGTAATCGCTACTATTAAATAGGTTTAGCTTAATCACTTATGACATATTCTATTTCTATAAAAAACCTAACTCGAATACTTATATTACGTAGATCAACCACATAATTTTGTCACATGGTTAAGTGCGTGCGTAATAATATTTACAATGCATCGGTGCAACCCCTCACTCTTGGATTTTTTTTGACAGTTTTTTGACACTAACTGTCAACGTCAAATTTGACAGAATAGAGCATAGACTATGCGATATTTTGCGATAACAATACATAAGATGAACCACAGAACCGAAATAACCAAACTTGTTCATACTAAAGTAGTCTGTAAGTCTATGAAAACACGGTACAAAGTCAAGTGTGTTTTTGTAGGTGCGGTCTCATGCGACCGCTTGGGGTTTGAGGGGTTGCAGATGTGTCAATTCTGTAACTATGGCAACTGTAGACCAAACATAAACAAAAACATGGATCTGTCGCTCGATAGGTTGAGTCAACTTAAGTCACTATTTATCAGTATGGGACCTCTTGACATTTTTGTATGACTGACACACGCCCGCCTTATTGGGCGGTCCTTTAATTATGATTGGTCGGAGCTTTGAGTCAAGCAGTAAATCAACCAGAATTAAATTTGTTAGGTACTGTCAGCCAGCGAGCTGTCGGGGTATTCCTCGAAGCGCACCCATTTTGAAGCGCACCAGACCAAGCGCACCAGACCAAGCGCACCTAAACTATTCCTCCAAGCGCACCCGTTGGGTGCGCTTCAGTATAGGTAATTAAAATATTATATTTTTATTCCTCGAAGCGCACCTACGGTAAAAAATAGATGGTTGAGCGAAGCGATGGCTGATTCACATGTCATATCGTGAACGGGTGCCGCCTGTGGAGGCTGGTCTGCTCTTGCTAACTTATTTTTCTTATTATTATATTAGTAGTTGTAGTCTTACTTTTATTTTTCTGTACTGTAAGACATTGATTACATTGATTATTTTATAAAATAATAAATAAAAATAGCATTTATTACTCAATATCGATTTTACAAAACGTTGAGACATCCCAGAAAGTAATACAATACTCGTGTTGGGGTTGACTCGCTCTTCCCAAGATAATAAATTAATATTGAGTAGTACTAACAATTTGTAGTTAATATTACAAAAGGTAAACATTACAAACTATTTTATATCTGTGTGTGACGTGTGAGGGGTGTGTGTGTGTGTGTGTGTGTGTGTGTGTGTGTGTGTGTGTGTTTGTTTTAAGTACCATACGAGGACGTGGGCCTGAATACACAAGGCACATCCGAGGACGTTTTCAATCCGAGGACTTTTTTGTGGGTCCTCGGTTTGACTTGACTACGGCATTGTACTCTACGTGCGATTGTGAACCTTCCTGTATACTTAATAAGGAAAAGTCAAGGAATCCTCGGATTGGTCTTGAAAATTTCGGCTCACACACCGACAGAGTGTGAACACTAGGCGGCGCCACTATCGATTTGTACACACTCGCTATTACATTCGACTCATGTTTGTTGTACTGTGTGAGGACTTATGTGTAAATTTTACACTCAAGACCTCGTATTGGTGTCAGTACCTGACAGTGTGTATTAAGGTCCTCATATTGATACATTTTCACGTCGTGATCAAAGAGTGTTGTTTTTCCGTCTTTGTTTTGTAACAACGTAAGCAAAGTAAGTATTTTCACAAGCTTTTATTGAGTTTCACCTGTCCGTTTGCAAATTAAATTTCATCCACTTCCCGGTTACCGATAGAGCTGAAATTTTGCATACATGTGTAAATCGCGTGACAATGCAATATTATGATGACATGGTGCTGATCTGATGATGGAGCTGGAAGGTGGCCATAGGAACTTTGCAAAGAAACGACAGAATCTCATCGAGTTTGGGCTCGTTTGAATCGCCTTGACGAGTAGTTTGTCTTTCAATAGTATCCACGGTCTGATGATGGACCTGGAATGTGGTCATAGGAACTCTATAATGAAACGACGCAACCCCATAGAGTTTCGGCTCGTTTCATTCGGCTTGATGAGTACTTGGTTTTTCGATTGTTACCAGGGTCTGATCTGATGATGGAGCTGGAAGATGGTCATAGGAACTCAGTAAAGAAACGACGCAACTTCATCGAGTCTCGGCTCGTTTGATTCGTCTTGACGAGTACTTTTGTGCTAGATGGTAACCAGGGTCTGATGATAGAGCTGGAAGATGGCCATAGCAACTCATTAATTAAACAACATAACTCCATCGAGTATGGGCTCGTTTGAATCGTCTTGACGAGTACTTTTGTGCTAGTATAAGTATAATAATAACTTATAATAGGTAATGTACCTATCTCACGATATGGGATTATTGTGACGTAGACGAATATGGTTAATTATCGTTGAAGATTGCAATGTAGGTACTTATACAATGATATTTTTCTTATCAGGTTTAAATTATTATTTTATAAAAAGAATTTTTCTTTAATTTTAAATGGTTTATTAAACTTGCCCTGTTTATTTCTTTGGATCAAATCTAGTAATTAAAATTAGACCCACTTCCTGTTGACGGATTGATCTGAAATTTGGTACGCACTTTTAGTTCTACTAAGAATATAATTTAATTCATTTGGTATCATTGTAAATCCAAGATAGCCGCCGCTACAAAATGGCGGATTACATATTTTATCACTACATCCTCAATAAGGGTATCAAATGAAAGGGCTTGATTAGTAGAACAGAGTTCTCTATGAAATAAAATAAGAATCCAATATGGCCGCTAAAAAAATAGCAGGTTCATTTTTCTTATGACAACCCCTTCAATATGGGTATTAAATAAAAGGTCTTGCCTAGTAGAATAGATTACACTATGAAAAAAATTAAAATCCAATTTGGCCGCCAACAAAATGGCAGGCAAATTATTTTTTCACTACCCCTTCAATATGGATATCAAATGAAAGGGCTTGAGTAATAGAATACCGTTTAAAAGTTTTGATATATTTTTAAATCTAAGATGGCTGCCGGAAATGCCAGATTTCATATTTGTTTCAATATGGGTGATGGATATCAAATGAAAGGGCAAGTTGAATGAATTAAAAAGAATGAGAAGTATGATATACTTCTCATTCTTTTTAAATCGTTGTAACAAAATTAAAATTAAAAATAAAGATTAAAATGATGTAGACAATGTTCTAAAAGCTAAAACATAATTCTGTATGTCCTAGGTACCAGTCATCAAACCACTCTCCTCATCAATCTAGGGCATTGAACAGACAAAAAAATAAAATCGTTGGGCGTGTGAAATTTCTATCAAGTGAACTTTCTGTCAAGTTTTTTCTGATCACTGCTTTTGCATGCCCTAGATTAAAGAGGAGAGTGGTGTTATGACTGGTACCTAGGACCTACCGAATGCTTTTTTAGCTTTTCGTACATTGTCAATTTGTCAACATCATCTTAATCTTTATTTTCAATAATAACTTCAAAAATTTCTTTACTATTATTTTTTAAATAGACTTCAGATCATAACTTTTAGTTCAATCTTCATTATTGACCACCGCTCTAGTCGAGTGGCTCGCACGCCGGCGGACTCTTATGTCGCCATCTCTGAGGTCCCAGGTTCGATTCCCGGCTGGGTTAATGCAGAATCAGAGAAATGTATGTGATGTTGTCTAATATTTTTAACGGACTTCTGAAAGGAGAAGGTTATCAATTCGGTTGTATATACTATGTTTCTTTAATGTATTTTCAGGTTACACTGATTTGGATGATTTTTTTGGTATCGATAGGTTTTAATCGTTACATTTGAAATATGGTGAAGATATGATGAAGACCCTTGGCGACAGGCAACACAACTCCTCAATGACGAATGATCAAGTTGTGATTGGTTATTGTATTAAATACAAAGAAAGTAGCTGGTACCTATGAGTAGACAAAGGATCACAGACTTCGTAGATACCTTATGGAACTCCTTAATAACCGACAGTACATGTATTGTGATTGATAGGTTAGGTAACTATTAATGAGCAAAGGATCTCAGACTTCACAGATACCATATGAAACTCCTCAATTACCGACAGTACACATATTGTGATTGGTTATCATGTTGAGTACGAAGAAAAGTAGCTAATTAAGTAACTATCAATGAGCAAAGGATCACAGACTTCACAGATACTCTATAGAACTCCTCAATGACCGACAGTACACATATTGTAATTTATTTTAATGTTGAATACGAAGAAAAGTAGCTGGTTAAGTAACTATCAATGAGCAAATGATCACAGACTTCAGAGATACCCTATAGAACTCCTCAATGACCAATAGTACACATATTGTGATTGATTATTATGTTGAGTACGAAGAAAAGTAGCTGCTTATATAACTATCAATGCGCAAAGGATCACAGACTTCAGAGATACCCTATAGAACTCCTCAAAGACCAACAGTACACATATTATAATTGGTTATTATGTTGAATACAAAGAAAAGTAGCTGGTTAGGTAACATTCAACGAGCAAAGGATCCCAGACATCAGACATAGCATATGGAACTCCTCAATGACCGACAGTAGACATATTTGGATTTATTATTATGTTGGATACAAAAATAAGGAGGTGGTTAGGCAACTATCAATAAGCAAAAGATCCCAGACTTCACAGATAGCATATGGAACTCCTCAATTACCAACAGTACACATATTGTGATTGGTTATCATGTTAAGTTCGAATAGAAGTAGCTAATTAAGTAACTATCAATGAGCAAAATATCCCAGACTTCACAGATACCATATGGAACTCCTCAATCACCAACAGTACATATATTGTGATTGGTTATCATGTTGAGTACGAAGAAAAGTAGCTAATTAAGTAACTATCAATTAGCAAAGGATCACAGACTTTACAGATACTCTATAGAACTCCTCAATGACCGACAGTACACATATTGTAATTTATTATAATGTTGAATACGAAGAAAAGTAGCTGGTTAAGTAACTATCAATGAGCAAAGGATCACAGACTTCAGAGATACCCTATAGAACTCCTCAATGACCAATAGTACACATAATGTGATTGATTATTATGTTGAGTACGAAGAAAAGTAGCTGCTTATGTAACTATCAATGCGCAAAGGATCACAGACTTCAGAGATACCCTATAGAACTCCTCAAAGACCAACAGTACACATATTATAATTGTTTATTATGTTGAATACAAAGAAAAGTAGCTGGTTAGGTAACATTCAATGAGCAAAGGATCCCAGACATCAGAGATAGCATATGAAACTCCTCAATGACCGACAGTAGACATATTTGGATTTATTATTATGTTGGATGCAAAAATAAGGAGGTGGTTAGGTAACTATCAATAAGCAAAAGATCCCAGACTTCACAGATACCATATGGAACTCCTCAATCACCAACAGTACACATATTGTGATTGGTTATCATGTTAAGTTCGAAGAGAAGTAGCTAATTAAGTAACTATCAATGAGTAAATTATCCCAGACTTCACACATACCATATGGAACTCCTCAATCACCAACAGTACATATATTGTGATTGATTATTGTGTTGAATACGAAGAAAAGTAGCTGCTTATCTAACTATTAATGAGCAAAGGATCACATACTTCAGAGATACCCTATGGAACTCCTCAAAGACCAACAGTACAGATATTGTAATTAGTTTTTATGTTGAATACGAAGAAAAGTAGCTGGTTAGGTAACTTTCAACGACCAAGGGATCCCAGATTTCAAAGATACCATATGGAACTCCTCAATGACCAACAGTACACATATCGTCATGGGTAATCATGTTAAGTACGAAGAGAAGTAAATGGTTAGGTAATTATTAATGAGCAAAAGATCTCAGACTTTACAGATACCATATAAAACTCCTCAATGACCGACAGTACACTTATTGTGATTGATTATTATGTTGAGTACGAAGAAAAGTAGTTGGTTAAGTAACTATCAAAGAGCAAAGGATCACAGACTTCTATTGTACAAAATATATAACAACGTCGGTGGTTAGGTACCTAGCCGTAGTCAACTAACAATCACTATGACGAAAGCATATGCATAAGTTCGCAATGTAGAAAACAACAATGCTGATAACATAGTCGTCATGGCGACATACTTAGATAAGATGGTAGCGGTAAAACTGGTGGTAAAATGTCATAGCCTGTGCGGCACTTAGCCTTCGCCAGTCAGCCACAGGTAGGTAGGGGTTCGAAAAGAAACGATTATTTAGTGGGTAACAATCGTTTATTCACAGCCTTATAATTTGTGTGGCCGCCTCACGTCTTGTTGAGAGATAGGTTAAAGGGAGAACACTGGCCTGAACCGACGTCGTTCTAAGGTACTGCTGCTCCTCAGGGTCCTTCGCAGGCTGGTCAGGTTCAGCGCTTCTTCCTCTAGCTTGATGGGGGTAGGTACGCAGCCGGCCCTTCTTAAGGTCAGTGGTGAAAGATGCCGGTGCTCGTAAGATGTATACTGTTCGTAGAATTCCTGGAAGCCCAAACAGAAGAGGAAGCTTTAGCATGAGTCGCACAGCCACGTCGTCGACGGGTTCAGGGGTCACAGTGTTCCAGAGAAGGTTAAAGCGGACAGTGCTAGCGTTAGAAAGAACTTAAGAACACCTTACAAAGAACACTTCTAATAAAATACATGAGAACTTACCCCAGCGGGAATTCACTATAAATAACGAGTTTATTTTAATAGATTTTTAGCAACAAGTGACGCAGCCGTCACGTCTGATGCCTTGAAATGCTCTGCCCATTGGAAATTCCGATGCCACCCGAATGCACGCTCGGCAGTCGCCGCCGCGCGCCGGCCAGATGAAAAAACTTGTTAGGGATCGCGAATGCGCACGCACAATAGAAGCGAGAACCTTAGCAATATTATGTACTTGAGAGTTCCGTACGTTTTTGATTTACTGCAATAAGTTTGTATTCATTATTATTTTATTATTAATGCAAGTTTTGTCTTTAATTTAGAGTTTAAGTGGTATTAGTGTTATAGTTATTATTTGTTTCTTTTGTAAATAAATAAAATAAATATATTTCTTGTATTTTGTAAAGTACAACGTTACAGTACCCCGCCACAAAGCGAAGGATTTTGCCTACTAAATTGCAAAATCCGGCTACAATACTTAACTAAACTTACTACTTTTTACGTTCATAATAATTTTTCATACTTCACGCATATTTTCATCATCTTAGTTCATAACGTCTTCAAATTCAATATTAATTATAAATTTGAGACCCATACAGATAGAGTTACAATTGAATTTATATTAACTGTACTCAAAGTAGGTTTTAACGTATTAAAATTAAATGTTAAAGACTAATTATTTCATTTAATACGCTAGAGTTAAAGTAGAGGATATTAACAAATGGCTAGGTTGAGAAAACTAGGTTGAGAAAAAATAATTTTACAGCAACATTTACTTATTTACGTTTTATAGTTAATAAGTTTAATATCTTTTATATGATATGAGCCTAGTGGCTTTCCAGATATATCAGCTAGTTCATAAACGAGTGGGGACCTTTTACCAATAATTTTGCATTTTATAAATTTTGGTGCTAGTTTTTTATTAAAATATTTATCCTTGTCGCTTTGGTAAAACGTCCTTCTCCAGACAGTATCACCAACCTGAAATTCTGCAGGTTTTCTGCGTAAGTTATACTGTTGGCAATTCCTACTGTGAGCCCTTAGTAGAAGTGCTTGCACTTTATTAAATATATTAGATAGAACACCTATATTCTCTGCGTAACAATCACGAGGTTGAAAAATAAGATCATCTTCAGTCTCAGTATTAACATAATGTGAACCACACGTGACTAGTTCACGCCCGTACACAAGAAAGGAAGGAGTATAGCCTGTTACTTCGTTTACGGAGCTATTCACAGCAAATTGGATTTTCGGTACAATTAAATCCCAAACACGTTGATCGTTAGAGATGAACGTTGATATAGCTGTTATGACAGTTTTGTTGTACCTCTCGACTGTGTTAACATGTGGTGAATATTTAGGCGTAAAATGTAATTTTGGAACCTTGTACTTTTCTAACATTTGCCTTAGCGTAGAACTTACAAACTGTTTACCATTATCCAGAATCACCGTAGAAGGAATGCCATGTATTAAAAATACATGCTCCTCTAAAATTCTGGTAACGATCTCAGCAGTAGCGCGCTTGATTGGAAATAGTAAGCAGTACTTACTAAAACAACAAGTCACAACGAGGATGTACGAGTTCTGCTTTCTAGTAGTTGGAAGAGGTCCTACTAGATCTATGCTTATGGTCTGAAAAGGTCTAGAGCAGTGTTTAGGTTTACCCATTTCACCCAAAGGAGCGTGATTCTGGTGCTTATGCGCAATGCAAGTGTCACATGAAGTAATAGTTTCCACGACATCAGCATGCATACCGGGCCAGAAGTACCTGAGGCTGAGTCGCTTATAGGTTTTAAATATGCCAAAATGACCCGCTGTTGGTTCTGAGTGATTTTTGAGAATGGCGTCTTGTCTAGCCTCACAAGGGATCACTTCTTTCCACTCAAATTCTTTATGCAAAGGATGTTTAGTCTGCATATAGCGGAATAAGCGGCCATTTTTGACAGTATAGTTAGCGAAAGATGTAGGAGAATTTTGACAACCATGCCACAAGTTTAGATACCACTGATCACTAGTAGAAGGCAAAACAGTGGGTGTAGTGCTAGAATCAGAGTCTATAGCAGCAACCTGGCAAGCACGAGACAAAGCATCCGGAATGACATTATCAACACCACGACGGTGTTTGATGTCAAAATTAAACGCTGAGAGCCGAACACCCCAACGAGCTAGACGTCCAGTTGGATTATTTAGATTAAGAAACCACTTGAGAGCTGAATGGTCCGTGTAGACGGTGAATTTTTTACCATTATCTAGGTAGCATCTCCAGTGTTCCAAGGTAACCAAAACAGCCAGTGCCTCTCGTTCAGTTATGCTATAATTTCTTTCAGGCCCCGTCAAAGTTCGACTGGTATAGGCTATAGGATGTTCGAATCCGTTTATTGTCTGAGTTAGCAGGCCTCCAACACCATAGTTGCTAGCGTCGGTGTGGACTTCAAACGGCAAGTCAAAGTTAGGACACGAAAGAATTGGCGCGGATACTAGAAGTTCCTTCAGTTTTGTAAAGGCCTCGTCGGCTTCCGTATCCCAATTAAAGGTTTTAGCTTTCTTGCTGGTAGAAGTGAGTTTATTCAGAGGGGCTGCTATAGCGCTAAATTTAGGGACAAATTTACGGTACCAAGAGGCTATACCTAAAAATCTTTTTACCTCTTTTTTATTAGTTGGTGTAGGGTAGTGTACAATTGTATTAATCTTTGAGGGGTCGACATGAAGACCCTTGGAATCAATAACATAACCCAAGTATTTGAGTTCGTTACGGAAAAAGACAGATTTTTCAAAATTTATTGTTAAATTTGCCACGGACAGTTTCCTATGTACTTTTAAAAGAAGGGATACATAATTTTCAAAATCCGAACTGATGACGACTATATCATCTATATAAACGAACACGGAGTTCTCAAATTCAGGCCCGCAGAAGAGTGTATCAACCAATCTCTGTTGGGTAGCTGGTGAATTGGTTAACCCAAAGGGCATAGTAACAAATCTGAAGGTCCCGCGACGTGGAATATAAAAAGCAGTCTTATTTCTGTCATTTTCAGCAATAGGTATTTGCCAAAATGCCTTAGAAAGGTCTATACTACTTAGGTATTTAGCATTCTTTAAGTTGTCTAAGATGTCAGATATGTACGGTAGCTTATACGCGTCTTTTTTCGTAACTGAGTTCAGCTTTCGACTATCGAGGCAGAATCTAAGTTTACCGTCTTTTTTGGGAGTCAACAAAACAGGTGAAGACCATGGACTCTCACATTCTTCAACGACACCTAAAGCTAACATTTCGTCTAGTTGTTCAGCTAAGACACGTTGTTTTTCCGGAGAAACACGATAATATCTTTGCCTTATAGGTAAGGAATCGCCAGTATCAATATGATGTGTTACCAAATTAGTTCTACCTAACCCGCGCACCTCACTTGAAATGTTTCTAAATTGCTCAATGATATTATCAGCAGTTACGCGTTGAGCTTCAGTAAGTTCATTGTACGAATGTAACACACGAGTAGCTTCACTAATAGTTAATACTTTACTAGTGTCAATTGGATTATTAGAAAAAGAAATAGAATTTTGAAATTTTGGAAAAAGATTAAATTTCTTCCAAAAGTCAACGCCTAGAATTAAATTTGATTTTACAGAAGGTATGACGTAAGCCTTTAAAATGTGAAATTGCTTTTCAAATTTAACCGGCAGATGAACGTAGCCAATAGCAGGTAAATGTTCTCCTCCAGCAGCAGTAAATGTTTCAGTGACATCTTTATGAAGTGTGACACCTAATGAATTCAAATGTTCATGAGAATCATTTCCTAGAATAGTCACAGTAGAACCGGAGTCTAGCAACCCACACAAATTTGTATTACCTATATTGATAGTTGCGTACGGACGCACATCATTAGAAGATTTTTTATTGAAGACTGTTGTAATGAAATAGCTAGAAAAGAAAACCTTTAGAGTGGAAAGCCAATCTTTCCAATCCTTTTCATCAAAATTATCAGAATTTTTAGTGTTTGCATTCTTATTACCACAGTCTTCAGCAACTAGTTTTTTTGATCCGCTTGTGAGTGACACTTTGAGCAATTAGGATATTTAACATTCTTCGTTCCACATTTAAAACAAATAGGAAATCTATCAGCTTTACACTCACTCAAGGGATGATCCGAACTACGACAGCGAGGACAATAAACTTTCTTAGAGTTAGGATAAAAAGAAGTTATAGCAGCTATATTTGATCTATTACCTGTAGAATCCCTAATAAAATTTCTATTATAACCTTGTTGGCTTTTATTGTTATTTTTAAAATAAGATGAATTAGTTTTAAAATTATTATAATAATTATTATTATTATTATTGTGCCTATACTGATGATAAAACTGTGATCTGCTAGTATTAGGTTCAGAGATTTTTAAAAAAGCTAAGTCAGGAGCAAGAGTACCAGTTGAAATTCTAGGAGGTTCTTTAAATTGAGAAGTTAGGGATTGCATCTTTTCAAAATTCCTACAGACCTTTTTCAAGTTCTCAATAGTATCGATAGAAGAAGAGTTGGAAGCTAATACACTAGCGTAACATGGTCTAATGTTATGCATTAGGATACTTAATTTATCTACTTCAGAAATTTTATTTGTTAGTCTAGAGAACATTTCCGTCATTTTAGCAAAATAAATGGTAATATTCTCTGTTTCACCCTGCGTTCTATTTCGAGTCTCCGTTAATAATCGGTAATCGTAATCAAATTGACTAAAATCTTCAATTAGCAACGCAATCAACTTATCCCAAGAACTAACAGAACTTTTAATACTACGGTACCAGTGTAATGCATCTCCTGTGAATATCTCCGTAGCGTAAGATAGCAACTTAGAAGATGTTATGTTTCTAGCAGTACTATACTCATTCACTCTCTGTATAAAAGCGTGTACGCAAGTACCATTGTACTTAATTTTTTGTAATTCACTAATATGTGAGCGATCACAATTTACTGATACGTTAGGAACCGATTCGAATGATGAAGATGATTGAACAGCTTCAGCTATAGGCTCACAGCTAGGGACAGGGTTAGCAGATTTATTAATAGAATTTAATCTATTTAATAAAGAGATAAGATGCTTTGATAAACTTTTGACTTTTTCTATATGACTAGAATCAGCACAATCAATACGCTTTATGCGATGATACAAGTGATTGCACAAAGCTCTGGTACGTTCAAAAAGGTTAACATCATACTTCTCCTCTAAGGATTTAACGCGTGATATAACTTCACTAATAGAAGTGCCTACTCCAGCAATATCAACGTCAGGTTCTATGCCCGATTCACAAATGTCAGAAGTAGGAATGATAGGTGTGAGTTTATTAATTTGTTTACGCAGTTCAAGTACGGTTGCCGCAGGTTCCTCGCCTCTAATGAGCACTTCATATGTTAATTCAGTCTTGTTAAGCAAAAAGAATTTAATAGGATGAGTCCCCATATCAATTAGAAGTTCAAAACAAAAGTGAAATCAAAACCAACAAAATATTATTTAAAACAATCTATAGATGTCTAAAATAATTGGTGTTCTTTACAATTACTAGTAACTAACTACTACCTTTACTAACTACGTTTAGGTGGTTACTACGTGGATGAAGAAATAAAAACAAAATACAGAAAAGGCAAATAGAAAAAGGAAAAAAAAATTAAGGTGGGTATGCAAAATAAAAATACAATGATGAAGAAAGAAAGCGTGCGAACTGTTACGTATTACAATAAAATATAATAATGATTTTATCAAGTTACTACTAGTAGACTGTTCTTAATATTTTGCAACACTAGCTTACAGTTATAAATATTATAAAAATATCTAATCAAACCAAAAATCTACTGTTAAAACACCACTTTTGTCATGTGGTTTTAACTAAGTAAGTACGTAACGTGCACTTTATGTACTTATTACATTAGAACATTGTAATATTAACGTTAATTGTTAATATTAAAGTTATTTAGCTATAATTAGTAACAGCGCTATAATTTACAATTATTTTAAAAGTGCACCCTACCACAGTTACTCATAGTAAAGTAGACAATCCATACGTAACAGTTACCTACGTAACAGTTAACTAAAAGGCGATAGAATAGTAAAAGCAGAAGCACACTAAAGCAGTAAAATAATAAATTTATATGTACGTACCAGTTCGCAGATATTTAAATCACCTTCACGTTCACAGCACTATATAGGTAGGTTTAACTAGCAGCTAGACTTCAGGGAAATCAAGACGTAATTAGGCCACACAAAAACACACGTTGTAGGCGCCACTGCGGCACTTAGCCTTCGCCAGTCAGCCACAGGTAGGTAGGGGTTCGAAAAGAAACGATTATTTAGTGGGTAACAATCGTTTATTCACAGCCTTATAATTTGTGTGGCCGCCTCACGTCTTGTTGAGAGATAGGTTAAAGGGAGAACACTGGCCTGAACCGACGTCGTTCTAAGGTACTGCTGCTCCTCAGGGTCCTTCGCAGGCTGGTCAGGTTCAGCGCTTCTTCCTCTAGCTTGATGGGGGTAGGTACGCAGCCGGCCCTTCTTAAGGTCAGTGGTGAAAGATGCCGGTGCTCGTAAGATGTATACTGTTCGTAGAATTCCTGGAAGCCCAAACAGAAGAGGAAGCTTTAGCATGAGTCGCACAGCCACGTCGTCGACGGGTTCAGGGGTCACAGTGTTCCAGAGAAGGTTAAAGCGGACAGTGCTAGCGTTAGAAAGAACTTAAGAACACCTTACAAAGAACACTTCTAATAAAATACATGAGAACTTACCCCAGCGGGAATTCACTATAAATAACGAGTTTATTTTAATAGATTTTTAGCAACAAGTGACGCAGCCGTCACGTCTGATGCCTTGAAATGCTCTGCCCATTGGAAATTCCGATGCCACCCGAATGCACGCTCGGCAGTCGCCGCCGCGCGCCGGCCAGATGAAAAAACTTGTTAGGGATCGCGAATGCGCACGCACAATAGAAGCGAGAACCTTAGCAATATTATGTACTTGAGAGTTCCGTACGTTTTTGATTTACTGCAATAAGTTTGTATTCATTATTATTTTATTATTAATGCAAGTTTTGTCTTTAATTTAGAGTTTAAGTGGTATTAGTGTTATAGTTATTATTTGTTTCTTTTGTAAATAAATAAAATAAATATATTTCTTGTATTTTGTAAAGTACAACGTTACACCTGTCATAAAAAATATCAACATTTTTAGTAATTTTAACCGCCTCTGTGGTCTAGCGGTAAGACCTTAAACCGTGACGTCCCGGGTTCTATTCCCAGTGGGGGATACTATCGGTGTGGCGGCCTGCGTCGCCACAAAAATTATTATCCTCACGTATAGTTAAAGAGTTTGTTAGCGCATTCCTAAACGCGTGTTGATCCGATAAAGATAAGACGGCATCCTCCCTCCAACATCTACGTAGTATAAATCGTCTTGTATGTTTTAGAGACAATAAGTTAGTTACAATGTAGTCACTATAAATATACAACATCACATAAAGAGACGCAGTCGTTATTAACCATCACCATGGAACCTTCCATCATCACAACCTCCTATAACTCGCCAGACGGAACAGTAGGCCTTGTTCAAGTCCGCTGGCTATAGCTACCACCAACTTATCTTAGTATGTCGCGTCGCCATAACAACAATGTTATCGGCAGTTCGAGTTAAGATAGCCAGTTCCTTAGTGGTTAAGGAAACCGGGAATAACGCGATTTCACATACCTTATCATCACTTAACATAAATCAGGTCCGGTCAAGTAAAGAGCTTATGTACATCAGGGCCACATCGAACGTTAATTACAAAATAAATGTTCTCGAATGGTACTTAAAACATGTTATGTTTACTCATTTTGGTCCTCGCTTTGTACATGCGCGACTCGGAAAAACGTCCTCATATTGTTTCTGTACAGTCAAACACACGGTCCTCGAATTGTATTGGATTCAAGAGAAAGTGTGTGAAAATGAGTCCCCGGATTGCCATGTGTAGTCAGGCAATTGGGTCCTCGAAAGGTACACACAGACGTCCTCGGAAAGATGTCTCCACAAGCGTTGGCAGTGTATAATAAGTCCACGCATTGGTCAAGAAAAGTTAATAAATAAAATGCTGCAATAACGTTAGACAAATAGACCTGATCATTAACAAAGTGTTTTCTGTTTCTTTCTATCATTCTAAAGTAACAATACAAGGTCATTAACATGGTTTTTGAGAGAGTCCTCGGATGGGTCATATAAAACCATAGTCCTCGAAAGGCCGTCTGTACAAACAGGGGTGTGTGTGTGTGTGTGTGTGTGTCTGTGTGTGTGTATGAGTCCGCGAGTGTGTGTGCTTATGTTAGTCTATAGATTTAAGTCCTCTACATATAATTTGTTATGTTTATTTAAATTTATCATTGTGTATGTTTATAATATTTATATTATTTTTGCAAGAAGGTTTTCATTCAAATGTTGTTTTACCATAAATGTTTAGTATTTTATTTGATGCATTATATATTACTGATGAACGTGTATTGTAAGGAGCTACATTGTGATAACGCCGTTTCATTAGCTTTTTTGGCTCATATGGAAGATTTTTGTGTAAGTCAAGTATGAGCAGCAAGAGATATAGCTTTCTTATTGATAAAATGCCGCTGATTTTATATAGTTCGTTTGTCGGGAAGCGGTAGGGCTTAAAATACATTATCTTTTTAAGAGACCTTTGAGCTCTCTCAAGATAGATGAATTTGGTCTTTGACGCACCACCCCAGATAGGAATGCAGTATGTGATGACCGATTGTGCCAGCGCCATATACATTTTATTAAGGAGTTTACTTGGTATAACATAGCGCAGTTTTTTAAAAATCCAAATAAGTTTTCTAATTCTGTCCGAGATAATTTCCAGATGTGCATGCCAACATAGCCTTTGATCTATTATTACACCTAAATATTTTGTATGATCGGTTTTCGTAATGAAAGGGCACAGGCAGTCGGACTGATCAGAACACCCACAAATACGAAGACTAAAATCTTCATGTGGCTGTGACCTGCGATCTGGAGTAAAACAAATGAAATTGGTTTTTCCTATGTTTAAGGTCAAGAGATTTATGTTTAGCTAACGTGCAATCTTAGCCAGCCCAGTTTCAGCTTTAGTTTTAACATCTTGCCAGGACTTTGCAGAGAATACGACCGCTGTGTCATCAGCATAACAGAAGATTTGCCCTTCGCTATCCTGAAGATCACAATTTTAAAAACATTCGTTTATGTAAACCAGAAACAGCGTCGGGCCAAGCACAGACCCTTGAGGAACCCCATAATTAACTGATTTTTCGTTGCTGTACAAATTACTTATTTTAACTAAATGTTTCCTTTCGAAAAGGTAATTATCAAAAATGGCAAGGGGTATAACTCTTATTCCAATGCTCTCAAGTCTGCGCACAAGGACGGGGACAGAAACGGTGTCGAAAGCTTTTTTCAGGTCTAAAAATACAGTAAGACATTTTTCTCCTTTGTCTACTCTGTCAACAATGCTCTTAGTTCGATTTTTTACAGCATCTTGGGTTGATAGACCCTTTCGAAAACCATATTGCGTATCGGATAGTATTTTATTTTTCGTTAAGAAACTTAATAGTCTATTATTTAACAGCTTTTATAATATCTTTGATAAACAGGGCAACACCGATATTGGCCTATAGTTGTTGACCTCACTTCTGTCTCCTCCCTTGTGCACAGGAATCACTATGGAGCGTTTTAAACACGTAGGAAAGATACCAGCATTGAAACATAAATTGGCTAATTGGCTGATCAATGGGACAACAAAGTTTCTACAGCTGCATTACAGTCGAGATTCATGAGTATAGAATCTACTTCCTCGGGGTCGGTTTCTAATAACGCAAAACTATTTCCGTTTTTATTACTGTTCTCATGATTTTGTAAGTGAGGATGTTTATAGGCAATTTCTTTGGCCAATGTCTTACCAATTTTGCTAAAAAAGTCATTAACTAAGTTAACTGATTCCTTCGGATCCGACATAACATTAAGGAAATCAGTGTTATAAATTTTTAAAGTTTTAAATTGTGTTATTTCATTTATAGTTGACCATAGTAGTTTAGTGTTTTTTGTTGAATCTTCTATTGGCTTTTTATTATACTGACGCTTCAATTTTCTTATATGATTAGTACAAAAATTTCGGTATCGTCTAAATGTGATTTTAAGGACTTCATTAGACGAATTTGCTTTTATCTTGAGTTGCATTGCATTTCTAAGTCTTATGATTTTAAAGCCCCACTGGTTATCCAGGGCTTAAGAATACGTTTGCTGCTATGAATTATTTTAGTTGCAGTATTTCAAAGCAAAGCTGTTTTTATGAGGTCAATTAGTAGATCTGCAAAAATATTAGGGTCAGTACAAGTAGCAAAATGTGATATGTCAGTATTTACGAGAGATGTATAAGAAGCCTCATAGTCTGTAATTATTTTGTTTTTAATGTTTGTGTAGGTAATATGTTATTTACATTTGAAAAGTTCAATAAAACCATAGAATGGTCTGTCACAGAAGTGTTCAAAACCGCTACAAAAGCGGAATTGTGGTTTTTATTAAATTTTAACATAACATGATCGAGGCAACTATTTTGTCTTGCAGGTATTCATGACCAGGCAAAAGACCATGTAACGATAAAACATCGAGGTATTTTAGACGATTATTTCTTTCATATGTATTTTCAGTACTCCTATATATCAAATTAATGTTGATGTCACCTATAATTACGATATTGTTATGAGTAGCTATAGTTTCCAGATGCGAGTCAATGGAATAAATAAAATCGTCAGCGTTACATATAGCTGGTGAGCGGTAAATACCTAAAATTGTGTAGTTTGAGCTAATAATCTGAATTCCAGAAGCATGCGTTAATTTCAATTCCGTGACCTGTGTCTGTTTATTATTATTAATATAAGCAACAACTCCATCATTTCGATTTAGTTGGCGTACAGTATGATAAGACGTATAATTGTTTAGAGTTGGTATTTGTTTGTTACTGTTGAGTCTACACTCCGTTAATATTATAATATCAGCTTCAAAGTTTAATTCCGATAAGGTCACTTGTAGATCATCATGATTACCGTAAATACTTCGAATGTTTTGCGTCAAAACACTAAAATTAATGTAATTATCCTGTAAAATGTTCTTTAAATCACCAGTATTACATATTACCGATCTAGAAATTTCAGCATTGTCAAATATCTCTAGTTCATTTAATTTACTATCCATTAGAAAATTCTTTAATTTCCAGAAAGTCGTCTAATAAGTGCGTAAATAGTATTGTGAGTAAAATGCAAAAATAATTAAGGCTGATTTTTAAATCATAATCATATAGAAGATTTTTTAAATTGAGGACTATGTTGTATGTGTGAGTGTAAGTGTGTAAATAAGATATATATGAATGTTTAAGATAATAGATAGAACATTTTGTAGCTAGTGAGATCAAAAAGTATTGTTGTGTAAGTGTATTGTATGTGTATGTATTACAAAATTTACAACTATAAATTAGCAAGTTAAGTAAACCTAGTCATTTTTCAAAAAGAAACAAATTTTGCACTTGAGCTTCGCTAGTTATAACAATGATAGGTGAAAAATCAGTCTTTTTTACATACATTTTCCAAAAGCAGTCCAGCAAAATTTGTAACCTTTAGATTTAGCCAGGTCCCTCGCAAGAAAATGAAGCCGGGATGCACGTTGAGTCAGATGCTCCGTGATAAAAACAGGTGTATCTTCCGCAGTATGAAAACCAAGATGTTTGGCACATAATTTTGTTTTTTGTTTAATGTTAAATTGCTTGGAAATTTTTAAAATATCTGTTTTGATTATGGTCGAGTTGGTTTCGACTACAATGGAAGAGTTACGGGCTTCCGTCGTTTTGCCGCAAACTCTGTAGATATCATTTATGTCCGATATCGTCAAATCGCATCCTACATTTTTAGCCAGACATGTTACCATTTCTACCAATGTTTCTTTTGTTTCCCTTTCTTTCCGAGGTACATTTTTTAATTCAAAGTTGCTCTTACGTTGGCCTCTTTGCAAGTCCTCCAGTTTTTCTTCAAGAAGACATATGTTTTCTCTATCTTTCTTCGCTTGAATTTCCAACTGTTCTATTTTTCTTTTAAACTCTTCATTTTGGATGGTGAGAAAAGCAACGGAACTCTCTATATTTATATTCACTTGTTTTATTTCCTTAAGTGTAGGCATGATGTTTTTCATTTCTTCTTCTTGTTGTTTAAATAAAGCAGTAATAGTATTTTTTATATCTTCCTTGAAAGTATCGAAATCGGTTTCTTCGCGCTTTCTTTTAGCCCGTAATTGTACATAGTTAGGTGCAGTGGTATCTTTTTGCATTAGATTTAGATTAAAATCGGACATAGATTTATCCATTGCCATCTTTACAGAAATCAATTCAACAAAACTAGAGTACTAAGCAAATATAAAATTGGGCCAGCCCCTTATAATTTCAATCGCTCCGCTTCCGCTTATGCGTTGTGGCAAGCGTGAAGTGTGACGTATGCGCAGGTCGATACCTTTGTTCGGTGCGTAGCTTGGTGAACTATAGCGCTCGCAAGTGTTGTCTCTTTCTCGCTGCTCCGCGTAACTGTTATGCGCGTTATGTGCGCCTGGTACTTCCCGAATTTGTTTTTGCGAATTATTTTATTTAAATTGTAATTTAAATATTACAAATATAAAAATTAAACAAACACAGAGGTTCACACGACTTATTGCTTACGCGGTCCGGGGGGAAGAGATATTGATGAATACCTGAACTTTTTAATTTTATAATATATTTTTTATTTTTATGTCCTTGTAGTTAGTTTTTATTATTGTAATGGAAAGTGCCCTTCTATGATAGGGAGGGCATTTTTCAACTCTAATTGACGCTGTAAAAGAAAGGGAGAAAAGAAATGCCCTTGCTGAGTTTCTTGCCGGTTCTTCTCAGTACAAGGCTCCCATATATCCCCATAGTTAGACTTACGAACCGATGGCATAAATGACATTCATAAGTGCTGCACCCTAAACATAGCCTAACCTGAATAAATGATATTGAATCTTGAATCTAGAGAGGAGCTTAAAAGATTCGTTATATTGATGTCGATAGAAACTAGGACTAGGTGCTTAAGCAACTTACTACGTCAACAATAAATTGAATCATGACAGTCATATTGATCTAAAAGTATCAGGGAGACATAAATGAAAAGAGGTAGGTAGGCGCCTTAGCGATCTTACTTACCCTTAACTATCAGGAAAATGGAAATAAACGAGTAGGACTAGGTGCTACAACTTTTATGTCAATAATAAATTGAATCATGACAGTTATTTTGAACTAAAAGTACGGTAGTACTATTACTTATTCTGTGCTAAAAGTACCAGGGTGACATAAATGAAAAGAGGTAGATACTCTAAAAATAAACGTACGTTATTCGCTATCGATATTTTCTGTTAGTTACTACATCTCTTTCCTCATTTTATCTGCTGGTGCGCTTCGAGGAATAAAAATATAATATTTTAACTACCTATTCTGAAGCGCACTCAACGGGTGCGCTTGGAGGAATAGTTTAGGTGCGCTTCAAAATGGGTGCGCTTCGAGGAATACCCCGAGCTGTCAGCACACAAATCAAAATGATTTCGAAATTGCATGGTCTGCCATGCCGTATGTAGGTAATTATCATTCAATACAGCATGGTTGCTTAGTTATAGTGAAATAGTGATAAGGTTTTATATTGTATGTATGTTAGTCTGTGAGGTATTTATCTATGGGCCTGCGTTGCCTGAATACAAATAAAAAAAAATATTTCCTCATTTTAATAAGTATTACTGTTATTTATAATAAAGTTAAATAAATAGACGGTTTTGTTTTTTTGGTTAAAATATGTAAAAAAAGCACTCGTACTGTTTTGCATTCGAACCAATAGCAATCGCCCTTTTGTCCTATTTGTTACATAAAATGATATCGTAAAGATCGATCTTTTTTATGGATTCGTCAAACGGTAAGTATGTTTTTATTTGTAGCCATTTAAGCGTTTCTGGTTTATTGCTATTTGAAGTAGCTGTTTTCTTCGCTAAAGTATTATGATAAGATGCGTTATCCACAACAATAACCGTCTTTTTGGTACGTGGTTGCATCTTTTCAACAGTTAGTTGGTACTTTACTTTACTGTTTACTTTACTTTACTGTTTACTTTGTTTTACTGTACAATGTGACGAATATGCACACACACATTCAAAACAATTTGTGGAGGGGCGTGCCATCTTTACGTGGTTTATCTTTAATTAGCTTGTTATAAGCTAAGCAAACAATACTGCACGAGTCTTAAGAAACGGCATATTTTTACGAAAAAGCTAGGTAGATTGACATAGATCGACCAGAGTCTTATCTAAGTTTTTATCTCGGAAAAATCCAATTGAACGCATGTAAAGTCGCCGGATTAAGTTAGTAAATATCCTATGAAAAATGTTGGCTATTTTCAAAATTAAAAAAGGTACTGTGAGGGAGCTTATTTAAATATTACTAAATAGTTGAAAAGACTACGAGTGTAACTACTAGAGTACAGAAGTTCCGAATTGTGGCTAACGTTATCATACACAACAATACCAGTTCCAAATTGTGACCCACGAGTGTGTTTTCATATCGCACAACGAGCCCAAAATGTTCACGTTCTTCGCAAACAAGCTTTACCGGCCAACAATTGAACAGCGTAGAAATTTCTATCGAATTGCGCGCAGGATTATTGTGGTACAAACAAAGTCCGCTGCACAATGGGTCGTGACAATACAAATTTTCGACCAATCGCTCGTACAGCGATCATCGGAATGCATTCAAGCATCGGTGCAGAGCTGTTCTCTGCAATTTGGAATAACAATTGTTTGACCGCATTTTAATTTTGCACGCTTTTACGCACGGTTTATTTGTTTGTTTCGTTTAGAAATATTGTACGCGAATACAATATTTTCCACTTCACCACAACCGATAATTAAGCTCTTAAATGTTATTTCAAAAGAGCTTAATTATCGGTTTAAAGAAACTTTACACTCTAAACAAAATTTACATTCACTTACATGAGAACATTAATTATTACAATAATTATTGTACGATAAACTTATATTTTAATTTTATATAAACAAGATTTTAGTATGTTGTAACTAACAATCCGGCTCTCGATGACATCCAGGAACGCCGGGCAATTACTTTTTTTGCGTTTTTATTGGGCCGTAAGTCGCAAAGTCGCGTGTCGTTAGACGCGATGACGCGCGCCCACTGCGCGATAATCCGCTCAAGCGGACCGCGGCCGTGTACGAAACTAGCCGTGGATGTGACATCCAACAAAACATTTTTAGGTTACTGATTTAGCCCACTCCCACTGTGTGACGGGATTTAACGCAACCTCTTCAGGTACGATACGTTTCGAAGAAATACATACCTAAACCTTTGACTATTATATATACACATATTCATGACTACTGCCATAGATAAAACCGCACCCCACGCGCCTCTTGCAAACCGTGACTTGAAATCCTAGTAGCACCAAATACCGTGACAGTCGTCAATACAGCACCAATTCGTTCGTACCAATGACGTTTAGTTTCAGTAAGATAGGGCGTTGAAAATGCCTTGCAGTTCATTTATACGGTGCACAAACCACTTAAAGTAAGTACACAAAAACAATAATATTTTCATTGTAGAAAATGAAAATTTGATTGTCAAGAGCGATTTATCGTGCGTCGTCGTCGTTGTGGAACTTCGTGGTGCTTACTGAGAGAGACAGAGCTACGCGAGTGGGCCTTGAGCGTAGCTCTGTCTCGCTCGCTTGATTGACATTAGCTGTCACACTACAAGGAGTATGTAGTTGAGTAGAACTATTTCTTGGATCATACTACTGAGCGCATGCCGTATCATCCCCTATTGTTTATATCTATGACTCCTGCCCTAAGGATTAGTCAGAGACTAGGCAATGAGGACCGCAAAATCAGTTCTCTGACATTGTCCACGTTTCACTAAAAACAACTGCACATGTGCTCAGCGTGACAGGTGGTGACCCCATCGCCGCTCTATGCGGTTGGATGTATGTGCAGTCTTTAGTCCGTTAGTCGCCTTTACGTCACCCAAGGGAAGAGATGGGTTAGTAAGTATTCTATAATGAGCCGCCACACACAGCTCATCGAAAAATATGTATAGGTTAGATTTAGTTTTCTAGCCCTCCTTGAATTAATGCAACCTCCTATAATATTAACATAGAAGGAATACTTTTATAGCGGCTCCACATTAGTGCCGTGAAGCTCCGTAAACAGGCGTGAACGTGGATGTGGACGGTTTTAGCGGGGTTCACGGGCGTTCACACCTGTTCCCCGATCTGGGGGGTTACTCTCGAACGCAAACTCAATCTTAATACAATTCCAATGCTTTTAATATGTATCGATATTGAGATAAGTAAAGATAATTCCGGAACGCCATCTCGATAAAAATTTGTTCAATCAATTTCCAAGCAATTTAATTCCAATGTGGCGCTATTGTCGCTTACAAAAGTGCCATTTGACATTTTTTGGATTTGTGATTGGAAATTGATTAATGCAATTCTGTTTCAAGAGTAGCCTACCTGATCGGGGAACAGGCGTGATTGCGCGCGTATTTTGTACCGCAACAAAGGGTTCGCGCGGCGTTCACGCGTACAAATCCACATTCACGGCCCTGTGCCAGTTTACCAAAGAGGAAATTAATTAGTTTACTCCAGACTATACTTTGATCGGTTACGATGTATTTCAGTCATCCACCATCTTCTTTTTTTCCAACGCTTTCTAATAATGTTTTGGACGTCTAAATAGTATGTTGCCACAGCAAACAAAGTTATTGCAGCTGCAGCAGTTACGTCCATTTCGCGGCGGGTTTCACGAACGATTGTGAGCATCCCGTGAATGTGGAGGGCACCACTTGTGCCGTGAATTCATGCCGTGAATTCGTGCGTGAATTCACGGCACTAATGTAGAGCCGCCATTAGAAAATACCGCGAAGAGAAAGGGGAATCGCTTGGGTCTTCATCGTATCTGATGGGAAGTGATAATGCCGCAGATGCAAGCGTACCTGAGAAACTATCTATCTTATATTGTCGTGTGTAGTATGTGTGGTAGCTAGCTAGGCGAACCTTAAACAAGCCCTACCATTAACCAAATCAATACAAACTTGAATGAAGAATTGATCTCAGGACGTAGAATGCACTTCTGTACTAACCACTATATTTGGATCAAACTTTGTACATTAAAATACCATATTTTTAACATATTCCAATAACCCTCATCTCCATCTTCTTACTCTGCAGGGCATGATGCTGCAATGTCGTATCCAACTATCCTCCTAACCGAATTCGCACGTAAGATGGATTTCCCTAAAGATGACTGGTAGATTTTTGATCGATGTCACACCGACATGGCCGCTCGCTACGTATTTATCTGCTCCAGAAAACAATTTCTGACGATATATTTCCCTATATCATCTCTTTCCACAATATTTTCGTACCGCGATATGATATTTGTGGTATTAAGTAAACAATTTGGGCAAATACATCTCAATATGTCTGAGCAAGCAGTTCCTACGATCCCTTTGAGCCGTTTTGCTCGAAAAGATATGAATCTCCATTCTTCGGAGGTACTTTTGATAATCCAAGTTTGCTTTTGTTCGATGTTGTATGATTTCCGGGTAATAGCATTAACCTATTACGCAGAATCATTTTCAATATTGTTTTGAAATACTTTATAAGAAGCGTTTATTTAATCCGTGCTCTCTGGGACAGTTCTCAAGTGCAAGGTGTTTAAGTTTTGCACGATCGGTGGTAGGAATCTGCCCAGAATCTGACTGGATGACGACGTTACTAATACAAATTTCATCCGCCAAGCGACATTGTTGCGTTCCAGTTCGAACTAGATCTAGTAAATTACAGCACATAGAGGCATATAAGCCGAAGCTTTAGGGTGCGTTGCGCGCATAACACTACAGTGTAGTAACAAAACACTACGGTACACGCGCCTCTATTTGCAACGCCAGTGCTCGCGCGCTCTACATACGTAGAACAATTTCAACTACCTGTTTTTCAGTGAATTTGAATAAATAAAAATAAATAATTAATACTATAACAAAACATACTTTATTAAAAAACTACAGGAAACAAAGTATGACTTTTTTTATTGATTAGGGAACTTTATGTCAGACTTCTTAGAAAACTTGACGAAAAACAGTAATTTTATGATTTTAAACTTGAAACACTTTTATTTTTATTTACTCATTTCTTTTACACTATTTTCTTTGGTTTTACTACAGTCAGGGCATTGTAGAAACTGATGCTCGAGACAAATCCATTGTTTCCTGGTGGACTTATTGCGCGCTCTTCAACAAAAGGAACATTTTCTACTTATTATACAGCATTTTTCCTTTCATTTCCAATGATTTTGGAAGGCTTTCTAGCGCAATCCTGCGATTTATGCATGGAGCCACGAGATGAAAACCAACTTCATATAAAAATCACATGTCACCAAATATCAAATATAAACACAAATAAGTACATAAAAAATTATAATAATTTATTGTATATTGAATTAATTGAAATATAGAAGTAATTATAGAATAAGTAAACTCGTTGAAATATCTCGATAAAAAAGTTACGCGATTACCCGCGCGCTCTACAATTGTAGAATTTTAGTTTTGAAACCAAATATGTCAATGGTATGATCGCTCCGGTTGCCGTGCGGTCACTAATTGTGTTCATTACTTATTCGTGGAAGTATACAAAGAGTTTCAGTGTTACCTACTCTCAACATATTAAATAAATAAACAAAGTGCATGCCTGTTCTACGACGGTAAAACGCGCGTGTGATGGAGTGTTAAATGCCCTCGGTGTCGCGTGACCATGGGCTGCAGTGATGGCAACCATTCAGCGGGCCAGAGATCAGTAGCTAAGCTCGTTTGACGTCATCATAAAAAAAAATTGCGTTAATATTTTGGCAGTATTACATGCGCCGGATGCGCCACAAACAAAACACTAGGTAAAACTAATCCCGTTTATCATTTAACTAAATGTAAGTGACTGTGATAGGCACGATAACACACAACAAGAAACAATCCCCTTCAATGGATTTCATCTTCTTTGTCTATTATTTCTGAGCGCATAATCTGGTGGAGATACTTTACTAACCACTTTGGCCTTGACTGGCTAGCTCAATAGGTCTTCAAGTGGATCCAATATCTCAATTACGTCCCCTACTTCTGACCACTAAAATAATAGTATTATCTATGAACTCAACCGTACTAATCGTAATGATAAATCCTCATTGCCTAGTCAGGGTTAGCAATGTGATAAGGGTGGTACTTCTAACCCGTTAAGGCTCAGTACTACATCTAAATTCATCGACAAAAATAATAATATGGGGGGTCCTACCCCCTCCCCCTTTAATTTATGACCATTTTTACTTTATGTGAAATCAAAGGTTTCATACGTCGGAGAAACATGAAAAAAATGGCAAACGGTAGCTAATGACACTAGCTAAGTAACAAATTAATTAAATTATTACTTAGCTAGTGTCATTAGCTGAGGAGGAATTAATTGAGGAGCTCGTTGGCGCAGCGGCTAGCGCGTTCGGCTTGCGATCTTGCTCGCCATGCCACTTTCGCAATGGCGGGTCGCTGGATGGTTGACCAAATTAAAAACATCACGAGCTCCTCCGTGCTTCGGAAGGCACGTTAAGCCGTTGGTCCCGGTTGTTGTCGTAAGATGTCAGTCGTTAAAACCCACCAACCCGCATTGGGCCAGCGTGGTGGGTTATGGCCCAATATCCCCACGTGCTATTGTCCACGTGGGAGGCCTGTGCCCAGTAGTGGGACGTTAATAGGCTGATGATGATGATGATGAAGTAATAAATTACTTTGTTTCGTATATTTGAGATTATTTTGGTGAGAAAAAAAATCATCACTTAATTATTTTGTGATTTAAAATCACTTTTTTTTAAAGTTAATTTTATTTTTTTTGTCGATGAATTTAGATGTAATACTTAGCCTTAACAGGTTAGAAATACCTCCCCTATCACAATGTATATATGTTTGTATGATTTACAAATGTATACATTTTCGGGGTAAGGCCATTGAGAAGTTAGTTAGATACATAAGTATCTGTATTAATTTGCAACGCGTCGACGACTTCTCGTTTGCCGAGTGGTCAAGCGCTTGGACCGAGATCCAAAGGTCCCCCGGCTATCGGTTTCAATTGCCAGGTCTAGCAAAGTGTGTTTTAAAGGACCATGGGGGATTTTATATGAACCTTGTCCCCACCCTACAACAGTCATGGGATACGTGTCAATTTGTTCATTGGGTCTTAGAGAAGCATAAAGTACCTGTGTTAGTTTTAAAAATTATTGGGTGTATTTACAATATTATTTTTTTTATATATTTTCATGATTTAGAGTAGCTCAAGTGTGTCATGCTCTCTCAAAGTGTCTCTGCGATGGTGGCATGTGCGTCGGGTCGTTACGTTCCCTAAAACATGGTTGAGCGAAGCGATGGCTGATTCACATGTCATACTCGTGAACGGGTGCCTCCTGTGGAGGCTGGTCTGCTCTTGCAATCTTATTTTGTTAAAGAAAAAAAATATTCAAAAACAATAAATTTTTTATAACCTAAATCCCACGTATTTGAAAAATGTAGCCATATCTATCCTACTAGACCCTTCAAATGACACTAATTTCAAATCTGTTGGATGGTGGGGGATGGTCCTTGGTCCTTCTACGGCGCATAACCTGGATTTGTGATCACTTCAGCTAACTTGTGATTAAGCCAACATTAGTCAATTACAGTAATAGCTTGATTTTAATAATGGAAGCGTTTGTCCTGCAGTGGATAGTATTTAGGCTATACATTTGATACGGAGTAACGCTTGGCATTTTTAATTTGGTCACTCATCCAACAACCCGACATTGCGAAAGTTGCTAGCAAACTTATTCTGAGTAGGAAACCAAACGCTGCGTCATTGAGCGACCATAGATAATAACACAAATATAATCTAGTTATCACAACCTAGAGTCCGCCAATTTTACCGAGCACATGTGCGTCTTTGGGGCCATGAAAAAAATATGAGTTACATTAATTCGAAAGTGAGACTGCTCCTCAAATATTAATCTTATACTTTTTCCGTGAGTGTTCTCAGTGGCAACGGAATAGAGTGGATACTGCCGCCGCTCACGAAGCGACAACGATGTAATATAGCGTGCGTTCTATGTTGAGAAGGATTTTAGTTGTAAGTGTTTTATTTTCAGAACCCTGTCGCGTAGCGGTGAAGGAATACTATCGCCCCCTCTATTCTCTTAGTCGTCGTAAAAGGCGACTAACGGACTGCACATACTTCTAACGGCATAGAGCGGTGATGGGCTCACCACCTGTCATGCTGAGCACATTTGCAGTCGCTATTTGGTGAGAAGTGAACTATGATAGTGGTGAAAGTATACTACCACCCCTCTCTTCCCTTGGTTGTCATAAAAGGCGACTAACGGACTAAATACTGCACATGCTTCTAACAGCATAGAGCGGCGGCAATAGGCTCACAACTGTCATGCTGATCGGTTCCCTATTTTTCTGCATAAAATTTTATGTCATAATTTATCATGGCATACTTTTACTTATCCTAATAATAGTAACTATTATTATAATAAGTCAAAGTATGCCATGATAAATTAATATATTGTGCGTAACTGTTACGCACAATATTAATTAGGCATTACTTTTTAGGCACATTTTTTTAAAGCATAACTACTACTATTAGCATAATAATTGTTAATCATACAATTCTTAAGCCTAAATTTGCTTACGCATAATGATATTTAAGCATAATTTTTTTAGGCATAATAATTATATGGGATAAAAGTAAGTTTTGAAAAGTTTGTGTTCACATTTAATAAAATACAGGGGGTAAAATGCAGGGGTGGCCCGAGGCCACCCTCGCCGCACCATAACCTACTGTTACACTACGGTATCCAATTTATATTTGATATATATCTACTAAAGCTACTTTTGGTTTTTCAGATTCAAATAGCTATCAATAAAATAAAAAATATTGCAATGACAAACCCTGATAAAACCAATCCAAATTATAGCGGATTTTGTAACTGTAACTTCACCTTCTGTTTTGTCTAATCTACCAGACTATCTTTATGCCTAATAAATTTTAGACGAATAAACAATATGCCTTATTATGCTAATCAAAATCTTTTGCTGTCCTCATTGCCTAGTCTCTGACTAACCCTTCGGGGATGATAGTCGAGATTCTGTTCTATGTTATGTATTTTATTTTTTGGTATTTTCATAGAGCAAGTTGTGTTCACATGTTGTAGGATAAAAACTACTTACCTACATGATTAAAGTAAGTAATGTAATTAATTATCCTTTATTACTCTCCACTACTGGCTAAAGGCTTACATCATTGAACTAAGGTCATCGCTAAAACTGGTGGGTATTGGCTTCATTGGGCATTGAACTTAAACGTTACTGAAGATATGACATCTATACGAAGTATGTATGTCAAATCTTACACACCTAAGTCCCTTCGTACACAATGCTACGCAAATCTTCGATACTCGACGATTTTAGTCTCCAAGCGACTACAGCCATACAAATTGGAGTCGCAGGACAAATGTCGGCGACGCGACTCGTGTACGAACCTCAATGGATTTGTATGGCGGTAGTCGCTTGGAGACTAAAACCGTTGAGTATCGAAGATTTGCGTAGCCTTGTGTACGAAGGGGCTAGTAACATTTGTAAGTAATAAGGCTGTAAATGGTTGACAAAAAATTGCACAAGTCGATTTCAATCACGTTTGCTTAAAGTTAGCTGGGCACAGGCCTTCATATCTCACTGGACACTATGACCTTTCAGATTTACAGCAGCTCTTTACGCTGAGTGAGAACAAGCATCTCCGTGGTCACCAGCTGAAGCTATGCCGATCATTGGCAAATAGAGATCCTAAGAAGTTTTTCTTGCCTAACCGAATTGTCACGGACTGGAACAGGCTACCTGAAGAAGTCATAAACGCTCATACCATAAATTTATTGAAGAACAGGCTGGATAAATTCTCCAAACCATAAGACACACGCATAAGCTTATTGAGCTGCTAGTGTGTTTACCTCAAATAATAATAATAATATGGACCGCAATAACAACCCACCACGCTGGCCCAATTCGGGGTGATGGGTTAAAGACTGCCATGTTACGACAAGCACCGAGACCAACGTCATTACGTGCCTTTCGAAGCATGGAGGAGCTCTACATCTTTTAATTTCGTCCACCATGTACTGACCGGTATTTCGAAACTTACTTTACAGGCACGATCGCATACATTAGCCGCTGCGCCATTGTGCCAATATTGTATCTCTATTTATGTCTATCTATCTATCTAGGTTTACTTTGCATGAAAGAGGATAGCACCGACATACACATCACAGTCTTCTCTGAAAATTAGCGTTGCAGATTTTGAGCTGCTACAAAATGCTGAGTGAAGTCTTATTTGGAGCAGAGGTATTTGAGAATAAGTTTAGTATCTAAGACAAATTGTTACGTCAGTCAATAGTTTTTGACTTTGACTTCGTGCCACCTTTTCTTTTTCAAACTCAAACTCAAACTCAAGACATTTATTCGATGTAGTTATACAAATAGGCTTAATTTCTAAACTTAATACTAATAGATTATACCTACTACAACGAAAAGGAACCCTCTCAGCATGATGTTGCAACTTTAAAATATTTTAAGCTGCAACGCTGATTTTCAGAGGAGCCCTTTTTCAATGTAGCTGCGTTTACGATTCTGGTATATGCGAATAAAGGACACTAAACCAAGCAACCAATGTCTGGTAATACGATTATACCCGAAAGGGACACTTTGGGAAAAAGATGAATGATGGCGAGAGAACTATGCCAGCTGCCATACAACATCCTAACGCCTTTGGATTCTATATCATAATTTCAATGATTACAGTTTACCGAGTAAGTTTTAAGGTAAAATGTTTGGATTGTGTTCGCGCTTGGCCGAAACACGTGCTCATAACTCACTAGTAATATCCGAAACTTTGGAGAGCAAGCCATGTCTAATTGATGGATGGTTTTGATTCTGAATATTTGTTGTGAGATTCCAAGTAAACGCTTCGTATAACTTTATGTTATGCACTAGTTAACTTCCGCCTTCGAATGCGCGTGTAAAGGATTCTCAATAACGTCTTTATCGCGTCCCCTCCGGGAATATTAATTGTGACCAGGATAAAAGGTAGACTAAATTACTTGGGGATAGTGCCGAGATGAGCTTACTATTAGGAAAATACTTTTTTATCAGTTCAGCTACATAAGGAATAACCCCCTAAATACCAAAAATCTGTTTGAAACTAGTAAATGGTCTTGATAGCGATGCACATTGTTCGCTCGGTTTGTGATTTTAGAAGTTATGAAGCATTTTTTGTAATGATAGGACAAGATGGATTATCACGTAAAAATATCTCTTGTCCCATTGTGCTTAGGAAGGCACGTCAACCCGTTAGTCATGGTTGTTGTTAATATACATACATATAATCACGACTATTATCCCCGAAGGGTTAGTCAGAGACTAGGCAATGAGAACAGCAATAGCAGTCCTCCACCATAGTACACTTTACACCAAATAGCGACTGCACATGCAGCGTGACAGGTGGTGACCCCGTCGCCGCTCTATGCTGTTAGATGTATGTGGATTCTTTAGTCCGTTAGTCACCTTTTACGACACCCAAGGAACACGGTATTATAGCAGTCGTTAAAATACATCTAACTTGCATTTGGCACATCCATACTTGCCTAGCTTAATTATGTTATCTTGCCTTGCAAGCAAGGCAAGATAACACTTCTGGCGGGAAAGTGAAGCGGCATGTCTGCAATTTTGTTTTATTTTCTTAAATTTGTATTTTATCGAATATTAATGTGAAATAAAAGTGGATTATTAACCATTTAGTGTTAGTGAACGTGCATGAGTGTTGGCAAATTAAACAAAACAGTGCAACATGACTTTTCAAATTCTCTCAAGAAGTCCGTGTGAGATCTCAGTAAAGTCCTAAAACTTTATTGAAAGTCAAGGGGTGTGGGGGAATATCATTTACCATTATATATTCATATTATCACTTTTTATCATCTACTACTAATATGTAAAAAATATTTACTATTATCTCTCTTACTTGACACTGGCTAAATGTGCTATTGTTATTATGGATAGACTTGATCGACCAACTAACACAACATGAAGTTTCGTGGATGTTAACGACGGCATCACTGGGGCCGACGATATTTCTCATTGTTAGCGGAAGCTAAATACATAATATGTGTACCTAAACAGCTAATACCTCGCTTTCGATCGTACCAATAAGTATAGACTCTATATTGTTACAGAAGACAGTCGTGTTAAATTGAATTAGACTGGACTCTTGCGCAAACGCTCTATGCGCTATACCATTTATCGATATGTATTTCAAACCCAAATTGTTGCATTCGACATGAGCAAGACTGCCAGTACAACCAATGACTTATTAGTACTCGACAAAGATAAGTACAGTAAACGTACTTTCAACAAAATCTGCCGTGTACCACCTTAAGGGCTATTTTCATTTGCATCTGACCTGTCCCAACATCCTTTTTAAACTTTTGCTACAACATGCCTCTATTTACTCAAAAATCATAAAATTGTGAAGAGAGTCAAAATGTTTAAAGGGATGTTTTGTTTGTCGTTATCAATGAAAACCAAAGGCGGAACGGGGTATGGCCACCACATGCCAACAATTTCTTTCTTTTAAATAAACGGTTCGTCGTCATTAGTCAATGTTAAACAAAGGGCGGGATGAACTGTGGTCATCTTGTGCAAGCAACGTTTTTTGAAAATGTTACTGCATCGGTTATGTTGATAGTACACGAAGCCAGACGCGGGCCAAGTTTGTAAGTAACGGCTTAGCTATACGCCGCCGCTGTGTGTACTTTAGCTACTTGCTAAGCGCCTGATTTCAGTCGTGTTACCAACTTTGAATTATATGGTTTCTATGCAGCATTGAGGCGAGCTGATATGCGTGGTAGTGTTCAAAATGTTTCTCGTGCCCTGAATTTCCGGCTCACAGATATATATTAGAGCGTGGTGTATTTCCTGATTTTCTATGGACTGTAGAGAATACCACATTCCATAGAAAATCAGGAAGTTTAGTAGTATTAGTAAACTATATACTTTAGTACGTTTCACGAAACCTAAAATAGAAGTCAAAGGACATTAAAAGAAGGCTGTGGATAGAGTGCCACAAGCGGCATTCTAGTACGATCGGTTACGATGCCGTAATTACGGCATCCTAGTACAAAGTGTAGGCAGTGAATAGAGTGCCACAAGCGGCAACATAGTACGATCGGTTACGATGCCGTAATTTGACGGCAACATAGTACGAAGCGTATAGAGTGCCACAAGCGGCATTGTATCTCAATCGGTTCGGGAACCGTAACATATATTTTATTTGTTATAATGTTCAGACGAGATAATATTCAAAAGATATTTTTGTATGGAGTTAGATTTTTGTTGTCTAATAAAAAAAAATAACCCCGAAATTCAAGACCTAACCTAACCTATCACGTAACTTACAGGAGTAGGGCAGCTAGTATTTCTGTTGTCTAACAAAAACTTTACGGCAGCTTAGGCGGCATCACTATTATACCGCAATACTTACGGTTCCCTAACCGATGGAGATACAGTGCCGCTTGTGGCACTGTATACACTTCCTTAAAACCAAGAAAGAAAGCAAGAAAAAAGGAAAGAACATTGCTGTCTTTGATCGCAGTTATAAGTCAAGGAGACTCCGCTTATTCATTTATTATTTTATTTATTTTTTATTTACTTTTATATGATGTATAAATAATTATAATATGACTGGTTGTTATAGCTAAAACACAGATTCTTGAAGGGTTCGATTCTGAGCGATGGGTACATATTTGTACTCAGTTTGGTTGGTTTTAGGGCTTGTTTTAAGTCCGTCTGGCTAGCTACTATCACATTAACTAAATATGTCGCCAAAAAATCAATGTTGTGTTCCGATAGATAGAGATAAGATAGTTCCTCTGGTTAGGGATTTGGGTAAAGTGCGCTGCCACCATCGTCGGCCTTATGGGCACGTATCTTATCTTATCTAGTGGGGTCTGCAGAGGTCTCCCTGTCGCAGCAGCACGTCGACCCATTGGGATCTTTTGTGCCACCCCGGCCTATCACTCTGCTTCCTCAGTGAAGATAATTGCCATAAGCTTGGCAATGTCCTTGAGGGCGAAGAGCCTAAAACCTTCTGGTTTCGGGTAGGCCGATCCCAGAAGATTCATTCTTTACCTCGCAAAAGTTGCAGTCACACAGTAGGTGCTGCATAGACTCCGTTTCCCCTCCACATGCCCTGCACAGGTTGTCTGTTGCTAGTTGCATTTTGTGGGGCATTTGTTTGTTTTATTTGTATGGACAACTAACATCAGCCGATTTCGTCACCAATTCGTCTAAGTGTTTAATTTAAAGGTTTTTTCGAAAGCTTACATAGTGTGGAAACAATAATAGTCCATGCATACATATAATCACGACTATTATCCCCGAAGGGTTAGTCAGAGACTAGGCAATGAGGACTGCAAAAGCAGTTCTCTGCCATAGTCCACTTTTCACCAAATAGCGACTGTACATGTTCGTAATATTTGTTATTTGCTTTAAAAACGCTTAAATAAACTCAAAGATAACGAAACGTTGAAAAAAATTGTCTACCTCGGGCGGGAATCGAACCCGCGTCCTCCGCAATCCGGGCGGCTGCGTTGACCGAGTGGTCAACACCGACGTCGTCACCGAGGTATTGATTAGACCGACGAAATTTTTCAACGCTTTTGACTTTATGTTTTATAGCAACAGTGACTTAGCAAAACTTTTAGAATTTACATTCTCAGAGATCCGAATGAATATATCCTACTAATTTATAAACGCTAAAGTTTGTAAGTATGGATGGATGTTTGTTACTCTTTCACGTAAAAACTACTGAATGGATTTGGATGGAATTCGGCATACAGATAGTTTATAACCTGGACATAGAATACTTTTCATCCAGATATTCCCCCGGGAACGGGAACCACGCCGGCGAAACCGCGAGCAGCCGCTAGGTTTACAATATTTTTTAACATTCATAGCATTCATAGCTTTATAGATTCGTAATATTTGATTACTTGCGTTAAAAAACGCTCCAATAAACTCAAAGATAACGAGTTCAATTGCCGCCTGAGGTACGAGTAGACATTTTTTTTTCCACGTTTCGTTAGGCTGTACATGTGCTCAGCGTGACAGGTAGTGAGTCCGTCGCCGCTCTGTACTATTAGATGTATGTGCAGACTTTAGTCCGTTAGTCGCCTTTTACGACCCCCAAGGGAAGAGAGGGGGTGGTAGTATTCTTTCACCGCTACGCGACACCGTTATAATAATTATATTAAAATAACACGGTCGCCACACCTCCATTTCCTTTAAACAGTTGATTTGTCCAATTGCACGACTAACGACGCGCGTAGGGTTCCCGGGGACAGGCGAGTGCGTATCAATTAAAAGTGGAAAATATTCTCGTAATGATCTGCAAACGTGGGGGAGTGCGGCACTTGAAAAACAAGCTCTCTCCCCATCACTGGAAGGTCCAAAGTCCGTGTGCATAAAAAACAGTTTCCTGTTTGTTAATTAACGCAGCAATTCTATGTTGCACTCTTGAGGGTATCACGTGAAGTTGGTGTTAAAGTTTATTTTTTTCTTTTTGCAATCTGTTTCACTGACAGACTGCAGACAAATGTTTTAGCGATGCGCTAGGCCAAGTTTACTAATTTATAGTTTGTGTAGATGTAACTAGTTTTAATTAACGTTTGGTTTCGACTAGCATGTAGGTACACTTGTATGTGATTCAAATCAAATCAAATCAATATCTCTTTATTCAGTAAACTTAGAATAAGCATTTTGAATCGTCAAAAGTTAAAGGATGGACGGGCACCCGCCCACCCATCCCGCCCATTCAAGAAGTCTTTTAACTGTGGAGAAGAACGGGCGCAAGAAACTCCACAGGTTTATAATAATATAGAAGTAACGACATTTACAAAACAATATGTCGTTACCAAATCATACAACATACAATTAAACAAATTATGAGCGTCAATACAAATTGGAACATGCCCTCCCTGTCATAGAAAGACATTTTCCATTACAACAAAAAAAAACATTTTATACGATTACAAGACAAAAGAATATTCAATAAAAAACAGGTATTGCTCGATTTTAAATAAAACGAACAACGTCTTACAGTATCTTTGAAATAAAAAGAAAGACTATTAAATACTACCAATAAAAAAAATAAGATTGCAAGAGCAGACCAGCCTCCACAGGCGGCACCCGTTCACGAGTATGACATGTGAATCAGCCATCGCTTCGCTCAACCATGTTTTAGGGAACGTAACGACCCGACGCACATGCCACCACCGCAGAGACACTTTAAGAGAGCATGACACACTCGAGCAACTCCAACGATTATAAACTGAACTCTACAATAACTTGAAAAGCTCTACTTTTTACGATCTATAATGTGTAACTGCAGAAGTTTGTGTTTATTTCTAAAGTTTGGTATTTTTGTATCGCTTACTTGGTTAACACTAGACTTTAACCAACACCTAGACTTAGACACGATGTCGTTGATGACTCTGTTAAGACTACAGGACCGCTAACGCCCTGACTCCTTTCTTCAAAAATCGTTTGTATCCCTTGAAGATCCCTTATCATTGGGTTAATATTTATTTGGATAACTAAGTGTCTAGAATATACTTTGTAATGCTCAAGATTTGAACTGAAGCTGAATTTAGATAAGGCTAAAGACAACGGTTGTTAATAAAAATGTAACCTCGCAAAACCTCAAAAAATGATGCCAAAGTACGACAGCTAAATCTGAGCAGCAGCGGTTTGAAAATATGATTATTTATGTTAAAACATCAAAGGAATACAAATTAGATGAGTATTTAATATTTTATCGCTTATTTCGTACAAATGAAAATGACGTAGGTACTACGTTAATACGTGCACGTGTACCGTCTGCGTCAAAATAAACGTACTCCAACATCCACACGAACCTTTTAAAAGATCAAAAGTACAAAAAAATCAAAAGGTTTAATTGGACATAAAAGTACGCACCCCGCTCACCGAAAAAACGCTCAAATCATCCCTCCAATTCGCCTTCAACAGTTCAGGAAGCATTCAGCTAAACACGTATTTTCTGACCAATTAAAAACGCGGGAAAAAAGCGGGCAATTTCCCGAACACACAGACGGCCCCGGCGACATTTGTCAAAGCTGGCGTGACATTTGAAAAATTTCAACCGACGCAATACGGCGGGCGTGAAAGATTAAATCAGCGGTGACTGTGGTCTAACTATTCCTGGAAGTGGCTAATAAAAGTTATATATGGCACAAAAATAAAAGTTTTCGTTGAAGAAACTTTCAAAGGTGTTCTTCTTGTAAAAACTTTTTTACGGAAGTGTTTTGTTGTTTTCGCGATGCACAAAGGCTTGTCCTTCTGCTTCTTACCTTATTTTTTATTTTATTAAGAACTTTCAAAAAGACTTGTATCAATACATTTAATAAGAAAAAATAACAATCAGAACTTACAGCTAAACACAAATCTTACTTAGGAAGCCACAGCATGTACCAATCTAAAGCTAATAACAGCCAATTAGGCTTATTAGCTTAATTAGCTGTTAACCAAATATATGATTTTTTTTATATAAAATAAGGAGGCAAATGAGCAGGCGGGTCACCTGATGGAGAGTAATCACCGCCGCCCATGAATTGTGAGAGGGGGGGGGGGGGGGGGGTTGGGGATGGGCCTCCGGAACCCTCACTGGCCGGACGAAACACAACAGCACCAAGTGCCATTATTTCACGCCGGATATTCGTGGTATTACGCCGAGCGAGCCGACCCAATGCGTTCTGCTGCTACGCAGCGTGGCTCTACCACTCAGTCAGTGTCACGCGAGTAACTTAAACCAACAAAACAAATTAAATTTAAATACTATTATAGTGACGGAAAAAAATTAAATACTTAATTTAGGTGTAGTATTTAAAAGCATGCCTCTAATAATTGTTTACAAAACCTAAGTAGGTACTGTAACTTTTATAGACTGATAGCATTTTTAAAAAAATATTATAGTTTATTGTTATTGTTAAAATGTTAAGTAAGCACTAACCTACATCCACCTACTAGATGCCTAAAAGACAGGTAAACTAGTTTACTTAGCTTAGCTATCATTTTGATTATTTTTCAATGCTTACCTTAATTTTAAATTACTTACAATAATAGCGGCAGTCTTGTTATGCATTATTTTTATTATGTGGACGAATTATATAAAAGTTTTGATGTATTTAGACTAAGTTTTGAACAGAAAAATGAATTATTCTCAAAATGATTCTTATTAGGGAAGTATAACGAGAAGGCCGAACAGTAAGCGCACTTCACCCGGAATCCAAAACCACCGAGTAAGAAATCTTAAAACTACTGCTGTTATGGCGAGAGACTTAGCTAATACTGCACATCTATAGGGGTCAGTAGATAGGGGCCACTAGGCACATCCCCTCTCCTTACTTCACTAAGTTTATTTGTACTGGCACCTCGAGACCAACCGTTAGGTTATGCAAGAAGTGCCAGACGTCCCTGCGCCAGTAGAACACTCGCGCAGGAGACCACCAACGTTAGGTCTTGACACCAAATTAGTGCCCGCCGCAGCGCGCTCTTCATTCGGTACTCATAAGAGTAGTGTCTCGGGAGAGTATCCCCGTGAACACGTGTAGTTCACTGCCTATTGTCCAGATAGGTAACCGGAGCTGTCAAGCTCGCTCACTTCTCGTTGCACGAAGGGCACAACTCGCAGTTGCCACTGCTAGGGTCGTCGACTCTAAAGTCGACTCCCAAGTGTCCACCTTGGGGGCCACTAGGCACAATAGAATTTCTATCAATTGAAAACAGATACTGATCAGTGCTCCATAGATAGAATTTCTATAAACATCTGGGTCCAGAACGGAGGTGCTGCCACCTACCAACTGATTTATTATTGACTGTAATATAACACTATGTCAGTGATTTGAGAATTAACGTTCTCTTCAATAGTTCTTTCTTTTTCTTAAACATTGCGTAGTGCATGACCTAGCACCCTGCTGTTGATCTTTTTGGGACTGGGATCACATAACTAACAGCGACTAATCTACAACCTTAATGTTACCTGGTTGGCGAGACCGACCCTCCGCATAAGGCTATGCGAACAGAGCCCGAAGGCGGTTTAGTTGCAGTGACAGCAATAGTGGTGGTTCGTAAAAAAGCATTATACGACACTAGCAGTTTGTTGTCCATCTCTTCCCTTGGGTGTCGTAAAAGACAATCAAAGGACTAAAGACTGCACATACATCCAACATTATAGAGTGGCGACGGGCTCACCACCTGTCACGCTGAGCACATGTGCAGTTGCAATTTGGTTAAATATGGAGTATGGCAGAGGACTGCTTTTGCTGTCCTCATTGCCTAGTCCCTGACTAACCCTGTGGGGATAAGTCGTGAATATATGAAATTATGTATGACACTAGCAGTTTGTAAGTACTATCGCGGGCTTTGGCAAACGCTTACCCACTGTATATTCATAATTCGTCGTACAATGCGTGCGCCCTACTGTATTTTTGTATTTTTGACTAGCAATTGGCACAGTACACAGCAGTGTACGACAAATTACGAATAGCTAGGTGGTAAGCGTCTGTACTGCCACTTCCAGCGGCACCTAGCGCAGGTCCTCGATCCGCGTACATCGCTTTATCATGTTAATCGGTTTCCGACGCAGGTGCGAGACGTCGCGCCGTTTCGTTTGAACAATCCCATTCCGCAAACGGGCCGAGATCACCCTGCGGATGGACGGCGGATTCAAATATTTTCAAATTAAATTTTTTACTTTGTCAACTGACAGAGACTTTTATAGGACATTGGCGGATATGATTGATTGTTAGTTTTCTATTATCTGTTAAGTGTACTTACACATATCTGTTCTGTGCATGGACGTTTGTATACTACGTCTGTGATTCTGTTTGTACTTGTATTGTTTGTAAAATCAAGAAGAATCAACAATCAATATAATGATTCAGTTTAGGCTACATTAATAAGGCAGTTTTCCCACCAACGGCGAGTAAACGACTAACTATCGGCTATTTTCTCGCTCAAGATACGTACAATAGATATAGGTACATACATTCCGTGTAAACAAAAGAGCTGTAAATATAAATAGTTGATCGCTGACTGTTCACACTGCGGGCGAGGACTCGCTCCACTCGTTTGTCGCTGAGCGACAAGAGCTATCAAAGAAAATTCTCGCCTAGCGATACTCGCACAGCGATCAGAACTCACGCCGAGAGACTAGTGATGGGCAGTGGATAAATATCCAAAGAGTAGGTAAATACTCGGATATTTATCGAAAATTGACAAATACTCGTTTTTATCCATTTTATCTGATATTTACTCAAAATCACGGATAAATATATTTTTAGAGGTATCCACGCACAACTTTGGTTTTTCTAGAGGGCGATCGCGCTAAATATTCACAACCAAACCACATCTGAACCGCAGCCGTTCTGCCGACTTCGTATAGCGCGATCGCGTGTATCAAACGCGATAGCACTATAACGGCTGAGGTTCAGTTGTAGTTTGGTTGAAGGTACAGATAGACATGCTCATTACTAGCACGAAAGCATGCCACTATTGAGCAATTGCTACTTAGTAGTATGTGTGTCAAAGTGTTGCTATTAATTAGCATGCTTATTACGTATACGCTTGTAATGAGCATATTTATTTAGTAGCATGTCTATCAGTACCTTGAGATTATTTAGCGCGATCGCCCTCCTGGACTACATTTGACGAATAAAATAAATAAATAAATCTTTCCTACAAAATAAATCTTTCCTACAATCACACCAATTATCTAGCCCAAGAGAAGCTTCGAAGAAACTCGTTAAATGGTTACTAGACAACGGATAAACATACTTAAAATACTTAAATACATACTTATCATACATAGAAAACACCCAGACCCGAGACAATTTAGAAAACAATAATTTCTAAATTGACCCGACCGGGGTTCGAACCCGGGACCTCAGAGATGGCGACACCATGAAAACCGGTGTACAAAGCCACTCGACCAAGGAGGCCGTCGGTTAGTATTACGAATGGTTAGTATTATGTGTCCAAATACTATGTTATTAAAATTTTTACTGTAGTTTTAGCACGGTTGCGCTGTACCTATCAAGTCACGGTAATAGCTGTGGTAATAGTGTTTCTAGTGGAACTGCGTCGCGTCCTTGAAATAATAAGGCTTTCTTACTCTTGCACACGTTGCGCACAGATCCGCGAGAGTGAGAAAAGTATAGGTATTCGGTTTGGTTACAATTATTTGCCGGCTTCGCCGTGCAATTTAGTTATGTAAGCAAGCTCGGGTTCCCTCGTCCCGCGTCGTCGCTTGGCGTCGTGGTCCACTATAAAAAGTGAGCATCCCTAAAAATTGGTCATCAGTCCAATATTTCACGTCACTGGGAACACTGAATCTGAAAGAAAATGGAAACTACACCTGCAGAAGCCGCTCAAATCGTCATCTTAATCCGGCAAGGGTTGTCTCAGCGTAGCTCGAGAGCTTCATCTATGCCAGTCTTCTGTCTTGAAGGTGTACAGAAGGTTCAGGGAGACTGGAAACTTTGTCCGTAGACCAGGATCTGGAAGACAGCGTTACACTTCGGTGAGAGATGACCGATACATTGTCACCACTTCTCTCCGAAATCGACACCTAAGCGGCGCGGCGTGGACGTCCAACGGCAGCTGAGAGAAGTTCGAGAGAGGGCTGTAAGCGACTGGACAGTGAGGCGAAGACTTAAAGAAGCGAATTTGACTCCAAGAAGGCCAGCTACGGGGCCCAAATTGTCTCCAGCCCACCAAAAAGCTTGGTTTCAGTTTGCTCGCGATCACTTAGATTAGGATGTGGGATATAATATAGCAATGGAGTCGAGTCCTGTTCTCGGACGAAACAAGGATGTGCCTGCATGGTAGCGACAGTTGACAGAGAGTCTATAGAAGACCGGGGGAGCGATTTGCACAATGCAGTTTGCCGGAAACAGTGGTATACTTGGGCGGGTCCAGTATGATATGGTCGGGGATTTCTATAGAAGGAAAAACGGAGCTGGTATTCGTACCTGGTGGTGGTCGGGGAGGGGACCTAACTGCTGAAAGATACATCAACGACATTCTGCTAGGCCATGTGCTCCCGTTCGCCAAGTTTATTGGCGAACATTTCCTGCTAATGCACGATAACGCCCGGTGCCACACCGCTGCAATGACTAGACTGTACCTGGAAGAAGTCGGGATTTCCACCTTAGACTGGCCAGCCCACAGTCCTGACTTGAATGCTATTGAACACGTGTGGGACGAGCTGAAAAGACGGATACGAGTAAGATATCCAGCTTCGGCGACGATAGATAATCTGAAAACTGCTTTGGTCGAAGAGTGGCAGGGAATTCCACAAGATTCCGTCAAAAACTCATTCGGTCAATGAGAAACCGTTTACAGGCAGTCATTAGGGCCAGGGGGTAACACAAAGTATTGAGGAGGAGATAAAATACAGAGTATTCATTTAGACATCCGCAACTTCAACTTTATGCAACAATTCCCTATATTTAGGTAGGAAATTTTATTAATTTTAAATCTTTATGATTATGATCTACAATCTATGATTCATATGCATTGCATACAAATGGCAAAAATTCAGTTGAATTCAAACTTGCCGAATAATTTCGACCAAAAATTTTTGTTTATCGCTCATTTTATGGAATTAAAAAACTCAATAGCAGTTATTTTCTTTATAATAACAAACTACCTATATTTTGTTTTACAATTTACATGATTTGTAAAGAAGAGTTCATAAAATATTTATCTGTCTTTTTGGATAAATACTCGAGTAAAAACGGATTTTTATGAGTATTTATCCATTTTGAGTATTTATCCGGATCCATCACTGCGAGAGACCCAACCATACAGCGGCAGCAGTCATATCCCGCCAAGAGGACTGTTCGCTCGGCTCGACCGCCGCGAGCGAGTAGCGCGAGTAATCGCCCGTCTCACTCGTAAACTCGCTAATAATAGCCCAGCGACAAAAGTATCGGAACTACACCCTCGCTTTCCGCTGCTCGCCAACTCGTTTCTAGTTCTAGCTCGACTCGCTTCTCGTTCATCGTCGGCGGTGGGACAACTGCCTTAAGCACTTATGTCATTATAACAATCAACAATCAATTGTAAAACAAAAATTTATAATAATTCTAGTTGAGCTAGATAAGTTTCTCGTGACATACCTTCTTACACATTAATTCTTACTCACTAAAATACAAAATAAAAGTGGATTTTGTACTTATATTTAAAAATTATAGTTCTTCTATCTTTAGTAAGATTTTAAGAAAAAATATCTCATAATGTCAAAAAAATCTTCTTGAGTTTTGGTCTCCCGTAAAATAATAACTTATGTACAGTCTGACGCCACCTGCAATGTCTAGGAAGTACCATATCAGAACGTGTTGTACCTTGTACCACATTAATTATCAATTAGATTAGAAAAAAAATCACGTTAATATGTAACTTAAAAAATTGCTAATCAACTAAAACACTGTTTTCAACGTCTTTCCGAAACAAGTCAATAAAACGTCTTCCAAATGTTTCTTTCTAACTTTTTTCGAATCTCTAAAGGAAATTCGAGTCATAAACAAATCAATTAAGTCCGGATGGGCGGCTGCTACTAGCCGATGCGATGCCATAAAGTCGGCACAGAGGAGCGTTCGAAGCTCGCTATTAAGCTCCAAACAGATGGAAAGCGGTTTGCGACGTAAGCGGTAGCGGGTTCAGCATTAATTATCTGTAAAGTTTTATGTTTAGAATTCATGGGAGCATCAGGAGCACACGTCACTTCCCTATATAAAAAAGACATGGGCGTCGTGAATTACAACGCTACGCGGACGGGTCAGCATGTTCCTCGACGTTGTTAACTCGCAACCGACCATTTTCTTTTTTAAAAAAGACAAGACTTAGGGATCTTCAAGAAACGAGCCTATTCCTTCCTTAAAGGCCGGCAACGCGCCTGCGATTCCTCTGGTTTTGCGGGTGTCCATGGGCGGCGGTGATTACTTTCCATCAGGTGACCCGCTTGCTCGTTTGCCTCCTTCTGCTATAAAAAAAAAAAAAAAAAAAAAAGTAAGTAGATCCATTGAACTCAATTTCGTAGGACCAAGTACGGTACGCGGGTAACGTATCTTCCTCTTTTGTTTATATATATTATGTATATATTTGATCATCTAAACACTAGAGATAGCATTCTTCATTATCAACATCGTACGGCTCAAGCCACTGGACATAGAATGCTGAAAAGCACCTAATCCTAATACTGCCTACGTCATTCTTCGTTTCAATTCATTCAAAATCATTCATTTATGTTTTTACTGAAGTATAAAGTTAGTTCTGTTGGGTAATTTATTGATACCTACTCCTTACGCTATGGTAGTTGAATGTTTTCCTTACATTAAAAAATCACATTTATAGTCATGACAAAAAGTTGTGTAGGTGAACGCTGTAGGTACTCTAACTAATTTTTTTTTACAATTTGGCAGTACGAATTAAATTATAATTACAATTTCGACCTCTTCTGTCTTAGACCACTTCCGCTTGACGAATCCTAAGGACTTAAACTATGGAGATGGCTTCTGACGTCACTCTTTCAAGATGCTTCCGCGTCACTTTGTAGGGATTTTTTGTGTAAATAAAATGAGAAAAAATGCGGCAAATCGTGTTTCGCCTTCAGTCTATCGAAACGGAAAGTTGATGTTGAACTTGATTACGTTTTATTTTTCGTTTAACAGTTGACGGAATTTCTGAGTGAGAATTTTTTTTTGTAAAAAATGTAAGGTTTTATCTTTGACTATATACATGTCGGTTTTATTCAACAGCCGAATTGTTAGGTTTATATTTTTTATTTAGGAGTTGGCGACGTGAAAGCGATCTGATGAGAGCCGATGGGAAGCAATCACCGCCACCCAATAGACACTTGTAACAGCAGAGTGATCGCAGATGCGTTTCCTGCCTTTCAGGAAAGAGTAGCCTCGTTTCTTGTTCCACTATTTGCGGTTACCGTACTAGCAATGGACTAAATTTAAAAAATTAGGCATTCCGAATCATAATATTATTAAAAGCTGCCAATCGTTAAGACTAATTCTAAGTTCTAAAACTTGGTCTTGAGTTCAACACCCAAGTTTGTAGTTGAATGTGCCAGGGCTATTTCTCACCATCCATTTCCATTATCTTTAATAAATCTTTCGCCAGTAGTGTCTTCCGTGAATTTTGGAAGGAAGCTCGTATTGTCCCGATACACAAATTAGGTGATGCATCCGTAGTTTAACAGGGAGCCCTTTCGGTCGCATAATCTCTTTCGTCATAATGTAGTTTGGCATAACAGCACAAAGTTTTTTCACATAAATTATGATAAGCAGAGTGTTATAAACCCATAATGGTTATAATTCATCGGCATAATTTTACCTTACTATAATTGTCTTTATCATAATTTTAATCAGCATAAAATGTTTATGTTTTATGCTGATTAAAATAACAATTATGTTTTTTATAACATAATTGTTATACCTATAGTCTAAGATCCGAGTATAGAACGACCTTCACCGGGCCGGTTAATGGATGAAAAGTATTTTATATCAAATTTAATATGTTAAAAAATTATCGCGAGTGGGTTGACTGAAAAATTTCAGTCCAGTACCTACAATGGACCCGGGTATGTCCTAAAACTACGACCAGCCACCGGAGGACGGGCCGCAGCGTCCTCTAGCTAAACGGTGACCCGCTGCGATCCCCAAGCCGCCTGCCAAGCGTGGGGATTATGGCAACCCCCCCCCCCCCCCCCCCATGACAGACAATATTTGCCCACGGCCCCCAGTCCCCGGCAGCTCCTTTATCCCTGGCCCAACGGGTAGCTGGTCAGGTAACGGAGGAGCAGGGGGTGCGAAGAATCACCGGCAGTCGCTCGGCTACCCACACACCCACCAACGAACCTTGGCCCTGGCAACACACAACATCCGCACGTTGAGGACCGATGCAAAGATTGTAGAGCTGGAGGAAGAATTGAGCAGATTGCGGTGGGACATCATGGGACTATCAGAAATCCGACGAGAGGGGCAGGATATGGTAGTCCTTGATTCTGGCAACATGCTCTTCTTCCGGGAAGGAGAACGAAAATCCCAGGGTGGTGTTGGGTTTCTCGTCCGCAAGTCCCTTGTTAACAACGTTATCAAGGTCGATAGTGTGTCAGGTAGAGTTGCGTACCTTATACTCAGAATCACCGATCGGTATTCGCTGAAGGTCATACAGGTATATGCACCAACCTCGACGCACCCTGACGAAGAAGTAGAGGCTCTGTATGAGGAGATATCTGAAGCCATACATTCCTCCGAAACGTACTTCACCGTTGTTATGGGGGACTTCAATGCAAAGGTAGGCACAAGGAACGGCGATGAGTTGAGAGTGGGGCAATATGGATATGGACAGCGGAACCAAAGGGGCCAACGGTTGGTCGACTTTATGGAGAAGGAGGAACTCTTTTTGATGAACTCTTTCTTCCGGAAGCGACCAACCAGGAAGTGGACGTGGATAAGCCCCGATGGTTCAACCAGAAATGAGATCGACTTCATCATGACGACCAAGAAGCGTATATTCAGTGATGTCTCCGTGATCAGTAGGGTGAAAACCGGTAGCGATCACCGGATTGTTAGAGGCACACTGAATATCAACATCAAGCTCGAGAGGTCACGTCTGGTGAAGTCCACACTCCGTCCTGGCCCTGCCCAGATCCAGAGCCCGGAACACTTTCAACTCGAACTCCAAAATCGCTTCCAGTGCCTAGCCGAGTGCGAAACTGTAGACGAGATCAGCAGCGGGCTTGTGGAAACTGTCCAAGCTGTGGGGTCTAAGTTCTTTAAGACCCCACGCCGGAAAAAGCCTCAAAAGCTCTCAGACGGAACCATTAAGTTAATGGAAGACCGGAAAGAAATGATACTGCAATCTTCAGCTGATATGTCGGAATATGGCAAACTCAATAGACGAATCTCGAAATCTGTGCGACACGACCTGCGCTCCTATAGTGCTAAATGCATTAGGGACGCAATTGCGCGGAACCAAGGCGCCAAAGTGTTCGCAAAGAATTCGTCTATTGGTCAGAGCCAAATGACTAAGCTGAAGATCGAGGACGGCAGTGTCATTTCGTCGAAGCCGGAGATTCTGAGAGAGCTCGAGAGGTTTTATGGACAGTTGTACACCTCAACACAAGAGCCCGCTGTTGGTACAGCTCAGGACACCAGAGCTAAGTTAACCCGACACTATACCGAAGATATCCCTGACATCAGCCTGTATGAGATTAGTATGGCTCTTAAACAGCTTAAAAACAACAAGGCGCCGGGTGATGACGGAATTACCACTGAACTTCTGCGAGCGGGTGGAAAACCGATACTCGTAGTCCTCCAGAAGTTGTTTAATTCCGTCATGCTCGAAGGTACTACGCCAGAAGCATGGCACAGGAGTGCGGTGGTGCTCTTCTTCAAGAAAGGCGATAACACCTTATTGAAGAATTATAGACCCATCTCACTCCTGAGCCATGTGTACAAGCTGTTTTCGAGAGTCATTACGAACCGTCTCGAACGCAGGTTTGACGACTTCCAGCCTCCCGAACAAGCCGGTTTCCGAAAAGGCTTTAGTACCATAGACCACATACATACGCTCCGCCAGATTATACAGAAGACTGAGGAGTATAATCGGCCCTTATGTTTAGCGTTTGTGGACTATGAGAAAGCCTTCGATTCTATCGAAACCTGGGCTGTGTTGCAGTCCCTCCAGCGTTGCCATATCGACTATAGGTATATCGAAGTGTTGAAATGTTTGTATAGAAACGCTACTATGTCGATCCGATTACAAGACGAGAGTACGAAACCAATCCAATTGCAGAAAGGTGTGAGACAGGGAGACGTCATATCTCCGAAACTGTTCACAAATGCGTTGGAGGACGTTTTCAAGCTCTTGAATTGGAACGGATTCGGCATCAACATTAATGGCGAATACATCACTCACCTTCGTTTTGCCGATGATATAGTCATAATGGCGGAGTCGCTGGAGAACCTCAACACCATGCTCAGCGACCTCAATATCGTATCCCAACAGGTGGGTCTTAAAATGAACATGGACAAGACGAAGATCATGTCGAATGTCCATGTTGAACCCGTACCGGTAATTGTTGGGAGCGATACTATCGAAGTTGTCGACCACTACACCTACTTAGGACAGATTGTCCAGTTAGGTAGGTCCAACCTCGACAAAGAGGTCGCCCGGAGAATCCAACTCGGATGGGCAGCGTTCGGGAAATTACGAGATATCTTTGCATCGAAGATTCCGCAGTGCCTAAAGACAAAGGTCTTTAACCAATGTGTGTTGCCGGTGATGACATATGGCACCGAAACGTGGTCCTTAACTGTTGGCCTTTTAGAAAAGCTCAGAGTCACACAGCGAGCAATGGAGAGAGCTATGCTCGGAGTTTCTTTGCGCGATAGAATCCGAAACGAGGATATTCGCCAAAGAACCGGAGTTGCCGACATAGCTCGTAAGATTTGCAAGCTGAAGTGGCAATGGGCAGGCCACATCGCTCGACGAACCGACAACCGTTGGGGAAGAAAGGTTCTCGAGTGGAGACCACGCACTGAAAGACGCAGTGTTGGTAGGCCTCCCACTAGGTGGACCGACGACATCGTGAGAGTCGCAGGCAACCGGTGGATGCGAGTGGCGAGTTGTCGGTCAGGATGGAGGTCAAAGGGGGAGGCCTATGTTCAGCAGTGGACGTCTTCAGGCTGGTGATGATGACCTACAATGATTAATTTAATATTAATTTTATTTTTTTTAACATTGCACTGGTTTGGTGTGTGTGTGTGTTTGTAATGAGATTATCTTTATAAAAACATAAATTTTATTTATTTAACCAGACGGTTGCAAATTACTAATATTGACTAACTTATTTACACCTGCCTACCCAATGTTAGGGGAAAAAATAGTCAACCTTACGTTTGCATATTCTATAGGCTTCATACTTTCGATTGGTACCTATGTAATTTATCTATTATCCAAACCAGTGCAATGTTAAAAAGAAATAATTTTTAAAAATTTAATTAAGTAATCGTATTATACTGGACTGAAATGTTTCAGCCAACTCGAAATATATTTTATAACATATTAAATTTGATATAAAATACTTTTCATTCAATCATTCATTAATCGGCCCGGTGAAGGTCGTTGTAGTAGTAGAGGATCCGAGTATACATCTAAATTTAATTTATCATAAAATACGAAACGCATAATGGATGGAGCGCAACGTAGAGATTGTCTTGAATTTCGAGGTTATTTTTTATTAGGCAACAGAAATACTAGCTGCCTATTCCTGTATGTCACGTGATAGGTTATTTTATGACAATCGCGAAGCGCAGCGTAGCGATTTACACAATACTCGCACCACCATATTCGCAACATATCATATTAGAATAATAACATATTAGCAGGATACTTCATTTAGAGTACAATTAATGTCATGATGTATAAGTAAATATTAGGTATTCAAGTCTTGAATACCTAATTTCAAGAAATCTAACAATCAGATAGCATGTAATAACTATATATAACCGTTTATTGATATCAAATTCAAAATTGTTAAAAATTTCTTAGCTATTTTCTTACATAACTACTAATTTCCTATTAATTTTTAATACTGCACACAACCGTTTTAGACACAGTAAAATGCTAATCTTGTTTATAACACAACCTTCCACTATGTACTCTTTATTTTTTTTGGAATATAGTAGATTTTGCTAGAATTTTTGTATTAATCCGGCAATGCCATGCCTCGATTCTATTTGTCGTTCTGTTTTTCTGGTAATAGCAGCTTAAAAAATAAAAAATATACTTAATAGAAAAACTTGCATAAAGATATTTTTTATCACAATTGTACTTTTAGTTAAGAAGATGTTGTTAATCACGAATAGGATGTTAAGCGAATATGTTATTTTGCAAATGTAATGTTTCAAAAGTATGATATTGTAAGAATGTGGTGATTTGAGATTATGATATTTTGCGAAAATCATGTTTTGCTTTTATGCTATACAGCGACGGGGGAACCTAAATAATAACATTATGGTATTCTATATGTATGACTGCCAATAAATTTTGTGATTAGTAATCGTTATTGTATAAAAATTTATGCATAAACATTTAATGCTGATATATCATTATTATAAAAGAAGTTATGGGGAAATAAAGTATGCCTAATGATTTATTCTGAATGAACGTTATGCGAAACGAAGAAAATGCCAAAAAACGTTATGCAGCCTTAAAACCAAACACCTTTGCCCATTTGTAATATTAAATATGATTGTAAAGATTAATGGGCGTCCTTCAATTTCTTTCAATAAAAGTATTCAGACTTTCGGCAGATTTGAAGTTAACGAGCAAACTTCTTTCATTTAAATTTATTTATCTGCATGCTGCCAGATTGTATCAATAGACAAAGTTTTGAGCATTATGTATTTCTACTTTTTCTTAAAAGACTTTTTCGTTAGGGACGATTTGTTTGTTACGAATTTACTTATTTAAAAAGGTGGTCCAATTTCCATGAGATAATTTTAGATAAATTTCAAAATTAGATAGCTGAGACTTACGGCTGAGACTATGAATCTAACTAGTAAATGTTCATTCAAGGGTTAATAAAGGCCAAGACAAAATTGAAGACGTTTAAAAATAGCATAATTTAGAGAACTCTAAAATCAAAACTTGGCTTACATTGACGATCTCTCTTTTTTTTAATGTAGAAAAATGGAGACAGCGTGTGTTTTTCTTAATTTATAACGTTCTTCATATCAAAACGATACGACGCGACGTAGCGACGTGATTTTTTTAGATAACATAAGATTGAGTGTGAACTCGTATAGGTCGGTATTATGAAAATTCACTTTTTATAAGGATTTAAGACTCCTTACCACAAAACAATATAGTGTGAGTCAAGTGTTTTAAGCGTTGTGTTTTTGAATAACAGTCTTTGACAGAAAGTGCAAGCATCTGTTTCAGATATTATTTAACTGTAGTTCATGACATCGTGTTACCGTGAGAGGGTTAACGTTTTCCGAGAAACTATAAAGTGTTAGTCCTGTAACATCTAAATCCAACTTAGGTACCTCTCATTCCATGCAGGCCCTTTGAATTGGATTCTGAATACAGCCTCCGTCATCGTAGCTACACCCTCGTTAGATATAAGCTTGCAGTATAATCAGAACAGTAGTGCTCCTGCAAACTGTTCACCCGTGGTCCCAGTGGGTCAACCCATTAAGGGTAATTTTAATTACCTGTGGTTCCATGGCACTAGAGATTACATTTGGATGAATATTTTGACTTCTGATAGTTTTGCACAGTGTTGGCATCACATAACTGGGCGCAATGTATTGTTTTTTAATGTTTTTATAAATTGTTCATTTGTGTGCTTGTTGTGTGATGTGTCATAAATGTTTTTTCAATTTCAATTTGATAATATTGATAAGTAAAATAAAAAAAATTGCACGAACATAATGCGTCTCCTGAAGGTTTTATCAAATTATCAAAAAAAAAATAGTCCAGATAATAATTAGTGTATCGGTTATGAATTCATCATTTGCAATATTGGTTCTAGTATGAGTATGTTTTGTTACTAAGGATGGAATTATTTTATTTGATCGAGTAAACATTGTGTGTACCTGATGGTTTCCATTTTCTATCAATACAGGCAGAAGTCCAGGGAACAATCACTAGTGCCATGGAACCACGAGTAATTAAAATTACCCATGGACCCGGTAATGGGTCGACCCACCGGGACCACGGGTCACTGCTCCTGCAACCTCGGGTGCGACTAAAAAACTGTTGTAGATATTGTTTAGGTTCATCACCAGCAGTCTATAAACGTCCCACTACTTGGCACAGGCCTTCTTACGTGGACAAAATCACATGGTGAGAACGGTACAAGTCAATCTTTATTAACTTAAAATGCGGCACACATGTTTCATTTATTACGAAATCCACGGAATTACCCCACAGATCAGCAGTTTTCTTTTTATTGAGAGTGTTAAATGTTTTTAATATATCTATAACACAATTTTTTTGAAAACTGAAATTACTTTCACAAACTTTAACATTCTCCTTCAAAACAGATTCAGCTACAGTGGGGGAGAAAATTAAGGCTTTTGTAGTTGAAACTGGAATGTCAGTAAAAAACCTCTCAAATGCTGCAGCAACATCAGCATCAGAAGTCAAGGTTTTATTATCACAATTTAAATTGTACGCATTACTACGACTTTTGACCTTTCCTGTTTCACTATTTATAATATTCCATGTCATTTTTATTTTGTCATTACTATTCTCAATCTTAGAACTCAGATAGTTTGTCTTGGCTAATCGGCATACTATTTTGAATAACTTTGAATAATTTTAACATACAATTTGAAGACATCGCTGGTGTTATAGTTGCGTTCACCATAAAGTTCATAAAGGCGTTTCCTACTTTTGTGAATACCAATTGTAGCACATTTATTAAAAGTTACAGTACCACTAACCGAGATCTTTTTTGGAACAAAAGTTTTATTAAATTCTGAACAATACATGTTAAAAAATTCATTATAAAAGACATTAGGGTTGTCATTATATTCTAAATAATTTTATTTTGTATCTAGATTGCTTTTAAAGCGTTCCAGCCGACCTGCAGTTTTTGGCACAACAGTGATATTCTTTTTCATCACTTGCTTACGCTGGTGTGGAAAGCTGACCATTTGGCCACAATGATCAGAGTCCAGGTTATTAATAATTTGCTTAGCCAGTGGCTTTACATTTGTATATATGTTATCAATACAGGTGGCCGAAGTGGCAGTTATTCTTGTCGGCTCCAAAAATAAATGATTCAAGTTGTATGATAGAAATAGGTTTTTAATTTTAGTTGACATTGTTGAAATTTGTAACAAATTAATATTAAACTCACCGCAAACAATTATGGTTTTACCTACATTGCGGACTTTATGATTACTTAAATTAGTTATATGGACTACATAAATTACTGAGGCTAAGGCTAATGCCTCATTCATAACTTAAAAAAAAATTCATATGACGCTGAAGGAGGTCTGTATACACTTAATACAACAAGCTGCTCCAACTCCACACAAGCTATTTCTATTGTTCGCTCAGCTGAGAGGCTCACTATGTCTTTGCGTTCCTTTAAGTTAAACTTTTTATAAACAATAATTAAGCAGCCACCATGTATTGCATTTCCTCGACTGAACGAACTTCCTACCAAATGATTTTTAAAATTGAACATGAACTGATGGTCTTTAAGCCAGTGTTCTGTTATGCACGTCAACAATGGTGGAAGAACTCGATAACCCCATGAGGTTTTCATGTTTCTAAGGCTTATCCTAAGTGGGACGTTTTTACGCTTTTAAACTTTCGTTCCGTTAAACTTATATATAATATTTGGACGGGGCTTAGAACTGCATAATAAAGTATCCGACGTATATATTTTATAATCTGATAATTCGACCGAGATGCACTGGTCATGGTCACGTGCTGACTGATAATTGCTTGAGGATGTAGCTGTGGCTAGTAGCGGCTTATTAAAGTTGACTAACGGACTGAAAACTGCTTCTACACCCAACAGCATAAGCGTCGGTGGGCAGACCCAGCTATTATGCTGAGCACATGTGCAATTGCTATTTGGTGAAAAGTGGACTACGGCAGAGGACTGCTTTTGCGATACTCATTGCCAGTCTCCTGACTAACCCTTTCTTGATAATCTATCTAGTCGTAAGCATGAACCTTTAGTATAGGTTCATGGTCATGAGTGAATTTATAAAGTTTTGCGTTAAACCCCGGTCAAATATTATGTGTTTAAACCTGTTCTTACCCGTGGTACTACCGATGGTCTTACTGGTAGTATCACGGGTTATTTACATTACCCCTGGTACTACTTATCAATTTTATTGTAGAACCTTTTTGTAATAATGTGTAGTTACTGGTAAGTAACTAACCTGTGAAAGTTTTTAATTTGTGTGTTTATTTTGTTTTTAAACCTTCATAACTAACCAGTACCTACGTATTTGAAAAAGCTTCTACAACACTCGATTTTTAAAGTCCTCGAATAATACCTCGAAATACGTTAGTAGGGAATATTAAATTGATAAGTAGTACCAGGGGTAATGTAAAATCTCCCGTGGTACTACAAGATAGGAGAGTAGTACTACTGGCAAAAAAAATTACCCGTGGTACTACCAGTAAGATCATCGGTAATACCACGGGTAAGAACAGGTTTAAACACATTACACTGTTCCATTTGCACTATGAGTCAGCCGCTAGTTCGTCCCGCTCGTAAACGGTGGGGATTTGGACGCGCGGTGTCGCAGTAAAAAGAATTCCCCCCAACAAAATAGTTTCATATTTTATTGGCGAGGCTGTGCCGTGTCCGGAATTTTCATGATAACCGGTTCTGTTTCGATATGTGAACGGAGGGGCAATTTAATTGTGAATCCATTGTGAGCACTTGGTACCTGTTCATCGATAAATTCATGCAATTTATTTTTGACTGACTTTTAAAAATTAAGCTCGCGATTTGTTTGCTTGCCCATTTTTGTTTTTTATGATTCAGGTTTTGTTGTTTATAATTTATCTACTTTGATTTATAGACATAGAGATAGGTATTTATTCTTTACTCAGATTATGAACTTTGTAATTATATTGAAAAGTGACCTAAGCCTTTATTGTTATCACACTCATCTGATTATAATATTGAAGGCCACTTATACCTATCAATAAATTTTACAAATAAAAAAAAGATTCATAACCGTTTTGCTTAGCGGTAAAAGTATACTACCACCCCCTCTCTTTCCTTGGGTATCGTAAAAGGCGACTAACGGACTAAAGACTGCACATACATCCAACGGCATATAGCGGCGATGGGCTAACCACCTGTCACGCTGAGCAGATGTGCAGTCGCTCTTTGGTGAAAAGTGGACTATGGTAGAGGACTGTTTTTGCTGTCCTCATTGCTTAGTCTCTGTCTAACCTTCGGGGATAATATTCGTGATTATATGTATGTATGTATGTAAATTAAAAAAAAGATATACTTACATGTGCCGGTTTCCCGGAGAGGTAGACGGAGACCCTTTTCGTTTGCTATGACCCTGATGTGGGAGGTCTTTGCCCAGCAGTGGGACGTTTATAGGCTGATGATGATGATGATGATGATGACCTTGATCCACATCAATTCCTTCATTTACTTTAAGCTAAGAACGTTATGCTCTTCGGTCGAAGTACGTTCGTCGAGGTCTTCCCCTTCCAAATCTCCCCATTCAATTTCGCCTGTTGCACTCTCTTTGTTATTATTTTATCATACAATTAAAAAAAATAAGTTTTAGCTATATTACGAGCATAAGTAACTCTTTTAACAAACACAAAAAAATATAGGGTACTCATCAAAATGTCCCTGTTACATAGGCGTATTAAAATGTTAGAGTAGGTACTGTCTGTATTCTGAGATTAAAATTAACAAAGTTATTCGAAAGAAAACTCACATTGTGTCTGAGATAAAGGGAACAAAAAATTCTCTTCGCATTCCTCCACAGAGTCCCGGACGTATTATCTCTTATTACGAAACAAACCTCAACCGACTGCGGTGACGCTCTGAAACATGTTTCCTCCAAAGAAATATTTTACAATACTTTACTGGCTGCATTACGCGCGCGGAATTTAAAAGAGGTTCTAATGTTGCGCGGAGATGTGAAGATCTGTGGCGCAGCGCTGTGCGTGTATGGTTTATATTCTGTGAAAGCTTACCAACTTTTGCTATTCGTAGTCTCAGGGAGTCAGAATAATAACTAAAGCATTATTATTCTATGCTTAAGGAGCTTGATGACGCAGCGGATCAGGCGTTCACTATGGGCTTTTCTATCAGAACAATAAATATTAAAAAAAATTGTATTGTTATTCAGAAAAATTTAATTATTAAAACCTATTGCTAAAGCTTTTCTGTCAGAACAAAAAATATTAATTAATTAATTATTGATGTTCATTATTAAAATTATCTAAACATTGACACACTAAAAATGCACTAAAAAAATTGGAAAACCATTATGTCGATAGCTTAGTAAAAGAGCTTACACCTGAATTGCGAAAAGTCGTAGGTGAGCTTTTCGTTTTTGTCGCATAATCACATTTTTAAAATCATTCTCAAATCATCGGTAACATGATTCTGCTTATTATGTTCTATTCCGTGTTAACGACATAAATGTAATTAAAAAGTTGCCCATCCATCCTCCGACTAGTTCACCAATGCCCGTGAAAGTTTTAATTACCACAAGATCTGCCTGCAGTCAGAGCCACTGTAGTGCAAAGCGCAGTTAGGTTTAAGGCTTTCCTATTCAAAGTTGAACCTAGCTAGACCACTCCGAGTAGACGCATCAATTATCTACCATCAAATAAATAGCTGCTCCTACGATTTAGAGTAACATAGATTGTAACTTAGCAAACAGTTAGGTATTTAAAATAACGAAAAGTTGAAAAAATTACTAACTACTAGTAATGAAAGTAAAGTAATAATTTATTTCAATGTTCATACGACTTAAAACACGTAACAGAGACATAATTATATAAATACTTATATACATGATCTTATGATGACGAAAAACTAAAACTAAAACGGATGTTATGGATCTAAATGGTAAAAGATGCTATAGTTTTAATTTGTGCATCATTGTTCACTAAGTTAGCTGTTGTTCAGTGCATCGTTACTTCAAAAAGATAATAAATAATCAAAAGTCTGAAATAAAATAAATGTTTAACATCATAATAGATTATAAGGACACGACCAGAAATTTCCACTCGATCGCAATCATACATAACCCCAGTCAAGTTCAGCCAATCACGTGATGGCGGGAAGTTTTGATTGGCCCAATCCCACTTCGACCAGAGCGGCGGAGATCAAAGCGCTTAACTATTGGGAGTTACATGTTAAATTTGTAGCTTCAACTCTTCCGAACAGTTACATCCAATTGGCTTACATGTGAGGTTTAAGAGGCCTATTACATCTCGACTGTGATTTTTGCGTAAAATTGCCAATTTTGGCGTTATGGGTCTCAGAAACAAAAAAAACATTAACAATTTTGACTTATTGAATAGTGTAGAATAGCTATTGGATATAGTGCGTAGCGGCCTCGCTTTTTGTAAATTTTGCTTAACTTTTTAATTAAACCCATAATTGCAGAGAAGATTATCATAAAATGTGCGAAGGCACTTTTTTGAGCTCCTAGATTGAACTACTGTTCTGAACAAATTAAATAAAAAAATTCGAATGTTATCTGATAAACAATCGTATAGTGCGTAGAGGCCTCGGAATTTTTAGGTATCATTGATTTTATATAGAAAAAAAATTGTTATTCTAAACCAAAAAACTTCGAAAATCGCTTTAAGTTAACTGTGAATTTCTCCTATCTACGATAACATTATTGAACAAAATATGTACCAGAATAATCGTTACTTCATGATGAATAAAGATTTTATAATGAATTTATTATCCTATTTCGATAAAACGATAAATACAACTGCAAAAATACTTCAAAATGCGATGCGCCGGCCGTCCGAACTCAGCTTATCCTCCCAGAGTGGACATTTGTAATATAAAGCATGATTTTATTATCCTATTTCGATAAAACGATAAATACAACTGCAAAATAACAACAAATTCCGAAAATGGGCATTTAACGCAAAAATAACAAACGAGATGTAATAGGCCTCTTATAGATATTTAATCTCATACCTTGCACCTCGTTGGGCGAGTGGAAACTGCTCGTTCCGATAACTGGAGGTCCAGGGTTCAATTCGCAGGTCGTGCAAAGTGTGTTTCGGATTTTTGATGACCAGGTTTGTGATCACCAACAAGCTGTTGACAAGCGTAGTGACAAGCCTACCTATCTAATAGCCGAGAATTGATTTCATAGACCTTTGCCCACTAAAGTGTTTAAAATAACATGTTTTGTTCAAGTGTACGTATTATCATGTACAAAAATGTTTTTTTAATTTTTTGATTGTGCATTTAGCCACTATCTCACCTGATGGCAAGTGATGATGTGGCCTACGGTGGAACATGCTTGCCTAGAAGAAACCTGTTCACTCGTGATTTGAAGACCTCTATATTGTTGGGGTTGATATTATAAGAAGTTAAATATTTCCACGAGCTGGATTTCAACTCGCAAACTTCTGAGAAACATTTTTGTAAACGCTATTTCATATTTAGAGGAGCTCGATGGCGCAGCGGCTAGCGCGTTCGGTTTGAGATTTTGACCGCTAAGCAACTTTCGCAATACCGGACGCGTGATGGGTGACCATTGAAAAACTTCTCGAGCTTCTCCGTGCTCCATGTACCCGGGACCGGCTTAACGTGCCGTGGAAGGCACGTTAAGCCGTTGGTCCCAGTTATTGTCGTAAGATTACTGTCGTTAAAACCCACCAACCCGCATTGGGCCAGGGTGGTGGGTTATGACCCAATATCCCCACGTGCTATTGTTCAGGTGGAAGCCCTGTGCCCAGCAGTGGGACGTTTATAGGCTGATGATGATGATGATGATTTACTACTCTGAATAATTAAAATTATTATAATAAAATAATAATATCAGAAAGTACTTAAAATGATGCTTGAAAACTTCGGGGTAAGTACATAGAAGCAGTACAAGAACCATTTCAATAGAACTTAAAGAAGTGGTTTACTCCTCCGAGCAATGAGATCTCTTCAAAACTTGACCATTCATAATTAGCTCGGTAAGTTAGCGGTCGGGGAACGCCTACTCAAACTTAGAGGCTGCATAGATTCGAGCCAGCGAATAGCTGATAAATCGGCCAATTATTATGGTACTTAGGCGGCCACTTGTAAGGCTAACATAATGTAACAAAAAATTTAATTATCATTTTATAGGGTTTACGCAAACAATAAAAATTGAAAATTATTTGGATTAACTCGCGCTTTTATTACATATTTTAAGTACGAGTAAGCAATTCATCTCACCTGATGTTAAGTGATTCACACGATGATTCGCCTAATGTCACCCGGAACTGAGGAACTGGCTATCTTATCTCTAACTGCTGGAACAACACACAAAGTTTGATTGCTAAATTACTAATAACCTAATTGTTTAATAAGCACCTAATGACGTTTCGACTTTTACAGGGTCAGAGTTCACAGGCATACTGAGGTGTTGGTCGTCTCACAATTAATAGTCACTACTTGCATACATACCGTTAATCGATTTACTTACACTTGGTGCGTTCAAATCCGCATATTTATGGACTTTAACCACCACGATGCGCTGGTACTATATGATTAGTGAGTGTTAAGAGCTCAACCGACTGATCCGAACCGAACTGAACCGAATGATCAACCGACATGTCAACTACAGCACGAAGAAGCTCATCATCAAATCGCTAGCCACTACACATGAGCTCCACTAGCTCTACCTAATTAAAATAAATCAACTGCATTCATCTAGCATACACCAAGTAAGTATTCCATTAAGGGCCGATTCTACCAAACCTGAGTAACATGACGGTGTAACATGCTAAACCGAGGATAATTTTGTAACGGTGGTGGTACAAGCTTCAGACTGATAATGTACATTGTGAACGAAAGTTTAATGCTGCTAAAATCAAAATTGCTTCGTTTTTAAAGAGTGACACTAAATGACATACCAACTAAACTTGGTCGGAAAATAATATGAAGTGACAATGTCGGTCTGTTGCCTGGTCAGCTGACGACTCGCCGCCATTATAAAATTGTCCTCGGTTTAGCTCGTTACATAGTAAATTTTGGCGGTTTAGTAATTTACTCTTACATAAACTACTTATTATTTGGTAAGCAAAATACAAATTAGGTTAGCTAAAGAGTAAATATACACTTAAAGCTCAGCTGTCGTAGTACCAGACACAATAGAAATTCAATTGCTGTAGACGTCTTTGTGACAGACAAGCCTAGGGGTAAGTGACTTTTTATAATCGGGTTAAGAGAAACTCAGATTTGGAGGAGTCGGCCCAAAGCCAACTAAATATGGCATATACATACAGCTTCCATTTAAGTGAACTTTGTATTCATTTGGAGGTTACAGCAGCGTCTGAGGCGTCACCGGCGTCATAAATTCAGATTAAGTGGGGGCGTGCGCACTCGCGATACCGTCGCCGCGTGCGACACACAATTTGCTTCATCACGAAATATTGTTTGAGTGACAATTTTGCTGTTGCAAATGCGAGTGAGACGTTCTTTATACAGGTTTGTTTGTCGTGTAATTTGCTCACTTTTGAGTATATAACGATTTACAGTTTTAATGTTATATGCTAAGGTGGTGGGTGGATGAAAGTGCAGACAAATTATTAAAAGTTATTCATCACTGGGCAAAAAAAAACCTGTTCTAAGATGTTACAGTAGGGTCAAAGTTGCCGCTACCGGACACTACAACTGCGTTTTTGGTGTCCCATGTCGGCAATAGAAAGTGTCTAAGTTTACGCAGCGACTTTTTTTAAATAAGAAGGAGGCAAACGAGCAGGCGGGTCACCTGATGGAGAGCAATCACCGCCGCCCATGGACACCCGCAAAACCAGAGGAGTCGCAGATGCGTTGCCGACCATTAAGGAATAGGGTTAAGGAAGGAATAGGAATTGTGAGGGAGGGAGGAGGGAAGGGGCCTCCGGAACTCTCACTGGCCGGACGAAACACAACAGCACCAAGCGCCATTATTTCACGCCGGATATTCGTGAGAGGTTGGTATTACGCCGGTCTAATGCGTGCTGCAACGCAGCGTGGCTCTACCACTCAGTCAATGTCAATCATTTAGCACCACCCAGGGGGCACGTGTAGGGTCTCAAGGGTAAAAACCTACGGACGCGAGTAACTTTAACCTCCGAAACCCTTTTGCAATTGAACCAAAATAAATGTCAGGATCAGTTCAATAACGTAAAAGATATAAAGTTAAATAAGTTAGAAAAAACAAACTTCAGTGCTAACGAAGACGGTTTAAGGTGGTCCTGCACGAATATGTGAAAATTTACGTATTTTTAAGTCACTTGTACTCTGCGCTGATTTAGTTAAATACATTAAAAGAACTTAAGTAAGTAAGTTAGCCTGATTTTTGCTTGCACAAGGTCATGGCCTTGTTGAAATTTGAACAAAATCTTTAAACAATAACAAACAATACATAAATCTAATGACTCCTAAAAACATTTTTTTTCGACAACTTTCTTAATATTAACGCATAAAACAATAATTCTTACATGAAAATACTTGTATTAATATGCCTTGGGCATCCACTTTTAAAAAAGTAAATTTAAATTTTTAACACAAGCGCGTGATGGTTTTGCACATTATACCCCCTTAAAGAAGTCGCACTGCAAAAACAAAATAGGCCAAACTTCAAATAAAATTGACTGGTCATAAATTGTCAAATTCAAATACGCCGACTTTACCACGAGTCCGAATATAGTTCATGTAGTCTCACGCTCTGCACACATCTGACGAAAGTTTCGGCGACTGAGATTTAAGCGAATTTTGATTAAACGACTGCTCTTGGCTCCGGGAATGCTTTTAAGATTTTTATTTAACTTGATTCCCTCGAGGGCATAACACGAACGCAATGATAAATGGGCAGCCCTTTCCCTGCCCTTTCACTTAAGATACATCAGTGATTTTTACCGAAGTTAAATATTTTATGGATTGATGACATCATAATTTCCGTGGCGCGTAGCGGCTTTAGAATACTACCACTCCCTCTCTTCCCTTGATGTCGTAAAAGGCGACTAACGGACTAAAGGCTGCACATACATCCAACAGCATAGAGCGGCGATGGGCTCACCACCTGTCACGGTGAGCACATGTGCAGTTGTATTTGGTGAAACGTGGACTATAGCAGTGGACTGCTTTTGCGGTCCTCATTGCCTAGTCTCTGACTAACCCTTTGGGGATAATAGTCGTGATTATATGTATGAGTGCTGGTTATGCGTGTGCATACTACAAGTCGTCAACAAAATTTCAGTTCGTAGAAGGCTCGTAGAAGGCTACAATCGGACGCTCGTAGCAGGCTACGATCGGTCGCTCGTAACCGGCTACGTTCGGTTGCTCGTAGCAGGCTACGATCGGTCGCTCGTAACCTGCTATGTTTAGTTGCTCGTAGCAGGCTACGATCGGTCACTCGTAGCATCTTTTTTATTAAAGGAAGGAGGCAAACGAGTCACCTGATGGAGAGTAATCACCGCCGTCCCTGGACACTTGCAAAACCGGAGGAATCGCAGACGCGTTGCCGACCTTTAAGGAAGGAATAGGCTCGTTTCTTGAAGATCCCTAAGACGTAACGGCCCGGGGCTAAGAAATTTTGTGAAAAACGCGCAGTAGTAGACCGCTATCCATTTTATACTTATCGATCAAGTCAAGTCGATCGAAGACGAAATGTATGTGAAATGTATTCTACGCTATGCAGAAAATGTTTAAAAGGAGGTTTGAAACAAAAGTTTTATTTTTCAGTCACTTGCTAGTGTAATATGAACGAAGTTTGGTTATACCAAAGTTCCTTGACGCGCTTAATTTTATTAGTTCCCAGCCTTCGGTAAAATCCAGTTTGCAGTTAGCACGGGATCGACGGACGAACAATGAGCTGCCGCATAAAGGCACCTGAACAAGTTCATCTGCACCCGCTAATTGGTAAAAACTTTTAATTGGCCGCAAGTTTCTGTTAAGAGTTTTTGATTTGGGGCCAGGAAGCCGGCGGCGCCGACTCATGAATACATTAACTATTTGGAGAAAACCGGTTGAACAAATTCATGAGAGCGGTATTATTTTTAGAAGTAGAATGTGGAGCTAAAAGATCTTATAGTCGAGCCGAACATCATCGGCAAGATCCTACAGACTTTGCCCAGAAGCTACGTATCATTGGACGGCCCAGTCGACGACGGCCAGTTGGTCGTTTTGAAAGTTTTAATGTGTGAATCTCTTTCGGTGAAGCTTAATCAAGATTAAAAAATTGTTTAATTAATTCTACCTTTCCTTTTTGTACTAATTACACGTTATATTAATTCACCATAACTTCAGGGCCCTACTACCAGAATGCAAGTCAGTGTTCCATCACTACATTTTACGTTCAAACTGCAAAATTATAGAGTCCAAAATCACTTGGCGGACACCACAGTGCCCTGTCAGTCGTTTTAACTGGGTCGTCGGCTGGCTGACTCGCAGTCAAAGTTGAGAGTATTGTTTTCTTTCGAGTTCGATTTTATTAAAGCAAGCCGTTGTGTTGAAGATTGTATATTTCGAGCACTTTTCTGCCGCGAACTTTCCTTGAAATGTACTACAAAGTTCTTTAGCGGAAACTTCAGTATCTCAATTTATTACTATTTTCTTGACTAATCCTTTTTTTACATCCTTGTACCAACACAACACGATTTATATACCCCGAACCACCAAGCCACTGAGGAGGGATTAAACGAAATCTCGTCTCCAAGTAGCTTAGCTCTTTGGGGATTACTGGGCCGATTTTTTTACTTCCAATATTGCTCCCTCAACTTCAAATTGATCCTTAGTTAAGCTAAGCGAAGTGACACGGCGATAAAATTCTAAAGGGCGATAACATCTCGACTTTATTCATGTATAAAAAAGATGAAACAACATGGAAACTAATCCGCATTGGGCCAGCGTGGTGGGGTATGGCCCAATTTCCCCGTGTGCTATTTGTTCACATGGGGAAATTGGGCCATACCCCACCATGCTGGCCACTACAAAGGTCTGTGCCCAGCAGTGGGATGCTTATAAACTGAAGATGATGATGATATCAACATGACTGGAGAGAGAAGAAAGGAGAAAAATATAGTGCTTGTTATTTGACTGACACATGCGAGGTTGTAGGTTTTTGCACATCCGGGAAGTGATTGATCTGGGCGGTGATTGATCCGGTAATTTGGTGAAACGTCGAATATGGCAGTGGACTGCTTCTGGATGATACTCATAAATCTATGCACGTATGACAAAAACAATGATATGTAAATGGAACACGAGTAGTTCCGTACAGAAATATTTCAACACACATAATGTATTTCTTGGTGCTTCAACAGAAAAAAAACCGGTGTGGGTAGATTTTCTAAAGCACTGCGGAAGATTTTCCACAACGCCGTACAGAATATACACTTAAGTGCCAAGAAACAGTGCATCATACGTCACGTGTTGTGTTAGACGACTCGGCGGGGAAATAAAAGTGTGAACACACGCATCCCTCATAATCAACACATCATACGGGAACACGGCGAATAAAAAAGACGGCAAAGCTATTTAGCCTGCAGTGCACTGGCGAGACGGAAAATTTGATATTATTTGTATTTGTATTTCAAATTTTATAATTTTTAGAGACCCAGATTTATTATTATTATTTTTTATTTTTTATTTTCCCAGAAGGATTGGTCTCAAAATGCTGTTAGTAGGGAAGAATGGAAGAAGAAATTGAAAGACTTTGCCCTGCAGAAGGACAATTGAAAGTAATAATAATATACATATATCCCCGCTGCCAGAGTGGTGGCAGAGTAGGTTAAGTTATTTTATATTGTAAAAATGTTTTTTTTATATAAAATGTTAGAAGAAATTTTACTTAAGATCTAAATTGAATAAAGAGAATAATAATAGTAACAGACCCAGATAGGGGCTAGGGGGCGTGTATTTTAAGTTAGTATGAATAATAGTCAGTCACAAAAAATTAAAATGAAAGTATTATGGCGCGTTATGTAAGATACAAATTTAAAACACACAAATTTATGCTTATTAATTTTTGACGTTTTCTATGCTTAAGTTTTTATAAAAAAAGATATTTGAATGATTAAAAATGTCAACCTTATTGGTTAGGTACTAATGTTTTCCAAAACTCATTTCAACCGTTACTTTATTTTACTTTAAAAACTCAGTTATTTCCAATTTCTATTACTTACCACAATATCAATACGATAATTGGAAATCACATTTAATTTTATTCCTTAAAGTAATAACTTAAGTTAACAATTCATTGTGATTTATCATTGTTCACCTTTCATCCTAAAAAAAAACGATAAATTACCTATAAATATTAGCCGTTTGTGTCGCTAGGGGAGAGACACTTGCCCGCTATTTTTGTCTCGTACCAGGATACGTTTGTTTACACAATTCTATGACCACGGCTTAAATTTCGGTTCGACGCGATTCTGTTTCGGCGTGCAGTGGTACTGGGGGTAGCGATGCGCATTTGTCTGGCACAGACTATAGCTCGTTAGATTAATTGTTAAGTCTTAACTATAAGTTAGTTAACTGTTTTTTTTATTATTATTATTATTGACGTCAATAAGTGCATGTAAAGGTTTACATTGAATAAATAATTTGACTTTGACTTTGACTTTGACAATTTAAGATACTGTTATGTACTCGCAAATATTATTAAATACTTAGTCTGGCCAGAAATACTGTTACAATAAAAAAAAACAATAATATTACATTTGAATTTGAAACCTTTTTTTTATACTAAGCACGGCAAATGACCCCACTCCACAGGTGGAGGGTGAACATCAGGATGTTAAGTGGAAATGAAGTCCAGGCGCGAGGACAACTGGTGCAGCGTAAGAGACGTAGCATCAGTCACCCTCACTCTGCCGGCCCACAAAGTGCTTCTTCACGCCTCGTTTGAAGGACCCTATGTCATAGGTAGGAGGGAATACGTGTTCTGGTAGACTACTCCATCTTTTGGAAGTGCGGCAAAGAAACGAGTCACCAAATTTCTTTTTGCGTGATGGAATGTTAGAGACTGTAAATTGGTGACTTCGGAGAGCAGCACGCGTAATCCTATGGAGGAAGGGAGAAGGAGGGATGAGGTCAAAGAGTTCTTCAGAGCACTCGCCATGGTATAAACGGTAAAAGACGCTGAGTGACGCAATATCTCTACGCAATTGCAAAGGCTCGAGAGTTTTAGTGACCTCCGCATTGCCGATAATGCGCACAGCGCGGCGCTGCAATCTGTCCAAAGTATCGAGAAGATACTTTGCGGAGCCGTCCCAAAGGTGAGAGCAATACTCCACGCAAGACCGCACCTGTGTCTTGTATAATAGAAACAACTGATCAGGCGTGAAGAATCGCCGCACCTTGTTCAGGACACCGAGTTTACGTGAGGCATTTTTAATCACGGTTTTGATGTAGTCCTTTTGGTTCAGATGGCAGCAGATATCTATACCAAGCATGTTAATACTGCTCTGCAGGCCTAGAGATGTACCCTGAAGAGAGGGAAGGGGAAGGAATGGCGACTTTTTCGCTGTGAACGCGCACACCTGTGTTTTCTTGGCATTGAACTCCACCAGATTATCGGAGCAACATTTAGAAATGAGGTCCAACATCCGATCGAGCTCAATGACAAGATTAGCTTGCTTCATTTCGGTGTCTACCCGCCCAGCCGTTGGGTGCCCGTTATATCCCCCATGCACTGTGCTATCATCTGCATAGCAATGAATGTTTCCAAGAGAAAGCATGTCATTGAATTTTTTTTTTTTAAATTTATTTAGGAACGAACAGTTACATATTTTTAAATAAATCTACGAACAAATTATTAACTATAAACCTAAAGTTCCCTAAATTATACATTTATATTATATAAGGCAAACTTACTTACAATCAAAAGAAACTGAAAAAATCAAAATCAACAATACTAAATTACTAATGGACTACGCGCGCAGCAAGCCCAGGCCAGTAACGGCGCACTGCGCTCAGGGACAGACGTGGTCGTTGCGACAGTACAAAACATTGGTAAAAAACAGTTCTTTACATTAAAAATTACACTACATGAATAATACAGAACAACATAAAAAGGTCTCAGTGAGAGATCTACATTCTGCGAGGTATGTAAGGTAAGACTTAGATATGTGTGTGAGTGTGTGAGTAGGTACCTATATTTTGCAGCAAAGTTTAAATGTAAGCAAAAATTAAATGTTTCCTTAAAATTAAGTTGTTTTCCAGTTAAACAATCAAAAAATGTTGACTACACAAATCGTCCTTGTGCATGTACAGTGCCGGCATGACTATATTTGCTTTGAAGTACTTACTTACTTATTCTAACGCGGAAAGGATGCCGCCAATAGAAAACAAAAATAAACCACTACATGCCCATAGGCCAGAAACTTTGGGTAAGTTATAAACAGAATCATGTGACCCATCTATCGTTTACATTGCAATGTATTTTATTCTGGTATTTATTTAAATATTTTTTTATTTGAGGTCTGATAATACAACGTGGACACGACAGCAGTATCAAGAAAAATCATATAATTTGATAAAACAAGTTTATGACAAAAACATAATTTCATCAAGATGAACAAAAAACAGGCCACAGTTCCCAACCTAATACAAATACAAACAGTGAGTTAAAAACAAAACAAAAATTCTATAAGTGGAAAAAAAAACTAATGATAAGTCTATAACAATCAGTAATATGCACTATGTTTATGTGTCAAGTTCATGGTCATGGATGAGTTTAGTGATGCGATCATTTCGGTGTCTACCCGCCCAGCCGTTGGGTGACCGTTATATCCCCCATGCACTGTGCTATCATCTGCATAGCAATGAATGTTTCCAAGAGGAAGCATGTCATTGATATGCAGAAGGAACAGCGTGGGGGATAGAACGGAGCCTTGAGGAACACCAGCGTTCACTGACATGAACCGCGAAGCGCATCCATCCGAAAGGACACGGATTCTACGCTCATGCAGGAAGCTAGTAATCCAGGTACAGAACTGAGCGGGCAAACCGTATGCCGGGAGCTTGGAGAGAAGAGCTTTGTGCCAGACCCGATCAAAAGCCTTGGCTTTGTCAAGGCTAACTGCCAGTGACTCGCCACGCTTGTCAATAGCCTCACCCCAGAGATGTGTGACTTACGCTAGAAGATCACCCGTTGACCGTTTTGGCCGAAACCCATATTGACGATCGTGAATTAGGAAGTGATCTTCTAGGTATCGAATAAGCTGTTTGTTCAATATTCGTTCTAGGATCTTACACAAAACTGAAGTTACGGCTATAGGGCGGTAATTAGTCGGATCTGACCGATCTCCTTTCTTAGGGATCGGTTGCACATTAGCTTCTCTCCAAGATTCTGGCACACAACCCTGTTATGTCGGTCTTTGGGTCTTCTTAATAATAAAATAGTCTTCAGGTCCACATCATTTATTTGTCACAGTTAATTACATTACAGGGAAGGTTAGCGTCCGTGATCGGCCGCTCAGAGACGAGTAATAAATATGGCGGCTCTGTAGGGATGTACCACTATGCACAATCTATATAGTGATGTACCTAACATCCCCCTTCTTAGTTCTTATTACAATGTTAATAGAGTTTAAGTTACTACAATTTTTTATTAATCAATTTCCTCAATCCACCTTTTAGGCGGTCTTACAACACGACCAGAACGAGTTACAGTTACTGCACATGGGTCTTCTCGGGGTCTCACCTCATCCCTCTCCTGCGATGAGCTGGACTGCATGGGAGGGTGGTCACAGTCAATACAGTTAAACTTTTGTCTTAGGTGAACCCTATTACGCCTATACCTAACGTAATTGACATCTTCTACAATATAAGACCTATTATTACCTAATCTTTGTTTTATTACTGCATGTTCCCAGTTACTTACAGGATTTCTCTTAAAATAAACATGATCGTTCGTGTGTAACAATGACAATGGCTTAACGTTTCTGTTAAAGTATTTAGACTTTTGTACATCATTTTTTTCTACAGATTTTTTATAATCTTTGAATTTTACAATTTTAGGTGTTAACTTTTTTAATGACATAGGAATATTATCTCTTAGACTTCTAGACATTAACAATTGAGCTGGAGACGAAAAATTATTTTTTGGAGTATTTCTATAATGTAACAATGCTATGTATGGATCCGTTCCTGTCTCCTTACATTTTTTCAACATATTTTTGACAATTTTGACTGAACTTTCTGCCTGTCCATTTGACTGTGGATGATATGGATCAGTTACAATATGTTCTATGTCCCACTCATAAACAAAATTTTTGAAATCTAAAGATTGGAATGGTGGTCCGCCATCTGACACTAAAGACATAGGTATTCCATGACGAGCAAAAATGGACTTTAAGTTAGTGATCACATTGCTAGATCGACTATATTTGATTAACAAAGCAATTTCAATAAATTTGGAATAGTAATCTGTCACAATTAAATAAGTTAAACTATCAAAATACATTAAATTAATACCTACTTGTTGCCATGGATATTTAGTTATTTCAAAATTAATTAATGTTTCTTTCTGATTGCTATGTTTGAATTTGGCACATACAAGACATTGTTCTATTAAGTTTTTTATATCAACTGACATATTAGGCCAATATAAAGATTCTCTAGCTAATTTTAAACATTTGTTTATACCTTGGTGACCTTTGTGAATTTTTTCTAGCATTTCTTTGTACATAGACTGTGGTACTATCAATTTAGAACCTTTAAAAATTAAATTTTTAATTACACGTATTTCACCTTATATGTTCCAATACGGCTTTAACAATGGACTTATACTATTTTTGCTACTTGGCCATCCGTCGTAATAATATTTTTTTAACAATTGCAATGATTCATCATTCTTGGTAGCTTGACATATTTTCTTGTTATATTCTTGGCTTATTGCTAAATTAGAGTACATAAGGTTGACATGACATGACATTTCAGACTCATTTTTGGGTTCATAATGTTCCTTGATGGCTGCCCTAGACAATGTGTCTGAAATGTACTTTTTTTGCCTGGTACATGTATAACATTCAAATCATATTTTTGTAACGTTAACATCATGCGTTGTAATCTAGACGGGACATCATGCAATGGTTTACTAAATAAATATACTAATGGTTTATGATCTGTCTGTACAGTGACTCTATGACCATATACATATTGGTGGAACTTTTCACATCCAAATTGTATAGCTAACAGCTCTTTTTCAATTTGATCATACCTTTCCTGCGTAGGAGTCAAAGTTTTTGAACTATATGCAATAGGTTTATTGCATTGCAATATCACTGCACCCAACGCTGACTTTGATGAATCTACTGACAATACTAATGGTTTGTTAGGACTATAATGTGCTAAAACTGGTGACTGGGTGATCTCATGTTTGAGACTGTTCAGACATTTGTCATGATTTTCATCTCATACCCAGACAGTATTTTTTTTTAAAAGACTCCTCAATATCTGAGTTTTTTCTGACAAATCACTAATGAAAGGACCTAGATAGTTAATCATACCTAGAATTCTTTGTAATTCTTTGACATTTCTAGGTGTGGGCATGTCAATGATAGCTCTGACTTTTTCTTGATCAACCCTAGCACCATCCTTATTAAAAACATAGCCTAAAAAGCAAACTTCTGAGACTGAGATTTTACATTTTGGCTTATTAAATTTTAGGTTGACTTGACGAGCTCTTTCCATGACTTTACGTAGCCTTTCATCATGAAGTGACTGCGAGCTTCCATAGACAAGCAAATCATCTATGAAAATTAAAACTCCTTCTATGTCACCGAACAAATTCATCATGACTCTTTGAAAGATTTCTGATGATGCATTTATGCCATACAGTAATCTTAAGTATTTGTATCTACCAAAAGGTGTTTGAAAGGTACATAAGTCTGAACTGGACTCGTCTAATCTTAGCATCCAAAAACCAGAAAATGCATCAAGATGCGAGAAATATGCTGCACCTTGAAGCTGAGACCTAATTTCATCAATTGACTTGAGTGGATAGTGTTCCCTCATTATATTTTTATTTAAATTTCTAGGATCTAGACAAATTCGTAACTGACCTGATGCTTTGACTGTGACCACAACAGAATTTACCCATTCTGTTGGCTTAGTTACCTTCTGAATGACCTTCATTTCCTCCATGCGATCCAACTCCTCACGTAGTTTATCTATCAGAGCGAATGGAACTTTCCTTGGAGGATCAATGCATGGTACCGCATCATACTTTAGCTTTATGCTACATACTGGAGGTAGACACCCGAGACCCTGAAATAAGTCATTATACTCTGTAAGAATTTGTTTACAATAATTTTGATTACTTATTGAAAATACTCGTTTGATTATACCTAATTTTTCACAAGTTGGTAAGCCTAAAACTGTTGGACAACTTATATTTGCAATAATAAATAAAATGTTTTCACTATTTATGTTATGACTAAACTGACAGTTTAAATGAAATTGACCTGAAATTGGTATTTCTTTACCTCCAAAACCTGTTACATTCACACGACACATAATTAATTTATTGAACATATTTAAACTGTTAAATGTGTCTATCGACATAATGTTTACATCTGCACCTGAATCTACAATACAATTAATTGTTTTACCTGCAATATTTATGTTTATATTCCATGAATGTTTCGAATAAGTATTATTTGTTGGATTACATTTACTTGTGTTGTAACATGAAAAGGTGTTGTTACTTGACTCTAAGCATGCAAAATCAAAGAATTTAAAATTGTTCGTATTTGACAAAGTTGACATATTATTATTACACGATTCACGACTTATTTTTTGACAAGTGTTTGACTTTTTATTCTCTTGTGGGACAGAACTCTCATCGCATTCAGCCTTTGCATTGAGATTATCGAGATCTGACTGACTTACTCCTGCCTGACTGACTAATTTTTGACTAATGTTACCTGTGTGCTTTTTGCTTTGAATGACTTGACTGACTGACTGATTAGTGTTCCTATTGTGTGACTGACTGTTGTTTGACTGACGATGACAATTATGACTGGACTGATTTTTCTTATGACTTTGACCTGACTGACTGTTGTGTAATGTGTACCTGTTGTTTGACTGACTCTTAAGTGACCGACGATGACTATTATAGTTATGACTCGACTGACTCAGGTTAGGACTTTGACCTGACTGACTGTGACTGGACTGGCTACTTATAGTGCCTATAAAATAATTACTATTATTGTCTGATTCAAAACTGTTCATGGAAGTAAACGACTCTAAATGTCTTACATTTTTATTTTTTAAAACAAAATTTAGCAAAATGACCAAAATTGTTACATGACCTGCACTGTATTCCTGCAGCGGGACACTTGAAACGATGAAACTGCCCACAGCGACCACACGATGACTTTCCAGGCTGCCTGCTCGGGCTTGGAGTCTTCTTGTTAGCCCAAGTTGACGCCTGACCTGACCTGTTCCTACTCGGTGTTCGCTGTCGACTGGAACTGCGACCTCGCCTGACGAACATGACATTTTCACTGGTGGTGCTTTCTTTTACCATTTTTTCGGCATCATGCTGAGCGACTATCAGTGTCTTTGCCAGCTCTCTCATCCTTTGATAAGTCAGATTAGGTTCCTGTAACAATCTCTGCCTGACATGTGCATACTCCAAATTGAGATTAGCAATGAAAATATCCCTGATGAGCGACTCCTTAAGGGTTCCGAATTCACATTCTTTGCTTTTATTCTGAAGATCTGTCAGAAATTCATCGATACTTTCGGATTTTTCCTGCCTCCGAGTGAAAAATGTGTATCTGCACATTGTGACATTTTTACGTGGCTCAAAATAATTATCGAATTTTTCTTTAATCTGTGCAAGTGTGCTGACATTAATTTCGATGTTAAATGCATTGAATATTTCTATACCTTTGGCTCCAATGTGGTGAAGTAAAATGGCAATTTTCCTCTTCTCTTCGGTTTTATCCAGACCTGTCGCCAGAAGATATAGCTCTAGCTGCTGCCACCACTTTTTCCATGCTTCGGCATTATTTGTGGAATTGTCTGATGAAATTTTCAGACATCCCAGCGTCATTTGCATACGCTGCACGTGGTCTACACCAACAGGATTCATCATATTTTACTTACGTTCTTTTACTTCTGACACCATGTTATGTCGGTCTTTGGGTCTTCTTAATAATAAAATAGTCTTCAGGTCCACATCATTTATTTGTCACAGTTAATTACATTACAGGGAAGGTTAGCGTCCGTGATCGGCCGCTCAGAGACGAGTAATAAATATGGCGGCTCTGTAGGGATGTACCACTATGCACAATCTATATAGTGATGTACCTAACAAACCCGAAGAGAGCGAGAGACGGTACAGACGCGTTAACACAGGGGACAACTCCGCTGCACACATTTTCAGGACTATTGCTGGGATGCCATCAGGACCTTTAGCTTTCCGGACATCGATTGACTGCAGCTCCGCACGGACATCACACTGCCTGATTTTAATATCAGACATTGTTTGGCCACAGTGAGGAATTGAGGGTGGCTGTGCATTACAGTCATCGATCCGGGTGTTAGCCGCAAAAGAGTTTGGCCACGAGATCGACCTTTTCCTGCGGCTTGTGAGCTAAAGTTCTTAATTTTGCGTCCTGCGTCCATACATAATGGTAACACGAGCGCAATCGTTAGGTGCGAGTCGATTACCACAGTGCAAGACAAATGTAATTTACCTTAAGTTTTTAAATAAAAAACATCTTAAAATTAATTATTAAAAAAATGCTACCTTTTGTTGTCCGCCACAGGAGCTCACGGGTAATTCCAGCCGGCGTTATCCCGCACGCATGTCATTTGTTCTGATTACGGCGCACTCGCTTTGCCGCGCGCCTTCTTATTATTTATTTTATTACACAGATGGGGCTGTGGGCTGTGGGCTGGCCATTCACTGTTACGGTTATTGGGCTGTGCGGTGATTAGACACATGCTTACAAGTCATTATGGAAAAGATGTGTTATAATGTATTACTTTCTCCTTATTTTTCTATTGTACAGTCTGGCAATTAATGGTAGTGTATACGAACGGACAAGCAAGCAATACAAACGCATACATATGTACATACATACTTACTTAAAAGGAAGAGTTAAGTTCACCAATAAATAAAAACGATAATGTTCATACATAACTCAATAATCATTGTGTGATTTCTGAACCTTACTTTAAGTAGGTATACATAGTACAATTTTTCAGTTTTGTAGTGAATTTTGGTCTTTAAGTTAAGTTAAAGCTATTCCGTGATATATATTACCATCTCGTAAGATGTTAAGGCCGTTTGAAACCTAGACATGTCGTTATGTGTCTCGTGAGAGCTATAGAGACTAAAGTATATCTAACCGGACCGCTAGATACTTTGCCAACGATCTTAATATAACTAGCCTAGTTAATATAGCGCTGATTATACGAAGGAGAATCCCTAATTTAACGTTATCTAGAAATTCAATGAAGTTAGAAAGTTAATTTTTAAAATGTAGTTTGATTTTATATCGAGCCAAGTCAATTGGGCTCACATCGCTGCTTCACTAAATAGTCCTTAGGCCTCTTTATTTTCAATTTTAGAGCTGCTTTTTTAAATTTGTTAATCGACCTCTGTCATAACTATAGAGGACGACAATAATTTTAGTGAATTGGAACCGTGACGTCAGAAGAGTTCCACGTTCCCTTATCTTTAGTTTAAGATATTATTTATGTTTATTTATTTATTATTCGCTACGGGCCTTCTTGGCCTTCATATCACCTGATCTTAAGTGATTATAATGCCGATGGTAGGAGCAAAATTCATCCGGATTTCTCAACTATTAAGGAACTGTCTATCTTATCTCTAACTATCGGAACAAATCACTGCTAGTAACATATTTAGATAAGATGGAAATAGCAAATCAGATGGACTTAAAAATAAGCACTATTACTACACGCGGGAAATAGAAAGCGTACTTCTGGGTCTAAGGGTAGTCAAACCTTAGCACAAAAGCGGTAAAGTTTTTTTGTCCTTTTGTATATTTTTTGTATGATCAATTGCAGTAAGTTGTATTTTTCGTTGCCCACGTCATGGCCACTGTTTAAGTGATTATGGGTATTTTCTTCGTTTTATGGTATCCAGGAACTCCGTGGATTAGGCATCGGTGAATCCTATGCAGTATCTTTCAAATAGACACATTTTAAAAGCTTCGATACTTCTGTTCTGTGGTGTCTACGCTTTTACTCCGTGCAGACCGAAACTACATACGTAACACCACACATTGATATTACAGTAATTTAATATTATTGACAGAATATTCTTATGCATCTAGTAAAGAGCTCCAGACTTCTGTTGCAAAGGAGGTGACTCATTTTTGAAAAATTTTCTAGTGCCTTCTTTGCAAGAGCTTAGAACTTCTGATGTAATTGTATCACCATAACAACAACCATGTAAGTACCATTCTGAATTTGCGACTTGGCAATTACGTAGTGTTTTGAAATCTGCTTGTGATGGACTTCACCAATGATTTTATCGCTCCGTCACCATCAGGGGTATGTCTAGGTACTCAGGTGATGCTAGTTAATATTATAGTTTTGGTGTTGTGGGGTCTCATGACATAAATTGTTTAGTTTAACTAGAACTGACATTGAGTGACAATAACTTGATCAGTTACAATTGAGCAGACCTCCTCGGGCCCCAGTGCGGTGCCATCCGGCCAGCGATCAACATGCTCGTTGAAATTGTAATATTCCTCGTGACGTTTGTGGTGGCATATTTCCTCTACTCCACCCATAGGATCCATAAGTTGTTGCGTGACAAAGATGTGAAGTTCATATACGGTGCTCCTGTTTATGGCAACGCTTATGCGTCGATGACCAATAACAAACATATGGTTGAAGAGATTACCGAAGTATACAATGCTTTCCCGAATGAAAGGTAGCCATGTTTGTTTTCTACATACGTACATTATACTCATAAAGCGTGGGTCAAACCAGATGCGTTGCGTTGCAGCACAGCACGTTGCAGCGCAGCGCGTTGCGTAGCGAGGTCACACCGGCCGCGCGGCCAGTCGCAAGTGGCCGCTACGCAACGCAACGCGCTGTGCTGCAACGCTCTGCACTGCAACGCTCTGCATATCGGCCATTTTCGTTTGAGAAATGGAAGATAGTGTGAGCATTTCTGAGTAATCTGACGAAATATGGTTGGGTAGTAGCATCTGCGTATAATGCGTATTATTGTAGTTCTTGTCTTTGGGCACATACACTGACCTGCTAATATAAGTACAACATTTTTAAAATTGTAATAACTTTTAAAGTACACAAGATAAACAAGACACACAAGACTTGAAAATGTTACTATTGTATAATTTACTATAGTTTCAAAGAAAGCTGATAAAATTGCTATAAAACGTTTTTTTTTATTTTAAATCTCTAACTTCTATTAGTTTAAAAAAATGTATTTTTAAAGGTGTGTTTTTTATTTTTGCAGGCCAGTGTATAAACTTTTGTGTTTCCGAACTAATTCTATTAATTTTTCTTTAATTTCCGCATCCATTTTTGTATTTAAATACAAACCACCGTTTTCCTGCTGCACGGCGCTGCGCGTCTACGCGCGTAGTCGTCCGCGGTGTGACGTCCATTATAGAAAGCCATATAATACAACGTCATCATGGCACGTAGCGCGCGCTATGTTGCCAAACCGCCTGCTGCGTTCGCGCGCGTACGCGCGCTCGGTTTGTCCCTGCGTAGCGTGATGCGCGGGGACGCGCGTAGCTGCGCAGCGCTGTGCAGCATCGTGCGTTTGGTGTGTCATGTCTCTTATTAATTCATATATCACAACGTCTTATGCTGCGCCGCGCTGTGCTGTGATGCTACGCAACGCATCTGGTTTGACCCACGCTTAAATCACGCCTGATTCCCGGAAGGGTAGGGTTCATTTACTCTTACAAGTTCTTCATACTTGCTGATACGTTTGTTTTTTAACTTTGATGTTAGAGTCTGGCTAACCAAAGCTGCACCTGGAAAAACTCGGCAAATTCAAAAAAATCATGACTGGGTAACACAGGGTCACTCACACAGCTGCAATTTTCTCAGAAAAATTTCAATTTGACATACGACATGACACCTCAGATAGACACACATAGAGACAAAATGTTGCCAATGAAATAACTACGAGGTTCAGCTTTCGTTGGCCAGACTCTAAATACCTATGTAAAGTTTTATGTGTTTTATTCAGTTTAGGTTGTCGTATTTGTTTCGTTGTTGTTGTATGACACTACGTCAGAACGGTTCGTAAGTCTACGGAACGGTAGACTGTATGAGAAATGAAAAAAGCCGAGAAACTCAGTAAGGGCATTTTTTCTCTCCCTTTCTAGCGTCAAATAATATTTGGAAAATGCCTTTAATATCAAAGATCATACCGGAAAGGTAAAGCTTGTGCTAAGTATGAGAATAAAGATTCACTCACTCACTCAATAAAAGCACCTATTTTTATATAATAAGAGCAACTATTCGGTCGCCAACCAAATCCACGTTTACAGACAGACGTTTATACGCTGATCATGATGACAATATTTTAATTCAATGTTACGCAGGTATGTGGCCTACATAGAAGGGTCAAACCCCAAAATGATAATCAGAGATCCGGAGCTGATCAAGACGATAACAGTTAAGCATTTCGACAGCTTCGTGGACCATAAAGAATTCACTATTGATACTGATATACTTGGTATGAGCGTCTTTGGAATGAAAGGTGAGCTTAGACAATAAAAAAGGCCTCTCAATTACTATACGTACGTGGACCACTTTACTTTTTAAATATTTACAAAATGTTTTCGGTGTGTATTGTTTTTTGATATCTTTTTGAAAGTTGTTAGTTTTATAACGTTTTACGCTTTATAACTTTTAAGAAGAGGTACACTATACCCGGTACGGGTATACTGGTATTCAAAATGTTCAAAAGTCTGTAAATCATCGGTAGCCTATTATTACTATAACTTAATTAATGGCTTCGCGTTTAGCATTGAGCCAATTATTTCAAGTGGTATTTATTTTAAAAGTACATTATTTTAGTGGGTTCCCTATTAAATCCCGAAAGCCGTTTTACCGATTATCATTTTAACGAAAACTATTAACAAAACACTCAATTGAACAATGTCTTATTTGTACGAAGCTTTAATTTACCGATGTAACGATTCACTGAAAAACCAATTACCGATGTTCATTTCAGCGACCACACTTAAAATCGACACATTATTTAACCGATGTAACATTTCACCGAATTTTAAGAGTATGGAAGAAAAGAAATAATTTAATAAAAAAAAATGGTATTTCGTTTATGACATCATAAAAAATCGCGTAAACCTTAGAATACCGAATTCAATTACATAATGAAAGAATTGTATTCAGTATTCTAAGGTTTAGGTGATTTTTTATGATATCATACACAAAATACCATTTTTTTTATTAAATTATTTTTTTTAAAATTTAAAATGCATTGATTTATCTCACTTTTAATTATTTACTATATTATTATGATTGATAAACGTTTCAGTGGTCGAGCTTTTGACCTAAAAAAAATAATGTAAGTACTTATTACTGTATTGCTTGCCAAATGCGAGTTAGTGATCAGAAACCCGGGCTATGAGTCGACAAATTCGAAACACACTTTGTCCGACATAGGAATTGAAATCGGGACCTCCGGATATCAAGCCAAGTAATTGACCACTCGGCCACCGAGGCGTTAACCTACATACTATTAAAATTCGGTGAAATGTTACATCGGTTAAATAAGGTGTCGGTTTTAAATGTGGTCGCTGAAATGAACTTCGGTAATTGGTTTTTCGGTGAATCGTTACATCGGTAAATTATACAAATAAGGCATCGTTCAATTGCGCGTTCGGTTAATAGTTTTCGTTGAAATGATAGTCGGTAAAACGGCTTTTGGTATTAAATAGGAAACTCTCATCATTAGCCTATTAAAACTTAAATTAAATGTATGTATTATCATTTGCACAATTTGTACACAGTATTGGCAATTAATGATATTCTATTATATTAATTCACTAACAACTTCCTGTAGTAGGTAGTGTTGTAAATGTTAAAGATCCTTTGATTTGTTTTTATAGTTCAGTTTCAATCATGTCTGCATTGACCTGTTATGGGTGTCGACCTAGACGGGATTAAATTTAATAAAATGGCTGATTGCTTTAAATTAGGTTCAAGGCTTGCGAGTGCGTGTTACTCGTAGGTAGCAGTAACAAGAGTCAAGAGTAACACACGTATTTTTTAAAGACGTCAGTAACAAGGTTTTTTTTATTGAAAAACAAATTAACATATAATTACGGCTATTATCCACGAAGGGTTAGTCAGAGACCAGGCAGTGAGGACAGCAAAAGCCATAGTACACTTTTCACCAAATAGCGACTGCACATGTGCTCAGCGTTGAAAAATATTGCCATTTAAATATAGTTAAATCTATTCAATGGTATTTCAATTGCAATAACCATTACACGGTTTAAACGTGAACGCGTAACAAACTCACTTTCGCATTTATAATATAAGTTGGCATTCTAAAACTACAAACGCGAAAGTAGAATTAGAATATGAACACATTATGGCACAGCTTATTGTGTTTTGAAGACGTTTTCCCTTTTCCTTACGCGTTACTCGCAAGACCAAGCATTCATGTTTCCAGGCGAGAAATGGAGAGACATGAGAACGACCCTCAGCCCAGCCTTCACAGGGTCCAAGATGAGGTTGATGCTGCCATCCATGGTCGACGTCGCCAACAACGCATTGAACTACTTTAAAGGTGAACTCCAATTTATCTCCAAGGGTCGACGATATAAGAAAAGTTGGAAGGAGTTTCTGGTTTAGCATTTTATTTTGATAATTGAATGAAAATGAAATTGTATTGCATTTAAGCACATCTTTATCAAAACGTATTAAATCTATGGATTCAATTTGTATTGATATTTTCGTTTTTTTGTTACAAACACTAATTTTTTCTCAGAGCACGCCGGTGAAGAGCTCGACATCGATGACGTAGTCAGGCAGTACACCAATGACGTCATCGCGTTAGCCGGCTTCGGCCTCCAAATCGACTCGTTCAAAGATAAAGATAATGAGTTCTTCAGAATCGGACAGACTCTCTGGTCTTTCAGCATTTGGCAGTACTTCGTCGGTTTTATGCAAATGCAAGCCCCATATATCGCTAAGGTAAGTGCAATATGTTAAGGACAAATCCCATGGCCATACCTATGTGGTCATAATAGCTTAATCGTTAATCTTAATCGTCGTACTACCATCTTATCCCAATATGTCGCCATAATATCAATTTTAATTATCATTGTTGTGTTCCGATTGCTGGGTGAAGTGCACTTCCATCATCGACCTTATCATCACTTAAAATCAAGTGCCATGAAAGCCAAATGCTTACCTGTTGAGGAATAAAAAATAATACTCGTATTATGTGATACTGTAGAGTGGCATTAATATTTATTTTTGGTTTTTCAGAAACTTGGAATGAAACTGTTTCCAGAATCAACTTTTCAATTCTTCAGAAATATTGTTGTTGGCACAATGGCATACAGAAAAAAAAATAAAGTCGAGCGACCAGACATGATTCAGCTGTTGATGGAAGCAACCAAAGGTAAACTACCTTCTTTAAAATATATTGTTTATGTGACCGATGAACAAGCGCAGGATGGAAATATTTTATTTATTAAAGACATTAAAAAAATATCAAATATAAGTTTATAATATTTGAGAATAAAGCGGTATTCCTTACTAAAGTTGGTTTTGGATTGATATTTGAAGAGAATAATATTAAACATAACAACGATAATGTGAAAAAAAAAATTCATGCTTTCCAAGCCAAGGCATTCTTACAGGAAGGAGCCTTCCGTAAAAAATCGTGTTGTTACTGCTTCATTCAAAGACGTTAAAAAACAGTAAGTGCCAATAACTTTGAGTTATGACGTCACTACTAACTAGACTTGTCAATGAAGTCTTAAATGCTGAAAAAAGTAATATTACTAATAAAAAACTACATTATGTTATTTATTTTTATGATTCAATAACAACAACTCAAACATAGTAAAAATCCCGTTTTTTTAAATAATTATAGTGACCATAAAAGTTTATAAAATACTTAAATGAATGATTGGTCTCGCTGCGCTCGACCGCAGCGAGATCAATAATTTATTTAAGATAAAATATTATATTGATTTAAATTTGACATTAAGTATTAGTTTCATGTTTAACTTTGTTCCATGTTTCATAATTATGATGAATTACTATACTGTTGACATTTTCTGTTGACATAAATAATTAATTAATCTAAATTGACATTTTGAAATAATTACGCAGTTTATTGAATTTTCGGAGAACAATATCAAAACACACCCAAAATTATTCTGGTCATTCGTGAAGTCGAAAAATGCTACAGGAGATATTCCAGCCAACATGACGTACAATAATCAAAAATTATCAACCAGGCCTGATATCTGTAACGCGTTCAACCTATACTTTTATTCCGTATTTGTTCCTACTTGTGAAAATCCACCGTTATCCGATTACTGCAATCAATCTACCTTAGATATAAATTCTATTAATACTGATGAATCTCGCGTTCAAAATGAATTAAAACATGTCAACATCTATAAGGGAGCAGGTTCAGATAATATTCATCCGGTTCTTATTCGTAACTGCGCTGAAGAGCTCGCTGTTCCTCTTACAACGATATTTCGAACATCCCTAGATACTGGAATTTTTCCCTCTATTTGGAAAGCAGTTTTAGTGACTCCAATTCCCAAGAATAATCAAAAACATCTCATAACAGAATAACGTCCTATCTCAAAACTATGCATTCTTGGTAAAAGATCGTCACCGCTGATATTGCACTGGATGCCCGTAACTTTATCTCCTTTCAACAACATGAGTTCTATAAAAACAGAAGTGTGGACATTAACATGATAACTTTTACGGAATTTCTTGCGCAGGCAATGGAAGACAATTTTCAAGTGGAGCTTTTGATAAAATTAATCATAACTTGCTCATTAACAAGCTTGAAGAGGCCGGTGTGCACGGCAGCCTTCTTAGATGGATCCAGTCCTACATAAAAAAACAGAAGCCAGGCGGTTTGCATCAAGGGATACTGCTCCCAGTTTCTTCCTGTACCTTCAGGCATTCTACAAGGCTCACATTTGTTTTCTCTACTCTACTGTTTTCTTTTTATATAAATGACATACTGATAAGGTCTTTAATCATAGCCATCACTTGCTTTATGCAGACGATGCGAAGTTGTATAGAATTATAAAATCCCGCGCAGACTGCCATAAATTACAACTAGATCTAAATGAATTACATAATTATTGTCTTAATAACCAACTGTTTTTTAATACTAATAAATGCCACGTTATCTCTTATACTCGTAAAAAGAACCAAATTAACTTTGAATATTGCATAAATAACAGCATTCTCAATAGAGTAACCCGTATTAGAGACTTCGGAATCATAATGGATTCAGAGCTCTCATTTAAATTATCACATAGATCATATTGTAGCGGCTGCTTTTCGTAGACTGGGATTCATTCTTAGAGTTAGTAAACCTTTTAAAAACACAAACACACTAAAAATTCTATATTTTTCATGCGTTTGTTCTATCCTTGACTTTTGTAGCACTGTTTGGAACCCCTGTTATGCTGTCCACATTAGTAGACTTGAAAGGATTCAAAAACAATTCGTGAAGTCGCTTAATTATGGTAATAATACCTCTAAAGATACATATAATGAAACACTACTTAAACATAATTTGCTTACTTTGTTTAACCGTCGTAAAATGTTTGATATAACTTTCCTTTATAAAATCTTAAACTCCTTGATTGACTCGTCAGAGCTTCTCGGCAATGTTCATTTCACATGTCGAGTTCGACTCCCTGTGCGCCCCTCACGTGCACTACCTACGCCTGTTTGTTCTCCCGCGACGCCGAAAAAACTATACCCGAAACTCATTCATTTGTCGTTCCACCAACACATATAAATTTTTAGAATTAGATCTGTTTCACATGTCATTCGATAAAGTCAAAGAAAGACTTAAAGTCGTATTAAGTTAATAAGTAGGTAGGTATGTCGTTCACAAAAAAATATTCTAATACCTGCTCTTTATTTTGCGGCCAATAAATTGTCAACGTAGGTAGTTTAAGTATTTTTCTAGTACTTCTGTAAAATCATGTTTTTACTACTTACTTAAGTAATTGTTTTTTTTTTCTCTTTTATGCTTAATAGACAAAATTTTCAAGGTAATTGATTTTGTTGATCATGTCGTTTAGACATGTAAGATGCTTTCGTGAATACAATTTTTTGGGACTGTAGGTCTTTTAAACATAACAATTGTTTGTCACTATTTATTGTTATTGTACATGACTGTTTGTAGCCAAAAAAATAAAAAATAATTTACTATAATTTTGAAATAATATCGTTGTCAGTGTGACAAGTTTATTATGCTGATGATTTATTATTGTTAATATTAATTTTATAAAATATTCGCATAGGTACCTACATTTATGAGGTAGGTAGTGTATATATTCTCTGATAATACCGTTGATTCCATTCGATTGATTAATTTTGCACAATCTATGTACATGGCAATAAGCAAATAAAAATTCAATTCTATTATATTCAAAGTTAAGGAGCTCGATGGCACAACGACCAAGGCGTTTGGTTTGCAATTTTCCAGTCAAGCAACTTTCGCAATGCCGGGTCACTGAATGAGTGACTATATCAAAAACATCACTTCTTCTTCTTCGTTGTCGAAAGATGGTAGTATTTTTTTTTATACTTTTATTCTGCAACGAGTTAGCTTTCATCTCACCTGATGGTAAGTGACGATAATGCCGAAGGTGGAAGCGCGCTTCACCCGGAATCCTCAACCACTGAGAAACTGGCTATCTTATCTCTAACTATCGGAACACAACTATGCTACAAACACCGTTGTTATGGCGACAGACTTGGTTAAGATGGTGGTAGTTAGCGAGGCCGACTTAACAGCCCTACCACCAACCAAATCGAGCACACAAAGATGTAACCCCCGCTGGGAATCGAATCCGGGACCTCCGGGTCTGAAACCGGTGGCTTAGCCACTAGACCGGCGGTTAAATTTCATTTCATTAAACCTACCAACCCGCGTTGGGCCAGCGTGGTTGGTTATGTTTGTCCCAATTTCCCCATGTGCTCCATGTCCATGTAGCAAGACCTGTGCTCAGCAGTGGGACCTTAACAGGCTGATGATGACAAAGTTGATTATTACACATACGTATATTGATATATGAATTTATTTTAAGGGTCGGTGAAAGTAACACAGTCAGTTGAAGAGGACAATGTGGGATTTGCAGCAGTCGACGAATTGCCGAACCCTCAGGGTCACAATAGAAGTAAGTTGTAATGTTGTGTGTCTGTAGAACGAGGCAGCTTTCTTGACGACCCTTATAAATAATAAGCTTACAGGTACATCTTTAAAACCGGTGACACTGACACTTTCATTTTAAAAATAAATATATGACATTATAAATACGAACGGTTACATAAAATTACAGAACAGGTAAAAAGAAAACAAAATACAATTGAGATGTTATCATTTTCTACAAACATAAGTTAAATGTTGCAGCTGTTACTATATTTTGCAAATACTACGATTAACTTTCAATATATTCTTTAGATATGGGAGTTACACTCCCAGTTTCGACGGGTATTTTTGTAAATTTTCTCATTTGGGCTTTTGTATTTGAAATTGAAAGCTTTATTAAAGTATCTATCAAACCTTCGAGGAAGCAGGTGTGTTATATGTACGATTATGTGTGTGTTTGTTTATTTATTATAACTGTTTACTTTTATGTTTATGTTAATAAAGAAATCTTTATCATTTTTGTCATATGTTTTATTACAGAATGGACATTAGACGATCTCGTCGCTCAAGTGTTTATATTTTTCAACGCCGGCTTCGAGACCACAGCGGGTACTTTGGTCCTTTGCATCCACGAATTGGCCTTAAACGAAACCATTCAGGAAAAATTGTACGAGGAGATTAGAACCTTTAAGTAAACAACAAAGGAGCTAACGTACGAAAATATTGGCCAGCTGAAATATTTGGATTGCGTTGTGAACGGTTAGTCAGTACTTAACGAAGTTCTGGTAAAAAAACATTATGGCGGAAATTATTATTCAATTTATAAATTACTGCTAGGTTTTTTCTGGTATAAAAATATGACTCTATTATTACGATCAGACACGAGACGACAGTTAAAATTGTTTTATTGCTAGTATTAATATTTCATTTCATTATAACAGCTGTGAACAAACATTTCCAAAATTTTCTTGACGGGAAGGCGGGAAGCCTTACATGGCAAGTGCAGTCAATGAAATTTTATTCAGATGTAGAATACGTACGTCTGCTGCATCTGTAACATGATATTAAATGTATTAACAAAAAGGGCAATTTATGGGATAAAGGAATTAAAAAATCATGTTTCATAAAGTTTAAGGAGTTCCTAATATACACTTCAAATCAAATGTATGTAACAAATAAAATGCTATATTGATAAGTTATTCAGTATCAACCTATAAGGCACTTCGCCGTAGCAAAATAATAAAACGTTAAAACCTACAATTTTACCTTTTTTCCTGCTTCAGCTAAAGCCTGGCGACTTGGTCTACAACATGGTGAATGCTATCCACCTGGATGCTAAGTATTACCCTGAACCTCTGAAGTTCATACCAGAGAGGTTTGCTGATGAAAACAAACACAACATTAAGCCTTTCACCTTTATGCCCTTCGGAATGGGACCGAGGAACTGTATTGGTGAGTACAAGCAAGCAATTTATAGATGGTTTTTCTATAAATGCCTATCTGTTTGTAAACTATCGTAAGATATACAAAAATGCGCGGATTGGGGGGAAGGGGGGGGGGGGGGGTTCACACAAGACAAAAATAGAAAACTGAAAAAAAACGAGTTTGATTTTCCATTTTCGAGTTTGTCGTATGTCGGATTGTAATTGGTCTTGTTTTGTCTAAACTTAGTGTTATTCATTAATTAGCTGCAGGATTGAAGCGAGTTAATCCGTAAAAAAGTGTTTCATTTCAAAATATTTATAATTATGGAAAGTATGTCTCAATAGACATAATCATACAACCTTATAAAAAACTCACCCTTAAGTTGGATTTGTATAAAGTAAAATTAAGGTTGTATAAATCAAGACATCAAATACTGGAATGAATTTCTTGTATACAACAATTCGTATACGGGAAATTCAGTCCAGTATTTGATATCTATCTGGTTGTGTGATTTAATTTCAAACAAATTATTTTTGGCAAGTCCAAAGTCCTTGGCAAGGTTTCTATCATACTTGTACATCACGTTACGTATAATTATGGACCTATATTTATTTTCATTTCGCATACATTCGTATTCTCATCCGCTTTGATTATTTGACTCAACAAAAGAGACTATAACTTGTGATGACACACTTAATATTAAATTTCCGTGACCCATTCAGATTCCATAGCTATAATCTTTATAGGTAGTGATTGAGTTATTATTAATGCTAAGAATATTAGTTCCTGAATCACTTTGTTAGAGTTAAATAAATGTTTTGTATTATGTATAGCGCAGGAATTATTCAAATTTAAAAGGTTGATCAACATTTTAATTTATTTTTAACAAGATCTAGACTTGCATTGATAGAGATAAAAGTACTTATGTTCAACCTGCTCCTGAACTTCAAGATTGTGAAGAGTGAGAAAACTAGTACAAATCTGCAACTGCAGTCCGCAGGATCCTTCATCAAACTTGACAAGGGAACTTTTGTAAAATTTCAGCAGAGAATATGAAATGTTTGCTTTTAGATTAGGTATAAAGATAAAATATAAATATATTTGTATGAAAAAATCGCTTCGTTGTAACTTAAATGTTTACAAAGTATTTTTTTAACATTAAAATCTAAACCATAACATCGTTAAGTGTGTAGCCTCTACCAGAAGGTATGAAAAAAATCTGCAGGGCACTCGACAACGGTTTTTTCCTGTTCAGTGTAACGACAGCCTAATATCATAAAGTGAAAAGTCGAGTGTGTTTTGAGTCCTGTTCGTGATAGTTTTTAAAAATACCTGTTTACTTCCTAATATAGTGGAGCTATATCTATATTCAAACCACTTGAAAACGAGTTTGTTGTTGCCAACCCGCAATTGGCAAGCGTGGTTATAAATTCATTACACATTAACAGAAGCAGGACCTTACATTATAGTATAAGCTAATTTACTACTATTAAAAAATACAGATTCGTGATTGTATTTCTGTGTTGTATTATTAAAATTGTCCATCCACTATTGACGACCTCCTTGATCGAGTGGTTTGTACACCGGATTTCATGGTGTCGCCATCTTTGAGGTCCCGGGTTCGATCCCCGGTCGGGTCAATTTAGAAATTAATGTTTTTCTAAATTGTCTCGGATCTGGGTGTTTTCTTTGTATAATAAGTATGTATTTAAGTATTTTAAGTATGTTTATCCGTTGTCTAGTAACTATTTAACGAGTTTCTTCGAAGCTTCTCTTGGGCTAGATAATTGGTGTGATTGTAGGAAAGTTTATTATTTATTTATCTTATTTACTATTGTTTTATTCATAATAACACAAAACCATTGAAAGAAATAGCTCTTTTTTGGGCAGCTTATTTTCGGTGCAAGGCCCATACAATACAATAATTAAACCATTGTTTGAAAGCTGTTCAAAAGTATTATGTTAAAAGTTTGGTTTCAAAACATAATTTATGTTTTTTTTGTGTCACCTGACACAAAACCGCCTAGCAAAAAATAATTAATGTTGAATATTATTAAAATGATTGCCTATACGAAGCAACTGTTTTTCTTTTCAAATCGTTATTTAATCCTTGTTATATTTTGTTATACCTGTACAAGAAGTCGAAGAACATTATTATTGTTTTAGACTAAGTGTTAAATGTGAAATTCATAATACAAATAAAAGCGTGAATTTTAAACTAAGGTTGTTGTTTGATAATAGCCCAGACCGCAGAGCTCGCTGTATCAAACTTGACAAGTGTACCTAATATTAAGCTTATCACTATAATCACTAAACTTACTGACTTACATGTAATCTTCCAAGAAGAATGCCGATCCTCGGCCTTAAGCAGCGCTTTCGGCTGGTGGTGACTGCGGTCAGGGAGCGTCTCCTGACCGCTGGTGGTGAATACTTGAAACTTGCCCTAACCCACCCAACGTCTACCCCGAGAGCTCTCTAACCCTATACAAGAATATCCTCATCAGAGTAGAATCGCCTTAGCGCGGTAGCAGTACTTTGGACCACTTCCCAGCAGTGGGACTACCATCACAAATCGATGCACAATAACACTGTGTAAATTAAAGTCCGCTTTGGTTCACCTTATAGTCACACCTTATAGGCACAGACTATAATAGCTCGTTAGATTAGTTATTAAGTCTTAACTATAAGTTAGTTAACTGTTTTGCTATTATTATTAGTATTGACGTCAATAAGTGCCTGTAAAGGTTTACATTGAATAAATAATTTGACTTTGACTTTGACTTTGAGTCTTTAATATTGCATTTACAACCAAATTGAGAAACCGACGCGCCGTGTGCTTACGTCCTCGCGATGCACTCGCGGTACGCGACCACGCGTCAATTACTTTAGCCCAGCCGTGGGGACCAACTAAACTCTGTAAAAGAGACCAACTAAGAAAGAGCCGAGTTAAAAATGAGACAAGTTAGGAAAGTGTCAAGTTAAAGAAAATGACAAAATCGTCCGGAGCAACATTCAACTATTAAGCTGGCCCTGCCTAGCAAAGTTGGTTTAATTCACAGCAGCCGAGCCGTCGGCCATGTTGCCCGTGCGCACACAAAATTACAGAGAGAGAGAGAGAGAGAGAGAGAGAGAGAGAGAGAGAGAGAGAGAGAGAGAGAGAGTGAGTGAAAACATCACGACAGCCGTCCTGGCCAGTCTTTAATAGACAAGACTTCTTAAATAAAGATTGACGAGTTTCGTTTTATTTTTTGAATTTTTTAATGTTTTATAATAACGTCCAAGTGTACTGTAGATACTTAGTTAAACGTTAGAAAAATCGACTATTTCAGATAGGTCGTTTGATTTTTCAATGTTTACTATCTTGAAATAAGTTGAATCTTGAAGTAACCTGATAATACAAAAACTGGTGTCTATTTCAAAAACAGAATAACTTCCTGTTTACACATCGCCATAAATTGAATAAACTTATTGTTTTTTTTTTTTAAATATATTTTAGCGTTTTATTAACGCTTTAATATACTTACTAAAGTAAAAAATAAATAAATATTTAAACTGAAAAAAGACGACAACCTCATTCGGGAATCGAACCACGCACCTTCCGCATTCCTGTCAGTGCTTGATACTTAATATTAGTCAACGTTTAAAATTTTACTTGAATCAATTTTTTTATCCGCTACGGGTAGTCTCTTGGCCGATTTTCATCCCACCTGATGTTAAGTTCACTTATGATTATAATCATTGAGATTTTAATCATATAATGCCGATGGTGGAAGCAAAATTCATCCGGATTTCTCAACTACTTTAGAACTGGCGATCTTATCTCTAACTGTCGGAACAAATCACTGCTAGTTACATATTTAGTTGAGATGGTGGTAGCAAGTCAGGCGGACTTAAAATAAGCACTATCACTGACACCGGGAAATCGAAAGCGGACTTCTGGCTCTAATAAGGATAGTCTAACCTCTAGACCACAAATAAAGTTTTAGTGGTCGGTAAAGTTTTTTTTCTTCTTGTATATTTTTTGTATGATCAATTTCTGTAAGTTGTACTGTTTGCTGCCCATTTCTAGGCCACTGTTTAGGTGATTATGGGTATTTCCTTCGTTGTATGGTATTCAGGAACCCTGGGTTAGGCATCTGTGAATCCTATGCAGTATCTTCCAAATACACACTTTAAAAGTTTCGAAACTTCTGTTCTGTGGTGTTCGCTTTTACTCCGTACAGGACCGAAAATATATTTTGACACCAAGTAATGATTTTACAGTTATTTAGTATGCATCTAGTAAAAAGCTCCAGACTTCTGTTGCAAAGGAGGTGGCTCATTTTTGAAAATTCTTATAATGGCTTCTTCTTCACAAGAGCTGCTTATTTAATTCTTACAAAAAAGTAGGTAGTGTTTTCAAATCTGCTTGTGATGGACTTTACCTTATCGCTATGTCCCCATCAGGGGTACGTGTAGATATGCGGGTGAAGCTAGTTAATAATATAGTTTTGATGTTGTGGGGTCTCATAACATAAATTGTTTAGTTTAAACGAGAACTGACATTGAGTGCTTGATCAGTTACAATAGAGCAGACCTCCTCGGGCCCCAGTGCGGTGCCATCCGGCCAGCGATCAACATGCTCGTTGAAATTGTAATATTCCTCGTGACGTTTGTGGTGGCATATTTCCTTTACTCCACACATAGGATCCATAAGTTGTTGCGCGACAAAGATGTGAAGTTCATATACGGTGCTCCTGTTTATGGTAACGCTTATGCGTCGATGACCAATAACAAACATATGGTTGAAGAGATTACCGAAGTATACAACGCTTTCCCGAATGAAAGGTAGCCATGTTTGTTTTTTTATGTACATTCTTAAACTCTTACATCACGTTCATTTCCCGGAGGGGTTTATTTACAAGTTTTTTATACTTGCTCATACGTTTGTTTTTTTTTTTAACTTTAAAGACCTATGTTAAACTTTATGTGTTTTATTCAGTTAAGGTTACAATTAATGAGCTCTCGTAAATGTCACTACGTCATAACGGGTTTGTAAGTCTACGAAACGGCAGACTTTGTGTGAGAAATGAAAAGAGTCGAGAAACTCAGTAAGGGCATTTCTTCTCTCCCTTTCAAGCGTCACATAAAAATTGGAAAATGGCTTTACTAGCAAAAGCCATACCGGAAAGCTAAAGCTTGTGCTAAGTATGAGTATGAAGATTCACTCACTCAATAGGAGCACCTCCATCATTTCCTTGCCCTTGTCCCTATTTGGGGTCGGCGCAGTATGTCTTCTTCTTCCATTCGTCCCTATCAGCCGTCAGTTCTACGGTCACTCCTTTCTTCACCATATCATCTTTCACGCAGTCCATCCATCTTTTTCTCGGCCTACCTCTCCACTTGTATCCATCCACAGTCATGCTTAACACTCGCTTCGTCAGATGGCATTCAACCCTCCTCATTATATGTCCATACCAAGATAGTCTCTTTCCTCTTATCTTTTTATTTGGGGGTTAAAGTTGCTCGCGTCCATAGGTTTACCCTTGAGACCCTACACGTGATCCCTGGGTGGTGCTAAATGAGTAACACTGACTGAGTGGTAGAGCCACGCTGCGTTGCAGCACGCATTGGGCCGGCTCGCCCGCCCAATGCGTGCTGCTCACCCTCACCCTCTCACGAATATTCGGCGTGAAATAACGGCACTTGGTGCTGTTGTGTTTCGTCCGACCAGTGAGGGTTGCGGAGGCCCCTTCCCTCCCTCCCTCCTCCCAATTCCTATTCCTTCCTTAAACCTATTCCTCCCTTAAAGGCCGGCAACGCATCTGCGATTCCTCTGGTTTTGCGGGTGTCCATGGGCGGCGGTGATTGCTTCCATTAGGTGACCCGCCAGCTCGTTTGCCTCCCTCTTTTATAAAAAAAAAAACTACGAATTATTTGTCTTTCGTTGAGTACAAAAATTAAAAGTATCAGTAGTTTAGTCATAATATTGAAAAAACATTACAAAAAGGGGTAACTTTGGGATTTTTTTTTCTATCGAGTGAAGTTCATTGGATTTTGTAACTGAATGAGACTTTGAATAGATTAGATCCTTAACTAATACATACTTTTTTCCAGAATTTAAAACATTATTTTCTATGTCTCAGATGGTTTGAAAAAACTCAAAGCGCGACCTATCTAGCCTTAACTCGTAATCCCTAAGCGGGCGCGTAAACCCTGCGCTCCTGACGGACGTCAAATCGATATCGAGTCGGCTTTGCTTATCGGAATATGAACGCTCGGGTCACGTGATGTGTTTCGGTTTTGCGTGGGGGTCGTTGGAGGGTGAACCTTCTGTACGGTAGTAATATTAGTTATTCTATGCTTGTACCAAGACGAAAAACGAAAAAATTTTAAAACACACAAATTTATGATTATTAATTTTTGACGTTTTTTTATGCTTAAGTTTTTATAAAAAAAGATATTTGAATGATTAAAAATGTCAACCTTCTTGGTTAGGTACTAATGTTTTCCAAAACTCATTTCAGCCGTTACTTTAAAAACTCAGTTATTTCCAATTTCTATTACTTACCACTATATCAATACGATAATTGGAAATCACATTTAATTTTATTCCTTAAAGTAATCAATACGATAATTGGAAATCACATTTAATTTTATTCCTTAAAGTAGTATAACTTAAGTTAACATTTCATTATGATTTATCATTCTTCACCTTTCATCCCAAAAAAAAAACGATAAATTACCTATAAGTTTAAGCCGTTTGTGTCGCTAGGGGAGAGACACTTGCCCGCTATTTATGTCTCGTACCAGGATACGTTTGTTTACACAATTCTATGACCACGGCTTATATTTCTAGACGGAGAGCTAGCTACGCAAATAGGTATACAATTTATAGAGCAACGAAATCCCTCTAGTTAGTATGCCATACTATCATTATTAATTAATTCGAGCGCCTGGCAGCTTTTCAGCGGTGGGTGCGAGAGTGAATGGGCAACAAAGGGGTTGTAAAATCAACTGAAGGTATACAATTTATAGAGATCTGAGTTTGGTGTGATATAATAGCTAATTATATATTTAATTCAAATATAACAATGCCAGGCGTTTTAATTGGGGGAAAAGTAGGTGGTCCTGAAGCGCGAAAAAGTGCAAAGTCATCTCATTTACTGGGTCAAATTGTATCGTGTTTGGTTAATCAAAGGGTGAAAACGGGACCTTATTACTAATACTGACTCGCACTTGGCCGGTTTTAAGAAAATTCACAACCCGGAATCGAACACGTACAAATTTTTAACCCCCAGTTAAAAAGATACGTCTAACGTGTGTATCTGTGTATGTAGGTTTACCCTTGAGACCTTACACGTGACCCCTGGGTGGTGCTAAATGAGTGACACTGACTGAGTGGTAGAGCCCCGCTGCGTTGCAGCACTCATTGGGCCGGCTCGCCCGGCGTAATACCACCCTCTCACGAATATCCGGCGTGAAATAATGGCACTTGATACTGTTTTGTTCCGTCCGGCCAGTAAGAGTTCCGGAGGGCCCTCCCCCCCACCCCCTCACAATTCCTATTCCTTTCTTAACCCTATTCCTTTCTTAAAGGTCGGCTTTAAGAAAGGAATCTTTCCTCTGGTTTTGCGGGTGTCCATGGGCGGCGGTGATTGCTCTCCATCAGGTGACCCGCCTGCTCCTTTGTCTCCTTTTTATATATAAAAAGATATTTTATTTGGGGCAATAGTATTAACATCGTCATTGTGTTATTTATTTATTTTGTATCAATTATTAGATATAAAAAGTAATTTGTAATATCATGTTAATGTTTGTCGAAATGTAGCCAACATTTCGACAAACAATAACAACAACTCCGAAGTTTTTCGTGAGCTGAAACATGAATGAAAACTTATCAATATACAGGGCGTCCCACGGACATGCCACATGGAGGGAAAGTACCTTGAATATTGCAGATGGAACATTATTTGAATTTAAAAAACAATTTAAACTGCATTCATAGATATTTAAATAATTACATGGTTAAACCGGGAATCGAACCCGTTATATGAGAAAAATAATCTACAGGGCTTTATCATACCGATCGAAAGGCTTCATCATAAGGATTATTTTTTGCTAAATAACATAGTGGCACAAATAAAAGGAAGACCATGAATTTTAACATTTGATGTGAAATTTAGTTCAGAAAAATGAAAAGCTGACATTGCCGTAAGGACATACAACTGACATTGAAATAAATACATACATAAATTGATTAATATTGTATTAAAAATGTTAAAATTCATGGTCTTCCTTTTATTTGTGACACTATGTTATTTAGCAAAAAATAATCCGTATGATGAAGCCTTTCGATCGGTGTGATAAAGCTACAGGATGATTATTTTTCTCATATAACGGGTTCAATTCCCGGTTCAACCATGTAATTATTTAAATATCTGTGAATGCAGTTTAAATAGTTTTTTAAATTCAAATAATGTCTTCTTTCAGTAAAAAGTTCCATCTACAATATTCAAGGTACTTTCCCTCCATGTGGCATGTCCGTGGGACGTCCTGTATATTACATCTTGCAACGATTTCATTCTTAATCAGTTCATTACATAATAAATAAAGTATACCTGAAGCATTAATAATGCCACGCTTATTTTTAGGGTTCCGTAGCTAAATGGTAAAAAACGGAACCCTTATAGATTCGTCATGCTGTCTGTCCGTGTGACATACGGACGTCACAGCCACTTATTTCCGAAACTATAAGAACTGTACTGTTGAAACTTGGTAAGTAGATGTATTCTGTGAACCGCATTAAGATTTTCACACAAAAATAGAAAAAAAACAATAAATTTTGGGGATTTCCCGTACTTAGAACTGAAACTAAATTATTATTTTTTCATCAAACCCATACGTGTAGGATATCTATGGATAGGTCTCCAAAAATGGTATTGAGGTTTTTAATTTCATTTTTTTCTAAACTGAATAGTTTGCGCGAGAGACACTTCCAAAGTGGTAAAATGTGTCCCCCCCCCCCCCATGTAACTTCTAAAATAAGAGAATGATAAAACTAAAGAAAATATATGATGTACATTACCATGCAAACTTTCACCGAAAATTGGTTTGAACGAGATCTATTAAGTAGTTTTTTTTTAATACGTATGGCGCAAGTTGGAGCCAGTTGCCCTTTGTCGTCGCCTGGCGGAGTGATCGACTGAATATACGCGCCTTTATTTTTGCACACACGATTCTGAAGGTCCACTCTAATGAAAAAGTATAGGCCCAGCCCTCTATAAATGAGTCGACTTTGGCACTTTTTCTCGCACCTTGGATGTCACCTGGCACTACTTTTCCCCCAATTAAAACGCCTGGCAATGTCATATTTGAATTAAATATATAATTAGCTATTATATCACACCAAGCTCAGAGCTCTATAAATTGTATACCTTCAGTTGATTTTACAACCTCTTTGTTGCCCATCCACTCTCACACCCACCGCTGAAAAGCTGCCAGGCGCTCGAATTAATTATTAATGATAGTATGGCATACTAACTAGAGGGATTTCGTTGCTCTATAAATTGTATACCTAAATAGGTAGGTCCGTAGCTAGCTCTTAGTCCATTCGGTTCGACGCGATTCTGTTTCGGCGTGCAGTGGTACTGGGGGTAGAATGCGCATTTGTCTGGCACAGACTATAGCTCGTTAGATTAGTTGTTAAGTCTTAACTATAAGTTAACTGTTTTTTTATAATTATTAGTATTAACGTCAATAAGTGCCTGTAAAGATTTACATTGAATAAATAATTTGACTTGATTTGACTTGACTTAACTTCTCTGTCACTGGTGCTACTTTCATGCTGCCTCTGATATACTCATTTCTTATTTTGTCCATTCTTGTAACCCCACATATCCATCTCAGCATTCGCATCTCAGCAGCATGCAAACGTCTTACATCCGTCTCTTTAACGGCCCAACATTCCAATCCATACAAGACGACAGCCCGTATGATGGTCTTGTATATTCTTTCCTTAAGTTTAAGGGGCATTCGGGGGTCACAAGTAGTTCCCGTCACCTGTCGCCATTTTATCCATTCCGTGTTGATTCTATGCTTTACATCCCGATCAATATCGCCATCGCTTTGCAAGAGTGAACCGAGGTACTTAAAGTCGGAGCAGACTGTCAGAGCTATACCATCCATAGCAATTGGCTCAAAACCGGAGAGACCGCCGAAATCGCAAAATAATTGTTCGGTTTTTGAACTGCTGATCTTCAAGCCAACATTCTCCAGCTTATGTTGCCATATTTTCAGTCTGCTCTCCTCTGTCTGCTATCCTCACCGATAAGCACAATGTCGTCAGCAAACAACATGCACCAGGGGGCCTCCTCTTGGATATCGCTTGTTAAGGCGTTCATTATCAGGAGGAACAGATAAGGACATAAAGCAGACTCCTGTTGCAAACCGACTGCAACACTGAACTTATCGGTGGTGCCAGCAGACGACCAAACACGTGTACGAGATCTAGCATACATAGCTCGAATCAACTCCACATTCTTGCCAGGCACACCTTTTACTGTTAGGGCCCACCAGAGGACCTCACGCGGTACCCGATCGTAGGCCTTTTCGAGGTCAATGAACACCATGTGCAGGTTTCTGTGTGCTCGTTTGTATTTTTCGCACAGTGGGCGAAGAGCAAAAATGGCATCCACTGTTCCTCGACCAGACATAAAACCAAATTGGTTTTGCGTGATGCCACTCTCCTCTCTATAACTTTCTCCCATACTTTCATACTATGTGACATGAGTTTGTTTTCTCTATAATAACCACAGTCCTGTACATCACCTTTTTTTTTAAAGATAGGCATCAGCGAACTGCTACACTATTAGTCCGGGATGGTCTCTTCCTGCAACAACTTATTGAAGAATAAACTCAGCCACTTCCATCCATCCACTCTCAACAACTTCCACACCTCGAATGGTATACAATCAGGCCCTACCGCTTTTCCATTCTTCATACTTTGCATAGCCTTTTTTATCTCTTCCATACCCACAGGTCGAACTAGGCCTACATTCACCTGCGAGCTATCTAGCACCCTATCTCACACATTAGAGAATGTGTGTGAATAAAGAGTTATTCATTAGTTTTTCAAAATATGTTTTCCAACGCTCTTTTATTTCTTCATCGTCCACCCAAAACCTTTCCTACCTCATCTTTTATACACTTTATGTGCGTTACATTCCTTGCATTCTTTTCTTGAGACTTGGCTATGCGGTAGAGGTGTTCTTGTCCTTCGGGACTTTCAAGTGAGCTATATAGTTTGTCCTACTCTATCTATCACACATCACATTGTTCACTATGGTCATACTGCAAAGGATTTGGCTAAGGTTTTAAAGCCGGCCGCCTGCCTGACGCCAACTTTCCTTGGGAATGCTATCGTGGTGGACTTCCCTCCCCGGCCACCGTTAAGGTGCACCAGAGCCTCGTTCGTTTTTCAACAGGATGTACCGCGTGCAGGTGAGGTTGGCTTGGGCAACTGCAAATGTTATTTGCTGCCAATTACTCAATAGGAGCACCTATTCCTTTAATAAGAGCATCTGTATGGTCGCCAACCAAATCCACGTTTACAAGCTGATCATGATGACAATATTTTAATTGAATGTTACGCAGGTATGTGGCCTACATAGAAGGGTCAAACCCTATAATGATAATCAGAGATCCGGAACTCATCAAGACGATAACAGTTAAGCATTTCAACAGCTTCGTGAACCATAAAGAGTTCGCTATTGATACTGATATATTTGGTATGAGCGTCTTTGGAATGAAAGGTGAGTTTAGACAATAATAACTTTTTAATCAGTATACGTGGACCACTTTACTTTTTAAATATTTACAAAATTATATATCTGTGTGTATTGTTATTTATATCTTATTGCAAATGTATTCTTGCAAAGTTGTTAGTTTTATAACGTTTTACGCTTTTTAATTTTTAAGAAAAAGCCTCCCACACTACACCCGATACGGGGTATACTGGTTTTCAAAATGTTCAAAAGTCTAACAATCGTCATTAGCCTTGAAACTTAAAATAAATTTAGGCATTATAATTTGCACAATTTGTACACAGCATTGGCAATGAATGATATTCTATTCATTCTCTCACAACTTCCTGCAGTAGTGTAGCAAATAATAAATATACTTTGATTTGTTTTTCTACTTCAGTTAGAGAATATATACATCATGTCTGCATTGACCTATTCTGTGTGTCGGACTACACGGGATTGAATTGAATGAAATTGCTGAATGATTTAAATTAGGTTCATGGCTTGTGACTCCGTGTTTACTTGTAGGTAGTAGTAGTACCTAATAAGAGTAAAGATTAAAACACGTTTTTTTTAAGGTTGTCAGTAACACTGTATTTTTATTGAAAAACATATAAACATAAAATTACGACTGTTATCCCCGAAGGATAATAAGGAGACTAGGCAATGAGAACAGCAAAAGCAGTCATTTGCCATAGTCCACTTTTCACCAAATAACGAGTGCACATGTGCTCAGCGTGACAAGTGGTGAGCCCATCGCCGCTCTATGCTGTTAGATGTATGTGCAGTCTTTATTCCGTGAGTCACTCTTTATGACACCCAAGGGAAGAAAGTATTGGTAGTATTCTTTCACCGCAACACGACACGGTTATTGAAAGATATTGCCATTTAAATATTGTTAAAACTATTCAAAGATATTAAAATTGCAGTTTTTTGTGGCTGAATAAGATATAATATAACAAATATTACACAGTTTAAACGTGAACGCGTTACAAACTTACTTTCGCATTTATAATATTAGTTGGCATATTAAAACTATATATATTAAACTATATTAACACGAAAGTAGAATTAGAAAAAGAACATACTTTGGCTCAGCTTATTGTGTTTTGAAGACGTTTTCCCTTTTCCTTACGCGTCATTCGCAAGACCAACCAGCATTCATGTTTCCAGGCGAGAAATGGCGAGACATGAGGACGACCCTCAGCCCAGCCTTCACAGGGTCCAAGATGAGGTTGATGCTGCCATCCATGGTCGACGTCGCCAACAACGCATTGAACTACTTTAAAGGTGAACTCTAATATAACTCCAAGAGTCGATGATATAAGAAAAGTTGGAAGGATTTTTTGTTTTAGATTTTTGTTAATTTTAGTAGATAAATTATATTGCATGTAAGCATGCTATAGACACTTTAAGGTTAAAGTAGAAGGTATCTTGATTAAAACTTATTAAATTTATAAATACAATTTGTATTGATATTTTCGTTATTTTTGTTGCAAATACTTTTTTTTTAGAGCACGCCGGTGAAGAGCTCGACATCGATGACGTAGTCAGGCGGTACACCAATGACGTCATTGCGTCAGCCGGCTTCGGCCTCCAAATCGACTCGTTCAAAGATAAAGATAATGAGTTCTTCAGAATCGGACAGAGTCTTTTCTCTTTCAGCACCTGGCAGTTCTTCGTCAGTTTCATGCAAATGCAAGCCCCATATATCGCTAAGGTACGTGCAATATGTTTAGGACAAATCCCACCACCTTCACATGGCTATGTGGTCATAATAACCGAATCATCAGAAGATGCGCGCGGATACTGTGCATTGTACTGCGCGCATTTGCTTGACTCTCTCCAAGCTATATTTTCATCTATTTGTCCCTGGATTATTCTTATAGTTAAGACAGTTTAAGTTACATATAACGATTTACACAATATACAAAAGAGTGGTTTAAGAGCTCGTTGATCACCATTTTGAGAATCTTTTACTCTCTGTGGTCACACCGACCCCATATTCACCAGTACCGGATTTGATTCTCAGCGGCTGGTACTACCATCTTATCTAAATATATCGCCATGATATCAATATTACTAGCATTGTTGTGTTCCGATTGTTGGGTGAAGTGCGCTTCCATCATCGACCTTATCATTACTTAAAATCAAGTAAGAGATGAAAGCCAAATGCTTACCCGTTGAGGAATAAAAAATATTACTCGTATTATGTGATACTGTAGAGTGGCAGTATATTTATCCCTCAGGACGACTTCGTCATTTTCTTAAACTTGACACTTTCCTAACTTGTCTCATTTTATTTATTGTTTTTCAGAAACTTGAAATTTCCAGAATCAACTTTTCAATTCTTCAGAAATATTGTCTTTGGCACAATGGAATACAGAGAAAAAAATAAAGTCGAGCGACCTGACATGATTCAGCTGTTGATGGAAGCAACCAAAGGTAAATTACTTTAAAAATTATTGTAAGTGACCGATGAACAAGCGCAGGGAGAAAATATTTTATTAAATAAAATAATAAATAAACTTTCCTACATTCACACCAATTATCTTTATTATACCCAAGAGAAGTTTCGTAATGAAACTCGTTAAATGGTTACTATACAACGGATAAATATACTTAAAATACTTAAATACATAGTAAGACTTATTATACATAGAAAACACCCAGACCCGAGGCAATTTAGAAAAACTATAATTTATAAATTGACCCGACCGGGGATCGAACCCGGGAACTCATTTTGTTAATGTCTTTCATAAATAACTGACGATCTCCTTGGTCGAGTAGTTTGTACACCGGTTTTCATGGTGTCGCCATCTCTGAGGTCCCGGGTTCGATCCCCGGTCGAGTCAATTTAGAAATTATTGTTTTCTAAATTGTCTCGGGTCTAGGTGTTTTCTACATATGTATTATAAGTAAGAATGTATTTAAGTATTTTAGTTTAATTTTAGTCTAGTAACCATTTAACGAATTTCTTCGAAGCTTCTCTTGGGCTAGATAATTGGTGTGAGTGTAGGAAAGTTTTTTTTTTTTTTAATTATTTATATCAAATAATTTATAATATTTGAGAATATAGCGGTATTCCTTTCTGTCTGTATCTGTTTATAGTTTAAAATATACATAATGGTTTTATATTGAACATAACAATGATCATATAAAAAAAGTCAAGCTTTCCAAGCCAAAGCATTCTTGCAGGAAGAAGCCTTCCTCAAACATATCGAAACGTTGAAAAAAATGTCTACCTCAGACGGGAATCGAACCCACGTTCTCTGCAATCCGGGCAGCTGCGTTGACCACTCCGCCACCGAGGTTAGACCGACGAAATTTTTCAATGCTTTTGACTTTATGTTTTTATAGCAACAGTGTCTTATCAAACCTATTAGAATTTACATTCCTTGAGATCAGAATAAAAATATTTTACAATATTTTAAACATTTAGTTAAGATAAGACTGCTTTATAGATTCGTAATAATTGATTATTTGCGTTAAAAAACGCTCAAATAAACTCAGAGAAAACGAAATTTGACAAAAACGTAAATAATCAAATATTACGAATCTAGTCATTAGATGTATGTATTGTTTGTTATTGTTTAAAGAATTTGTTTCAAATTTCAATTAGGCCATGACCTTGTGCAATAATCAGGCTAACCTACATAAAGTCTTTTGAAGTATTTAACTAATTCAGCGCATAGTACAAGTGACTTAAAAATACGTAAATTTCTACAATTCGTGCAGGCCCCCCGCGTTAGGCCAGCGTGGTTGGTAATGTATGTCCCAATTTTCCCATGTTATGCTCCATGTCCATGTGGGAAAACCTGTGCTCAGCAGTGGGACCGATAGGCTGATGATGACAAAGTTGGTTATTACTGATACGTATATTGATATATATGAATTTATTTTAAGGGTCGGTGAAAGTAACACAGTCAGTTGAAGAGGACAATGTGGGATTTGCAGCAGTCGACGAGGTGCCGAATCCTCAGGGTCACAATAGAAGTAAGAGTTGTAAATGTTGTAATGTTATGTGTCTGTAAGACGTGGCAGCTTTCTTAACGACCATTAAAGATAATAAGCTTACATCTTAAAGACCGGTGACACTAACACTTTCACTATAAAATAAATATATAACAATTATTAGAATTTCGAATGGTTACATAAAATTACCGAACAGGAAAAAGAAAACGAAATACAAATAAGATGTTATCATTTTCTACAAACATAAGTTAAATGTTGCAGCTGTTACTATATTTTGCAAATACTACGATTAACTTTCAGTATATTCTTTAGATATGGGAATTATACTCCCAGTTTCGACGGGTATTTTTGTAAATTTTATCATGTTAGGCTTTTGTATTTGTAATTGAAAGCTTGTATAAAGTATCTGCCTGCCATTCCAGGAAGCAGGTGTGATAAATTTTGTACGAAAATTTAACCTGGAGCCCTCAATTGCAAGAATTGAGTCGCAAAATGTTTGCATCTGCGGGGTCTTTGAGTAGACTCGCAATTTTCTACCGACCGTCACTAAAATTGCTCTTGCGTAGTCTCTTCTTCTTTCCATATTGGATTATGCCGATGTCAGTTTATATCGATCTCACAGAGGAGCAACTTGAGCGACTTCAAAGTTGTATTATAGCATTCATATTTGAACTTCGCAAATATGATCTTGTTTCTGAGTTCCGTACGAGACACAAGTGGTTGCCTACTCGCCTTCACCGGAATGCTCATATTCTGTCTCCCCTTTTTATATTTTGTTCAATCCTACCACTCCCTATCTTAAAATAATATCATCTCGTTTTAAGTTCTTGTCTCACTTACAATCATTAAGATCTGCACATAACCTGACAATCGAGATGCCAGTACATTCTACAAAATTTTATGACAGGTCTTTTACAGTACTGGCTGCTCGTTTGTGGAACAATTTGCTTTTGATAATCAGGATAGCCAAAACGATAAAACGCTAGCTATTTTCTAGAAACAGGTGAATGACTTACTTGTCTTACTTGTCTTTATAACCACAGCCGTTTGTAGTAAGATCGCTACCTTATGTAGTTTAGATGTTAATGTTTATTTCTAATCTATATGTATGTGTATGTATGTGCATTTATATAATATGTATATATTATCTTTATTGTTGAAATTTTGCATTCATAATGCTATATAGATACAGGATAAAATGTTTACTAGAAAAAAATCAACCAGTCTCAGGAGGTTAGAGCAGTGGACCGGCAATCCAAAGGTCGTGGGTTCGAATCCTACTCGAGCTTCCTGAGACTGGTTGTTTTTTATTTTCTATTAAACATTTTATCCTATATTAATTTAAGTAGTTTAATAAGTCTTACTATTATTTATTACTTATTTTGATATCCATAGTGCACTATAAGCCCACTTTTAATTTTAAATCAATCTTGTCCATCCAAAGGTTGTCTGGAAGAAATCACTTTTAGTAATAAGACCGCCATTTGTACGTCTACTTTTATTTAATTGTATTTTTTCTTGTCAAAAATGTTTTTCTTGTGGTGTACAATAAAGTATATTTATCTTCTCTTGTCTTACGATTACGTATGTAATGTTTGTTTATTTCATATAACTATGTTTACTTTTATGTTTGTGTTAACAAAGAAATTTTTATCATTGTTATTATGTGTTTTATTACAGAATGGTCATTAGACGATCTCGTCGCTCAAGTGTTTAAATTTTTTTACGCCGGCTTCGAGACCACAGCGGGTACTTTAGTCCTTTGCATCCACGAATTGGCCTTAAACGAAACCATTCAGGAAAAGTTGTACCAGGAGATTAGAAACTTTAAGGAAACAACAAAGGAACTAACGTACGAGAACATGGGCCAGCTCAAATATTTGGACTGTGTTTTAAACGGTTAGTCAGTACATATCGAAGTTCGGTAACAAAACAGTATGGCGGAATTATTATTCAATTTAAGAATGCTAGGTTATTCTGATATGTAAAATATGACTCTGTATTACGATCAGACACGAGACGACAAAAAAAAAAGGTTTTATTGCTAGTATTAATATTTCATTATAGCTGTTAAACAAACTTTTACAAATTTTCTCTTGGTCATTCCCATTATTACGTCCATGGTCATTGACAAACCATTAATTGTAGAGAAGTGCTGATATTTTAGTTATTCTTTAGAAGGAATATTATTAATATGTTGGTATCTTTTGCAGAGACCCTTCGAAGATGGAGTGCAGCTATTTTTATGGACAGGATGTGCGTGAAAGCGTACGAGCTACCTCCTTCCAGGGAAGGCGGGAGGCCTTACATGGCAAGTGCAGTTAATAAAATTCTATTCAAATGTAGCCTACGTATCGGAGACCATCTATAACATGATTTAGAAATGTATTGACAATAAAAGTAATTTGAGGGATAAAGGATATTGAGGAATAAAAATAAATCATGTTTCATAAAGTTTAATGAGTTCCTAACACCTTAAAATCAATATATGTATAACAAAAGAAATGCTATAACAATAAGTTATACAGTATGAAATCAAACTTTATGGCACTACACTGGTTGCTGCCGTAGCAAAATAAATAAACGTTAAATCCTATTTTTTTTCTGCTTCAGCTAAAGCCAGGCGACTTGGTTTACAATATGGTGAATGCTATCCACCTGGATGCTAAGTATTACCCTGACCCTCTGAAGTTCATACCAGAGAGGTTTGCTGATGAAAACAAACACAATATTAAGCCTTTCACCTTCATGCCCTTCGGAATGGGACCGAGGAACTGTATTGGTGAGTACAAGCAAGCTGTTTGTAAACTATCGTGAGATACACAATATTGTGCGTATTGGGGGTCTATGAGAAATCAACTGGCTTATCTGGATGTATAAAAGCAAGGTAAGAACAGAAAGTTGAAAAAAAAAACCAGTTTGATTTTCCATTTTCGAGTTTGTCGTATCAGATTGTAATTGGTCTTGTTTTGTCTTATTATTATTTAGTGTTATTGACTTAGTATTATTTATTAACTAGCTGTAGAAATTTCTTGAATTATATTGAAAAATAAATAAAAATAATACAAATATGGAAAATATGTCTAATGTAATATATGTATATACGAAATTCAGTCGAGTATTTGATATCTGATTATGTGATTCATTATCAGACAAATTATTTTTGGCAAGTTCAAAGTCCTTAGCAAGATTTCTATTAAACTTGTAATCATGTTTACGTATATTTATTTTCGTTTCGCATACATTCGCGTTCTCATCCGCTTTATTATTTGACTCAACAAAAGGAACTGGAACTTGTGATGACACACTTAATATTGAATTTCTGTGACCTCTTCAGATTCCACAGATATAATCTTTATAGTGATAGAGTATTTATTAATGCTAAAAATATTAGTTCCCGCATCACTTTGTTAGAGTAAATTAAATGTTTTGTATTATGTATAGACTTAGATTAAAACAAAAAGGGAAGATACGGCATTAGCGTCTTGTGAGTGTGCCGCCAAAATTAGGCCAAAAGGCACAATTTCACTTCAGTCACAATTTGCCGAGCGAACAGGCTACATCGCACTATTGCGGATATTCTACTGTGTGAAAAAGAGAAAGACGCTACTCCGCAGTGGCGTCGGAATCGGTCGTACGTACTCGTCTGTTGCGAAGCGACCGAGATGTCAAAGCGCTACTCGCTGACTCCCTCGCGCTGACGTTGAAACTTACCGCTTTGTCTCGCTCGCTCGATTTACACTTTATAGGTGTGTGAGTGTTTGCTTAAGTAGTTGAGTAGGACTATATTTTGAATGACTACAAGTAGAAGCATGCCGTATCTTCCCTTTTTGTTTTAATCTAAGTGTATAGAGCAGTAATTATCCAAATTGAAATGGTTGATCAATATTTTAAATTCTTTTCTCGCAGGATCTAGACTTGCACTGATGGAGATAAAAGTACTTATGTTCAACCTGCTCCTGAATTTCAAGATTGTGAAGAGTGAGAGAACTAGTAGGTACAAATCTGCAACCGCAGTCCGCAGGATTCGTCATCAAACTTGACAAGGGAACTTTTGTCAAATTTCAGAAGAGAATATGAAATGTTTGCTTTTGGATTAGGTTTAAAGATAAAATATAAATATATTTGTATGAAAAAATCTCTTTGTTCCAACCTTAATGTTTACAAAGTATTTTTTGAACATTAAAATCTAAACCAAAACATCGTCAAGTGTGTAGGGTTTACCAGAAGGTATGATGAAAAATTGCAGGGAACTCGACAACGGTTTTTTTTCTGTTCAGTGTAACGACAGTCTAATATCAGAAAGTGTAAGGTCGAGTGTGTTTTGAGTCCTGTTCGTGATAGTTTTTAATAATACCTTTTTACTTCTTAATATTATTATGCTGGAGCTATATCTATATTCAAACAGCTTAATAATACGAGTTTGTTATCACAAACCTGCATTTGGCAAGCGTGGTTGTAAAGCCGGGGATGCAGCGCAATCGCAAAAACTGACATAAGCCTCATAATGAACTTCAAAGCAAAATCAATCATATTGATATTCAAAATTAGAACAATTCTGCTTTGAAGTTTCAGATCTAGTAATTTGATAAGAGCAATGTTTTTATTCTGCAAAATGTACAAAACCATCACGCGCTTGTGTTAAAAATTAAAATGTACTTTTTTATGATGGGGGTGACCTGCGGAATATTAATAGAAATATTTTCATGTAAGAATTATTGTTTCATGCGTAGAATTAAGAAAGATGTCGAAGAAAAATGTTTTTAGGAATCATTAGATTTAAGTATTGTTTGTTATTGTTTAAAGAATTTGTTTCAAATTTCAACAAAGCCACGACCTTGTGCAATGATCAGGCTAACTTACGTAAGTTTTGCTTAGCAGGGGGATAAGTTATGGGCTAATTAACTACTATTATATAATACAGATTTGTGATTGTATTTTAATGTGTTGTATTATTAAAACTGTCCATCCACTGTTTATTTTTATTTCAACAAACTTAGTACTAACATTACAGTCAAATCCAATGCCATAGTACAAGCACTTAACCTAACCTATTTACTCTTTTTACATTTGTAACAAATGACAAACAGCGCAGCCCTTGTGAACTATTGTTTTATTAATTGTATTTTAATTTTGTTTTATTAAACTTATTTTAAGCTTACTGAATAAAGAAATTTTGATTTTGATTTTGATACAAAAGAAAAACTATCGGTCGAAATTTCGAATTCATTTTTGAATAAGTTTTATAATTATTTTGTCACCTTTAATTTTCTGGCTAAATTAATCTTAACCGTATTACAAAGCTATTACACACCCTAAAACACAAGAAAATCTTATGGATCGAAGGCGACCCAGCGCAATGAAAAAAAACTTACTTATACATAACCAAACTTAAAAAAGTGACCACATAACTTTTTGCAATATGTAACCAAACCCAGTTGGCTTATTTTTTGGACAAACTATGTGTGTTGTGTTTTGCAAAACAGTTTATGCTACGTGTTATGAAAAAGCTTACGTTAGTAAGCTTATGGCCTAGCATTTGTTATAAATAAATAATTTGTTTGTTTTCCATTTGTAAAACACTTAGACTGGATGTAGCCAAAAAATTTGTTACTTTTTGTGTTTATTTAAATTCAGCAAAACTTTTGTGTTGATACAGTCATTGTTTACGTATAGCAAATCTTGTGTTAATTCTCTGTTTACCTATAGCAAAACTTTTGTGTTAATACTTTATTTACATAACAAAACATTTGTGTTAATATTTTGTTTACGTAAAGCAAAGCGTTTAATCTTGGTATAAGACCTTATTCCATTTTGGTCGAATTCACCCTAAGAATAACCAATTTTATTCGATAAATTCGCTAAAATCGCTATTTCTAAAAAAGATGTAGTTGATGGAATAAAATAAAAAGATACATAATCAAAAGTTACTATTTATTTATTTATTTAAGTAAGTTATTATTTTAATAGTCACATATTTTAATTGTACTGTTTACTACTAGGTAATTTTTATTAAACAACTTAAAAATATGTTAGTAAAATACAATAATAATAAAAAAACTTAATCTAACAGACCACCGCGAGTCACCCCCGGCTCAAAGGTTCCCATGATACCGGCAACGTTGCCGCGCTGTATCGCCAGGGAGATCCTTTGAACCAGGTATGACTTGCAGCGACGATCGTAGCCGCGATCCGCCAAACGGTTTCCCACTTTGGCAATGAAAGCTTTCGCTTCCAAGCCCCACACCCCAGTTGTCTCTACCGCGAAGGGTACAAAAAGGTACTGAGCCTTTAACGCCTCATACTTACTGTGCTTCTGCCTCGCGGCAGCCTCGGCAACAGACCCAGCGGTCCGCATTGTGCCGGGAATATGAAACGCCGCGATGGTGCTAACACACGTCCCATCCCACAACAAGCAACGGCCATTTTCCTAGGGAACCAAAGTCAAGCCATCGGGTCTCTTGCCATCCGTGCGACTCAAGCCCGGAGGTTCAAGCGCACAAGGAATATTAGCCGAGATCAAGACTCGCCGAATGATATCATTTAGCGCGTGATGTCTCGGAAACCTGCCTGCGCATTTAGAGCAGCTCAACCCATGGTGCCCATTGGCCTCAACCTGAGCTCCGCAAACACAACGATGCGGCTCACAAATTCTGCAACCGAGCCTTAATCCTACCGCTACTCGCAAGGAATTATCGTCCACTAACTGTGGAGAAGGCAACGCATGCAGCCAAGCACCGGATTCTGGCTGAGATATCGCCCTGAGCCTAGCCAGATCTGCTGCGTTCGCGCCATCTATGAGTTCAGCGCGAGTCAACTTAGATCTGACATCATCCCAATTTCTTTGAACTTCAGGGTGATCGGGGGTATCATGATCGGGACAGAAATCGACCAAGCGGCCAAGGCCTCACCTGCAAAGGGCACCTGAAATCCGTTACCATCAACATTGAGTATGCGAGCAACCAGATTCAGCGCCCCATGCATAGAAGCCAAGAAAGCCGGTAACGCCGTGTCCTGTACACGACGAATGCCAAGTCCACCGTGCCTTATTGGCAGGGATGCCTGATGACACTGCCTATCATCGAGATTCACATTTAGGATGCCTTCCAGGGCTTCTTTAAGGTTGTGGTCGATAACCAATATTTCCTGTTGGCAAAGCCATACCGGAGCCGTTCTGACATTATAATTTAATTTAGGCATCGTTAGACACGAACGTAAAAGCGTTAAAGCAATGTGTGGTGGCAACCGCTTTAAATGACTACGACTTGACAAAAGTTCCTGATTCTTGGCGAGCAAGACATCAGGTATAGTTTCTGAAAAGACCGGAGCGCCCAAGATTTTTAAAACTTATCATGTCCAAAAGTTTTACGCCTGGTACGATATTTTGAATATTTGCCGATGAACTACCATCAAATGGTTTATTAAATTTTACAAAAACAGTAATGTATCAGCCTTTCTTTACTTAATTCTTCATTAACCAATTAACCTTAATTAACTAAAAAATAAGAATTATTCCACATAATTAAATTTTAAATATTAATAATAATGAATATTAAAAAATAACTACATTATATTATTTATTATTATTGAATATTAAATATAAAACGCTCTCGTAACGTAAATGGTTAAATATTATGTACCTTATGTATCTCTTTCAGTGATGAACCCACAACAATTATAAAGGGTTGAAAAGTTAAGTCCATTTGTTGAACTTTTGTTTTGCGACTTTGTATGGTTTCTTCTATCTCCGAAGCGCTTTTTAAGTGGCAGATGGAGCTATCCAGGTCTCCACTGTTTTTTTGTCTTGTCTGTTTTCAGCAAGGATGTTGTCATTAAAAAGGGCAGTACCATAATCGCAACAACATTCAAAACCTCTTCCGTGTCTGTAAGAGATAATTTAACATGTTGATGACTGTCATTGTAATATTAAAATACTTAATACTACTTAAATCTTCGAGATTCGAAGAAATATATCTCTGGAACTAAGTTCTTTTACTAATAAAAAAAATCGATGACGCACCATGCTGGTTTATCATCAGCCTATTGCAGTCCATTGCAGGACGCAGGCCTTCCTTAGGGGGCACCCCGAAGCCCGATCTCCCGCTTTCGCCATCCAGTCAATGCCAGCTACCTTTTTTAGGTTATTGGTCCATCTGGCCGGTGGACGTCCAACACTACGTTTGCCGAGCCGTGGCCTCCACTCAAGAACCCATCTACTCCATTGGTCATCGGTTCTGCGACAGATGTGACCATGCTGGTTGAATTTGATTTAAAGAATAACAAATCAAGTTAACTTTATTAAAATATTGTGAAACTTATTATTATTGTCAAAGGTTATTCCTGAAATAGCCAAAGTAGTTAGGTTAAATAAAGGTCTATGATAATTTAAATTTTTTATTAATAGCGTTCTTTATACTACCAAACCAGCCAGCTAATATTTCAGCGGTAAAAACTACGGTCGTGGGTGGTTGGGATAAAGCCAGTACCGTCCGGTATATTATGTTAAAAAGAAAATTAAAATACCCGGTCTATAAAAAAAAATAAAGTAAGCGTTTAACCAGATCAACCGTATAAAACCGTGGGGTTATACCGAAATATAATTAGTAATATAGGCGCCAGGACCGTAGATTCGATCCGAATCTGAAGGCGACGCAAAAAGATAATTTCACAATAATGATCGAACTCGCAGATCCTCAAAGTTTTACAAGTTTACCAACGCTTGCTGCAGTTGGATTGTAAAAAAAAATAAAGGTAAAAGTTAACACGTTACGCGCGAAGTGTATCATCTGGTGTACACCGCTGTGCTTCTGTCCAAGGGATACACTTGGCGCTTATCGTGTTAAGGTAGAAAAACTCTAATTAATATCGAAACGTTTTAAGGAGTAAAAATAAGTTGTTCAGAAATAAAAAGAATTCAGGTAAAAAAAATCTTCTACGCCTGCTTGTCCGCTAGGCGGTGTCAGCTTGTCTTACAGCTGTCGCCGGAGGTTGCTGCTGGAACCGACGAGGAAACGGGTCTCGCGTCTAGGCGTTAGGCACGGCTAAATTCTGGCGGCGAGACACCCGTCTCTCGAATCACGCGCTGTGGCAAGGTTGTGTGGCGCGTGGCGGCTAGGCGGTGACAGGAACTGCGTATTATCAGCACGGAATCCTCAGTAAAATAACTCTCTCTGCGTTAACATTCTCCAGAGAATCAATCTGGTTCCGCGATTTACATTATCGACCGGAAACCTTAAAAATGGAAAGTCAGCCTAGAAATTTTACCCCAAAATGTGGAAATTAATACCATTCTGTTCTGTGAGACTTCCCTTCAAAACTACTAAAACGTGAAATATGACGTTTTCACAACTCGTCCTGAAACTGAAAAAATCTGTCGCTAATCAAATAACATGAACTCTAAAATATTCAACGTTTATCAATGTGAAATCCATTTTTCATAAAGTTCAACTTCATTATATTTGAGCACTACTTTCCTCTCTGGCAACCTCTAAATCTACATTCCATTTTACACAAGCCTCTCGTATTAATTTGCATGTTTTTTAAAAACGATTTTTTTCCGGTCTTGTTTGAATTTAATTCAATTACCGAAAGTAAATATTATACATTTAAATTTATTAAGTAGTTTATAATCCGAAC